>OX243823.1:12681032-12986032 GCA_945859605.1 Lumbricus rubellus
GCATGCACCAAATCAGTGAAGATTGCTATCTACGACACTGTCGTCCAACTGGTTCGTGGTACGGATCCGATGATCACGCAGAACACGGAATCACCGTCAGCCGTTAAGGCCGCCTTCACCATCACAACCGCCGGACTCTTCACCTACGTGAAAACAGAAGTCGGTACGTGCGCAACGATGATGCTTAGACGAGAAGCATTAGCTTATAGCGCAGATATTCACTGCATTGGCTACTATGTGCAATTGTGCATAGTGTATAGTCCTAAGCGCTCTTCACTTACCACAAGTGAAATTTCTAGTCTTTATGTACCTGAATTTGAAGAAATCTTCTGAGTTTACCAATCTGATGGTGGCCGTTGGAAGATTGTTCCACCATCTGAGACTGACGAGAGGATGCGACTACAGAAGTGTGCGCATAATTTTCCGTACGCTGAGGCCGTTCGTCATAAGCTAATTATCTGGACACAGCTTGGAGTCAGAGGAATGAATTTGGTAGTCTTGGAGTAGTGAGTAGTGACGCCAATAATTATTGATCGCAGTGTCCGGCGTGACTGATATGTGGCGCCTGACTTCTTGACATGACTATTCCTTATATGGCTTAAACCCAGCAAAGCTTTAAATATAATATGTGTGGCGTATGCTTGTAGACGTCATTGTGAATTTGTGAAGCTGGACCCGTTTAGTTAAGCTTCTATTAATCTTTTACCCGTTTGCCCCGAGAATATCCGCTGAAAATGGGCTTAAAATTTAAAAATTAACTGGTAAAGGGTTAATACATTTTATGAAGCGTGTGTTTGTAGGCATCACTCTCCAATGGGATGGATCGATGCGCGTGTATCTGTCTCTTGAACCTCGCTTCAGCGGTAAGGTCTGCGGTCTGTGCGGAAACTTCGACGGCCTGGCAGACAACGACTTCCGCTCTCGCACCGGCCAGATCGAGTCGACGGCCGTTTCTTTCGCCAACAGCTGGCGATCACGAGAAACGTGTCCGATGACAGCCGATCCCAGCTCGCCGTGCACGAATAATCCAGAGAGGGAGTACTGGGCGACGTACGCCTGCGAGGTCCTTCGCAGCTCGGCATTCGACGAGTGCCATAGCGTTGTCGGCGTCGATAGATACTACGGCGATTGTATCTGGGACAGCTGCGGGTGTACCCGAGGAGGCGATTGCGAGTGCCTTTGCACCGCTGTCTCGGCCTACGTACGAGCCTGTAACGAGAAGGGAATTCATATCCGGTGGAGATCTGAGGTTATGTGCCGTAAGTTATACACAGTATAATACACACCCGACAACATTAGGTAGCTTCAAATTGTAATTTTCATATGAAATTGATACTGCAAAAAAACACGCAGCTGCCGTCAACCCAGAATAATTGCTCTGAACTAAAATAAATACTGTTAATGACAACTGCCATAGAAGCATAAATCATAATTATTACACTTCTTTTTCTCGTACCAATAATAGACTAGTTTCGATAAAATGTGCGTAAATGGGAGCATGGAACAGTAGCCTAAAACCTCAGACATCTAGTCACTACCCTTACTTCAGCTGTTTACACCGGTGCTTTCTACCCTATTCAATGAGGAGCCAAAAGAGAAGTCCAATACACCCTTACTTAATTTTTAAATGCGTATAGTTTCTTCTACCATAATCGCTTGTTTGTATGTTTTATATTTTAACCTGCATATTTCTAAAAATATTCTATAATTTCTGTTCGTTTACCTGAAAGTTAAGAATTTATATCTCAGCTTTTCACATTTATTATAGTGTTGGCCGTCACTCAATTTTCTCAGGTGCCCTTTTTGGTCTCTTGCGTAACCGACAAGTCTCAATGGTCAATGGACAAAAATTCATGTAGGCCTAATTTAACCTGCGTATTATGATGGCTGCCGCATTCTGTATGTTAAGGAAATGTAAATTCACACTCGTCAATACTTCCTGTGTCGTATGGCAGGTCTATTTGTTGTCATACAATCTGCTTTAAGTCGTCCATCCCCTCATGCATTCAATTATTCTTGCATCGTGTATAAAGAAACTGCTGCACTCTTTTACTGAAATTTAGATCAAGTTATGTTGGAACGATTTTGTGTCCGACCTTATTCTTCCAATCATTTAGATGCGCTTTCAAAATTTATTAGGCAACAATTCCTGCATGCAAGGTTTCGAAATTTCCATGCAAGTACCTCGTGAGAAGGTTTCCTGTAAATTATGAAAAACAGATTTTCTTCATCGTTCGAGGGAGAAAATTGGAAGATTTTTTGCAAGTAAAATAATCGATAGACCCCCCCCCTACAGTAGGCCTTAATAACGTGAAAAATCTGCATGCTGATTTTCCGAACGTTTTGGTTTCTATCAGAATGCATTGGCTAATGTGTTTGGAATTTTGCGAATTTGCTCTATAGTTATCACTTTTGACTATTATGACTTGAAAAATTAATCATAATACATTGCACTTGTGTATGTTTTACAGAGATGCATTTTTGTATTGTGCTGTTTTCGTCTTTTTGCAACACCCAACCTCCCTAGTTTGCCCGAGCGCTGAACCTTACCCAGACAACAGTTACTGTAAGTTGCCCTTCCCCTCCCCCCCCCCGAATTGATACAGCTAGATTCTCTGACACAGCTTTGGAGTGACGCCGAGAAAATTTTTCGGATATTTACCTTGTATTTGCATTACTTTGCCTTGCAGCAATGCAATGCGACAATGGCATGGTCTACCAGGCCTGTGGAACATCCTGTCCAAACAAATGCGCCGACTTTGGAATGGAAACGACGAACACCACGTGCACGACAACCTGCGTCGAGGGATGTCACTGTCCTGGCGACATGGTTCTTTTCAACGGTTAGACATTAATTTTAAGGATCTTATCATGCATAATTATCATGACATTGTATAATTAAAGGCCCCCGTATGTAGTTAGGCCTAATACTCATGGTGATTGGCGGCTATTCTGTCCCTTCAACACATTCTCATCTGCCGCACGAAGTGCAAAGGTAGTCTACTGGTCGTAGAGTCTACTGATCATGCTATACGCTTTTCACGAACTTTACATTAAGCCTATACGGTAATCTTTGTACAAGACAAATCATTATTTGCTTCGTTATAGGCACTATGTAAAGTTGCATTCGGTTAGTGTTACGTTAGATGTTCGATAAGCGTTCAGAATTTGGTCACTCATTACGAAAGATTGTTTCCTCAGAGGTGATGCATCGTTGAAACTCATTTTGATTCAGTTAATTGACATCTCACACGTAGGCGTACGATGAGAACTAATATTAATAACTTAGAATTGCACCTATCACTGCCTGACGTTGCAGATGGGTTTATGGATAGGTCTATGACTGCAGACGAGTGGCAGCTAATAGAGTTTGACTTATCACTAGTATCTTTTCTGCACAGTTATTTAAAGAAACGTCTGTTGTTTTCTGATCAGGAACGTGCGTATTGCGGGAGTCTTGCATGTGCACAGACCCGGCGACACAGAAGTCGTACGCCAGCGGAGATGTTGTTCTCAGAGGTTGTGAGGCGTGTACTTGTGTCTCTGCTGCCTGGGAGTGCACCTTAATGCCAAGCTGCAAGGCTCCGACCACACCACCTGTACCAACTACGCGTAAGACTAGAATACTGTGTTTACCGCATGCGTTAGCCTTCATAATCGTTTGGATGTAGAGCCAATTTAAAAGGTTTTCCATGAACATAATTATGAATATCATATATGTAAGAAAACGGATTTGATGGACAAGGATTGAGACGTTTTGACGCAGTGGGTGAAAACATGGAAAAGGATATGAACAGACATGCACAGCCCTTCTCTCTCTCTCTCTCTCTCTCTCTCTCTCTCTCTCTCTCTCTCTCTCTCTCTCTCTCTCACACACACACACACACAAATACACACACAGTCAACGGAAAGCGTCGATAAATAGTCCTATTGTAAACCTCCATCTTGTCTTGACAAATAGAAATCTAGACTATTGGGTTTTACGTATGAAAACATTGACTATTTCTGTTAGACTTTTATTTCCCCATCGTACCCACGGGCGAAAATTTTCAATTCCAGATTTTCCACATAATTATTATTCTTGATGGAAATCTAGTCACTAATTTTATAATGCTATTTATGGAAATATGCGAATTGCAGAGTTCTGCGCCGAGTTGGGTCAGATGGCTTGCGTTGTGCCAGAGGGCGTATGTGGTATTCTGTGCAACGGAATTCAGGAATGTCTGGTCCCAATGGAAGACGAAAACTGCAGTGAGTATATATTATATAATTATTAATTATATGTAATATTATGTATATATTATATTGATGACGATTATAATTGACCCAAGTCCGATTTGGAATCGCAGAAAGAAATAACTCACTTTCGCATAATATTCACCTAATGATCTCACGCATAAAATATGTTTCATGACAGATGTAGGCCTATATTTAAGCTATTAGATATTGTGTCATAATGTAATGGCTTCGTTTAGGCCTATATAAATTTTATAAACGAATCCCTTACGTTATGACACATGATAATAAAATGAAGATCAAATGACTCGTCTTCATTTCCCTATGTTGTAAAAGTGTGCTGTTGATTTATAATTATGTTCTGTCGCATTTGAGTTTGCCGAAGAGGGTTTTGTCTCTCGTGACAGTATTCTCGCTACGAATTTTAAGAAATCTGTAGCATTTCAACTGAATTATCTGCAGCCACTACAGCTGCACCAACCACCCTGCCACCGACGACAACTACCACTCTGTCGCCTCCCACGGAACCGACTGAGACTACAGTGGAAACAACGACTACTCCACCGACAACTCTACCAACAACCACGCCAGCCCCGATTGGTAGGCTATCCCATTGCGTGTCGATATTGTTGAAATTGCTCATTCGGATTATTGTTCTTGGCATTAAATCATTCAAGGGTAATTGAGCGAATTATGGTTTTGGTTTGTCCCGCCCTGCATGTTCATTTCCGGGTAGCATTATTCAACGTCTGACCACCCAGTTGCTATCTATACAATATTCTCATACTGGGTCAGTGTGATATTTTAATGTCACAAAAATTGCCATGTTACAATAAGAGCAAACAAACGTAGCCTATCAACAGTGATATTTTCGTGAATAAGAAGTAGAATAAGAATAATAATTATTGTATTTTCGTTCAGCAGAAGTAGAAGTAGAATAAAAATTATTTTGAGAACGAGAATAGAATAAGAAGTGGAATTAAGAGCTTCAGAAGTGAATAAGAAGTATAAATATTTTGAGAACGAGAATAGAATAAGAAGTGGAATTAAGAGCTTCAGAAGTGAATAAGAAGTATAAATATTTTGAGAACGAGAATAGAATAAGAAGTGGAATTAAGAGCTTCAGAAGTGAATAAGAAGTATAAGTATTTTGAGATCGAAAATCAAGAGACTTCTGATTTTTATGGGCCGTATTTTAGTATTGTGAGGAAGGAGATTACTCACAGAACAAAGCGACGTTTTACCTGTATTCGCGGCGTAATTATGGCTCTAAACCAGTCCAAACCGGTTTGGAGTTAGGGCAAGAACCTTGGGGGCTATTGTTATGCAAATTGAGATAATGCAGGGTTGAGGCAAGGTTTGAGGGGATGAGGAAACCAGGGCTGACCGGCAGGGTGACCATTGGAGTTAGGTAAGACGTGATTGGCCTGTGAATAAGGACAGGCACGTGAGGCTGAACAGAGGCAGTCCGCTGGCAAGAGAGACTCTCAACAGAATGCCATGGCCAGGACCTGATTTACTATCCAGGGTGAAATATATCAGGCTTGAACAATTCTGTCGAAACATATTTGAGGGCATAGAAGGAAACGGACCACTTTGTTTCATCTGAGGTAAAAACATAAACCTTAGAGTTTACAGTCACAAAATATTCTCATTGATAACATGCTTTGTCTGTCACCTTTATTTAGTTCTATAAAATCATGTTAGTACTGTGTGAATAGTCGTCCAATTTCTTATTCTGATTCATTCACATCACATTACAATATCACATTTGGCATGTTTAGTTCTTTGTATTCATAGCCAGACTAGTGTTATCAAACGTTCTAGCAAATGATGGACTGAGTGGTCCTTTGGTATGATAGCGGGAATCTATCCCGCATCCTACCTGATGTTCTGCTCCTCACGCCAGTTATGTTAGCCTACCATTATTCTATGGATGCCCCACATGCATAGCAGGAACATTAATTCATTCGGCCCGTGACCTGGGCGCACAACGCCGCACATGCCACAAGTCCCTTCTTTATCATGGAACACGGATGCCATGGGCCTTCTGGCAATGAAAACCATGTATTCGACAAAATTGGTCCCAAGCGTAGAGTTTAATTCCCAGAAAGCACCTATAGGCTATCTGAGAACTGGAAGCAGAAGTAGAAGTAAAATTGCTCTAGTAGAAGTGAATAAGAACTAGAAGTAAATATATTTGAGAACTAGAAGTAGAAGTGGAGTTAAAATCACGTCAACAGAAGTGAATAAGAACTAGAAGTAAAATTAATCTAAGAATTAAAATATCACTGCCTATCAACTGGCATTTGACACTCTTGTTCCATGAGTTTTGAAGTTTTACTGTGATGATGATTTTTTCAGCCTGCTATGATCCGGAGGTTAAGCTGCCGTGTGCAATGCCCTGTCCAACAACGTGCGACTACTTCGCCAAAATGGAGCCGTGCGTCTCCTACCAAGAAATTATGGTCTGCACCACGGAAGGCAAGAACCAACAGCTAATCCTCATTTTATTTAACCCTTCAACGACCAACTACATAAGTTTTCAATGCAATTTATTACACGCTGGTCATTAAAGGGTTAATGCATTCAACTGTGCATCCCCGTCGACGAATGAATGGTACCTAAAATGGTCTAGGCCTGCTGTTGTCTGGAAATTGATTTTGAATGCTTTCACGTGTTACTTTTGTTTCATTTCCAGGTTAGTTGTTTGAAAAGGACTGATTTGAAATTGCGTGAGTAACGCTGCGCTGCGTCTGCGCTAAATAGGCATAGAGGACTGTTGCCTTAACCAGCGTTTACTTTATTCAACAGAATCTCTAGGGTGATCGATGTGGAGAGAACTGAGAAGCCACTATCACTGCCTTGAACGTTTACACTGGCAGCATAATAATTAAGGCTTTAAGGTGTTAGAAAGAAAAGTCGTCAGTTTTACTTCTTCAGAATGTTTTAACCCATTAGTGCCTGATTTTTAAAAATAATCTCAAAATATAAAAACTTTGTTGCAAATGATGAGTTTGGACAATACCTACCTAACAAAAATTCTGCAAAAGTTTTAGCTTTTCATGTTTTAGGAGCCAGTAGGCCTATCAGTTAGCGTCGGAAGTGTTTCCCAACTATGGCGAGATATAGGCTAAATGCTCGAATTCTTTACTGTGTTTAAATCCTTTACATTATGCGTTAAATTTGGTTATGCCTACTCTATGGTTAATTCAGTTTCTTTTAATTTCTAACAACTGTAAGTAAAGCCTAGGCCTACATCAAGTACTGAAGTCACTGAACATCAGATTCTGCTTATCTGTGATTGCCTTGCAGTTTGTGGGTGCAAGGAGGGTTACGTGTTGAACGGTACCAGCACCTCAGCGGGAGTCTGCATTCCTCTGACCATGTGTGCATGCTACGACGAAATGGACAATAGTATCAGGCAGCCGTATGAAAGATGGACAAAGGACTGCTACACGAGTCAGTGTCTGAAAAACGAGATCATACGCACTAAGAACTGCGCTGTCCAGACTTGCGTTGTAAGTCTCAACCTTACTTAGTATTACATCAGTTTTATTTATTTACTCAATCGTTATTTAAAACACTACCGTAATCATTATTGAACATTATAGGCCTACTTATTTTCCATTTAATTATTATCAACTGCCGAATAGTCTACGGCATAGACCTAAGCTCTTTTGCATTTATCTGCCTCATTTCGATAGGCGCTTTGAAATTATTGCGGTCAGAGCAGATCAGGATTTCCAGGAGGGGCTTCTATCATAATGCGCTGCACATAGCTATAATATTATGAGTCTAATGTGGATTACGATTGTACAAAAATGTACTCTCAAATTATAAGTTACCTTCGCTTAGCATGGTGATTTTGAGTGATTTCTATTAACCATAATTATTTTTGAGCCAACCGTTGCTGTGACAATGTCTGTTTGACAATTAAACAGACGGGATACACTTTGGCAAGCGTCGAGGGTCAGTGTTGCGAAGTCTGCGTGCCAGTGACGGTCGCTCCCTCGTCGACCACCACCTCCGCTACAACACCACTGACGACCGTCATCACCACAACCACTCCATGTAAGATTAATATTCAAGAGAGTTTTTCATCCACGATCAAAACTTGCAATTGCTATTGTGATTTGAAGTTGAAATTTATGTAGCGCCTCTTTGGGTAAGCGCCATTGCAGGCGTCCAAACACTTATCATAGGTAAGCTTACCGTAAGTCTCAATTCCTCAGTTGACCATTTTAATTCTGCTTGGGAGGTGTGTCTACGAATTAACAATATGACAGTTTCCTTTTGTCGATTTAAGTTTTAAGCGGGGTTTTCGAAGTTTGAGAGGCCATTTTGTTCTATCGTATCGTATTAGTTTTTTTAAATAATATTGTATTCTTTACTAATGTGTTGGAAATTAATCACAACTATTCGCCAGCCTGAGGCCGTTAAGTTACATTGGAAGAGTGGGTACCTAAACGAATCGAATAAACCCGTGGAGGTGATAATGAGGTTTGCAATGTTTAGCTCGCTATCAGTGGGCCCAACTCAGCAACAACAGTTACTTGATGGTGTTTGATCGGTTTATTTAAAGCCCCAGACTGGACAGCAGCGCGATAGCAGTTGCTAATAACACGTCGATGGATAAAATGTATGAAGATTTATACGTATAGTTTCTTAGTTGCCTAAGAGACGTTCTTTAGTTTTGAATGTAGGGCTATACGCCCGCTTTTTCTATAATTCAATGCGTTTTTGTCTTTTTACAGCGTGCACAATGTTGGAGGGTATGTCTGACCCGAGGTACATACCTCTGTCTAGAATCTCTGGAAACCCTGCGCCGGTCAGCGGCGACAAGCCAGACGTCATTGGAGCTTGGCCCATCATACCAGAGCAGCTTGAAGGTCCAGCGCACCTGGAGATTCAATTGGTTGATCCAACGAAAAGCGTTGTTCCAATTCTTGTTGGAAAGGTCCAAGCGAATGGCATTCCGGAATTTTCCGTTGAGTACAAGGACAGCTTCGAAGCTCCTGAATTTAAGAGATACTACGAAGGCGGACAAGTCAAGGTTAGTGATTTTAGTTGTCTATTAGTTGGCTATAATAATTACATGCACTTAGCAGGCAGCAGTTTTTGTTGTGTAATGACTTAGGGCCTACATGTAACTCTCCTTATTTATTAGCAGGATATAGGCTAGCTGCGCAAGTGTCTTAGCTTCCTGCCTCATTTTAGTTCCAAAGTTTTGTGTTTAAAATGTTGAAAATGACTAATTAGATAAGGTGTAGTATTTTGCAACGCCTCTTCAGCTAATTAATTAACATCGCTAAATGAGACTAGTGTTGTTTTGCACTTCTTCATACCAATTTATAACATAACACAACAACAAATAAATTTTGACTTTGAAATCATTACGGTACCATGGGGAGTCGGATTCTTAAATTCTCTTCTGCCTGTTCTTGTCGCTGCTGACCTTGCTTATCTGATATTCGTATAATAAGCGTATAATTATTATTGTGTTTCTGAACTTCAGCCTAACCTACAAAACACTTTTCATTACTTACCGGTATCGCACCATGAGCCTAAATAGCGGTGCGCTAAGATGCACCTATTTCTGTTGTTCGTACTTAGCTGTTCCCTGGCAACAGCGGCGCTCCGATCATACTGGCCAATCCGATCCAGGCAGTCATTGTTCGTATTGTTCCGCTGCTTGGTTCTGATTCGGAATACAGCGTGACCTTCCAGATCTACGCCTGCTTCGAGGAGGCCCTGACCACCACTTCTTCAACAACGGCAGCCACATCTCTGCCCTCCACAACAGCAGGATCAACGACCGTGCCAAGTAAGCTATGCTAGTTTTCTATTGTCAATGTTAAAACATAGCATAAATTTGCGCCTGTCTCTGCCTATATGCGTGATGTGCTGCACTGGCTGCCTGTGTCCCAGCGGATCTCATACCGCATTGCTGCTGTGGTCTCTCGCTGTGTCCTTGGCTGTGCTCCATCATACTTGCGTGATCTGTGCTGTCCAGTCTCTGACGTTGCAGCGCGTCGTGTACTTCGCTCTTCGTCTAAAGGTGAGCTTCTGGTCCCGCGGGCTCGCTTGGCTATTAAGCAGCGCCGTGCTTTCTCGGTCGTGGGGCCTACTGTTTGGAACGACCTCCCGGTTACGCTTCGCTCACTACTTGTGGTCCATCCGGCTGCGTTCTACAAGTCCCTCAAGTCTTTTTTCTTTGTTCGTGGTTGGGCTGGGAGCGCCTCTGAGTAGTTTCTTGAAGGGGCGCTATATAAATGCTCTGAATGAATGAATGAATGAATGAATGAATGAATGAATGAATGAATGAAACGCATTGTAGCTTAAATATGTGGAAAATTAAGACATAAACTATCGAAAGGAACTGAAGGCTGATACACTGTGTTTGATTCACGATGACAGAGAGGCTTTCAAGTTCTCGATGCTGATGATGATTTTGAGGGCTGAGATAATACTGAACGAGCACCGCCGTACTGTAGTTCCTTTTCCCTTTATTTTGATAGCATACAACTCTAAGTTTTTCAACCTAGTATCCAGCACTGCACATCGGCTCTGAAACGATCTTCCTCCTGAATTCATAACTTCATCTGTGCCTCCGACATCATTGCAAACGTCCACCATCATCTACCTCAGGCTTATCTTTTCTTAACCCCTCCGGTTTTCCACTCAATTCTGAAGTTTCGCTTGTTCGAGAATTCGTGCCTTGACTTCTCTTACTCTTCATCTTCTAATTTTCGACCCATAAGACCCCCTCCTTAACAGTCTTTTGCTCCTCTGTTCCTCTCGCAAACTGGGCCTGTCTCGGACTTTTCTTGGCGCGATCAATAATAAGCTTGTGTCCTATGCTTGGCTTAGAGTGGCGCTGTAGAAGTTTGAAGTTTAAAATTGTGATTGCGATTGTGGATTTTTGTCTGCAGGCAATTATAATTTATATTGGGGAAGCTGAGGACATGCATGTAGGCCTATTATTCTCTCTTGTGCCTCTTCTTTTCAATAATAATATTTTAATAATTTTATAGCCATTGATGAAAATTCCACAACAAGAAGGTCACAGCCTTCAGGTTTTTTACGTGCTTTGGAAGGAAACTTCACTTTAATCATGTATGCATTTTAGCATTTGTAATAATCACTTACACTGGCGGTGCTTTTTCAAGGCTTATTCAAGAGTAAAGCACTTGAGTAAAAGTAAAGTAGTGCATGAAAAGCAAATGTTTTCATTATGCGTTGCTGCGTTTTAAAAGATCTCAATTACTTCAACTTTTGGAATTCATGTGCATTTTTATTGCTTTTTATTATATCTGATTTTCTTATTATCATTGTAATAAGCTTAAAATGGCCTACTTCTATTGTACCGGAAATTTACGTTCGTTGCTGATAATAGGCCTACTAAATTTGCAGCACCGTGCACGTTGAGCGATGGAATGTCCGAGCCAAAAGTCATTCCAGACAGCTGGATCACTGGCTCTCCGAACGTCGCTAATCCAGCGTTGGCTCGTCCCAACAGTGGTGACTACTGGAGAGTTCCGATCGAATCCAGTACACGTCTAGAAATAAGATTGGCTGGTAGTGAATTTTCCTCGTCTCCGGTTTTGGTCGATCGACTGATCGTTCAGCAGAACATCATTCTGTATTCCGTGCAGTACAAGACAGACGACCTCTCTCCGAACTGGGAAGTCGTCACCGAGAACGGCTCGCCAAAGGTTTCTTTAAAATAGTCTGCTTCTCAATTAGATAGCCTAACATTTTCTGCAATGATCGGTCTGATATGATTTTATATAATCTGAAACAATAATAATATAAGAGCTGATCTGTGTTTAGTCTACTGGTATCTAGTCTGTTGACAATTTCGCTGGAAACATTCTGCTATTTCATAATGGACGAACTTCGCCATCAAAATAGTTATTCGTTTAAATGAGCTTTTTAAAATCAGATTGAACAAATTATGTTGTCGTTAGTCCATAATCCAGCTTTGTAATGAAATTAAACGGCCCCCTTTTTCAGGAAGCGGTGGACGGTGGTGAATGAAAAAGGAAACGTTATGAATTTATTGTCAGGCATATTAAGTTGACTGTAGGCTACGGAAAATTGACGACGCTGGGCATAAAGTCCGCATAGGTAGGTAGACCTATGTACGTTTGCATGTACATATAGCCTAATTATACGCATACAATGCCATACATGCATATGCATGAATGGATGCACGTATGTACTTATGTATGCATGCTGGTGTTATCGATGCTTTTAGACGTTCAATGCACTCGACGATGTTCCGGATCAGTTCTCTCCGGCAATCTCCGCCAAATTGATCGCTATCGTTCCACAGACAACGGTGTCCGGTGCAACGGAATTCGTTATCGGGGTTCATGTTTACGCCTGCTTCCCAACTTACGAGACGTTGACAACTGTTTCAGAGACGACAATCACCACAACAACAGTCGTCACGACCACATCGTTGGGCGGCGTTACGACAACGGCGCACCAGACGACGGTTCCCATAACAACGACGGGAGGTAATAATAATGCTTTGGGGGAATAATTGGACTGGTCTACATCGTGCAGGAGATGGTCTTTTCCCTCTTGAACTTTCTTTTCTCCTGTTTTAATTCTATTCATTAGGCTGTTTGTTTTAAGATTTGTTTGCCTGCTAAAGGTTTCATATTATGTATGTCTCAGGTACATAATAGATAGAAGTACATTATTATGCATAATTACGTCTGTCTCATTTGTGTAGATCGGAGTAAGGTTTTAAAGTTAAGTCTTATTCTAAAAAATTAACAGTTGTCGGGGTAGTTCATTTGACCTGACTATTTCGTTTCGACCTGTCTTATGATCAGCCAGAAATTTCTTTTGGATTTTTGATTCTTTACACTTTTATTTCTTCTACCTGATGAATAACTCCATGACCCTGACGCGACCTGCTTAAACTATATAGCAGGCACCGCTTTTGATTATGCTCGTTCGGTGACTTCGTGTGGCCCATGACTTTGAACCAGCATGTTGTAGTTTAGATTGTGAGCGACTCTGAGAGTTTGTCTCACAGGCAATTGCACAAATGCTCTGAATGAAAGAATAAGCGAAAGAACGAATAACCTAATTGAGTAAAAGCGACTCCTAATTTTATCTGGCTACGATGTTTCAGCGCCTACCTGTCAGCAGATCGACGTTGCAGTTTCACGTCAAGACATCGAGATATCCGCACCGGGACCCAACAGTGGCGATGCCTTTTATACACCGGGCGAATCGTACAACCCAGGTCCGATTGAGTCGCAGTCCCTGCCTACCGTTGTCATCCGATTCAGGAGCGCTCAAGCTCCCACTGTCACCGATCTATCGCTGGATGTCTCTGGACCGTTGCAGTACATCACGGCAACAGCTGGCGAAGGACCGACATCAGTTACATTGGTATGTGTCGTTGAACTGCTATTTGAATCTTAATCTTAAAATTCTGTAGGTAAGCTTATGCTAGTAAAATTGAGCAAAGGGCACCAGCGTATTCGTCTAGAGATTGATGTTCAGCGGATATCCGATTGCCAGAGCGATCAGAGACAGGGTAGGGGAGGCTATAGTGGAATTGTAACGACTACTCAATCAGATCTGAATGGATTTGTTTCGCCAGTGCATAGACCTACACGGGGATTATAAACTTAAGGTATTAGCTATTATTAAATTTCGTGAATTTTTAGCGACAATAATAATATTTTTATGGGCATGTTAAGCGTGAAGCTTGTGGCAATTTTGGAACAAGAATAGTTATTAGTAATAAAACAACATTGAATCATTTGAAGTAGGTCTAAATGCCGGAGTGGAGACGAGCTGACCATTTCAAGGAAAACTGCGGGCCATTGCTTTCACTTTTAATCATCACCTCTCATTTGCAGCAATAATGTTCTTATCGCTTTTGTAATCAACTTATCTGCGAGAATGGAATATTATTAATAAACGTGCTGCGATGTTTTTAGACGGAGAGGGTGCTTTCGCCAACTGACTGGACGACGATAACATTCCACTTCGGAAAGGGTGTCACCGTTTACACTGTGTACATAACTTTCCACTATCAATCAGACGCTAACTCAGCAGACAACATGCTGGCAAGAGACCTCAAACTGAGAGCATGTTACGCTCCTCTGGCAGGTAGGCTACTCAACCACGTGCATATAATAATTATAGACGCATACATTTACATTTTTGATCGTTTATATTCGACTATAGAGTTTTTGCGAACAGTTTGATGCAATATCAATTTGGTTCAATATTTCGTTTTAGCGTCCTTTTTTAACCTCTCTGCGCTATCTCTCCTTCGTTTTCCTCTGTCTTTCTTGACGTGGAAACAGAAAATTTTCAAAACATTCTATCGTGCTTCTGATCCTGAATTATCCTATGTCACAACCACGCTCCACCCCTGCCTGTTGTCTTGTGTTCCTCCCGTTTTTGGCACCGAATTCTGACCTGGAAACGAAACGAACCAACTAATCTGGCACATGGGGGCTTCATTTAAAATCTCGCCGATTTAACTAAGTAAAGCGTTGAGAAATTCAGTGGCCTAACCATTTCTGTATGCCTTTCCATTTTGAACTGTTGTATTCGAAAGATTAATTATTAGGAAAGAGGTTACATTATGACGAATGTTTTAGCGACTACTCCAGCGCCGACATCTTCCGCTGTTCCAACAACCACAAGAAGCGGAGCAACTACCATTCCTCCTACTGGAATAACTGTTCCAACAACGACCTCAAGCGGAGTAACTACCGTCCCTCCATCGGCGTCCACTGTTCCACCCACTGGTAAGCCTTGCAATGCCTAGAAGGAAATTATTGCTGGTGTAGTGATTTCCACAGACTGCTACTTCGTGAGGTTATTATTCCATAATATTGCGTGTCAGATGATTGCATAGATCATTCTCATATTTTGCAATCAATCTCTAGATTCAATCTCTTAGCTCTTGTGACAGATTGAGAGCTAAAATCAGAACAAGCTAGGCCAGCTCACTTTTTCCAGTATGCTCTAGTTAGTTTATGTTCTGTATTATTAACAGCGCCTTATAGAGTCTACAATTCCGCGAAAACATGCGCGCCAGAGTTTTACTGAACAGGTTGATCAACAGATGCGTTGATGGGTAGCCTACTGCATTGAATTTTCATGTTCTGCGTTTCTTTCAATTGATTTGCAAGTATTGCATTATATTGTTTTTGCAGAGACCTGTTCTTACCGGGAGCCTCTGGTCGCAGCAGTCAATGACGTGTCTGCGGTTGACTCGGTAGGTGCGAATGCCGTTTCAGCCGTTCAGGGCAGCGGTCAAACCTGGGTTTCGAGGACGTCCGTCTCAGACAAGATCGTGTTCACGATTAACGCTGTAGATACCCCGACCATCGCCGAGGTCTCCTTCAGCATTATTTACGCCAGCAAAGCTACAATTGCCGTCTATGAGACCTACTCCGATGGAGTCCAGCCACTGAAAGAGGCGAGTCTGTCTTTGCATTTTTAATGACTCGTTTGCGCAGTGGATTTTTGGGTTCAGGAATAAATTTTTTATATGAATTTGAATTGAATGTTTCTCATAGAATGGGCTGTAGTTGACTTTTTAAATGTAATTATTGTTTTCTATTGTAACGTGTAAATGGTAGTTTGCTGATTACTAAGTTTTCATAGTCGTTTATGTCGCTTACAGACGTCGAGATCATTGCCTACGGTTTCGGATTGGACTCCGGTGACCTTCAGTTTCGGACGTGGAGTACCTGGAAGAGTGTTCGTGATCACTGTTCTGCGGGCTTTGGTTGCTGCTGATCGAGTCTCAATCAAGGATCTCGCTGCAACAGCATGCTACCAAGTTGCTACGACGACTCCAGCATCTGGTAGGCCTATGCATTCGTGGCCGTGATTAGCGTAGGCTACATGTATTTACTCACTGTCTTTCTACTCTATGAAACTAAATGGTTCTTGCCTAGAAGTTATGATAACGAACATGAAAATATCCTGTATTTAAATATAAGTGAATGCTCCTTCAAATGGTTGCATTAAATTTGAAAGCAGGTCGCGTCTCAAGTTAAAATAATATTTGATATGCTCACTATGCGCTCATTGTTCACTGGATCAAGAGGACGAAGAACCACAATTTGAAGTAGGCCTAAAATACGAACTGAAAATATGCAGGAGGACAGTCTGTTCCCGTAGAGTTTAGAAGATACCTTCTACATGCAGGCCCGCCGACAGGAATTCCGAACTCCTGGGTTGAGCAGTCACGGGTCCAAACTATCTTTATGGTTTTTTTAGCAAATTTAAATAAAACAAATAAAACTAACAAAGTGTGGGTAGGCCTATCAGTGTACGGTAATGTATACATGTATGGCTTTGATCAGTTCTTAATGTTAAGAATTTAATTTTGAATAATAATGGTAATCAACAATCAATCTTTCTGGATTTAGGCCTAACTGCAGCAATATTTCTTATAATTATATTATCCTTGTAGTTCTCCATCTTGTGTGTGAACCTAAAAATGCACTTCGGAAATGCTCTTTCTTCATCGCCTGAAAAATTGTCCGAATGACTTGGAGGACCGCGTCTTATAATAAGCTTATCAGCAGCCTACATGTATATCGTCTCAGTCGTTTGTGTAAGACTTACATGTATATGCCTAAACGCGGACCCTGGCGTATTTTAGACCTAACTTATATACTAAAGGCATTAGAAATTATAGAATATACATAAGTATCTTTTTGCAAAAAAGAACACTAGAAAGTTTTTAAAAGTTGAATCTTTTTACTCTTTATGTGAGATTCCAAATCACCTTACGTATTAGGCTATAAGAAGAAACTTTTAAAGATTCACAGCGCTAATGATATGTCCAGGTGCATATGAGAGATTCAAGTGTGTGATTATCAAGATTGTGATGCTTGTGGTAGTTGTATCCTCAACGAGTGGGACTCCGCCAGCTTCAACCGGTGCCACGACTCAACTGCCGATTTCAACCAGTCCCGCGACTGCTGCTCCAAGTAAGCTCTCTCTTCGTTTGGCCTATATAAAATGGCTGCTATTCTGCAAATAGTTTTGGAACTGCACGACCTTAAAGTTGAGCAGCTATCTTCTCTTAGCAGGTGCTCCACGTAGCCTGACCTTCAATTAGCTTAAAGAAATAATTCATTTTTATGTCTTGAGCGCCTGAACAAATTAATTTTTATTGTATTTAGTATGCTGTGAAAGTAAATGGACATGAACCGTAGTGAGGGATGACCCGTTAAAACAGCCCCGTCAAAACCGCCTACCGACAAAATTGCCACGTCGATATAGCCCCATCAAAACAGCCCGTCAAAACAGCTGTGTGAAATTAGTTTCATCAGAGACATCAACGACAGCTCAATTCCATAATGGCTAAATGTTTATTGTTACGAGAAACGCGGTGAACAAGTAATGTAGGCTAAGCTATTTAAAACCCGTGAAGAAAACTGAACAATGTTAAAAATGTAATGACTTTAATATAAAAATAGGGAAGAAACAACTGATGCTAAGGCGTTGTTGTAGGAATACAGGAAATATTTCCCCAAAACTTCTAAGTTGTATTAAATCTCTAATGAAAGTTAGTGCCGATTAGGCCTACTACCTAGGCCTACATGTATGGGCACCCGTAGAAATTTCTGCAGGACAGGGAAAAACACGATGGACACTTTCAAATTTTCTGTGGCAAGAGGTTGAAAAATGCTTAGCGAGAAATTAAGAACATGTAGGCCTACGGGTATTTTTCATAGATGGTAAAAAACCTAGGTTTTCTTTGCCCACACTGTACATGCAAACACAGCTGACAGCATCTATTACAAATCTGCGCCTGCGGTTTTTGGACTATAGGTCGTTGTCGTAAGTGCTGGAGACGCTGTACTCTCCAGCGATATCATTGATATGGCAGCTATTAAACACACAGAAGGAGAATCCGCTATCATAATGAAGACATTATAGAGATCCGCACATTACGACCAAACAATAAAGCGCTAGCTGAAAATATTGATCGTGTTTTTAAAATCAGGGCTTAGTTCTAGACACTCATCTCGCACCTGTTTTTTCTATTTAGGCCAACATTTTGCCATCCGCCAATATCTTTCACAGTGGAGACAGACACTGACCGTAACCGGTTGGGCCTACAATCTAGCTGACGCTATAAGAATTATTATATAATTATATTCTCGGTTACGTTTAGAGTGTTTCTGAACTAGGTCCACATTCCCGCTGTCAAATAGACAGACAGTAAGTAGGACAAGGGCATGCAGACGATGAGGGTAAATTGAATTCTCATTAGCTGTCGTGGCCTAGTGGTGAAATATAAATCCGTCTAAGTAAACCCTGAACGTAATACCTCTGAAACGAATTGTCAGCGAAGTTCTGTAACATTTTTGATCACCTCAATGAATCGACAGTGGCTGACGAATGACTTTGAAAAACTTTTCAGCGAAATGTCCAGTAACCATGATCGACGATGTCGTCAGCCCAGACGCGGTGCAGGTTACTGCAGATGTCAATCCAGACAGTGCTCCACTGGCATTGAGCAAGACATCTCCGTTCTACACAGCCACTGGAAGTCCAGACACCTACATCCAGTGGACGATAATCATCCGCTCGAGGACCACACCCAAAATCAACAGAATCTACTTCATTGTTTACGGAACGATCGAGGTCTATTACGTGCTTCAAAGTCCGGTTCAGACGTACCCATCGCCGAAACGGACAACTGATCCAACTGAGGAGACCGTTGTCACGGCCATCTTCGATGTTCCGATCGACGCAGATACGTTGACTGTTTACCTGAAACCTGCTAGCGATACAACTGTAATTCAGTTGTCGCAGCTCGAAATAAAGGCCTGCTATGAACCAGGTTTGTTACTGTTTTTGTCTACAAATCTCCTGTTTAGACGGAAGTGTGTTTACGTTTGATCATTCATCATGTGGCTTTCATATGTTGCGATAAACTAAAGACGAACATGCGTCTTGACAGGGAGCTTCTGTATCACCTTACGTATCTCAGAAGACACTTTCAAAGATTAACTGCCCTAAAGATATATTCGGGCCTACGATAGGCTAAACTGTATGATTCTCAAGATTGTGATGCTTGTGACAGTTGTAGCCCCAACGAGTGTGACTCCGCCAGCTTCAACCGGTGCCACGACTCAACTGCCGATTTCAACCAGTTCTGCGACTTCTCCGCCAAGTAAGCTTTCTATCCGTTTATTGAATATCATTGAATTTACGAATGACGGCTATTCTGTAAACGTTTTTCTAAACTGCACTATTCATGAAGTTGAGCATATTTCTTCCATTAGCAGTTGCTCTAAATGACTTTCATGTATCTTGAAGAACATGGCTATAAAATTAATACTCACGCTGTATTGTCTTATTGTACATGTATGTTAACATAATTATTTGATAGATAAAACGGTCTAAAATATCCACGCTGTCTATGCTGCCTTTCCAACGAAATTAAATAGCTGAAATTATCCAGTCTTCATCCATATAGCGTTTCTAGCATATTACAGGTTGCTGGCACTCTGACTGAAATGGCTGTAAACATGCGCATTACTTTTAAGTTTTATTCCTCCAAATCTGTTTAGTTTTCATGCGTTTTTCAGGGATGATTCCAAATTAAGCCATAGTTATTGACTCGCAAGGAATATTTCAATTCACAATCATTATTTTAACTCTTTCCCGCCGGATCGGGTCGCGGGTGACCCGATAAAACCAATAGGTATCGGAACAATTCAGGCGGGATTGAGTTAAGCTATCGGGTGATTGTTCGGTCGTTATTTGTGAATCTGTTGTCTTCATTATGATAGGGAATACTCATCCTCTGTGTTTTATAGCTGCCGAAACTTCGTCACTTCTGGAGAGTACAGCGTCTCCAGCACTTACGACAACGACCGGTAGTCCAACAACTACAGGCGCAGGTTTGTACTGGATGCTGTCAATAATATTTAGATTGCATGCAGACAAGTTGCATCGTTTTTGCAGAAATTTCATACATCTGGCGCATTGGTGGAACGAACAGAAATCGTAAATTCAATAATACTGAATCTATAGGCGTATGCTTCTTCACAAGTGTTTGTCGGATCATAGGCACTCACCCGTGACGAATAGAGTGTTTCTGAACTAGGTCCTCATTCCAGCTGTGAGTGTGTCAAAGAGACAGACAGTAAGACAGAGTCAGGCAGACGATGAGGGTAAATTGAATTCTCATTAGCTGTCGTGGCCTAGTGGTGAAATATAAATCCGTCTAAGTAAACCCTGAACGTAATACCTCTGAAACGAATTGTCAGCGAAGTTCTGTAACATTTTTGATCACCTCAATGAATCGACAGTGGCTGACGAATGACTTGAAAAACTTTTCAGCGAAATGTCCAGTAACCATGATCGACGATGTCGTCAGCCCAGACGCGGTGCAGGTTACTGCAGATGTCAATCCAGACAGTGCTCCACTGGCATTGAGCAAGACATCTCCGTTCTACACAGCCACTGGAAGTCCAGACACCTACATCCAGTGGACGATAATCATCCGCTCGAGGACCACACCCAAAATCAACAGAATCTACTTCATTGTTTACGGAACGATCGAGGTCTATTACGTGCTTCAAAGTCCGGTTCAGACGTACCCATCGCCGAAACGGACAACTGATCCAACTGAGGAGACCGTTGTCACGGCCATCTTCGATGTTCCGATCGACGCAGATACGTTGACTGTTTACCTGAAACCTGCTAGTGATACAACTGTAATTCAGTTGTCGCAGCTCGAAGTAAAGGCCTGCTATGAACCAGGTTTGTTACTGTTTTTGTCTACAAATTTCCTGTTTAGACGGAAGTGTGTTTACGTTTGATCATTCATCATGTGGCTTTCATATGTTGCGATATACTAAAGACGAACATGCGTCTTGACAGGAAGCTTCTGCATCACCTTACGTATCTCAGAAGACACTTTCAAAGATTAACTGCCCTAAAGATATATTCGGGCCTACGATAGGCTGAACTGTATGATTCTCAAGATTGTGATGCTTGTGACAGTTGTAGCTCCAACGAGTGTGACTCCGCCAGCTTCAACCGGTGCCACGACTCAACTGCCGATTTCAACCAGTTCTGCGACTTCTCCGCCAAGTAAGCTTTCTATCCGTTTATATAGAATGACGGCTATTCTGTAAACGGTTTTCTATACTGCACTATTCATGAAGTTGAGCATATTTCTTCCTTTAGCAGTTGCTTTAAATGACTTTCATGTAGCATAAAGACCATGACTATAAAATTAATACTCACGCTGTATTATTGTCTTATTGTACATGTATGTTAACATAATTATTTGATAGATAAAACGGTTTAAATATCCACACAGTCTACGCTGCCTTTCCAACGAAATGAAATAGCTGAAATTATCCAGTCTTCATCCATATAGTGTTTCTAGCATATTACAGGTTGCTGGCACTCTGACTGAAATGGCTGTAAACATGCGCATTACTTTTAAGTTTTATTCCTCCAAATCTGTTTAGTTTTCATGCGTTTTTCAGGGATGATTCCAAATTAAGCCATAGTTATTGACTCGCAAGGAATATTTCAATTCACAATCAATATTTTAAGCTATCGGGTGATTGTTCGGTCGTTATTTGTGAATCTATTGTCTTCATTATGATAGGGAATACTCATCCTCTGTGTTTTATAGCTGCCGAAACAACGTCACCTCTGGAGAGTACAGCGTCTCCAGCACTTACGACAACGATCGGTAGTCCAACAACTACAGGCGCAGGTTTGTACTGGATGCTGTCAATAATATATAGATTGCATGCAGGCAATTTGCATGGTTTTTGCAGAAATTTCAGACATCTGGCGCATTTGTGGAACGAACAGAAATCGTAAATTCAATAATACTGAATCTATAGGCGTAAGCTTCTTCACAAGTGTTTGTCGGATCATAGGCACTCACCCGTGACGAATAGAGTGTTTCTGAACTAGGTCCTCATTCCAGCTGTGAGTGTGTCAAAGAGACAGACAGTAAGACAGAGTCAGGCAGACGATGAGGGTAAATTGAATTCTCATTAGCTGTCGTGGCCTAGTGGTGAAATATAAATCCGTCTAAGTAAACCCTGAACGTAATACCTCTGAAACGAATTGTCAGCGAAGTTCTGTAACATTTTTGATCACCTCAATGAATCGACAGTGGCTGACGAATGACTTGAAAAACTTTTCAGCGAAATGTCCAGTAACCATGATCGACGATGTCGTCGGCCCAGACGCGGTGCAGGTTACTGCAGATGTCAATCCAGACAGTGCTCCACTGGCATTGAGCAAGACATCTCCGTTCTACACAGCCACTGGAAGTCCAGACACCTACATCCAGTGGACGATAATCATCCGCTCGAGGACCACACCCAAAATCAACAGAATCTACTTCATTGTTTACGGAACGATCGAGGTCTATTACGTGCTTCAAAGTCCGGTTCAGACGTACCCATCGCCGAAACGGACAACTGATCCAACTGAGGAGACCGTTGTCACGGCCATCTTCGATGTTCCGATCGACGCAGATACGTTGACTGTTTACCTGAAACCTGCTAGCGATACAACTGTAATTCAGTTGTCGCAGCTCGAAGTAAAGGCCTGCTATGAACCAGGTTTGTTACTGTTTTTGTCTACAAATCTCCTGTTTAGACGGAAGTGTGTTTACGTTTGATCATTCATCATGTGGCTTTCATATGTTGCGATATACTAAAGACGAACATGCGTCTTGACAGGGAGCTTCTGTATCACCTTACGTATCTCAGAAGACACTTTCAAAGATTAACTGCCCTAAAGATATATTCGGGCCTACGATAGGCTGAACTGTATGATTCTCAAGATTGTGATGCTTTTGACAGTTGTAGCCCCAACGAGTGTGACTCCGCCAGCTTCAACCGGTGCCACGACCCAACTGCCGATTTCAACCAGTTCTGCGACTTCTCCGCCAAGTAAGCTTTCTATCCGTTTATATAGAATGACGGCTATTCTGTAAACGGTTTTCTAAACTGCACTATTCATGAAGTTGAGCATATTTCTTCCTTTAGCAGTTGCTCTAAATGACTTTCATGTAGCTTGAAAAGCATGACTATAAAATTAATACTCACACTGTATTGTCTTATTGCACATGTATGTTAACATAATTATTTGATAGATAAAATGATCTAAAATATCCACGCAGTCTATGCTGCCTTTCCAACGAAATGAAATTGCTGAAATTATCCAGTCTTCATCCATATAGCGTTTCTAGCATATTACAGGTTGCTGGCACTCTGACTGAAATGGCTGTAAACATGCGCATTACTTTTAAGTTTTATTCCTCCAAATCTGTTTAGTTTTCATGCGTTTTTCAGGGATGATTCCAAATTAAGCCATAGTTATTGACTCGCAAGGAATATTTCAATTCACAATCATTATTTTAAGCTATCGGGTGATTGTTCGGTCGTTATGTGTGAATCTATTGTCTTCATTATGATAGGGAATACTCATCCTCTGTGTTTTATAGCTGCCGAAACAACGTCACCTCTGGAGAGTACAGCGTCTCCAGCACTTACGACAACGACCGGTAGTCCAACAACTACAGGCGCAGGTTTGTACTGGATGTTGTCAATATTATATAGATTGCATGCAGGCAATTTGCATCGTTTTTTCAGAAATTTCAGACATCTGGCGCATTGGTGGAACGAACAGAAATCGTAAATTCAATAATACTGAATCTATAGGCGTAATTAGCTTCTTCACAAGTGTTTGTCGGATCATAGGCACTCACCCGTGACGAATAGAGTGTTTCTGAACTAGGTCCTCATTCCAGCTGTGAGTGTGTCAAAGAGACAGACAGTAAGACAGAGTCAGGCAGACGATGAGGGTAAATTGAATTCTCATTAGCTGTCGGCCCTTAGTGGTGAAATATAAATCCGTCTAAGTAAACCCTGAACGTAATACCTCTGAAACGAATTGTCAGCGAAGTTCTGTAACATTTTTGATCACCTCAATGAATCGACAGTGGCTGACGAATGACTTGAAAAACTTTTCAGCGAAATGTCCAGTAACCATGATCGACGATGTCGTCAGCCCAGACGCGGTGCAGGTTACTGCAGATGTCAATCCAGACAGTGCTCCACTGGCATTGAGCAAGACATCTCCGTTCTACACAGCCACTGGAAGTCCAGACACCTACATCCAGTGGACGATAATCATCCGCTCGAGGACCACACCCAAAATCAACAGAATCTACTTCATTGTTTACGGAACGATCGAGGTCTATTACGTGCTTCAAAGTCCGGTTCAGACGTACCCATCGCCGAAACGGACAACTGATCCAACTGAGGAGACCGTTGTCACGGCCATCTTCGATGTTCCGATCGACGCAGATACGTTGACTGTTTACCTGAAACCTGCTAGCGATACAACTGTAATTCAGTTGTCGCAGCTCGAAGTAAAGGCCTGCTATGAACCAGGTTTGTTACTGTTTTTGTCTACAAATCTCCTGTTTAGACGGAAGTGTGTTTACGTTTGATCATTCATCATGTGGCTTTCATATGTTGCGATATACTAAAGACGAACATGCGTCTTGACAGGAAGCTTCTGTATCACCTTACGTATCTCAGAAGACACTTTCAAAGATTAACTGCCCTAAAGATATATTCGGGCCTACGATAGGCTGAACTGTATGATTCTCAAGATTGTGATGCTTGTGACAGTTGTAGCTCCAACGAGTGTGACTCCGCCAGCTTCAACCGGTGCCACGACTCAACTGCCGATTTCAACCAGTTCTGCGACTTCTCCGCCAAGTAAGCTTTCTATCCGTTTATTGAATATTATTGAATTTGCGAATGACGGCTATTCTGTAAACGGTTTTCTAAACTGCACTATTCATGAAGTTGAGCATATTTCTTCTTTTATCAGTTGCTCTAAATGACTTTCATGTATCTTGAAGAACATGATTATAAAATTAATACTCACGCTGTATTGTCATATTGTACATGTATGTTAACATAATTATTTGATAGATAAAATGATCTAAAATATCCACGCAGTCTATGCTGCCTTTCCAACGAAATGAAATTGCTGAAATTATCCAGTCTTCATCCATATAGCGTTTCTAGCATATTATAGGTTGCTGGCACTCTGACTGAAATGGCTGTAAACATGCGCACTACTTTTAAGTTTTATTCCTCCAAATCTGTTTAGTTTTCATGCGTTTCTCAGGGATGATTCCAAATTAAGCCATAGTTATTGACTCGCAAGGAATATTTCAATTCACAATCAATATTTTAAGCTATCGGGTGATTGTTCGGTCGTTATGTGTGAATCTATTGTCTTCATTATGATAGGGAATACTCATCCTCTGTGTTTTATAGCTGCCGAAACAATGTCACCTCTGGAGAGTACAGCGTCTCCAGCACTTACGACAACGACCGGTAGTCCAACAACTACAGGCGCAGGTTTGTACTGGATGTTGTCAATATTATATAGATTGCATGCAGGCAATTTGCATCGTTTTTGCAGAAATTTCAGACATCTGGCGCATTGGTGGAACGAACAGAAATCGTAAATTCAATAATACTGAATCTATAGGCGTAATTAGCTTCTTCACAAGTGTTTGTCGGATCATAGGCACTCACCCGTGACGAATAGAGTGTTTCTGAACTAGGTCCTCATTCCAGCTGTGAGTGTGTCAAAGAGACAGACAGTAAGACAGAGTCAGGCAGACGATGAGGGTAAATTGAATTCTCATTAGCTGTCGGCCCCTAGTGGTGAAATATAAATCCGTCTAAGTAAACCCTGAACGTAATACCTCTGAAACGAATTGTCAGCGAAGTTCTGTAACATTTTTTGATCACCTCAATGAATCGACAGTGGCTGACGAATGACTTGAAAAACTTTTCAGCGAAATGTCCAGTAACCATGATCGACGATGTCGTCAGCCCAGACGCGGTGCAGGTTACTGCAGATGTCAATCCAGACAGTGCTCCACTGGCATTGAGCAAGACATCTCCGTTCTACACAGCCACTGGAAGTCCAGACACCTACATCCAGTGGACGATAATCATCCGCTCGAGGACCACACCCAAAATCAACAGAATCTACTTCATTGTTTACGGAACGATCGAGGTCTATTACGTGCTTCAAAGTCCGGTTCAGACGTACCCATCGCCGAAACGGACAACTGATCCAACTGAGGAGACCGTTGTCACGGCCATCTTCGATGTTCCGATCGACGCAGATACGTTGACTGTTTACCTGAAACCTGCTAGCGATACAACTGTAATTCAGTTGTCGCAGCTCGAAGTAAAGGCCTGCTATGAACCAGGTTTGTTACTGTTTTTGTCTACAAATCTCCTGTTTAGACGGAAGTGTGTTTACGTTTGATCATTCATCATGTGGCTTTCATATGTTGCGATATACTAAAGACGAACATGCGTGTTGACAGGGAGCTTCTGTATCACCTTACGCATCTCAGAAGACACTTTCAAAGATTAACTGCCCTAAAGATATATTCGGGCCTACGATAGGCTGAACTGTATTATTCTCAAGATTGTGATGCTTGTGACAGTTGTAGCTCCAACGAGTGTGACTCCGCCAGCTTTAACCGGTGCCACGACTCAACTGCCGATTTCAACCAGTTCTGCGACTTCTCCGCCAAGTAAGCTTTCTATCCGTTTATATAGAATGACGGCTATTCTGTAAACGGTTTTTTAAACTGCACTATTCATGAAGTTGAGCATATTTCTTCCTTTAGCAGTTGCTCTAAATGACTTTCATGTAGCTTAAAGAGCATGACTATAAAATTAATACTCACGCTGTATTGTCTTATTGCACATGTATGTTAACATAATTATTTGATAGATAAAACGGTCTAAAATATCCACGCAGTCTATGCTGCCTTTCCAACGAAATGAAATTGCTGAAATTATCCAGTCTTCATCCATATAGCGTTTCTAACATATTACAGGTTGCTGGCACTCTGACTGAAATGGCTGTAAAACTGTGGATTTTTTAAAAGTTTTATTCCTCCAAATCTGTTTAGTTTTCATGCGTTTTTCAGGGATGATTCCAAATTAAGCCATAGTTATTGACTCGCAAGAAATATTTCAATTCACAATCAATATTTTAAGCTGTCGGGTGATTGTTCGGTTGTTGTGTGTGAATCTATTGTCTTCATTATGATAGGGAATACTCATCCTCTGTGTTTTATAGCTGCCGAAACAACGTCACCTCTGGAGAGTACAGCGTCTCCAGCACTTACGACAACGACCGGTAGTCCAACAACTACAGGCGCAGGTTTGTAATGGATGCTGTCAATAATATTTAGATTGCATGCAGACAAGTTGCATCGTTTTTGCAGAAATTTCATACATCTGGCGCATTGGTGGAACTAACAGAAATCGTAAATTCAATAATACTGAATCCATAGGCGTAAGCTTCTTCACAAGTGTTTGTCGGATCATAGGCACTCACCCGTGACGATTAGAGTGTTTCTGAACTAGGGCCTCATTCCAGCTGTGAGTGTGTCAAAGAGACAGACAGTAAGACAGAGTCAGGCAGACGATGAGGGTAAATTGAATTCTCATTAGCTGTCGTGGCCTAGTGGTGAAATATAAATCCGTCTAAGTAAACCCTGAACGTAATACCTCTGAAACGAATTGTCAGCGAAGTTCTGTAACATTTTTGATCACCTCAATGAATCGACAGTGGCTGACGAATGACTTGAAAAACTTTTCAGCGAAATGTCCAGTAACCATGATCGACGATGTCGTCAGCCCAGACGCGGTGCAGGTTACTGCAGATGTCAATCCAGACAGTGCTCCACTGGCATTGAGCAAGACATCTCCGTTCTACACAGCCACTGGAAGTCCAGACACCTACATCCAGTGGACGATAATCATCCGCTCGAGGACCACACCCAAAATCAACAGAATCTACTTCATTGTTTACGGAACGATCGAGGTCTATTACGTGCTTCAAAGTCCGGTTCAGACGTACCCATCGCCGAAACGGACAACTGATCCAACTGAGGAGACCGTTGTCACGGCCATCTTCGATGTTCCGATCGACGCAGATACGTTGACTGTTTACCTGAAACCTGCTAGCGATACAACTGTAATTCAGTTGTCGCAGCTCGAAGTAAAGGCCTGCTATGAACCAGGTTTGTTACTGTTTTTGTCTACAAATCTCATGTTTAGATGGAAGTGTGTTTACGCTTGATCATTCATCATGTGGCTTTCATATGTTGCGATATACTAAAGACGAACATGCGTCTTGACAGGGAGTTTCTGTATCACCTTACGTATCTCAGAAGACACTTTCAAAGATTAACTGCCCTAAAGATATATTCGGGCCTACGATAGGCTGAACTGTATGATTCTCAAAATTGTGATGCTTGTGACAGTTGTAGCCCCAACGAGTGTGACTCCGCCAGCTTCAACCGGTGCCACGACTCAACTGCCGATTTCAACCAGTTCTGCGACTTCTCCGCCAAGTAAGCTTTCTATTCATTTATATAGAATGACGGCTATTCTGTAAATGGTTTTCTAAACTGCACTATTCATGAAGTTGAGCATATTTCTTCCTTTAGCAGTTGCTCTAAATGACTTTCATGTATCTTGAAGAACATGACTATAAAATTATTACTCACGCTGTATTGTCTTATTGTACATGTATGTTAACATAATTATTTGATAGATAAAACGGTCTAAAATATCCACGCAGTCTATGTTGCCTTTCCAACAAAATGAATGAAATGGCTGAAATTATCCAGTCTTCATCCATATAGCGTTTCTAGCATATTACAGGTTGCTGGCACTCTGACTGAAATGGCTGTAAACATGCGCATTACTTTTAAGTTTTATTCCTCCAAATCTGTTTAGTTTTCATGCGTTTTTCAGGGATGATTCCAAATTAGGCCATAGTTATTGACTCGCAAGGAATATTTCAATTCACAATCAATACTTTAAGCTATCGGGTGATTGTTCGGTCGTTATGTGTGAATCTATTGTCTTCATTATGATAGGGAATACTCATCCTCTGTGTTTTATAGCTGCCGAAACAACGTCACCTCTGGAGAGTACAGCGTCTCCAGCACTTACGACAACGACCGGTAGTCCAACAACTACAGGCGCAGGTTTGTAATGGATGCTGTCAATAATATTTAGATTGCATGCAGACAAGTTGCATCGTTTTTGCAGAAATTTCATACATCTGGCGCATTGGTGGAACGAACAGAAATCGTAAATTCAATAATACTGAATCCATAGGCGTAAGCTTCTTCACAAGTGTTTGTCGGATCATAGGCACTCACCCGTGACGAATAGAGTGTTTCTGAACTAGGGCCTCATTCCAGCTGTGAGTGTGTCAAAGAGACATCGTCTGCCTGACAGAGTCAGGCAGACGATGAGGGTAAATTGAATTCTCATTAGCTGTCGTGGCCTAGTGGTGAAATATAAATCCGTCTAAGTAAACCCTGAACGTAATACCTCTGAAACGAATTGTCAGCGAAGTTCTGTAACATTTTTGATCACCTCAATGAATCGACAGTGGCTGACGAATGACTTGAAAAACTTTTCAGCGAAATGTCCAGTAACCATGATCGACGATGTCGTGAGCCCAGACGCGGTGCAGGTTACTGCAGATGTCAATCCAGACAGTGCTCCACTGGCATTGAGCAAGACATCTCCGTTCTACACAGCCACTGGAAGTCCAGACACCTACATCCAGTGGACGATAATCATCCGCTCGAGGACCACACCCAAAATCAACAGAATCTACTTCATTGTTTACGGAACGATCGAGGTCTATTACGTGCTTCAAAGTCCGGTTCAGACGTACCCATCGCCGAAACGGACAACTGATCCAACTGAGGAGACCGTTGTCACGGCCATCTTCGATGTTCCGATCGACGCAGATACGTTGACTGTTTACCTGAAACCTGCTAGCGATACAACTGTAATTCAGTTGTCGCAGCTCGAAGTAAAGGCCTGCTATGAACCAGGTTTGTTACTGTTTTTGTCTACAAATCTCCTGTTTAGACGGAAGTGTGTTTACGTTTGATCATTCATCATGTGGCTTTCATATGTTGCGATATACTAAAGACGAACATGCGTCTTGACAGGGAGCTTCTGTATCACCTTACGTATCTCAGAAGACACTTTCAAAGATTAACTGCCCTAAAGATACATTCGGGCCTACGATAGGCTGAACTGTATAATTCTCAAGATTGTGATGCTTGTGACAGTTGTAGCCCCAACGAGTGTGACTCCGCCAGCTTCAACCGGTGCCACGACTCAACTGCCGATTTCAACCAGTTCTGCGACTTCTCCGCCAAGTAAGCTTTCTATCCGTTTATATAGAATGACGGCTATTCTGTAAACGGTTTTCTAAACTGCACTATTCATGAAGTTGAGCATATTTCTTCCTTTAGCAGTTGCTCTAAATGACTTTCATGTAGCTTGAAGAGCATGACTATAAAATTATTACTCACGCTGTATTGTCTTATTGCACATGTAAGTTAACATAATTATTTGATAGATAAAACGGTCTAAAATATCCACGCTGTCTATGCTGCCTTTCCAACGAACTGAAATTGCTGAAATTATCCAGTCTTCATCCATATAGCGTTTCTAGCATATTACAGGTTGCTGGCACTCTGACTGAAATGGCTGTTAAACTGCGCATTATTTTTAAGTTTTATTCCTCCAAATCTGTTTAGTTTTCATGCGTTTTTCAGGGATGATTCCAAATTAAGCCATAGTTATTGACTCGCAAAAAATATTTCAATTCACAATCAATATTTTAAGCTATCGGGTGATTGTTCGGTCGTTATGTGTGAATCTATTGTCTTCATTATGATAGGGAATACTCATCCTCTGTGTTTTATAGCTGCCGAAACAACGTCACCTCTGGAGAGTACAGCGTCTCCAGCACTTACGACAACGATCGGTAGTCCAACAACTACAGGCGCAGGTTTGTAATGGATGCTGTCAATAATATTTAGATTGCATGCAGACAAGTTGCATCGTTTTTGCAGAAATTTTATACATCTGGCGAATTGGTGGAACTAACAGAAATCGTAAAATCAATAATACTGAATCCATAGGCGTAAGCTTTTTTACAAGTGTTTGTCGGATCATGTCAGGCACTCACCCGTGACGATTAGAGTGTTTCTGAACTAGGTCCTTATTCCAGCTGTGAGTGTGTCAAAGAGACAGACAGTAAGACAGAGTCAGGCAGACGATGAGGGTAAATTGAATTCTCATTAGCTGTCGTGGCCTAGTGGTGAAATATAAATCCGTCTAAGTAAACCCTGAACGTAATACCTCTGAAACGAATTGTCAGCGAAGTTCTGTAACATTTTTGATCACCTCAATGAATCGACAGTGGCTGACGAATGACTTGAAAAACTTTTCAGCGAAATGTCCAGTAACCATGATCGACGATGTCGTCAGCCCAGACGCGGTGCAGGTTACTGCAGATGTCAATCCAGACAGTGCTCCACTGGCATTGAGCAAGACATCTCCGTTCTACACAGCCACTGGAAGTCCAGACACCTACATCCAGTGGACGATAATCATCCGCTCGAGGACCACACCCAAAATCAACAGAATCTACTTCATTGTTTACGGAACGATCGAGGTCTATTACGTGCTTCAAAGTCCGGTTCAGACGTACCCATCGCCGAAACGGACAACTGATCCAACTGAGGAGACCGTTGTCACGGCCATCTTCGATGTTCCGATCGACGCAGATACGTTGACTGTTTACCTGAAACCTGCTAGCGATACAACTGTAATTCAGTTGTCGCAGCTCGAAGTAAAGGCCTGCTATGAACCAGGTTTGTTACTGTTTTTGTCTACAAATCTCATGTTTAGATGGAAGTGTGTTTACGTTTGATCATTCATCATGTGGCTTTCATATGTTGCGATATACTAAAGACGAACATGCGTCTTGACAGGGAGTTTCTGTATCACCTTACGTATCTCAGAAGACACTTTCAAAGATTAACTGCCCTAAAGATATATTCGGGCCTACGATAGGCTGAACTGTATGATTCTCAAAATTGTGATGCTTGTGACAGTTGTAGCCCCAACGAGTGTGACTCCGCCAGCTTCAACCGGTGCCACGACTCAACTGCCGATTTCAACCAGTTCTGCGACTTCTCCGCCAAGTAAGCTTTCTATTCATTTATATAGAATGACGGCTATTCTGTAAATGGTTTTCTAAACTGCACTATTCATGAAGTTGAGCATATTTCTTCCTTTAGCAGTTGCTCTAAATGACTTTCATGTATCTTGAAGAACATGACTATAAAATTATTACTCACGCTGTATTGTCTTATTGTACATGTATGTTAACATAATTATTTGATAGATAAAACGGTCTAAAATATCCACGCAGTCTATGTTGCCTTTCCAACAAAATGAATGAAATAGCTGAAATTATCCAGTCTTCATCCATATAGCGTTTCTAGCATATTACAGGTTGCTGGCACTCTGACTGAAATGGCTGTAAACATGCGCATTACTTTTAAGTTTTATTCCTCCAAATCTGTTTAGTTTTCATGCGTTTTTCAGGGATGATTCCAAATTAGGCCATAGTTATTGACTCGCAAGGAATATTTCAATTCACAATCAATACTTTAAGCTATCGGGTGATTGTTCGGTCGTTATGTGTGAATCTATTGTCTTCATTATGATAGGGAATACTCATCCTCTGTGTTTTATAGCTGCCGAAACAACGTCACCTCTGGAGAGTACAGCGTCTCCAGCACTTACGACAACGACCGGTAGTCCAACAACTACAGGCGCAGGTTTGTAATGGATGCTGTCAATAATATTTAGATTGCATGCAGACAAGTTGCATCGTTTTTGCAGAAATTTCATACATCTGGCGCATTGGTGGAACGAACAGAAATCGTAAATTCAATAATACTGAATCCATAGGCGTAAGCTTCTTCACAAGTGTTTGTCGGATCATAGGCACTCACCCGTGACGAATAGAGTGTTTCTGAACTAGGGCCTCATTCCAGCTGTGAGTGTGTCAAAGAGACATCGTCTGCCTGACAGGCAGACGATGAGGGTAAATTGAATTCTCATTAGCTGTCGTGGCCTAGTGGTGAAATATAAATCCGTCTAAGTAAACCCTGAACGTAATACCTCTGAAACGAATTGTCAGCGAAGTTCTGTAACATTTTTGATCACCTCAATGAATCGACAGTGGCTGACGAATGACTTGAAAAACTTTTCAGCGAAATGTCCAGTAACCATGATCGACGATGTCGTCAGCCCAGACGCGGTGCAGGTTACTGCAGATGTCAATCCAGACAGTGCTCCACTGGCATTGAGCAAGACATCTCCGTTCTACACAGCCACTGGAAGTCCAGACACCTACATCCAGTGGACGATAATCATCCGCTCGAGGACCACACCCAAAATCAACAGAATCTACTTCATTGTTTACGGAACGATCGAGGTCTATTACGTGCTTCAAAGTCCGGTTCAGACGTACCCATCGCCGAAACGGACAACTGATCCAACTGAGGAGACCGTTGTCACGGCCATCTTCGATGTTCCGATCGACGCAGATACGTTGACTGTTTACCTGAAACCTGCTAGCGATACAACTGTAATTCAGTTGTCGCAGCTCGAAGTAAAGGCCTGCTATGAACCAGGTTTGTTACTGTTTTTGTCTACAAATCTCCTGTTTAGACGGAAGTGTGTTTACGTTTGATCATTCATCATGTGGCTTTCATATGTTGCGATATACTAAAGACGAACATGCGTGTTGACAGGGAGCTTCTGTATCACCTTACGCATCTCAGAAGACACTTTCAAAGATTAACTGCCCTAAAGATATATTCGGGCCTACGATAGGCTGAACTGTATTATTCTCAAGATTGTGATGCTTGTGACAGTTGTAGCTCCAACGAGTGTGACTCCGCCAGCTTTAACCGGTGCCACGACTCAACTGCCGATTTCAACCAGTTCTGCGACTTCTCCGCCAAGTAAGCTTTCTATCCGTTTATATAGAATGACGGCTATTCTGTAAACGGTTTTTTAAACTGCACTATTCATGAAGTTGAGCATATTTCTTCCTTTAGCAGTTGCTCTAAATGACTTTCATGTAGCTTAAAGAGCATGACTATAAAATTAATACTCACGCTGTATTGTCTTATTGCACATGTATGTTAACATAATTATTTGATAGATAAAACGGTCTAAAATATCCACGCAGTCTATGCTGCCTTTCCAACGAAATGAAATTGCTGAAATTATCCAGTCTTCATCCATATAGCGTTTCTAACATATTACAGGTTGCTGGCACTCTGACTGAAATGGCTGTAAAACTGTGGATTTTTTAAAAGTTTTATTCCTCCAAATCTGTTTAGTTTTCATGCGTTTTTCAGGGATGATTCCAAATTAAGCCATAGTTATTGACTCGCAAGAAATATTTCAATTCACAATCAATATTTTAAGCTATCGGGTGATTGTTCGGTTGTTGTGTGTGAATCTATTGTCTTCATTATGATAGGGAATACTCATCCTCTGTGTTTTATAGCTGCCGAAACAACGTCACCTCTGGAGAGTACAGCGTCTCCAGCACTTACGACAACGACCGGTAGTCCAACAACTACAGGCGCAGGTTTGTAATGGATGCTGTCAATAATATTTAGATTGCATGCAGACAAGTTGCATCGTTTTTGCAGAAATTTCATACATCTGGCGCATTGGTGGAACTAACAGAAATCGTAAATTCAATAATACTGAATCCATAGGCGTAAGCTTCTTCACAAGTGTTTGTCGGATCATAGGCACTCACCCGTGACGATTAGAGTGTTTCTGAACTAGGGCCTCATTCCAGCTGTGAGTGTGTCAAAGAGACAGACAGTAAGACAGAGTCAGGCAGACGATGAGGGTAAATTGAATTCTCATTAGCTGTCGTGGCCTAGTGGTGAAATATAAATCCGTCTAAGTAAACCCTGAACGTAATACCTCTGAAACGAATTGTCAGCGAAGTTCTGTAACATTTTTGATCACCTCAATGAATCGACAGTGGCTGACGAATGACTTGAAAAACTTTTCAGCGAAATGTCCAGTAACCATGATCGACGATGTCGTCAGCCCAGACGCGGTGCAGGTTACTGCAGATGTCAATCCAGACAGTGCTCCACTGGCATTGAGCAAGACATCTCCGTTCTACACAGCCACTGGAAGTCCAGACACCTACATCCAGTGGACGATAATCATCCGCTCGAGGACCACACCCAAAATCAACAGAATCTACTTCATTGTTTACGGAACGATCGAGGTCTATTACGTGCTTCAAAGTCCGGTTCAGACGTACCCATCGCCGAAACGGACAACTGATCCAACTGAGGAGACCGTTGTCACGGCCATCTTCGATGTTCCGATCGACGCAGATACGTTGACTGTTTACCTGAAACCTGCTAGCGATACAACTGTAATTCAGTTGTCGCAGCTCGAAGTAAAGGCCTGCTATGAACCAGGTTTGTTACTGTTTTTGTCTACAAATCTCATGTTTAGACGGAAGTGTGTTTACGTTTGATCATTCATCATGTGGCTTTCATATGTTGCGATATACTAAAGACGAACATGCGTCTTGACAGGGAGTTTCTGTATCACCTTACGTATCTCAGAAGACACTTTCAAAGATTAACTGCCCTAAAGATATATTCGGGCCTACGATAGGCTGAACTGTATGATTCTCAAAATTGTGATGCTTGTGACAGTTGTAGCCCCAACGAGTGTGACTCCGCCAGCTTCAACCGGTGCCACGACTCAACTGCCGATTTCAACCAGTTCTGCGACTTCTCCGCCAAGTAAGCTTTCTATCCATTTATATAGAATGACGGCTATTCTGTAAATGGTTTTCTAAACTGCACTATTCATGAAGTTGAGCATATTTCTTCCTTTAGCAGTTGCTCTAAATGACTTTCATGTATCTTGAAGAACATGACTATAAAATTATTACTCACGCTGTATTGTCTTATTGTACATGTATGTTAACATAATTATTTGATAGATAAAACGGTCTAAAATATCCACGCAGTCTATGTTGCCTTTCCAACAAAATGAATGAAAAAGCTGAAATTATCCAGTCTTCATCCATATAGCGTTTCTAGCATATTACAGGTTGCTGGCACTCTGACTGAAATGGCTGTAAACATGCGCATTACTTTTAAGTTTTATTGGACTCCAAATCTGTTTAGTTTTCATGCGTTTTTCAGGGATGATTCCAAAATAAGCCATAGTTATTGACTCGCAAGGAATATTTCAATTCACAATCAATACTTTAAGCTATCGGGTGATTGTTCGGTCGTTATGTGTGAATCTATTGTCTTCATTATGATAGGGAATACTCATCCTCTGTGTTTTATAGCTGCCGAAACAACGTCACCTCTGGAGAGTACAGCGTCTCCAGCACTTACGACAACGACCGGTAGTCCAACAACTACAGGCGCAGGTTTGTAATGGATGCTGTCAATAATATTTAGATTGCATGCAGACAAGTTGCATCGTTTTTGCAGAAATTTCATACATCTGGCGCATTGGTGGAACTAACAGAAATCGTAAATTCAATAATACTGAATCCATAGGCGTAAGCTTCTTCACAAGTGTTTGTCGGATCATAGGCACTCACCCGTGACGATTAGAGTGTTTCTGAACTAGGGCCTCATTCCAGCTGTGAGTGTGTCAAAGAGACAGACAGTAAGACAGAGTCAGGCAGACGATGAGGGTAAATTGAATTCTCATTAGCTGTCGTGGCCTAGTGGTGAAATATAAATCCGTCTAAGTAAACCCTGAACGTAATACCTCTGAAACGAATTGTCAGCGAAGTTCTGTAACATTTTTGATCACCTCAATGAATCGACAGTGGCTGACGAATGACTTGAAAAACTTTTCAGCGAAATGTCCAGTAACCATGATCGACGATGTCGTCAGCCCAGACGCGGTGCAGGTTACTGCAGATGTCAATCCAGACAGTGCTCCACTGGCATTGAGCAAGACATCTCCGTTCTACACAGCCACTGGAAGTCCAGACACCTACATCCAGTGGACGATAATCATCCGCTCGAGGACCACACCCAAAATCAACAGAATCTACTTCATTGTTTACGGAACGATCGAGGTCTATTACGTGCTTCAAAGTCCGGTTCAGACGTACCCATCGCCGAAACGGACAACTGATCCAACTGAGGAGACCGTTGTCACGGCCATCTTCGATGTTCCGATCGACGCAGATACGTTGACTGTTTACCTGAAACCTGCTAGCGATACAACTGTAATTCAGTTGTCGCAGCTCGAAGTAAAGGCCTGCTATGAACCAGGTTTGTTACTGTTTTTGTCTACAAATCTCATGTTTAGACGGAAGTGTGTTTACGTTTGATCATTCATCATGTGGCTTTCATATGTTGCGATATACTAAAGACGAACATGCGTCTTGACAGGGAGTTTCTGTATCACCTTACGTATCTCAGAAGACACTTTCAAAGATTAACTGCCCTAAAGATATATTCGGGCCTACGATAGGCTGAACTGTATGATTCTCAAAATTGTGATGCTTGTGACAGTTGTAGCCCCAACGAGTGTGACTCCGCCAGCTTCAACCGGTGCCACGACTCAACTGCCGATTTCAACCAGTTCTGCGACTTCTCCGCCAAGTAAGCTTTCTATCCATTTATATAGAATGACGGCTATTCTGTAAATGGTTTTCTAAACTGCACTATTCATGAAGTTGAGCATATTTCTTCCTTTAGCAGTTGCTCTAAATGACTTTCATGTATCTTGAAGAACATGACTATAAAATTATTACTCACGCTGTATTGTCTTATTGTACATGTATGTTAACATAATTATTTGATAGATAAAACGGTCTAAAATATCCACGCAGTCTATGTTGCCTTTCCAACAAAATGAATGAAAAAGCTGAAATTATCCAGTCTTCATCCATATAGCGTTTCTAGCATATTACAGGTTGCTGGCACTCTGACTGAAATGGCTGTAAACATGCGCATTACTTTTAAGTTTTATTGGACTCCAAATCTGTTTAGTTTTCATGCGTTTTTCAGGGATGATTCCAAATTAGGCCATAGTTATTGACTCGCAAGGAATATTTCAATTCACAATCAATACTTTAAGCTATCGGGTGATTGTTCGGTCGTTATGTGTGAATCTATTGTCTTCATTATGATAGGGAATACTCATCCTCTGTGTTTTATAGCTGCCGAAACAACGTCACCTCTGGAGAGTACAGCGTCTCCAGCACTTACGACAACGACCGGTAGTCCAACAACTACAGGCGCAGGTTTGTAATGGATGCTGTCAATAATATTTAGATTGCATGCAGACAAGTTGCATCGTTTTTGCAGAAATTTCATACATCTGGCGCATTGGTGGAACGAACAGAAATCGTAAATTCAATAATACTGAATCCATAGGCGTAAGCTTCTTCACAAGTGTTTGTCGGATCATAGGCACTCACCCGTGACGAATAGAGTGTTTCTGAACTAGGGCCTCATTCCAGCTGTGAGTGTGTCAAAGAGACATCGTCTGCCTGACAGAGTCAGGCAGACGATGAGGGTAAATTGAATTCTCATTAGCTGTCGTGGCCTAGTGGTGAAATATAAATCCGTCTAAGTAAACCCTGAACGTAATACCTCTGAAACGAATTGTCAGCGAAGTTCTGTAACATTTTTGATCACCTCAATGAATCGACAGTGGCTGACGAATGACTTGAAAAACTTTTCAGCGAAATGTCCAGTAACCATGATCGACGATGTCGTCAGCCCAGACGCGGTGCAGGTTACTGCAGATGTCAATCCAGACAGTGCTCCACTGGCATTGAGCAAGACATCTCCGTTCTACACAGCCACTGGAAGTCCAGACACCTACATCCAGTGGACGATAATCATCCGCTCGAGGACCACACCCAAAATCAACAGAATCTACTTCATTGTTTACGGAACGATCGAGGTCTATTACGTGCTTCAAAGTCCGGTTCAGACGTACCCATCGCCGAAACGGACAACTGATCCAACTGAGGAGACCGTTGTCACGGCCATCTTCGATGTTCCGATCGACGCAGATACGTTGACTGTTTACCTGAAACCTGCTAGCGATACAACTGTAATTCAGTTGTCGCAGCTCGAAGTAAAGGCCTGCTATGAACCAGGTTTGTTACTGTTTTTGTCTACAAATCTCCTGTTTAGACGGAAGTGTGTTTACGTTTGATCATTCATCATGTGGCTTTCATATGTTGCGATATACTAAAGACGAACATGCGTCTTGACAGGGAGTTTCTGTATCACCTTACGTATCTCAGAAGACACTTTCAAAGATTAACTGCCCTAAAGATATATTCGGGCCTACGATAGGCTGAACTGTATGATTCTCAAAATTGTGATGCTTGTGACAGTTGTAGCCCCAACGAGTGTGACTCCGCCAGCTTCAACCGGTGCCACGACTCAACTGCCGATTTCAACCAGTTCTGCGACTTCTCCGCCAAGTAAGCTTTCTATCCATTTATATAGAATGACGGCTATTCTGTAAATGGTTTTCTAAACTGCACTATTCATGAAGTTGAGCATATTTCTTCCTTTAGCAGTTGCTCTAAATGACTTTCATGTATCTTGAAGAACATGACTATAAAATTATTACTCACGCTGTATTGTCTTATTGTACATGTATGTTAACATAATTATTTGATAGATAAAACGGTCTAAAATATCCACGCAGTCTATGTTGCCTTTCCAACAAAATGAATGAAAAAGCTGAAATTATCCAGTCTTCATCCATATAGCGTTTCTAGCATATTACAGGTTGCTGGCACTCTGACTGAAATGGCTGTAAACATGCGCATTACTTTTAAGTTTTATTGGACTCCAAATCTGTTTAGTTTTCATGCGTTTTTCAGGGATGATTCCAAAATAAGCCATAGTTATTGACTCGCAAGGAATATTTCAATTCACAATCAATACTTTAAGCTATCGGGTGATTGTTCGGTCGTTATGTGTGAATCTATTGTCTTCATTATGATAGGGAATACTCATCCTCTGTGTTTTATAGCTGCCGAAACAACGTCACCTCTGGAGAGTACAGCGTCTCCAGCACTTACGACAACGACCGGTAGTCCAACAACTACAGGCGCAGGTTTGTAATGGATGCTGTCAATAATATTTAGATTGCATGCAGACAAGTTGCATCGTTTTTGCAGAAATTTCATACATCTGGCGCATTGGTGGAACTAACAGAAATCGTAAATTCAATAATACTGAATCCATAGGCGTAAGCTTCTTCACAAGTGTTTGTCGGATCATAGGCACTCACCCGTGACGATTAGAGTGTTTCTGAACTAGGGCCTCATTCCAGCTGTGAGTGTGTCAAAGAGACAGACAGTAAGACAGAGTCAGGCAGACGATGAGGGTAAATTGAATTCTCATTAGCTGTCGTGGCCTAGTGGTGAAATATAAATCCGTCTAAGTAAACCCTGAACGTAATACCTCTGAAACGAATTGTCAGCGAAGTTCTGTAACATTTTTGATCACCTCAATGAATCGACAGTGGCTGACGAATGACTTGAAAAACTTTTCAGCGAAATGTCCAGTAACCATGATCGACGATGTCGTCAGCCCAGACGCGGTGCAGGTTACTGCAGATGTCAATCCAGACAGTGCTCCACTGGCATTGAGCAAGACATCTCCGTTCTACACAGCCACTGGAAGTCCAGACACCTACATCCAGTGGACGATAATCATCCGCTCGAGGACCACACCCAAAATCAACAGAATATACTTCATTGTTTACGGAACGATCGAGGTCTATTACGTGCTTCAAAGTCCGGTTCAGACGTACCCATCGCCGAAACGGACAACTGATCCAACTGAGGAGACCGTTGTCACGGCCATCTTCGATGTTCCGATCGACGCAGATACGTTGACTGTTTACCTGAAACCTGCTAGCGATACAACTGTAATTCAGTTGTCGCAGCTCGAAGTAAAGGCCTGCTATGAACCAGGTTTGTTACTGTTTTTGTCTACAAATCTCCTGTTTAGACGGAAGTGTGTTTACGTTTGATCATTCATCATGTGGCTTTCATATGTTGCGATATACTAAAGACGAACATGCGTCTTGACAGGGAGTTTCTGTATCACCTTACGTATCTCAGAAGACACTTTCAAAGATTAACTGCCCTAAAGATATATTCGGGCCTACGATAGGCTGAACTGTATGATTCTCAAAATTGTGATGCTTGTGACAGTTGTAGCCCCAACGAGTGTGACTCCGCCAGCTTCAACCGGTGCCACGACTCAACTGCCGATTTCAACCAGTTCTGCGACTTCTCCGCCAAGTAAGCTTTCTATCCATTTATATAGAATGACGGCTATTCTGTAAATGGTTTTCTAAACTGCACTATTCATGAAGTTGAGCATATTTCTTCCTTTAGCAGTTGCTCTAAATGACTTTCATGTATCTTGAAGAACATGACTATAAAATTATTACTCACGCTGTATTGTCTTATTGTACATGTATGTTAACATAATTATTTGATAGATAAAACGGTCTAAAATATCCACGCAGTCTATGTTGCCTTTCCAACAAAATGAATGAAAAAGCTGAAATTATCCAGTCTTCATCCATATAGCGTTTCTAGCATATTACAGGTTGCTGGCACTCTGACTGAAATGGCTGTAAACATGCGCATTACTTTTAAGTTTTATTGGACTCCAAATCTGTTTAGTTTTCATGCGTTTTTCAGGGATGATTCCAAAATAAGCCATAGTTATTGACTCGCAAGGAATATTTCAATTCACAATCAATACTGTAAGCTATCGGGTGATTGTTCGGTCGTTATGTGTGAATCTATTGTCTTCATTATGATAGGGAATACTCATCCTCTGTGTTTTATAGCTGCCGAAACAACGTCACCTCTGGAGAGTACAGCGTCTCCAGCACTTACGACAACGACCGGTAGTCCAACAACTACAGGCGCAGGTTTGTAATGGATGCTGTCAATAATATTTAGATTGCATGCAGACAAGTTGCATCGTTTTTGCAGAAATTTCATACATCTGGCGCATTGGTGGAACGAACAGAAATCGTAAATTCAATAATACTGAATCCATAGGCGTAAGCTTCTTCACAAGTGTTTGTCGGATCATAGGCACTCACCCGTGACGAATAGAGTGTTTCTGAACTAGGGCCTCATTCCAGCTGTGAGTGTGTCAAAGAGACATCGTCTGCCTGACAGAGTCAGGCAGACGATGAGGGTAAATTGAATTCTCATTAGCTGTCGTGGCCTAGTGGTGAAATATAAATCCGTCTAAGTAAACCCTGAACGTAATACCTCTGAAACGAATTGTCAGCGAAGTTCTGTAACATTTTTGATCACCTCAATGAATCGACAGTGGCTGACGAATGACTTGAAAAACTTTTCAGCGAAATGTCCAGTAACCATGATCGACGATGTCGTCAGCCCAGACGCGGTGCAGGTTACTGCAGATGTCAATCCAGACAGTGCTCCACTGGCATTGAGCAAGACATCTCCGTTCTACACAGCCACTGGAAGTCCAGACACCTACATCCAGTGGACGATAATCATCCGCTCGAGGACCACACCCAAAATCAACAGAATCTACTTCATTGTTTACGGAACGATCGAGGTCTATTACGTGCTTCAAAGTCCGGTTCAGACGTACCCATCGCCGAAACGGACAACTGATCCAACTGAGGAGACCGTTGTCACGGCCATCTTCGATGTTCCGATCGACGCAGATACGTTGACTGTTTACCTGAAACCTGCTAGCGATACAACTGTAATTCAGTTGTCGCAGCTCGAAGTAAAGGCCTGCTATGAACCAGGTTTGTTACTGTTTTTGTCTACAAATCTCCTGTTTAGACGGAAGTGTGTTTACGTTTGATCATTCATCATGTGGCTTTCATATGTTGCGATATACTAAAGACGAACATGCGTCTTGACAGGGAGTTTCTGTATCACCTTACGTATCTCAGAAGACACTTTCAAAGATTAACTGCCCTAAAGATATATTCGGGCCTACGATAGGCTGAACTGTATGATTCTCAAAATTGTGATGCTTGTGACAGTTGTAGCCCCAACGAGTGTGACTCCGCCAGCTTCAACCGGTGCCACGACTCAACTGCCGATTTCAACCAGTTCTGCGACTTCTCCGCCAAGTAAGCTTTCTATCCATTTATATAGAATGACGGCTATTCTGTAAATGGTTTTCTAAACTGCACTATTCATGAAGTTGAGCATATTTCTTCCTTTAGCAGTTGCTCTAAATGACTTTCATGTATCTTGAAGAACATGACTATAAAATTATTACTCACGCTGTATTGTCTTATTGTACATGTATGTTAACATAATTATTTGATAGATAAAACGGTCTAAAATATCCACGCAGTCTATGTTGCCTTTCCAACAAAATGAATGAAAAAGCTGAAATTATCCAGTCTTCATCCATATAGCGTTTCTAGCATATTACAGGTTGCTGGCACTCTGACTGAAATGGCTGTAAACATGCGCATTACTTTTAAGTTTTATTGGACTCCAAATCTGTTTAGTTTTCATGCGTTTTTCAGGGATGATTCCAAAATAAGCCATAGTTATTGACTCGCAAGGAATATTTCAATTCACAATCAATACTTTAAGCTATCGGGTGATTGTTCGGTCGTTATGTGTGAATCTATTGTCTTCATTATGATAGGGAATACTCATCCTCTGTGTTTTATAGCTGCCGAAACAACGTCACCTCTGGAGAGTACAGCGTCTCCAGCACTTACGACAACGACCGGTAGTCCAACAACTACAGGCGCAGGTTTGTAATGGATGCTGTCAATAATATTTAGATTGCATGCAGACAAGTTGCATCGTTTTTGCAGAAATTTCATACATCTGGCGCATTGGTGGAACTAACAGAAATCGTAAATTCAATAATACTGAATCCATAGGCGTAAGCTTCTTCACAAGTGTTTGTCGGATCATAGGCACTCACCCGTGACGATTAGAGTGTTTCTGAACTAGGGCCTCATTCCAGCTGTGAGTGTGTCAAAGAGACAGACAGTAAGACAGAGTCAGGCAGACGATGAGGGTAAATTGAATTCTCATTAGCTGTCGTGGCCTAGTGGTGAAATATAAATCCGTCTAAGTAAACCCTGAACGTAATACCTCTGAAACGAATTGTCAGCGAAGTTCTGTAACATTTTTGATCACCTCAATGAATCGACAGTGGCTGACGAATGACTTGAAAAACTTTTCAGCGAAATGTCCAGTAACCATGATCGACGATGTCGTCAGCCCAGACGCGGTGCAGGTTACTGCAGATGTCAATCCAGACAGTGCTCCACTGGCATTGAGCAAGACATCTCCGTTCTACACAGCCACTGGAAGTCCAGACACCTACATCCAGTGGACGATAATCATCCGCTCGAGGACCACACCCAAAATCAACAGAATCTACTTCATTGTTTACGGAACGATCGAGGTCTATTACGTGCTTCAAAGTCCGGTTCAGACGTACCCATCGCCGAAACGGACAACTGATCCAACTGAGGAGACCGTTGTCACGGCCATCTTCGATGTTCCGATCGACGCAGATACGTTGACTGTTTACCTGAAACCTGCTAGCGATACAACTGTAATTCAGTTGTCGCAGCTCGAAGTAAAGGCCTGCTATGAACCAGGTTTGTTACTGTTTTTGTCTACAAATCTCATGTTTAGACGGAAGTGTGTTTACGTTTGATCATTCATCATGTGGCTTTCATATGTTGCGATATACTAAAGACGAACATGCGTCTTGACAGGGAGTTTCTGTATCACCTTACGTATCTCAGAAGACACTTTCAAAGATTAACTGCCCTAAAGATATATTCGGGCCTACGATAGGCTGAACTGTATGATTCTCAAAATTGTGATGCTTGTGACAGTTGTAGCCCCAACGAGTGTGACTCCGCCAGCTTCAACCGGTGCCACGACTCAACTGCCGATTTCAACCAGTTCTGCGACTTCTCCGCCAAGTAAGCTTTCTATCCATTTATATAGAATGACGGCTATTCTGTAAATGGTTTTCTAAACTGCACTATTCATGAAGTTGAGCATATTTCTTCCTTTAGCAGTTGCTCTAAATGACTTTCATGTATCTTGAAGAACATGACTATAAAATTATTACTCACGCTGTATTGTCTTATTGTACATGTATGTTAACATAATTATTTGATAGATAAAACGGTCTAAAATATCCACGCAGTCTATGTTGCCTTTCCAACAAAATGAATGAAAAAGCTGAAATTATCCAGTCTTCATCCATATAGCGTTTCTAGCATATTACAGGTTGCTGGCACTCTGACTGAAATGGCTGTAAACATGCGCATTACTTTTAAGTTTTATTGGACTCCAAATCTGTTTAGTTTTCATGCGTTTTTCAGGGATGATTCCAAATTAGGCCATAGTTATTGACTCGCAAGGAATATTTCAATTCACAATCAATACTTTAAGCTATCGGGTGATTGTTCGGTCGTTATGTGTGAATCTATTGTCTTCATTATGATAGGGAATACTCATCCTCTGTGTTTTATAGCTGCCGAAACAACGTCACCTCTGGAGAGTACAGCGTCTCCAGCACTTACGACAACGACCGGTAGTCCAACAACTACAGGCGCAGGTTTGTAATGGATGCTGTCAATAATATTTAGATTGCATGCAGACAAGTTGCATCGTTTTTGCAGAAATTTCATACATCTGGCGCATTGGTGGAACGAACAGAAATCGTAAATTCAATAATACTGAATCCATAGGCGTAAGCTTCTTCACAAGTGTTTGTCGGATCATAGGCACTCACCCGTGACGAATAGAGTGTTTCTGAACTAGGGCCTCATTCCAGCTGTGAGTGTGTCAAAGAGACATCGTCTGCCTGACAGAGTCAGGCAGACGATGAGGGTAAATTGAATTCTCATTAGCTGTCGTGGCCTAGTGGTGAAATATAAATCCGTCTAAGTAAACCCTGAACGTAATACCTCTGAAACGAATTGTCAGCGAAGTTCTGTAACATTTTTGATCACCTCAATGAATCGACAGTGGCTGACGAATGACTTGAAAAACTTTTCAGCGAAATGTCCAGTAACCATGATCGACGATGTCGTCAGCCCAGACGCGGTGCAGGTTACTGCAGATGTCAATCCAGACAGTGCTCCACTGGCATTGAGCAAGACATCTCCGTTCTACACAGCCACTGGAAGTCCAGACACCTACATCCAGTGGACGATAATCATCCGCTCGAGGACCACACCCAAAATCAACAGAATCTACTTCATTGTTTACGGAACGATCGAGGTCTATTACGTGCTTCAAAGTCCGGTTCAGACGTACCCATCGCCGAAACGGACAACTGATCCAACTGAGGAGACCGTTGTCACGGCCATCTTCGATGTTCCGATCGACGCAGATACGTTGACTGTTTACCTGAAACCTGCTAGCGATACAACTGTAATTCAGTTGTCGCAGCTCGAAGTAAAGGCCTGCTATGAACCAGGTTTGTTACTGTTTTTGTCTACAAATCTCATGTTTAGACGGAAGTGTGTTTACGTTTGATCATTCATCATGTGGCTTTCATATGTTGCGATATACTAAAGACGAACATGCGTGTTGACAGGGAGTTTCTGTATCACCTTACGTATCTCAGAAGACACTTTCAAAGATTAACTGCCCTAAAGATATATTCGGGCCTACGATAGGCTGAACTGTATGATTCTCAAAATTGTGATGCTTGTGACAGTTGTAGCCCCAACGAGTGTGACTCCGCCAGCTTCAACCGGTGCCACGACTCAACTGCCGATTTCAACCAGTTCTGCGACTTCTCCGCCAAGTAAGCTTTCTATCCATTTATATAGAATGACGGCTATTCTGTAAATGGTTTTCTAAACTGCACTATTCATGAAGTTGAGCATATTTCTTCCTTTAGCAGTTGCTCTAAATGACTTTCATGTAGCTTGAAGAACATGACTATAAAATTATTACTCACGCTGTATTGTCTTATTGTACATGTATGTTAACATAATTATTTGATAGATAAAACGGTCTAAAATATCCACGCAGTCTATGTTGCCTTTCCAACAAAATGAATGAAAAAGCTGAAATTATCCAGTCTTCATCCATATAGCGTTTCTAGCATATTACAGGTTGCTGGCACTCTGACTGAAATGGCTGTAAACATGCGCATTACTTTTAAGTTTTATTCCTCCAAATCTGTTTAGTTTTCATGCGTTTTTCAGGGATGATTCCAAAATAAGCCATAGTTATTGACTCGCAAGGAATATTTCAATTCACAATCAATACTTTAAGCTATCGGGTGATTGTTCGGTCGTTATGTGTGAATCTATTGTCTTCATTATGATAGGGAATACTCATCCTCTGTGTTTTATAGCTGCCGAAACAACGTCACCTCTGGAGAGTACAGCGTCTCCAGCACTTACGACAACGACCGGTAGTCCAACAACTACAGGCGCAGGTTTGTACTGGATGCTGTCAATAATATTTAGATTGCATGCAGACAAGTTGCATCGTTTTTGCAGAAATTTTATATATCTGTCGCATTGGTGGAACTAACAGAAATCGTAAATTCAATAATACTGATTCTGTTTAGTTTTCTTGTGCTTTTTTTAGGAATGATTCCAAATTAAGCCATAGTTTTTGACTCGCAAGGAATATTTCAATTCCTATTCGTAATGACCTCTGCTGTCATGGACAGTTATCCTATCCTTCCAAAAGTCGCCAAATGCAAGTATATTCAGCGGGGGCGTCTTCCTCACACTAGGAGTTTTGCCCCAAAGTACCCTACCCATACCTGTGGTTGTCCCGTTCCAGCTATATTACTGATGCATCTTTCTTTATTAATAATTTCAACGTTGCGTACAAAGTTATGCACCTTTATTATTGACAGGAAATTTCAGCGATCACACTCTTGTCTGCGCTTTAGGTCGTTTCGCAAGGCCTGTGTCCTTAGTCTCAGTAGGCCTATATTAATTGTACTACATCTTTTATCATATTGACACTAAAGTAAATATTCCGCACCTGACATACCTTTTTACTTGAAATATACGATTGAATCAAGAAAACACCGTCCATTGAGATATTTGGCGCATTGTCTTTCAGGGAAATGTGACGAGGTGATGATCGACGACCAGACGAGCAAGAAAACTGTCGACATCACATCAAATGTGAATCCAGAAAGTGCAGTTAACGCTCTCAGCACCACGGGCGAAAGCTTCAGCGCGATTGGCGATCCAACGACATTAATCACTCTCACTTTGACCATCAAGTCAGACTCCTTACCGAGAGTTGCAAGTTTCACCCTTACAGTTCTTGGTGCACAGAAATTCGACTACGAACTGCAAGGCTTGTCCAGTGTAGCATCGACGCCAATCCCTCTTGATGCGAGCACACAGTCAACGGTATCCTCAGGCGATCTGCCGGAGCCAATCGCTGCAAACAAGATCGTTGTGCGATTGACTCCAGCCAGTTCCGACATACCTGTTCAGGTGTCTTCCTTCTTTGCGAAAGTCTGTTTCGAACCAGGTAGGACCATGCCACTTAAGCTAGTCATTACCAAAAATTATGTTTATCTACTTTGCATTTTAATCAAGCTCAAATAATTATTAATATAGTTTAAAATTAAAAATTAAAACTGAGTTCACTTTGTTTACGTTTAGCGAAGGGTAAAGATTAATCCGGTCAATAAAGAAAAATGCCAGAACATACGCACGAACGCTGTGCAAATTTGACACCTGGAAGTTTCAACGGAATCCGGTTATCACTATACAAGTATACATAGATGAGCAATGACAATTTATGACGATCCTTGTAGGCCTATTGCGTATTCGGCAGCTGCTCAGACGATAATTTTCAATGCCTTTTGTCGCAGCAACAACAACGTCGACTACTTCAACTCCTGGCAGTACCACTTCTGCAAGTAAGTGGGAATACATCATCCCCACAATTTCTATCATTCACATTTCTTCTTTCCGAACAGCTTCCATTTTGCCGTGGAAATATCGCCCTTCAACTGAAAATATATCTCCAGAATTGTATTGTATCGGACCATTTATAAAGCGCTTCTCGCAGCAGGAGTCTTTCAGAAGCGCTCCCAGTGCGTTCAACCCCGAGAAAACAGGCAAGTTTTTAGACGAGAGAAAGACGAAGATACAATACCAGAGCGAACTGATGGAGAAACCCATCGATAAGGAGGGACCAATGCAGGCAAATGATCTGGAATGAACCATGGCGGTCCTGACTCGGTGGACAAAGAGGTCAAGCCGATAAGAGGACCTAAGAGGACTCAGCGACATGGCAGAAAGGGGGCGAAGTATATGATCAAACAAATACTTCGGAGCAAGACCCTATTGAGACTTAAGGACCAAAATCAGGACTTTAAATTGTATACGGGCCGAGAGTGGGAGCCAGTGAAAGTTGTTCAATAATGAATGTAGAAATGTGGGAGAATCGAGGAAGACGGGCAATGAGCCTAGCAGCATCGAGTACAGAAGCTAGCCTAACCTTTGGCAGAATTGTTTAACAATAGCATAAGCATAATTTGATAGGATTCAAAACTTTCAAAGGATATATATATATCTATAATCTTCATCGCATTCTAGATTATATGGTTTTGAACTTGCAGCAAAATGCAGCGGGGTGATGCTTGACAGCAAGACGAGCCCTGGGACGGTTCAAATAACATCCAATGTTAATCCAGAGGAGGCAGGCAAGTCTCTTAGTGGGTCTGGAGACGTCTTCAGAGCCAACGGAGATCCCTCAAAAGCCATTCAACTGACGATGACTATTGACTCCATCGATATACCGAAGATCACAAGTCTTTACATGACAACATTAGGAGCCAAGGAGATCAGCTATGAACTTTTGTTTGGCGTGTCATCAATTGCATCTCCGCCCATGACAGCCGATCCTAACACGAAAACGACAGTCTCCTCTGGAGAATTTCCGTCTCCGATGACCGCGAATAAAGTCATTGTGCACCTTACACCAGCCAGTGCTGATCTTCCAGTTGAGGTTTCAGGCTTCTATGTCGTGGCTTGTTTCGAACCAGGTTAGTCAGTAGACCTTACTTTCAGAGAAATATTGAAATTTGAACGCTTTGTTTTCTCTAGTTCATGTTGTTGTTGAAAGCTGTGTCGTATGAGTAACGAATTTTTCATTGGTAACTAGTATCAAATTTGTTTGGATAAATCTTTGGAAAAGCAGAGTCGAATTAATAGAAAGTGTGAATCTATTTGAAAATTCATTAGTTCATATAGGCTAGGCTCCCTAACCTACTCTGTGCAAAAGAAATCACCGTCTTCTATTCGGTCGTTACCATTAAATATTTTGCGAGTGGCGTTATGGGATTTCTGATAGTGAACTTGAAATGCACAGACGAAACTTCAGCGTTTATGCCAAGTCAATTTTGAGGTGTTCCGCTATCACAGGTCTGCCAATTATTATCAGGATGATTCATAGGTTTGAAGTAGTTTTACCACAATTGGAGGCTAGACCTCTAGCAAGCTGCATTGTGTCCAAGACTCCATATGCCGCATTGCAATGTGATTTTCGCCTCTTACCTTTGCAGCGCGAAATGTATTCTAGTCATTGCTGTTTTTCACGAGCTTTTAGAACTGCACAACCCATTCTTTTTCTTCCCATCATCCACGATAAACAACTGGACGACAATGTGCTATTTTTTGCTAGTTTTAACTGTACAGAAGTGCTTGTACAACTACACAAATCCATTTAGAACTGCACATTTTGTGTACAACTAGGCTACACGTTTAAAAGGCCCTGATTCTAGTCTGTCCGAGACTCCGAGTCGTTTAGACCTACCGTGTAGCAACCTTGAGCAGTTTTATTGTTCAATGTCATGCATTGATGTTGTTGCAATTTTTAAGCTTGGGTCTAAAAACATTAGCCTACTATTATAATTATTATACTATCAGACGACGTTTTTCACACTATTGCATATTAGTGAGCGGTCTGTCGGCGTTATTTCTCTTTTTGCAACAGAGACAACACCGACAACACCGACACCGACACAAACTACAACAGGAACTCCTCGTAAGTTGAATCTGCCCGTATTTTTTGTACTTATGCTTATATCGACGGGTCAGGCGTCTCAACTAATTATGTCATGTGTAATAAGGATACCGTAATCTAAAGAGACTCATTGCATTTGATTAAAAATTTAAAACTTTAGATAGCCTACTGATAACTACCTTGCCTTTGATTGAAAGTCCGCCACACGAGCAAAGCGATATGGTGTTCTTTCGATGAAATACTTGGTTGCTAGGTAGGCTAGGTTGCTTGTGCACAGATGCTTCTGCAAGTAGTTAGTGTTATTTAGCAACGGCGTACGAAGCAGAAGAGAACGAAGAGAAAGAAGGAGAAAAAGAAGAAGAAGAAGAAGAAAATAATGATGATGTTGATGATGTTGTTGATGATGATGATGTTGTTGTTGTTGTTGATGATGATGATGATGATGATGATGATGATGATGATGATGATGATGATGATGATGGTGATGGTGGTGGTCGTGATGGTGGTGATGATGATGATGGTGGTGTGTAGTGGTGGTCGTGATGGTGATGATGATGATGTTGATGATGATTATGACTATGATAATGAAGATGGAGAAGAAGCAGGAGGAGGAATAAAACACTCAGGATAACCATGCTGGGTGCGGGACATTCCCCCTGGACATATTACCCACCTTGCTGCAGCTAGGGGTATAAAGTTTGGCGACTTCATTAACTTTTACTTGGCCTCGTCATATTATGCTTGTTGGTGGAGAGTCCTTTGCCTCGCCGTTTCGTCTTGCCGCCGACAGTGTACAATTAGTGTCATCAAATCAGCTAAATATTGTTAAGGGTGCATGTGAGATAGAAGTACCAACCATGTTTCTGCCCGACGAGGATTTGAACACCCAACAATCCAGCAGGTTAACCTGACTTACATCAAAAAATTATTTTAGCGAAATGCGACGAGACGATGCTCGATGCCCAGACGAGCGCAGACACTGTAACGATCACTTCAAACGTTGCACCAGAAGAAGCGCCGAAGGCTCTGAGTAAATCCGGTGATGCTTTCACGGCAAAAGCCGATCCGTCCACGTACGTTACTCTTACACTGGACTTCAAGTCTGCAACAACTGCAAAGCTAACGAACATCTTCATGGATCTTTTCGGAGTGAAGGAAGTCTTCTACCAGTTTGTGTTTGGATCATCCTCTGTTTCGTCACCAACGGTGCCCACCGACCCAACAGTAAAAACAAAAATGTCATCTGGAGAGCTACCAAATCCAATGGAGGTAGACCAACTCATTGTCTACCTCAAGCCAGCAAGCGCCGATGTGGCTGTGGTGGTATCTGACTTCTACGTCAAGGCATGCTTTGGACCAGGTATATATTTAGGGGTTTATTGAATTGCTTTTGATGATTAGCTTTGACCTTGGAATTGTTCACATTCTCTCGTGCATTTCCGACGGGATAAAATTTTATGTCTGCATGATTTAGCAAGATACATTCCATTTGTTACTGTGCTTGTCAAATATCTTACTCGTTCAAATTTTGACGATTGTCCATGATTATAGTTGAAGCCTAGATATCTTGTTTTGCCCCAAGCCTTCCTCGGTCTGAGAGGGTTGGTCGCTTCATAGACAGGTTTCTCTCTTTTTTTGTCCTCTGCCTCTGCCCGGAGGCCCCGGACTCCATCAAACAATATTTCCATCTAGGTTCCGATATTGGCGATCTATTCTGGTGTTTTTAGGCCATGCTCTTCTCAACTTGACAATGGACATACATCGGGATCAAATAAAAAAACCAGACAATTAGACATACTTTTGAAATCCACTTCACGGACTTCCAACAATACAAATTCGTCTGAAACACACAGAAATTATGTGGGCTCCGTTATGTATATTAGGCTAACTATATTTCATTTCATGGTACCATTTCCGTAAAGTATTGTGCCTTTAGCAATTGGTAAATTAGAAAATTTCCTTATTTTATCTTATCATGTCTGCGGTTCCATGTGCTCATGTTTATAATTATTATATACCGGTAATAAGATTCTGTCATGAATGGAAATTTACGTGAGATGCTGAGAACCTTTGAATGTGATAGTATTTGCTGGATCTTGGCTTGTGTGGATGGTTGATGTACTGTAACATGAAATGCTTCGTGATATTTTGTATGAATGTTTATGTACAGTTTTAGCTGAGACTTCTACACCAAGTACCAGCTCGGTTACTCCGGTCTCTACCACGACTGCGCCGGGTAAGACCGTCGTAGTTTAAGAAATGTCATTTTTGCTTTTGTTTATCCGTTACCTTTTATTATCAAAAAACAGAATGGCTTGATATGGTTGCAGCTTTTTGCAGACTCAATTATCACACGCTTTGCCAGAGATATTCGCAGAAATTGAATTGATTTCTCCAAAGTAGGTTTCGCATTTGTCATAATTACACTGGTTATTGGTTAACTGCTTCATTGGCAGAGGACAAAGTGCTGTTGGTTGAAAGTCCTCTGCCTCGCCTTTTCGTCTTGCCGCCGACGGTGTACAGTCAGTGTAATCAAATCAGCTAATATTGTTAAGGGTGCATGTGAGATAGAGGAACTAACCATGTTTCTGCCCAACGAGGATTAGAACTTCCAATAGTCCAGCACGCTAACCTGACTTACATAAAAAAATTGTTTCAGCGAAATGCGACGAGACGATGGTTGATGCCCAGACGAGCGCAGATACGGTAACGATCACTTCAAACGTTGCTCCAGAAGATGCGCCGAAGGCTCTGAGTAAATCTGGAGATGCTTTCACGGCAACAGCTGATCCGTCTACGTACATTACTCTGACACTGGACTTCAAGTCTGCAACAACTGCTAAGCTAACGAACATCTTCATGGATCTTTTCGGAGTGAAGGAAGTCTTCTACCAGTTTGTGTTTGGATCATCCTCTGTTTCGTCACCAACCGTGCCCACCGACCCAACAGTAAAAACAAAAATGTCTTCCGGAGAGCTACCAAATCCAATGGAGGTAGACCAACTCATTGTCTACCTCAAGCCAGCAAGCGCCGATGTGTCTGTGGTGGTATCTGACTTCTACGTCAAGGCATGCTTTGGACCAGGTATATATTTAGGGGTTTATTGAATTGCTTTTGATGATTAGCTTTGACCTTGGAATTGTTCACATTCTCTCGTGCATTTCCGACGGGATAAAATTTTATGTCTGCATGATTTAGCAAGATACAGTCCATTTGTTACTGTGCTTGTCAAATATCTTACTCGTTCAAATTTTGACGATTGTCCATGATTATAGTTGAAGCCTAGATATCTTGTTTTGCCCCAAGCCTTCCTCGGTCTGAGAGGGTTGGTCGCTTCATAGACAGGTTTCTCTCTTTTTTGTCCTCTGCCTCTGCCCGGAGGCCCCGGACTCCATCAAACGATATTTCCATCTAGGTTCAGACATTGGCGATCTATTCTGGTGTTTTTAGGCCATGCTCTTCTCAACTTGGCAATGGACATACATCGGGATGAAATTTTAAAAAACAGACAATTAGACATGCTTTTGAAATCTACTTCACGGACTTCCAACAATACAAATTCGTCTGAAAACACATAAATGAAGTGGGCTCCGTTATGTATATTAGGCTAACTATATTTCATTTCATGGTACCATTTCCGTAAAGCAATGTGCCGTTAGCAATTGGTAAATTAGAAAATGTCCGTATTTTGTCTTATCTTTTTCGCAGTTTTTGTGCTCAAGTTTATAATTATTCTATACCGGTAATATGAATGTTTATGTTCAGTTTTAGCTGAGACTACTACACCAAGTACCAGCTCGGTTACTCCTGTCTCTACCACGACTGCGCCGGGTAAGACCATCGTAGTTTAAGAATTGTTATTTGTGCCTTTTTTCATTATCAAAAAACAGAATGGCTTTATAATTATGGTTGCAGTTTGCAGACTCAATTATCACACGCTTTGCCAGTGATATTCACAGAACTAGAATGGATATCTCCAAAGTAGGATTCGCGTGTGTCATAATGACACTGATTAATTGCTGCTCGCCATGAAACATTTATAGGCTACTCATTTTGTAAGGTAGGCCTAATCTGAAGTGCATTATTTTGGGTAATCAACATTTTTTCTGTTCGTATCTGAAGGAACGACCACGACCACAGTAACGTCACCCCCGGTGTGCACACAGATGGGTGAAATTGTGTATCCTCAGTGCGCCTGCACCCTGTCCTGCGCCGATCTGCGTAACGGAAAGACATGTGCTGACAGGGCTCCTATCGTCGGTAAGTTTAGAGATGAATCAAACGCGTGGGCTGATTCAATAGCGTTGCATCATCGTTAACCAGGCCTTGTTTGAGAACTGATAATATACCTTTAACCGAAAGCGTTATTTAATGTTAGCGTATTTTTAACGTATGGGCAGGAAACAGTCTGTTAATGCTATTAGAGACTTTGCATGGTACATGAACCAAACGGCCCTGCATGAAAGTGGGGTCAATATAGAATTACGGAGTGACTTGTCTTTGCTAAACTAGGCCAACGGTTTGCAGTTACACTCTGAAATTTGAAGAACATGATTTTTATGAGTACTGATTTGAGCAAGGCATTTTTTCTATATGTTTTCAGGAGCTTGTTGTGGCTGTTCAGCCGGACAAGTTTACGGCGATGAAGGTTTCTGTGTTCCAGAATCGGAATGCTTGTGCACGGACGTGGATGGTTCGCAGTATCCGGTGAGTCATCGAGTTCCGTTTAGCACTTCATTCACCCTTTGCCTTGCTGTTTAAAACTATTCGTCACTGAATGAATCAAAAGTGTTTCTAGAGTAATTTGTGAGTGAATGTTAACTTTAATTAAGTTCGTAATGAATGTTAAATTTTGCATTAGCAGTGTAAGTTAATGTTCCGACATCGAGGTCGAACTGTTCTAGCATTCCTGTTGATCATGACGAAATATTGACAGGTGTTTTTGCCAAATGAGCGGCAACTTACACATGAAATGCACTAAGCGTCATTACTTGATGCAATGCAGCTATGCCTGCTTGGTTTATATAGGCAGAAACTAATCAAGACACGACTAGGCTAATTAATCTTTGCATTTACCCTCCCCAACAAACAGACAACTGACGATTGCTGCAGGGAAAGAAATAACAAAGCATTGGCTACTCATTTGTGACTGACGTTACCCCCATTTACCTAAACATTGATTTCATAATAATTGTTAACTAGTGGACTTAATTAGAATTGTTCACTTGGCAATTTAGACGTTATTCAGCTAGTAAACTGAATTTATAGAATAGGCCTGCCCAACGAATTGTAGGGCCTACTGATTGCTGTTCTTGCACATTGAAAGTACATGTAGACTTTCTGGATATAGACTTTATAGCTGGAATTTTACATATCTGTCTAGATTTACAAATCGTTCGAAGTTGTTGATCCGAAAACCTGCAGTGAAATGTGCATCTTCAAAGAGATGTGCGCAAAGGAATGCATCAAGAAGTGTACAATCACTTGCGCAGAGGTATCATTCGTTTATCATATGAAGCTACAGATTAGCATGTTCATCTACTGATATAAAAAATAATCTGTTACTGCACGCATTTATCAACTATGTTTGAGGTGTTTGAGAATGAGTAAGCTTAAGCTTAGCCATTTAACTTAGTACCGTACGGTACTTACATTGTACATTCAATATTCGCGAACATTTTACCCGTAGACTCTACTGACATAAAGAAACTTTCTGCTATTTGATGCCTTCTGGGTTCTCTTTATTAATTGGTGTGAGCTTTGCTGTCAATATAATTAGCGAGATTTTGAGCATCCATAAAAGCGATCAAGCTAAAATTTACGGCATCAATCAGTCAGTGGGTTTGGATCATCTCCGCTCACCCTTCGAACTAAAGATACGCTGAGGCTACGATTAATGTTGAATTGAACTATAGGTCATTTGAAAGTACATCTTATATTTTCTTCAGAGATAAATCTACTCACGCAATAATTGCGAGGCTGCTTATGAAGATCTCATTGCGTTAGACTTTGAAGTAATCGTGGAGCTTTAGATGACTACTTATTGCTTAAAGACGACATCGTTTTCTGCGTTTGCCATCAGGGATTCAAAATCTACACGCCTCCTGGTGCATGCTGTGAGTGTATACCTGTAGCTGGCTTCTCAACAACTACAACAACACCTCTGTGCTACAGTGATGTTGGCGGCGCATACGAGGTGGGTTACTGTTCTTCTTTCAAATACTGCACTTTCTAAGAATTGAACAAATCATTTGCCTATACTTGAATGTGATCTTTCGTGTTGTTTCTAATAAGCTGAAAATTATTTCCTTATTATCAACTTGCCTGTCAAATACATGTAGTTGAAATTTAAAGACCCAGTCAATATAATCGTCGGCACAATGCTTATCCTATGCATCTCGCTTCAATTCGTCTTACTTAGTCGGTGTCTAGGTATCTGCTTTGAATGAGCGCATGTGAAATTGTGAATCTCCTCCAGTTAGCTCTCGAAGAAAATGGCAAGAATTTAGGCTTATAATTGATTTGAGTGAATTTCAATTAGACCTCGTAACAGATCTATAGGCCTATTACTATTTTGGGCCTGTCATTTTGTGATTTTTTATAAGCTTATTTTAAAGTGAAAGCATTAGGCCTATTATATGCATAACTGCATGCATTGCAGGCAATAAATATGACATTGTGTCATGAATATCATGTCTGTTGTCTAATTTATGGACCGTATATGTACCAGGCCAGATGGAACAGTCGTACATATCGCCCAATCAAGCGTATTAGTAGCCGATATAATCTTCTATTAGTAGCAGATAACCTTCTTAGATATTATGGACATAGATGGAAAGTCAAAGGTTTTCCTGCCACGTAATGTGTGGTAACTGAACCGCATACGGTATGCGAGTTTACATAACTTGTGTATTATATACATGTATATATGTCATATTAAATATTACATCAAATTATATACATAATATGTAAATGACTTCTATTTCAGAGCGGATCGCAATGGATGCAGTCAGAATGCATTTCGTGCACTTGCGTTAGCGGAAAGTCGACTTGTACAAAGACATGTTCAATTACAAGCTGCTCATCGGTTAGAGTCAAATTTGTATTATCGACGTTGATAATTAGGCCTAATATCATTATTGTTTTCTTTGTATTTATAGTCGTAGGTAACTTAATTATATCGAGGTAGGCCTATACGAGCATGACTCACTAGGTCTACATGTACTCGCCCGTATCTGCGATTCAAGAGTGTGACCCCGTGTCCTTAGATTCACTGGGTTTCATTGAACGCACGGGAGGATTTATTGCAGAAACCGGACAGTTGGATGACGGAGGCAATGGGCGATCGTCGTTCGAGTCGGACGACTCGCCCTTTCTAGAGATTATCTTCTGCATGCAGCGTTCTAATGTCATGGCCTTTATTATTGTATAAATCATTAACTATTTCTATATCGTATAATTTTTATGTCTAATATAAATGACAGAAGCGATGGCGCATCAAACCAATCCGATAGTTGGTCACTAGCCAGAAAGTCGGCTCAACGGAGTGTAAGCTTAGTATTAATAAACTTCTAGCAACTTCTGACTTCCGCGCTATTTTCGCCTAAAATATCATCTAAAAATTCTGACAGCTAATGGATTCACCTTGACCTCTTTGCTCGACGCATTAGGACAGCCATGGCTCAAACCAGATCATTTGCCTGCAAACTTAGGCCCTCCCTATGAATTGGACTTCCCCCAACAGTTTGCTCTGCATCCTATCTGGTCTATTTAGTCATCTTTCTCTCGTCTCAAAATCTGCCCTTTTGCTCTTCGTTGCACGCACTGGGCGCGCCTCTTGACGATCCTTGCTGCGAGAATCGTCTTATAAAATGGCCAGATACTATACAATATAATCAATAAAAACTGCAACATGTTCCGCAATTACTAATGTGGTTAACTTTGTCATTTACCTGCGATTATTATTGGGGCACGGTGGCCAATTGGTAAGAGTGATCGGTTTGTAATGCGGTGAGTACGGGTTCGATCCTCGTGCGAGGCGGTTACTGTGTAGGGACCTGGCGCTCACAACAGACTGATCTGACATCTGCGTGGTTGAGGCGTGGGTACTCCTGAATTTTGTAAGAAAGGCGAAAGCAATGGCTTGTGCTATTGTTTTACTAGGACGAATTGCTCTCACTATATGCGGACGACATGTCAATGTGCTGTAAGTGCGTTGCACGAGATCAGACAACAACACCACAACCATCGACAACAACTACGATGCAAGCGCCTGATTCCACAGCAACAACCACCGTTCGGGGTAGCACGGTGGCACCCGCTTGCACCGATGGTGAGACGAAGGTGCTGAACGATTGCTACAACACGGTGTGCGTCCACGGTGTGATCGAAATGGTGCTGGCATGCAACAAAGTGTGCTCTACAAATGTAGGTTCTAGTCGTTGCTTATTCAGTTGCATGATGACGTTTCTTCTATATAAGCCTATGTGCATATAAAGGTGAACATTTTCTTGGCAATTTTTTCGAATAGATATCTCTGAACATCGTTGTGACGCATTTATAATTAAAAGTCAAACAGCGCATAGATGATTGCACAATGCACATTGTCTTTCGATAGTTCCAATCAGTTTTTGAAAGACGCTTGATTTAACTTGTAATTATTGTTGTAAATCTTTGTCAAAATTCTAAATAAGCTTAAACTGGATACGACTACTGTTGTAAGCCTAAGTTGTAATATTCGTTGAACAGATTTTAATGTAGGTTTTTGCCTTGGCTCTTTACGCCTCATGTGGCTTTTCTTTATTGTCTTTTCCAGAGGTGGGAGTTATATCCTGAAGGACCGGTCTATAAATGTCGGGATAATAATTATTAATTTTGTCGAGTGAATATCTATAAAGAGACAGTATCAGATAAAACTTGCAGCGTGACATAAGGGTAATAAGGATGCTTGTTGATTCCTTAGCAACAACTCATTCAATACATGAAAGAAAGCTGCTGCATGTGTCAAGAAATTGGTAAGACATTTTCCTGATCAGGCATCCATTCACTTTACACTTCCTCACAACGGTTGGTTGAAGAGCAGGCTGAGCAGCTTTGTTTATAATTAATGCATTAATTAATTAATTTTGTTTTTGCACACAAAAGTCAAATAGTACCAACGTTAGACAATTTAAGTGTGCAGTGCAATAGGAATTAAGAAAAGATAGCAGCCTATACTACCTTGAACCATCTTCCTTGACTATTTTTATGCATACTTTATTCATATTTAACTAGTACATAACTTACGAAAGTATTAGTGATAAAAATAATATATGATAATATTAATTATAATAATACTAACAGAATAATAGTATGCAATGGTGTATTTGGCTTATCTTTATCACAAATGATTTTATGTATTACGAAATGCACAATGCATTGTAAAACGGCACATTGCCATGTTCTAATAATAATAGCTTCTGTGTGCATTCGAAGTTTTTAGAAACTCTTGTAACCTGCAGCAATACGTATTACGTCACCGATTGTTATTTACCTTTGTACATTGTGTGAGCAACTTGTTTTTTTGCTTCCAGTAACACCAATCACCACGACAACAAAACTTCCAGGAACGACAGCAGTTGGTAAGCTCAGAACGTCAGTTACGAAAAATGAATTACAGGCAGCTAACCATAACCATAACCATGCAATATTACGTTTAAACTCTTCCTTTAGAAGTTTAGACCCTCGCAATTGACTCTCTGCTTGTATTTGATTTTGTCTGCATTGTGACTGGTTGCGGTTTGTCATCCGAAGATTGATAGCAATGAGCGAAGATAAATGTACAAAAGAATTGAACTTGTAATAATTGTAATTGTAAAGAGTTGTGTCGTAATAGCAGAAGTTACTATGCATTTTCAAGTTGAACCTGATACATAGTCGTCATCAAAAACCCCTGGATTCGTTTTCAAGAAAATCTCTGCATAGTCATCAACACTGGGAACACAGAGAATATCCTCTTAACAAGACTTTTTTGTTTCTTTCGGCCTCTTAATGTTCGTAGCTTGCTTAACTCCTGCCTTCAGAATTGTTCTTATACTCTGGCTCGTGGGATTGCTAATTTATCATGGGCCCTTCCCCGTCTAGTTCTCCCCAAGGTTCTGTTCCATTCTTTACATCATCGACATGGCGAACCTTGGACCCTTTTACTGGGGATGGGGGGCTCAATCCTACACCCTCGACCTACAGGCGCATTAATTTCTATGGACTTAAGTTGACCAGTGCAAGAGTTTGAATGGTCCGTATACGTTAATGATTTTTAGGTTCCTTGTTATAGGCTGAATCTGTTTCTACTTTCAGCACAATGCAGTAACGGCCTGAGCTACACGAGCTGCATGAAAACCTGCAGCAAGTGTCACTATCTCGAACCGGACTGTGTTGCAACGACCATGTGTCAGGCTGGCTGCGACTGTCCTTATGATATGGTGTACGATGGAACCTCTTGTATCTATGCCGTGGACTGCATGTGCAAAATGCCAGGCACTGATGCACAGCTCAAAGTACGCATACAAGAATAACATCATTTAAATTAATTTTAACCATAATAACTTTCTGATAATTTGTTGTCAATACTTAATTTTGCTGTTTGGTAATGAACCGTACTAGGCATGGGGGGGGGGCTATGCAGTCTGCATCTTATTTCAAGGACCACCGTTTTGGCGGTTTACCATTTTCGCTCTTACGATTCAGTCAAAAAGAAAAGCCGCTTGCGAAATTGCATGACTGATAATTATTATAAGCTGATAGTTTCTTCGGGAGTGAGCTAAGCCAGTGAGCATCGGATATTATATGCAACCTTTCTCTGAGAAATCCGTGGTGGATAGGCTAATAAGTTAATAATTATGAAGACTAAGCTTAGTTTCTCGGCTTTTATACACGTTATTTCTCAATGATCTCTGATGTTGGCTCTGTGCTGCTGAGTAGTTGACGATTGAGATCGTGTTTGAATTGATTTTTTAGCCTGGAGAAAGAGTCCAGAAAGACATCTGCACAGAATACGTGTGCATGGGAAACACCTTACGAACTGAAAACGTTGTCTGCCAGCCATGCAATGTAGGTGTCTCTGATGATTTTTAATATTTTGTATTGGTTTTAAATTGAAACTGTATAATATTATAATAGATAAGTCATTGGTTCAAATTCGTTACATTAAATTTGCTGATATGCGTTTATCTTTCTATTGACCTTGTAGGCCCCAGTAAGCATACGCCTCTATCTGCTCTCTTTTGCTTTAATACGCGCATTGGTTCTTTCTGATTCGATGCAGCGCTTGTGAAAGCAGGTTTTCGTCATGAAAATTTAATGTGCATTCAGTCTTTGGACAGCGCTTCAAACATTCTCGAGTTCAGATTATGATACGGTGCATCTATACATTAAAATTTTCATCGCACAGCATTCTGAAAGTTATAAATGACCGCAATCGCAGTCTCTATTATTTATATTTTTGCTCATAATAATTATATAGGGCATACGGCATATTGTTTGGCTGCATATTTTAGGTCTTAATTAGTGAATAGTTCATCTGCGCTTTTCATTTCAGCCCAACAACGAGGTTGAAGTCTTCGTCGATGGACAGTGTTGCGCAGTGTGCCAGAAAGTTGAAACCACTACTTCACCAGCCACCACCACCACCACCACTTCCACCACGACGGTGACCACCACTACCCTCTCCAACACCACACCGGGAGGTACAAGGGAAACCATGGGCACCACAACACCAATAGTTCCACCCACCACTACCACAACTGCGCCAGGTAGGCTACGGTACAAGTTAATAGTTACTAATACAGAGAAATTTGCGCTCGAATTTTACGTTGACTTAATCATAATTATGTAGACGTAGCCTAAATAATTTGTGAGTTTCAGTTTATCGCACAAATCACCTGAAACGAGTTGCTTCAACACCTGGTCTTGTGGGTTATTTTAGCCTGCACAGACGGAAAGGTTACGACCGATTGCCTTTGCCGCAAGACATGTGAGATGATGGCTGTGGCATCCTTCAGCTGTCCATCGGATACTGCATGCGTCGTTGGTTGCCAGTGTATGGACGGATATGTGGAAACAGCAAACGGAACTTGCATCAAGGCGACGGACTGTACTTGCTACGACGCCAAGTCGGATTCTTGGAAGCTGGTATGCATGTATTATAGTTGTTCTTTTTTGCCTGCTCTAAGGCTGTAAACCCATAGAAAAATAAAGCAATCGCAGCATGCCTGCATGCATATTCACTTTATAATATGGTGGACCCAAAGAGACCTCCTAAGATTTTTCCAATATTTTGTCCAGAGGTAGAAATTCTTAAATCAAAATTTTCAGGCTCAAAGGCAATTCATATAGGCACCATAACCAAATTTCACCAAATCATTTCACACAGAACAAAAGTTAAGCTTATATCACTTTCAGTGAGTCCACTGATTTTTAATGCTTCAGTTTCAGTGGACTCACTGAAAGTGATCGGCCCTATAACTTTTGTTCTGTTTGAACTAGTTTGGAGAAATTTAGCCATTGGACGTAAAATGAATTGCCTTTCAACCTGTAGTATTTGATTTAAACATTGTTACTTCTTGCCAAGATATTGGCAAAAACCTTCAAGGGCTTTTTGGGGACCAATATTTATATTGGTTTATCTGTTGAATGCGAGGCCTAACTGTAGAAAAGAGACATGCCTAACTGTAAAACCTGTGTTGGCCAATAATTAGATTCGCTGTCATCAAATTCGCAGGATTTTTCTTAACGAGCAGTTGTACACAAAATTTGCAGTTCTAAATGAATTTCTGCAATTGTACAAGCACTTATGTACAGCCAAAGCTAACAAAAAATGGTCATTGTCCTCCGATTGGAAGTAATTTAGCCTACCATAGAGGATGGGAAGGATAAGAAGGGGTTGTTCGGATCAAAAAGATTCCTTAAAAACAGCCCTGCAAATTCGTACCGAATCTTTTTCATCGCAGCTGTTTTGTGTGGGTGGGACGGCGATGGAGAGCACTGGACCCCGCCCGCATATGCCGAAGCTAACAAAATGCAGTTGCTAGCAATTTCTACTCGGGTATGGCTTAAGGAACTGATTTTCTTTTTCTCTTCCACCCACTCCTCCTCTTCCTGCTATTTCTTCTATCCTCATCCACCTTCTTAGTGTCATTGTAGAAATTTATCATCATCGTCATCATCATCAATTGCTGACGCCAACCATTTTTGGCAGCTACGGGTACGAATAACTGTTCTCTATTGCCCTACTGGTGGTGCTGGTGCTAGTACAACTGCTACTGCTGCAACTGCTACAACTACTACTATGTATAGTCCAGCGATTGTTAGATTCTTGAGATGAGATAATATTATGGGTAGTCTACTATTAAATAACAAACTTGACATATTTTTTACAATAGGACTACCGGTGTAATTGTTCAGGATCAAGTTATTGCAGATTCAACTTTTGGGTTTTTGCAGTTGCACGAAACGTGGGTGGTTCAGAATAAATGTGGAGGTATAGAATACTCGACATGCACAGAGACAGGCATTGACAAAGTGGTTGGGTGTGGAACAACTTGCTCCGAGGTAAAGCACAACATATAATACACTCTTAAGGTCGTTATTAATTTGATCTTTGAATTGAAGCCCTTCATTATCTTCATTTTATCGCAATTCTATTTCATTTTCTACTATGGCGTCAAAATAGTTGACACAGAACCTACGGTTAGCCTACATTATGTTATCATTATGAGAATAGTTAACTGCACATTTCATTATATTGACCATTGCCGTGACATCCAATCTGGCATAATGACTTTTATCGGGCTGTGATCACAACTATGTATCGGTCGATGACTGTTTAAAACCTAACCATATTGAAAAACATATTGCCTTCTAAAAACACCTAGAAATAGAAGTCATCCTGGGGAGCGAGGAATATTCTTTTGTTTGACTTAATTAAAAAAAATCTTTATGCCGTTTCATTCTCGTCATAAAACTTACCGTTTCTAAAGAGCTTATTTTACCTTCGGTAGTCTGTCTTAACTGACCGGCTTTCTAGCTGCTGGTTTCAGCAAGTTATTGGTCGATGAGAGAAATTAGTAATCATTAATAGGCATACTAATATTTAAAATAGCCCAATCACCTTCTCGGATTTTCGAATTGAATTACGACTGCGATTGAGGTAAAACAAACTCTGGCTCTACGATCCTTTGATGTAATCTACTGTAGCATTTCTCACATCATCAGTCTTCTAGTTACCGTATCTAAGTGAAACTGTAAATTCCTTCCTTATGCAAAACATGCAAGATTATGCAGTATTACGGTACGTGGTTCATTCTTGCCTATCGTTGTTGCAGTAGGATTTGTCTGCATAAACATAGAAAATGCGAGTGCGTTAAAAAATTTTTAGTCGAACAGGAACTTGTGAACCAGATGTAATGCATAACACACGATCCAATGATGTATTTCCATTTGTAGTTGGAGACACCTAATCTTGATGCCGAGGGCTGCTGCACATGCATGCAGGCTCCACTGCCGACAACTACGGCATGCAATTCCATGATGGTATTGTGCGACCTACCATGCACCAGTTCCCCAGGCACGTCCTGCACTTCATACGTGGAATCTTCTGAAGCGAAGCCGGCGAATAGTGTCCGAATGCAACCAGGATGCACCTGCCCAGAAACGTACACGACCGAAGTCACTTCAAACAATGTCCTGACATGCACGAGAATATTAGTCTGTACTTGCGACTACCATGGTCAGGTCTACAGAGTAAGTAATGCCTAACCATATTATTCTTTCGTGAATATTTCGTTTTGCTTGCCTATACTCTTTCGGTGCTTAGACTTCAATGTGTTTGTTACTTATAGCATGGACGTTGAGAAGAGGAGAGTAGGGACTTCTGGAGATAATTGAAATGAGATTTGCTACGATGGATACTCGGAGTCTCTTAAAAGACAGGCAAAGAAATGGGAACATACGAAAAAAATTATTGCGTGGCCTGTGTATCTGACAAGAAAGTCAGACTACTGAGGTGGTAAATGGTCATATGGAACGAGCAGAGGATACCAACATCAAAAGAATAATAAAGGCGGGGGTGCGGGGACAACGCAAATGCAGAGATGGATGGGCATGATCCAGCAGGACCTCAAACCTGTAACCGGACAATGCTGGTGACCGAGCCAGATGGAGGCAAACTATTCGCGTGGCTGCCCTCCCCAGCGAGGGTATTAGTTACAGCCAGAATGAAAGAACAGAAGAAGTATCTGTAACTATAATAATTATTCCAGTTTTATTCCACCGTATTAGCAAAATAATTATTAACCTGGCTTCCTTCTTACGTTTTTCAGTCTGGTCAGGCATTTGCTGATACGGATGAGCTTGGTGCCAAGATTGACTGTAGAACTTGCACGTGCCGCGATGGATCGGTCGATTGCACTGAATTGGCCGGCTGGTAAGTGATCTGGCCATTGTTGGTGACCTTTGAGTGTTAAAACTTTTGTTCTAATAACTACAGATTGTTATCTGGATTTTAAACAGGTTAAAGCAATATTATTGATTAATCGACCTTCTGATCTTTTCTGTTATTTGCTGCTCGATATCACTCTTTGAAATAATTGATTGATGAGCATTTAAACCGTTTGCCAAATGATTAGATTGGTGTACAGCGTACACGTTACACTTGTGTAGGCTAAGCCAATTAATCTCATATGAGAAGTGTTAAATTTCGCGTATTTTCAGCTTGGTGTTGACTACAACAACACTGCTTCCGAGCACTACAACGCCCATGCTGACAACACAAACTGTTGACTGCGCTACTTACGGCTGTCTTGTGAATGATATTTGCCGTGCGGTTAGTAGAGGCTTCAGTGTGTTTTCATGTTGGCTAATGATTCAGCTTCAATCGCAGCTTCAATCGCAGTTCTTACAAAACGAATGTGCACCTATCAATAAATGTCATGCGAACATCTTAATTTAATTAATTCTTATAGCCTACGCTTTTATTGCCGCTGATATTTTCTTCTGCGTGTGATATATAAGATATAATCCTGGTACGTTCACCATTCAATTATAATAACAGTGTATCGGTTGCCTGACTTGCATGTTCCTGACCGAGCCTCGATTTGGTGTGTTATTATAATTGTATGGGGATGCCGCGAGCATTACGCTGACACAATAGAAGCCCTAATTATTAATTCAGTTAAAAGACGGCATGCCTCTGAAGAGATTCTTGTTTGATTGAATTCGTTGGTCGCTTTAGTTCTAATCAAAACCGCATAATACTATTCAGAGAGAAAAGTTGGATACCTTATAGTTCATATCTTACTTGGCTCCAGGTGAATGAGACTTGGAAGAAAGAAGGTTGTACCTCGTGCAAATGCGCAAGTCCTGGAAATACGGTCTGCGCCGTAATTCATTGTCCACTGCTGACCTGCACGCAGCGTCAAGTAGCCGTCAAACTGAACGATTCTTGCTGTGCCACCTGTGGTAAGTGGTCGTTAAAATTTAATGTAAAAATTTTTTGTAAAAAAATCATTATAGTAAAATTTAATTTTTGAGTCCACGATTCACATAAACATTTCTTGTTGATTAATTTTCATCTTTCGTTGTCTCCAGCAATAGCATTCTTTTGTGACTTAAAGGCATCAACAACTCTGTCCGGTTGCATGTCTATCCTAGAGGTATGTATGTGCACTTGTTATAGTGTTGCTTCAACACTACTACTCAGGAGCGCTCCCGACTACAGCGCGGACACTGAATCGGAGTTTCACGCCGAAGCGCATGAGCATTTGCGGGTGAAGGACTTGCTAAGAGTCGGCTTCGAGGTTTCCCGCAAAATATATGCTCTTAATTGACAAGAACACCAAGTCGGAAGGACTATTATAATTCTATAATTGCAAACGAGTTCACGAACGACCCAGGAGGGCTAGGACACTAAAGGAAACCTTGAGTCCACGATTGACAGCGTTACGAAGAGGCCCAACAAGACGTCAGTGTATGGGAAAACGTCTTCTGTGTAAAAACAAATGCAACTTATAGGCCTATAATATGCATATTAAATCAGGCGGATTGTGTGTGTATGTATGTATGTATGTATGTATGTATGTATGTATGTATGTATGTATGTATGTATGTATGTATGTATGTATGTATGTATGTATGTATGTATGTATGTATGTATGTGTGTATGTATGTATGTATGTATGCATGTATGTACATAATACTATGTATGTATGTATGTATGTATGCATGTATGTACAGGGTGGGCCAATAGGAATGCAACAACTTTGACGCCTTATAACTTGAACAATTTTTATTCGAACATCGTAATCAATATACTAAATTGAAGGTAATTATCCACTCTACTACTGTGTAAAATATTGCGCTGATATACGGCACCGTTTAAAAATAATATTGGTGCGACGCACACCTCTCAGTTTTGAATGTAAATAATGAACATCATGGCGCCACTCACGGAAGAGGATAGAATTTTAATCAGATTCTTAAGAGTAGAAAACGAATACAAAGCACACCAGATGTTGATAGAATTCCCTTCTAGAAAATGGAATAAATATGCTCTACATCGATTGATTTGTTTAATTGATGCCACGGGAACGTCTAACAGCCGCAACTGTGGTCGCAAACGTTCTCCCGCCGGCGCATCGTTCACGTCATACGGTTGCCTATCTGAACGCTAACGTACCAGAGTTTATTGAACCGGAGAACTGGCCACCGAACGATCCGGATTTAAACCCGGTTGACTATTCGATATGGGGTTGTCTTTAGCGACTGGTCTATCGTGAACCGATACGTGACGTCGAACATTTGAAAAAATTGATTGTTTACTGCTGGGTTGAAATAACCCGAGCACTGATGGACTCAGCCATCGATCAATGGTCGTCTCGTGTCCATGCTGTCATTATAGCACGTGGTGGACATATTGATTATTTGTTTGACTTATGATAAATTCACTCAAGATATGAATTGATATTAATTGTTAGAACTAGTGATTGTTTAGAATTGAGTCATTGACATATTAAGTTTAAGACTTTTGGTTTTTTCTTGCAGTTTCATGGCAAAAAAGGGACATCGAACATTAATAGCACTATCTCAAAAAGTCGTAATAGTATCTCTTAGATATTTTGCAGTTTGATAAAATGGATAATTATGTTCAATCTGATTTATAGGACAAGACGCTCAGATAAAGATTGCTTAAGTTATAAGGCGTCAAAGTTGTTGCATTCCTATTGGCCCACCCTGTATGTATCTATGTATGTGTGTATGTATGTATGTATGTATGTATGTATGTATGTATGTATGTATGTATGTATGTATGTATGTATGTATGTATGTATGTATGTATGTATGTATGTATGTATATATGCATGTATGTATATATGCATGTATGTATGTATGTATGTATATATGTATGTATGTATGTATGCATGTCTGCGTGTATGCATGTATATATTGTATGTATGTATGAATGTATGTCTGTATGTATGTCTGCATGTATGTATGTTTGTTTGCTTGTTTCGAGTCCCCTGTGCAATCAAATGGAAACTATTAGCATCATTACTGAAGCTCTGGTTTATTTTATTTAGTCAAATTTGCTTCTTCGTTTGATATTATTTGTTTTTCTGCATGGTTACCAAATAAATAAATTGAATTGTATGTATGTATGTATGTATGTATGTATGTATGTATGTATGTATGTATGTATGTATGTATGTATGTATGTATGTATGTATGTATGTATGTATGTATGTATGTATGTATGTATGTATGTATGTATGTATGTATGTATGTATGCATGTATGTACACGGTGAACGGAAAAAAACCGAACCTCTCCTATTGCTACGATAATTTGTGTAATAATTCGTATATTTTAATACAATTTGGAGAAAATTCAGCTTAAAGGACAAGAATAAGATAACTATCACTTGTTAGTTATAATGTGTATTCCAAATATCCTCCTTCGGCCTCAAAACACGTACATAGACGCGCTCGCACTGACTAGTTGCTGAATCGATTACAGCATGATCATATTCGTCCCGTGCCTATATCATACGCTGACGCAGTTATCCGACATCACGTGCCTTTTCTTGTAGACTTTTCTTGCATCACAGACTAGATTTTATAGCCACTGGTCTAGGCTATTTGAAATGAATCAAGTTTGAGGGTAGCGCATCAACAACTGCCTTGATCGCTAAAGCCGTGCCTGCTTGTTGACCTTTGTTAGTTCAGTCGCTCTATGCGCTGTTTGAAACATCTTAAATGACATCAAATTTTAATTGGAATAGCGTATAATCACAAAAACTAGTTAAGTTTTTAGTTGGGAATAAAATAGTTTTATTCTCAATAATATTTTTTCATGTTTGGTATTAATTTTTTTATTTCTCGTAGAGGTTCGTTTTTTTTCCGTTCACCGTGTATATATGTATGTATGTTTGGATGTATGTATGTACGTATTTATGCATGCGCGGGTCTTCGCATCGTATGTATGTATGTATGTATATATGTATGTATGTATGTATGTATGTATGTATGTATGTAAATATGTATGTATGTATGTTGATTTTGCTGATGTGTCTACTTTAGAAACAATATGCACCAGCGATGCTAAGTACTACTGTGACAGCAGATGCGACTGCTCGGACTGTCTCGACGAGAATCCTGATTTCTGCAGTAATCTGCCTCCAACTCCTCCGACGCCCACGTGCGCCGACGCAACGTTTGAGCATGCGACTGTCAACTGCGACCCACTGAACTTCTGCCGTCTTAGCGTCTGTCAAAGCGTTAAAAGCACCTGTTTCAAGTCAGAATCGTGCTGCGAATGCTATCACGGAACAGCTTTCAACGGCACCACGTGCGTTTCCATCAATGATCAATGCTCGTGCATCGATGAGCACGGTGTCATACATGAATCGGGTACTACCTGGGAAGATTCAGAAAATCCTGCTTGCGTCCAACACACGTGCGCAAGCAACACCATCGATACGATCAACAAAGAACTCGACTGTCCTATCATCACAGGGTGCGCGCAAGGCGAGATAGGACCTCTGCGAATGCCCGGCCGGTGTTGCGTGACCTGTGTCTCAGATCTTCTTTCAACGACTACAGGCCTTCCGACGGGTTTGACGACCGCAACACAACCGCCGACAACAGCAGCAACGGTGCCTCCGACGTGTGTATCAGACGCAACATGTCACTGTGTGGAAGATTGTTCCAATCCCGAGAAGTGCGTCGATACTGTGCCGTGTTGCGAGTCGTACGAATGTCAGGCGTCGTACGAGAGACTGGCCGGACGCTGCATCTTAAGGGCGAACTGCGCTGTGGGCACGACGACGGCATTCACGCCCAAATGCACACATCCGATGCTGAGCCAGAAGGAACTCGTGGAGAGCATCTCGGCTTCTTCCTTCTACACAACACAAGATGGAGTTGCACATTCACCGAAGGAAGCCGTCAAGGGTGGCCTGGGGTGGGTGGTAGACCCTGATCGAGACAACAGTCGCGAGCTAACTATCAAGTTTACGCAACCAAATGAGATCACGGGTCTTAGTGTGCGCCAAAGGAACGTCGATGCCTTCATCGTGTTTTTCAGTGAGGATGGTACGAACTTCACCCCATACAGCGAACCGGGCGACGTGTTTACCGACCCGAGCTCCGGTTTACCAGTTAAGACATTCCAGGGAAGTGAATTTCCAGACAACGAGTTCGGCACCGCATACTTCATACCGTCGAAAACAGTCAGTTTCATTCGATTTAGAATCACTGCTGTGGATGTATCACCCACCCTAGATCTGATCTTCCCAACTGTAAACTTGGAAGTTCTCGGGTGCCATGAAGATACTCCAGGTGATGTTTCATATTCTGTCTCCTTCATCCTGCCTTTATTCACTTCCATTTATGTTGCTCCCATTTACTAATAACTAACAAGGGCACTGGCAAGACTAACAAACTAACAGTAGGCCTACATGTACTAAGAAGACAACAATTCAAGAGTTACTAATGATTGTTCTTTTCCCATAGACGCGTTGACCAATAAACTTCCAGACAATTGACGGTGACGAATACAAGGCAGTCATAGAGAAAAGATAGTGATCGGAAAGTGGAATATTGTAGCCTATATTAATTTTATGTTCTCAAATTGCATGGATTAGAAATGAATTGCAAATTTTCTTAAGTGGTTCAAAGCCTGCTGCCATGAATACGTCTTATGGGGCACGTAACAATCATTCAGGAATATTAATCCTACGGGTATTCAATATGTTTATCGTTATCGTTAACATCATTGAGCCGAAGCTAGCTATCTGGCACGCTCGACAACATTTTCTTTCATTGCATTCCGGCACAGCATTCTTTTCGTATCTCTTAGTCTGAGGGCTACGTTTGATGCTTGAGATAGGCTAATGGTATTATCAGAGACGCCATTACTTGAATCCAGGTTGCCCATAAATGCCTGCGACGCCCTGCGTTTTATATGAAAATGAGCAAGTTGTGAACATCTTTCTGTTTATTGTATCATTTAAAGTATTCTGTGAACTCGTGGATGGCATGAAGAGCATTGACGGCAGCATGATCATTGGATCACCAACCGTTGAAAGCAGCCCTGTTACAGACATAAGAGCGGACGGTCTCAGCTGGATGATCCCTGTCAGTAGTCCGATGAAGCCATCTGTAACCGCTTACCTAAGCAAGACGAAAAGTATCCCAGTAACACGACTCGTGCTTACTGGTAAGCCTGATCTCTGGTATTTCTGTTAAATGGCTAGGAATCAATTTATCGGTCAATGTGCATGCATAATTATTGCGACCTATTCTATGACACAATACAAGCGTCAACAGTGTTTGTAATTATAACGCTGTAGGCTATTCTCCCTGTTGCTTACCTGTATAGCAAGCTCTTGAGCGAGCAATATAAATTTCGGTCATAGTTCTGAACGTTAAAATCCATTTCTCTTTCTCTATTTCTCTCTCTGTCTTTCTGTCTCTCTGTCTCTGTCTCTCTGTCTGTCTGTCTCTCTCTCTGTCTCTCTCTCTTACAGCAACTTAGACGAATAGTTGTATTCGTCGGGGTGAAAGAAAGATAGGGTTGTTATGATGAAGATCACGCGAGCAGAGTAGGCCAATTTGTAGAAAATACTTAGCCAGTTCTAAGACTCTCCCTGTTTTGAATATTTAGGGCCTATATTATAATAATAGGCTACATAAATCTGGAAATCTGCCATCTTTTTCACTAAAACAAGAATAGGGCCTGACAGATCGGGTAGACAATAGTAGCAAAAGACTGGGCATAAGAATTAATGTAGATAAGACAAAAACAAGGACTGTCGGAAAATAACATGAAGATCTGGAAGAAGGACAGGAAACAGGGTGCTGGAACAAGTGACAGAATTCGTGTACCTTGGGGGTTTGATAATGGAGGACGGGAAATGCACAAAGGACATCAAACGTAGAATTGGTCTTGCGGGAGCGATGTTTGGACGGAGGGTAAGATGTGTAAAACAAGCAGCATCTCGATACGAACGAAGATGAAGCTTTATGGAACGCTTGTATTACCGGTGCTACTGTATGGAGCAGAGTGCTGGTGTCTGTGCAGAGAGGATGAGAGAAGATTACTGCTGGCAAGAGATGAGCTGGCTGCGAAGAATTCTGGGTAGAAGTCGGATAGAAAGAATACGAAACGAAGTGACTCGGGAGGAGTTGGGACAAAAGGAAACAGTGGTGGACAAGATCAGAAAAAGAAGACTCACCTGGTTCGGGCACGTGACGCGAATGGAAGACAACTCTGCACGGGCATGTGGATGGTAAGAGAAGCCAAGGGAGACAAGCGAAAACCTGCATGAGCAATATAATAGAAGATCTAACAGCACAGAACATGGATATGGGAGATGCGGTGGACAAAATTAGAGACAGAGCAAGCTGCAGGGAGACGGCATATTGAGGCCTCACCTTTGGCCTAGGGCCTACGCCTGACGGAGGAGAGACAGAGAAGAAGATGATGTTGTCAGATTATATTATTATTTTTTGTTTGTTGCCTAATATCGTAATTTTTGTTTTGTTTTGTGCAGGCAATGTTGGCAGCGTGTCAATCAAATACACACAGCAGGCAAATGCTGTACCTCTGAAACTTGGATCGCAGGATTTTGTTGTGGATAGAACCGTCCCTGGCTCATACACGTTTGTCTTCAAACCCTACTTGGATGCCATTTCTCTAACGCTTACGGTTGATGAACCTGCCGACTACAATCGAGCTACCTATGATCTTCACTTGTCTGTTTATGGCTGTTTCGACGTTGCCGGTATTTATGCTTTGCGTTCTTCATATAGACCTACTATGTTGTTTAGATCTAGAAAACCTAGTAGGCCTACGTTACCAGCTTAGGCCAAAGTTAGCTTAATTCGAAATGCATAAATCAATTGCTTGGAAGCGATTTGAAACCACACGTTCAGTGTAGGCCTCAGTAAGTCTATGATATCCGTTCCATTTCAGTTTCCGTTCATTTGCCTGCAAGCTCTACTTTTATCCGTCTTTTACTCCTAATGAAACAATTTTTCTTTACAACCACATTCTTTATAATATCAGTTACGGTGTCATCATGGGCGTCCGCAGGAATTTTTCTAGGGGGGCGCAGATTTTTATCCAATTGTTACAAGGGCTTAATAGCTTGTCTAAAGCAACCGATCTCTCCACATTAGTCGCTCGCTCCTTCTGCGCTGGCTCCCTGTCAATCCGCTGTCACGGAACCCAGCATGCGAAAATCTTAGACATTCATTGTCAAAACAGTTATGATAGTCAAATTTTATGTGACTGAAATCTGACCTTACTCTTGAAGTAACAATTGCAAATAATCGTCTGGGGTCTTATATCCAAATTGATTTATCACTTCCTGAACCCGCTTTTGTTGGCTGAAATTGTTTCCGACGTACGAAGACCAAGATGAAGAATGTTGTTTCCCAAGTACGAAGTACAAGGTACAATATTATTGTACATAGGCCTACACTCATTAGGTCTGCATAGAAACCTGATAAACGGTCGTCACTGGTTGTTGAAGGAATGAATCCATGTTCTACCATCACTTAAGCGTACCGTATTGAATGACCTTAATTTGTGTGGTGCCCGCAGTAGGCCTATACCGGCATTTTAGTTGTAAAAATATGACCGTTTATAGAACTTAACTTCAAGCGAAAATGAACACCCTATGACTTCCTGTTCCGTTCCTAACAAATTGCCCTTCGCTCTGCCTCGAGCGGGAAGCTTTTGGTCCCTTGTATTGGGACATAACTCAATCTGTCAGCAAGGTCGTAACTTTTCTCCGATAGAGGTGGTGACTAGATTCCTCTGCTCACTACTCATCCCTTCCCTTCTCTCTCCCCTCGCACAGTACCGGGTATACATGTAAATATAATTAATAATTATATATATATTATATATCCCACCCTATCAAATATCAACTTTGATGTGATGTTTCCTCTTCTCTCCCTCCTCCCCCTTTATTTCTCTGTCCCTTCTACCTCTTCTTCTCTGTCTCTCGCTGGCACCCTCATCTTTCATCCTGTCTCTGAAGCCAACCAAAGCTGAGTCAACGCAGCATCGTATAGCGGTATAGCCCTATAAGAATAACGCACCTCTTCGGCTCTTCCTATAGTATATATATACAGATATGTATTATATAGTACATCAGAACCCCTAGGAATGCAGTATAGTTCCGAAGCTAGCGGGTTAAAGTGTGGCAAAACGCGTGTTGGCTGGCATAGGCCATAGACCTTGCATAGGCCTAGACCCTAGAGGGAAGAAGCTGCAGTCATGGCTCAGAGACAGTTTCTCCAGTCAGTGGCAGTGCCAATTAAGTTTATATTATAATCGTGTGAATATATACATATATATATATATATGTGACTATTCGCGTTTCACCGGCTGGATCTGTTATCTCGCAGTGATCGCCTGAAACAACACAAGAGCCGCTGCTAAAGGGAACACGATACAAATTACTTGGCAATTAGATGACACGACTGAATGCATTTTGTCGTATATTGGGTTAACAGTATGAATTTCCATATTACCACGAGAAATTCTATAGGCTATCTATATGCTATGCATAGAAAGAAAGATATAAATTATACGTCCAACTTGTAGAACACACAGATAATCACGTGGAAAATCGCATTGTAATAATCATAGCCAAATAATCTAGAGTTATCTGCAAATATGCGAAAAATCCAGGGGGGCGCACTTGCGCCCCCTTGAGCCCCCCTGCGGACGCCCATGGGTGTCATGTCAATTGGTTAGGAAAAATTTACGTCATGAGCTTCCTTTTCATTTGTTTTGCTACGAGAAACTCCGTACAATTGTAGATTTCTTTGAGTAAAGAATGTTAGCTGATTAAGAGCAATCATAATATTTTCAATTGCCCCCAAAACTGGAATATAACGGTCCATTAGCCTACTATAACGACACGAGTTATTTAGAGAAAATAGTAGTCGGTAAGTGTCTCGGCTTCAAGTTATGTCAGTTAACTGTTGTTATCTGCGAGACATGGTGCTATGATAACATTTCTAATTAGTGCTTACTGTACACTAGTGGCCAATTGAATGGAAACTTATTATGGTAAAGGCTAAAAAACCGGTTTTTGGTACATAACGGGTAGTTTCTGTAAGTAATAAGGCCCTTAAGTATTGTTTTTGTTTCAGCCTATAGTTGAGATATGTCTTGCCATGCCATGCCTTGCCTTGCCTTGCCATGCAATGCCATGCCATGCATGCCATTTCATACCATGTATGCCATGCATTGCCAAGCCATGCATGCCGTGCCCTGCCATGCCTTGCCATGCCTTGCCATGCCATTTCCTGCCATGCCATTCCCTGCCATGCCATGCCTTGCCATAACATTCATTGCCATGCCATGCTATGCCTTGCCTTGCCTTGCCCTGACATGCCTCGCCATGCCATGCCAGGCCAGGCCAGGAGAGGCCAGGCCAGGCCATGCCCTACCATGCCAGGCCGTGCCATGCCTTTCCATGCCTTTCCATGCCTTGCCTTGCCATGCCTTTCCATGCCTTGCCTTTCCATGCCTTGTCATACCTTGACATCCCATACCTTTCCATACCTTGCCTTGCCATGCCATGCCTTGCCAGGCTATGTCATGCCAGGCAATTCCATGCCACGCCATGAACACCATGCCATGCCATGCCTTGCCGTGCCATTCCCTGCCATGCCATGCCTTGCCATAACATTCCTTGCCATGCCATGCTATGCCTTGCCTTGCCTTGCCTTGCCTTGCCCTGACATGCCATGCCAGGCCAGGCCAGGCAAGGCCAGGAGAGGCCAGGCCAGGCCAGGCCATGCCCTACCATGCCAGGCCGTGCCATGCCTTTCCATGCCTTTCCATGCCTTGCCATGCCTTGCCATGCCATGCCTTTCCATGCCTTGTCATACCTTGACATCCCATACCTTTCCATACCTTGTCTTGCCATACCATGCCTTGCCGTGCCATGCCTTGCCAGGCTATGTCATGCCAGGCAATTCCATGCCACGCCATGAATACCATGCCATGCCATGCCTTGCCATAACATTCCTTGCCATGCCATGCTATGCCTTGCCTTGCCCTGACATGCCATGCCATGCCATGCCAGGCCAGGCCAGGAGAAGCCAGGCCAGGCCAGGAGAGGCCAGGCCAGGCCATGCCAGGTCATTCTGTGTCATGCCTTTCCATGCCTTGCCATGGCTTGACATGCCATGCCTTTCCATGCCTTGCCATACCTTGACATGCCATGTCTTTCCATGCCTTGCCTTGCTTTGCCATACCATGCCTTGCCACGCCATGCCTTGCCAGGCCATGTCATGCCAGGCAATGCCATGCCACGTCATGAATACCATACCATACCATGCCATGCCTTGCCATGCCATGCCTTTCCACGCCTTGCCATGCTTTGACATGCCATGCCTTTCCTCCATGCCTTGCCTTGCCATGCCCTGCCATGCTATGCCCTGCCATGCCAGGTCATGCCATGCAATGCTAGGACATGCCATGCCAGGCAATTCCAGGCCATGCCATGCCTTTTGATGCCATGCCTTGTCATGCCTTGCCATGCCATGCCATGCCTTGCCATGCCATGCCATGCCATGCCTTGCCAGGTCAGGCAATGCCATGCCATGCCATGTAATTTGGTATGTTATATGATGTTCTCAATGAAGTACAAGCTCAATTTGCTCAGTTAAGATAATTTTACCACAGGAAAAGTCTTATCTTGTAGAAGTTTCCAATGAATTGGCCACAACTGTACGTCCGGTCGTGTCAAACATAAAATTATAGTGGAATGAAGTCGTCAGTTTTGAGTAAATTTTTAATGGATTTATGGAAAAAGAACAAAATGCCCATTAATTATTGGACTGCATATGTGTGGCATGCTGGTGTTACAGTAGTGGTAGGTTCAGTAACCTGGAGCTGAATGATTCCAGGTTCGAATCCACCTCAAGCTGCCGTGTAGGGACCTTGAACCAGTAATTCATTCGCAATTGTAATGTAGTCTCCGTGGTGTAGTTGGAAGCGCTTCTGAGTAGTGAGCCTGAAAGGGCGTTTTCGCGGGTGCCAGAAAAATGTATATTAATTATAGGCAAGATCTTGCGTCTAACAGCTGGATGGTTTCAGAGTACTTGGTTTGTAATTTTTTTGGTGTTTTTATTTTTATTTTTAATATTAAGATACTTCATGGTGTGTAGTCGTTCACTGGTGGAAGATGACGAACAGTAGTCTGAAATATTTCATTCTATCCGTTTAGTTAGAAAGAACGGAACTACGTGTAGGCCTATAAGATAAAATCTCTAAATGACGGATTGGGACTTCAACTGACGAATCTCGTGATTAACTGTTTCGGATACGCTGCTATTCCAATATTTGAATACTGCATCCATGGGCTATGTAGCTCCAACTTCATCGTTCTTTTGTACGGTCGAGTCTGATCGATACGGATTGCGTACGCCGCCTGTTAGCCGTGTTTAGGCCTACTTCCCGGTCGATAACGACCAACACGGGTAAATGAAACTCGACCATGACTAACATGGGCGGCACTTCAATCGATCGGTGCGAGAAAGTCCTTTTCAGCCTATAGGTTTTTCCCAGACGTACGTCATCTTTCACAGGTGAGGGAAATCCTCGTCGGCTGCGTCACCGTGTTTACCAAACTAGACTCTTACACTAATCAGTTGCGGAGACAGACACTTTTTGTAGCTAGAGCATACTCAGCATAGCCAACGACATTTAATATCATGTTTCAAGCCAGCACAGAGAGCGCCTTTGAGTAGGCTAGATGAGGATATGTCCGTATTAGGCATTATAATTAAAAGTATCATATGCTTACTTTGATTTAACTGAACTGCCGTTTATTTCTCATCGATAAACTCTGTTGCTGTTATGTTAATATGTTTTAAAGAATTCACGACCGCACCAACGACTGCGCCAACGACTGCGCCAACGACTGCGCCAACGACTGCGCCAACGACTGCGCCAACGACTGCGCCAACGACCGCACAAACTGACAGATGGTTAGACCAGACGCAGACATTCCCAGGGTGTAAGTGACAATAATTTCCTATTGCTGCCGACATATTAAAGTAGGCCTATGTAGTATGTACGCTGTGTACGGGCAGTTTGAAGGTTTGTGGTATCGATGAAATAATTATGCTGTTTTCCTTTCCAGTATGCGAATCCACTCAATCAACCACTCTACTTTTGTTTCATTGACTTTACTAAGGCCTTTGATAGGGTCCGACAGGATCAGCTATGGCTGACCATGCTTGAAATGGGCTTTCCACCTCATCTAGTCCAGCTGCTAAGAAATGTGTACAGACAACAACAGGCAAATGTAAGAACAAACGATCATACTTCAGCATGGTTCAAGGTTAGAAAAGGTGTTCGACAGGGCTGCAACCTCTCCCCATGTCTGTTTAACATTTTAGCAGAGCAAATTAGGTATGCGAAAGGCACTAACAGGTTTCGCCGGTGGATTCAGGATTGGCGGAAGAACCATCAATAACCTGAGATATGCTGACGATATTGTCCTACTGGCCACAACACCAGAAGAACTACAAGAACTCGTGAAACAAGTCGCAAGTGCTGCAGAAGAATATGGAATGTCAACATAGGCGTACGGGAGATTTCAGCAGTGGGGGGGCAAAGATTCAACTTCTGCCCGAAAAAAACCATCCGCGAAAAAAATTTGTTGGGGTCGTTCGGGTTAGCGTTTGCCCGAAAAACCACACTTGCCCGAAAAAGTTGATGACCTTTTTTTTTTTAGTCATCGGCCAAAATTTTCGGGAAAATCATACCATTTCATCCTCCAAAAAAGTTGATGACCTTTTTTTTTTTTGGTTTTTGCCCGAAAAAACCACCAAACTTGCCCAAATTTGGGGGGGCAATTGCCCCCCCTGCACCCCCGCCTCGTACGCCTATGAATGTCAATCAACGTAACTAAGACGAAAGTTATGACGACTACTGAGGAGGTGCTCAAAACGGTGGTGGGTACGGGAAGATTAGAACAAGTGGATTCCTTTGTATATTTAGGGAGTAGGATATCAAAAGATGGGAATTGTGTGAATGAAGTTAAATCAAGACTAGCCATGGGAATGACCGTCATGACCAAATTGACGAAGATTTGGAAAAATCAATCAGCATCGTCACCAAATTGCGGTTGATGAAGGATTTGGTGTGGCCAGTAGCGACGTATGGATGTGAAGCATGGACTCTGAAAAAGGATGAAGAAAAGCGAATTCAAGCATTTGAAAACAAGTGTATTAGAAAGCTGCTGAGAATTCCATGGACTAAAATGATGACCAATGAGCAGGTGTATGTGTTAGCGGGAACCAGAAGAGAACTATTGGCCCACACCAAAAATCGGAAACTTCGATATTTTGGTCATATCATGAGACAACAAAACGGTAGCATCGAAAGCAGCATCATGACGGGTTTTGTGGGGGGGGGGGGGGGGAACCGAGGACGAGGAAGGCCGAGGATATTTTGGATCGACAACGTCCTGAACTGGACAGGACTTGCAGGCTATGACTTAATGAGCGCGACAAGGAACAGAAGACTCTGGGCATTAAAGGTCCATTCATGTAGCCAACCGTCGCGATGCGACGATGGCGACATGACATGACATGACATGTATGCGAATCCTCTTTGATGTACAAATTTATTTACTAGCAGTGAGTAGAACTGCATCCGAACGTTGTTCGGCGTGCAGAGCTGTACAAGTAAGCTTATGTGTTTTATTTTAGGGCGTTAGCACGATGCACGTGGACAGAAATTGCCATAAAAATTATTTAGGCCTATTTAGGTTGATTTTTCACTTCCATTTCTATTCATATCTTCTTACATTATTGATCGTTTTTCACCTCTTCTAAATAGGATGCAATAAAGTCAGGTCAATCTCATGCTGTTAGGCCTACAGGTAGGCTATTTACCTGTATTCCAGTTGTGTCTCAGGGTTCACTTCGTAAGCCACTCCTTTATCTGCATTTTTGCGCTTAATTGTCAAATATCATCGATACACAACCTAATGCCACGCACTTTTATAATACTCAACTCTGCCACGCTCTGTGCCCAATGCCCATACGTAGCCTAAGTGAACCAGAGGTTAATGGCATGTGAGCTGGGTTTGGTTATGAGTGGTGCGTCAATGTTAAGGAGGTCGGAAAGAGTCGAGTTGTAGCAAGACAGAAGGTCGTCAAGGGAAGAGGGAGGATTAAGAATAAGTTGAGAGCTGAGAATGTCTTTGGCGAAGGCCTGAGAGTCAATGAACCCTGTTCTGCGGAAAGAATGAGTGGTAGGAGGGGGCCGAGCAAAGGCTTAATTTAAAGGTCAGTCATGATAAAGTAATGGTTAGTTATGTTGAGAATAGAGTGTGATAGCTTGGGAGATAAAAGGGAGGTGTTGGCAGTTATGACAAGGTCGAGGGTGTGGATTCTTGATGTTGGTCGGGAAGTTGACGTGTTGGACGAGATTGACTGATGATAGGAGGTTCAGAAAGCCAGTTGCATGAGGGTCAGATGGATCGTCAACATGGATGTTGAAATCGCCAGTAAGTAAGAATTCGTTGGGAGTAGTGGCAGCAACTGAGAGGAGATAGCTAAATTCATCGAGAAAGACTGAGGGTTTAGAGGAGTACTTAGATGAGGCAGGAGGACGGTAGATGTTGAAAACTGTGAGTAGGTCTGAGGAAAGTCGAAGTGTTGTGGACGAGCATTCGAAAGAACTGAAGGTGTGGCGAGCAGAATTTAGGACGACAGCCGGTTCAAAAAGATACTTCGGGGCGTGACCCAATTGAGACTTGAGGACCAAAGTAAGGACTTTAAATCATTGTATACGAGCAGAGAGTGAAAGCCAGTGAAGTTGTTCAGTTATGAATGTAGAAATGTGGGAGAATCGAGGAAGGCAGGCAATGAGCCTAGCAGCAGCATTGAGTACAGACTGTAGAGTGTAGGGGAACTAGGCGATCCTTAGGGAGGCCAATAGCGACAGAATTAGGCCTACAGTCTGAGGCTGCAGTAATCAATCCGAGAACAGACGAAGGCGTGAACAATAGAGGTATTGGTCGAAGAAGAAACAGATTTGCGAATAGCCCTGAGACGGCTTGACTGGAAGTAGGAAGAGCGGGTAAGTTTGGCAATGCATATTGCATAAGTGCACGTATAAGCTGTATTAGTTGTAAGTAATAATGAAATATTAATTTTCAGAGCTGTGACAAGATAGACATTGAACATCATGAAAATCGGTTAAAAAAACAATTCGCAGCAACCTATAAAATTTCCATCCTCGCCCAAAACATTTCGCCCCCCTAAACAACGCCCTGCCCCGCCCGGCCCTGCGGGGCCGGGCGGGGCAGGTTTTGTTTGGTATTCTAGTTCAATTTTTCTCTGCTGATATGGAGAAGAATATGTTTCATTATATAAATTTGCTAAAAGAATTTTAAAAAAATTGCAATAGTTTATTTTCATTTAATTTAGGTGTGAAATATGCAAATATCGTAAAGGAACCAGGCGTTTTGCACAGCTTTGTTGTTTGAAATCGAATGAGGTTCAAGCATTTAAGGGGCCCACCACCTAAGCTCTGCACAGGGGCCCCCCAAGACCTTGCTACGCCACTGTTTCTACCTCCACGTTGTATTAATTTTCTGCAAGGGTAGGCCCTACACCAGTTTTGCTGTCGTTCTAGCAAAACTGTTCATGATGGATAAACAGTAGATAACACTCTAGAAATTTACAATGATATTTTTAAAATAATTTTTAAATATTGGCCCTTTTTATTGGGGGAACAGCATCTGCTGCATCTCCGTCCACAACCACAAACTTCGGGGTCTCGTGGACCGTCCTCTGGTTCCAAAGTCTCCGCCCATGACTGCTGTTGCTAAATGAACACTCCATTTTCCAATGTATAGTTGTGTCGAACTACCGGCGTAGCCCATCACGAGGCCGGCGGGCCGGACATGGTGCACATAACGTATGCGGCGCATTCTATTAGCATAAACATCGACGCACTATTGTAGCGAAATTCAAAAATGTTGTCCTTGTGAATCTCAGCCCCTTTCTCCACCAACCCGGACTCAACACCCTTCCTCCGCCAGCTCGGACTCACACCGAGCCAAACCTCAGCCCCCTTTCTCCGCCAGCCCGGACTCACACCGGGATGAACCTCAGCCCTTTCCCCCGGCATCCCGGACTCACACCGGGACGAACCTCAGCCCCCTTCCTCCGCCAGCCCGGACTCACACCGGGCCAAACCTCAGCCCCTTCCTCCGCCAGCCCGGATTCACACCGGGCTAAACCTCAGCCCCCTTTCTCCGCCAGCCCAGACTCACACCGGATAGAACCTTAGCCCCCCTTTCTCCGCCCGCCAGCCCGGACTCACACAGGTCCAGACACCAGTCCCTTTGCCCACCCCCGCGCAGACCTCAGCCTTTTGCTTTAGGGGGGCTGAGCCACGTTTAGGGGTGGGCTTAGCCCCCCCTAACCCCTGTCGCCGCCACTGATACATGTACCTATTGATTTGAAAAGCATTGACTGAAAATTACAGAGGCCTAAACGTTGATGCTGTAACTCAACGTATCCAATGTAAATTCCAATAGTTACGCACATGAATGAATTCGTATAAGAAGCCTCATATTGAAAATAAAAAAATCTTCTGAAAAGTAAGCTTACTGTTATTAAAATCGAAGGCCACAGATTTGCAGTTCTACGCGATGAGCATCCATAGACACATTTTCCATCCAGATCGAATTCGAAAGATGGGGTACTCGTCGTTGCACGAGAAACTTTTGTTTTTCGCCCCACCCAACTGCACACACCGCCCAACTTTCTTTGCGGGGGAAATTTCGGTTACACAGTACAAACCAAATCCACCTCTACCCGGCTCACAACACGGCCCACCTCTTCCCCACCGCGCATCCACTCTGTCCCCGATCCCACACCAATCTAGCTTCACTTCCATGTCACCGATCCAACTCCGCCCCAACTTCACATCGTCCCCATCCCTTCCCATTGGCGAAGAATGAAGTCAAGACCAATGGGGTCGTTACACAACGATAGAAAATAATAGCGCCGTAATAACAGGGTTAACTACAGCATCGAAATTTAAAAAGTTCACACCTCGGGATTTCAAGTGAATTTGAGCTGAAAGTTCTTTCGCTCACCAACAACTTCGTATGAGTATAATCATATAGTTTACAAATCGCATTATCGCGGTAAATCGTGCCTATTGGAACCACAAAGATTACACACACACACACACACACACACACACACACACACACACACACACACACACACACACACACACACACACACACACTCACACTCACACGCGCACGCGCATACACACACACATACACGCAAGTACACACAGAGGCACAAAAATTCAAATTTATAGCTTAGATAATGTTTTATATTCCTATATTTAACAATTTCAGTCACAACCCCCATTCACAGTACGCCAACAACGCATCCCCAAACAACAACTTCTCAAAAAACCACGATGGCCACGGTCACGACAAGCGCGACGACTGCAGGAACCACGACGACAGTTCTTTGTCCGCTGCAGAACGTCATGGGCGAGGACGGTAGCAAACCGCTCATTCCACTCAAACAGGTCAGCACAACGAAGGACAGCTCTTCCGTTGAGGATCAACCGTACGACGGTTCGAAGTGGATCGTCAGCCCGTCCGCCAACAAAGACGGAAAGAAACCGACGATCGTCTTCGATCTCAGCGGCGCAAGCGCCGATTCTGCACCGCAAGTGACAGGAGTATCTCTGGGTAGCAACAGCAACGTAAAGCGTGCAGATGTAATCTTCAAGTCAGCGGAAGGCAAAACAACAACGTTCGCTGATCGTGAAGTGAGCCCCGATGGAGTGATTGTCCTCCCAACCCATTCTGATCCGATACAAGCCAATGAGGTCACAGTCGTACTCTTACAGCCAGCTGATGCCACCATCGACCGGTACAACGTCAGTCCGGACATTGAGGGTTGCTTCAAAGCCGAAACGACAACAATTGTTGCACCGACAACGACCACAGAAGGAACGATAACGCCGTCAACGACGACCGTCTCAACGGTTTCGACGACCGGAACCGTCGTCACTACGACTACGCCAACCGTCACGACGACGCTGTCTACAACGGCGACACCATCTGTCGGCACCACACAAGTCACTACGGCTGTCGTGACGACTACGACTACCGCGACTGGTACGACAACAGTCGTTTGTCCGCTGACAAACGAGATGCCCAAGCAGGCGCCGGATTTCAACGATGAACAGTTGATCCCTCTTACCGGCGGCGGCTCGCCGACCGATGATGGATCTGGTAACATTCACTGGACGCCGACCTCTGAACAGGGAAAACACCCAGTGCTCGAGATTCGTCTTGTGCCCATCGGATCTACATCATCACCTCCGCTCCTTCAATCCGTTACGGTTTACGTCGTCACTGTGGAGTACATCATCTTCCGAATCTACTCGAGTCCGAAGACAAGTGACAAGCCAATCTACGAGACTACCCAGGAAGTACCGCCTACTGGAACGACTACTGTTTTTACGACCCCAGGCAAACTGCCAGTCGCTGCTTTCGTCGTTCAAATCGAACTCGTTTCACAGAAGATTCCAAGCGACAAGACTTACGACACAACCGTCACCCTCGTCGGATGCTTCCAACCCCTTGCAGGTAAGTGAAGTCGACAGGCGATGCGTTGAATCGTGAAAGACAGCGTCAGGACTTACGTCAAGTACTGTTCAGCGACGACTTCTATTTTCGTCGCTGAATTGGCGCGGTCTTTCGCAAGCGCGCGTTTCTCGTTTTCGGTAGAATGACAGAACAGTGCAGTTACTCATTTTAACCAGAATTCGACGAATCGGAATAGTACAGAATGCGCCGATCTGTATTGGTGCATAAAGCTGGATTCGCTTTTTGATTACACTTTGACTCCTTACCTGCAGTTTCATACAAACGGCACACGACTAATGGCTTGACCGATAACTTGTTCGTTTTTCAGCAACGACAACAGCGGCAGCGACCACGACGACAGCCGAAGGTATGACGACAGCCCAAGGCACGACGACAACCGAAGGCACGGCCACAACACCAGCAGGTTCAACCGCATCCACTTCGACGCCGCCCACATCGACCACCGGTGCCACGGTGCCGCCGACGACGACGACAACTCTGGCCACGGTCACGACAAGCGCGACGACTGCAGGAACCACGACGACAGTTCTTTGTCCGCTGCAGAACGTCATGGGCGAGGACGGTAGCAAACCGCTCATTCCACTCAAACAGGTCAGCACAACGAAGGACAGCTCTTCCGTTGAGGATCAACCGTACGACGGTTCGAAGTGGATCGTCAGTCCGTCCGCCAACAAAGACGGAAAGAAACCGACGATCGTCTTCGATCTCAGCGGCGCAAGCGCCGATTCTGCACCGCAAGTGACAGGAGTATCTCTGGGTAGCAACAGCAACGTAAAGCGTGCAGATGTAATCTTCAAGTCAGCGGAAGGCAAAACAACAACGTTCGCTGATCGTGAAGTGAGCCCCGATGGAGTGATTGTCCTCCCAACCCATTCTGATCCGATACAAGCCAATGAGGTCACAATCGTACTCTTACAGCCAGCTGATGCCACCATCGACCGGTACAACGTCAGTCCGGACATTGAGGGTTGCTTCAAAGCCGAAACGACAACAATTGTTGCACCGACAACGACCACAGAAGGAACGATAACGCCGTCAACGACGACCGTCTCAACGGTTTCGACGACCGGAACCGTCGTCACTACGACTACGCCAACCGTCACGACGACGCTGTCTACAACGGCGACACCATCTGTCGGCACCACACAAGTCACTACGGCTGTCGTGACGACTACGACTACCGCGACTGGTACGACAACAGTCGTTTGTCCGCTGACAAACGAGATGCCCAAGCAGGCGCCGGATTTCAACGATGAACAGTTGATCCCTCTTACCGGCGGCGGCTCGCCGACCGATGATGGATCTGGTAACATTCACTGGACGCCGACCTCTGAACAGGGAAAACACCCAGTGCTCGAGATTCGTCTTGTGCCCATCGGATCTACATCATCACCTCCGCTCCTTCAATCCGTTACGGTTTACGTCGTCACTGTGGAGTACATCATCTTCCGAATCTACTCGAGTCCGAAGACAAGTGACAAGCCAATCTACGAGACTACCCAGGAAGTACCGCCTACTGGAACGACTACTGTTTTTACGACCCCAGGCAAACTGCCAGTCGCTGCTTTCGTCGTTCAAATCGAACTCGTTTCACAGAAGATTCCAAGCGACAAGACTTACGACACAACCGTCACCCTCGTCGGATGCTTCCAACCCCTTGCAGGTAAGTGAAGTCGACAGGCGATGCGTTGAATCGTGAAAGACAGCGTCAGGACTTACGTCAAGTACTGTTCAGCGACGACTTCTATTTTCGTCGCTGAATTGGCGCGGTCTTTCGCAAGCGCGCGTTTCTCGTTTTCGGTAGAATGACAGAACAGTGCAGTTACTCATTTTAACCCGAATTCGACGAATCGGAATAGTACAGAATGCGCCGATCTGTATTGGTGCATAAAGCTGGATTCGCTTTTTGATTACACTTTGACTCCTTACCTGCAGTTTCATACAAACGGCACACGACTAATGGCTTGACCGATAACTTGTACGTTTTTCAGCAACGACAACAGCGGCAGCGACCACGACGACAGCCGAAGGTATGACGACAGCTCAAGGCACGGCCACAACACCAGCAGGTTCAACCGCATCCACTTCGACGCCGCCCACGTCGACCACCGGTGCCACGGTGCCGCCGACGACGACGACAACTCTGGCCACGGTCACGACAAGCGCGACGACTGCAGGAACCACGACGACAGTTCTTTGTCCGCTGCAGAACGTCATGGGCGAGGACGGTAGCAAACCGCTCATTCCACTCAAACAGGTCAGCACAACGAAGGACAGCTCTTCCGTTGAGGATCAACCGTACGACGGTTCGAAGTGGATCGTCAGCCCGTCCGCCAACAAAGACGGAAAGAAACCGACGATCGTCTTCGATCTCAGCGGCGCAAGCGCCGATTCTGCACCGCAAGTGACAGGAGTATCTCTGGGTAGCAACAGCAACGTAAAGCGTGCAGATGTAATCTTCAAGTCAGCGGAAGGCAAAACAACAACGTTCGCTGATCGTGAAGTGAGCCCCGATGGAGTGATTGTCCTCCCAACCCATTCTGATCCGATACAAGCCAATGAGGTCACAATCGTACTCTTACAGCCAGCTGATGCCACCATCGACCGGTACAACGTGAGTCCGGACATTGAGGGTTGTTTCAAAGCCGAAACGACAACAATTGTTGCACCGACAACGACCACAGCAGGAACGATAACGCCGTCAACGACGACCGTCTCAACGGTTTCGACGACCGGAACCGTCGTCACTACGACTACGCCAACCGTCACGACGACGCTGTCTACAACGGCGACACCATCTGTCGGCACCACACAAGTCACTACGGCTGTCGTGACGACTACGACTACCGCGACTGGTACGACAACAGTCGTTTGTCCGCTGACAAACGAGATGCCCAAGCAGGCGCCGGATTTCAACGATGAACAGTTGATCCCTCTTACCGGCGGCGGCTCGCCGACCGATGATGGATCTGGTAACATTCACTGGACGCCGACCTCTGAACAGGGAAAACACCCAGTGCTCGAGATTCGTCTTGTGCCCATCGGATCTACATCATCACCTCCGCTCCTTCAATCCGTTACGGTTTACGTCGTCACTGTGGAGTACATCATCTTCCGAATCTACTCGAGTCCGAAGACAAGTGACAAGCCAATCTACGAGACTACCCAGGAAGTACCGCCTACTGGAACGACTACTGTTTTTACGACCCCAGGCAAACTGCCAGTCGCTGCTTTCGTCGTTCAAATCGAACTCGTTTCACAGAAGATTCCAAGCGACAAGACTTACGACACAACCGTCACCCTCGTCGGATGCTTCCAACCCCTTGCAGGTAAGTGAAGTCGACAGGCGATGCGTTGAATCGTGAAAGACAGCGTCAGGACTTACGTCAAGTACTGTTCAGCGACGACTTCTATTTTCGTCGCTGAATTGGCGCGGTCTTTCGCAAGCGCGCGTTTCTCGTTTTCGGTAGAATGACAGAACAGTGCAGTTACTCATTTTAACCAGAATTCGACGAATCGGAATAGTACAGAATGCGCCGATCTGTATTGGTGCATAAAGCTGGATTCGCTTTTTGATTACACTTTGACTCCTTACCTGCAGTTTCATACAAACGGCACACGACTAATGGCTTGACCGATAACTTGTACGTTTTTCAGCAACGACAACAGCGGCAGCGACCACGACGACAGCCGAAGGTATGACGACAGCTCAAGGCACGGCCACAACACCAGCAGGTTCAACCGCATCCACTTCGACGCCGCCCACATCGACCACCGGTGCCACGGTGCCGCCGACGACGACGACAACTCTGGCCACGGTCACGACAAGCGCGACGACTGCAGGAACCACGACGACAGTTCTTTGTCCGCTGCAGAACGTCATGGGTGAGGACGGTAGCAAACCGCTCATTCCACTCAAACAGGTCAGCACAACGAAGGACAGCTCTTCCGTTGAGGATCAACCGTACGACGGTTCGAAGTGGATCGTCAGCCCGTCCGCCAACAAAGACGGAAAGAAACCGACGATCGTCTTCGATCTCAGCGGCGCAAGCGCCGATTCTGCACCGCAAGTGACAGGAGTATCTCTGGGTAGCAACAGCAACGTAAAGCGTGCAGATGTAATCTTCAAGTCAGCGGAAGGCAAAACAACAACGTTCGCTGATCGTGAAGTGAGCCCCGATGGAGTGATTGTCCTCCCAACCCATTCTGATCCGATACAAGCCAATGAGGTCACAATGGTACTCTTACAGCCAGCTGATGCCACCATCGACCGGTACAACGTCAGTCCGGACATTGAGGGTTGCTTCAAAGCCGAAACGACAACAATTGTTGCACCGACAACGACCACAGCAGGAGCGATAACGCCGTCAACGACGACCGTCTCAACGGTTTCGACGACCGGAACCGTCGTCACTACGACTACGCCAACCGTCACGACGACGCTGTCTACAACGGCGACACCATCTGTCGGCACCACACAAGTCACTACGGCTGTCGTGACGACTACGACTACCGCGACTGGTACGACAACAGTCGTTTGTCCGCTGACAAACGAGATGCCCAAGCAGGCGCCGGATTTCAACGATGAACAGTTGATCCCTCTTACCGGCGGCGGCTCGCCGACCGATGATGGATCTGGTAACATTCACTGGACGCCGACCTCTGAACAGGGAAAACACCCAGTGCTCGAGATTCGTCTTGTGCCCTTCGGATCTACATCATCACCTCCGCTCCTTCAATCCGTTACGGTTTACGTCGTCACTGTGGAGTACATCATCTTCCGAATCTACTCGAGTCCGAAGACAAGTGACAAGCCAATCTACGAGACTACCCAGGAAGTACCGCCTACTGGAACGACTACTGTTTTTACGACCCCAGGCAAACTGCCAGTCGCTGCTTTCGTCGTTCAAATCGAACTCGTTTCACAGAAGATTCCAAGCGACAAGACTTACGACACAACCGTCACCCTCGTCGGATGCTTCCAACCCCTTGCAGGTAAGTGAAGTCGACAGGCGATGCGTTGAATCGTGAAAGACAGCGTCAGGACTTACGTCAAGTACTGTTCAGCGACGACTTCTATTTTCGTCGCTGAATTGGCGCGGTCTTTCGCAAGCGCGCGTTTCTCGTTTTCGGTAGAATGACAGAACAGTGCAGTTACTCATTTTAACCCGAATTCGACGAATCGGAATAGTACAGAATGCGCCGATCTGTATTGGTGCATAAAGCTGGATTCGCTTTTTGATTACACTTTGACTCCTTACCTGCAGTTTCATACAAACGGCACACGACTAATGGCTTGACCGATAACTTGTACGTTTTTCAGCAACGACAACAGCGGCAGCGACCACGACGACAGCCGAAGGTATGACGACAGCTCAAGGCACGGCCACAACACCAGCAGGTTCAACCGCATCCACTTCGACGCCGCCCACATCGACCACCGGTGCCACGGTGCCGCCGACGACGACGACAACTCTGGCCGCGGTCACGACAAGCGCGACGACTGCAGGAACCACGACGACAGTTCTTTGTCCGCTGCAGAACGTCATGGGCGAGGACGGTAGCAAACCGCTCATTCCACTCAAACAGGTCAGCACAACGAAGGACAGCTCTTCCGTTGAGGATCAACCGTACGACGGTTCGAAGTGGATCGTCAGCCCGTCCGCCAACAAAGACGGAAAGAAACCGACGATCGTCTTCGATCTCAGCGGCGCAAGCGCCGATTCTGCACCGCAAGTGACAGGAGTATCTCTGGGTAGCAACAGCAACGTAAAGCGTGCAGATGTAATCTTCAAGTCAGCGGAAGGCAAAACAACAACGTTCGCTGATCGTGAAGTGAGCCCCGATGGAGTGATTGTCCTCCCAACCCATTCTGATCCGATACAAGCCAATGAGGTCACAATCGTACTCTTACAGCCAGCTGATGCCACCATCGACCGGTACAACGTCAGTCCGGACATTGAGGGTTGCTTCAAAGCCGAAACGACAACAATTGTTGCACCGACAACGACCACAGAAGGAACGATAACGCCGTCAACGACGACCGTCTCAACGGTTTCGACGACCGGAACCGTCGTCACTACGACTACGCCAACCGTCACGACGACGCTGTCTACAACGGCGACACCATCTGTCGGCACCACACAAGTCACTACGGCTGTCGTGACGACTACGACTACCGCGACTGGTACGACAACAGTCGTTTGTCCGCTGACAAACGAGATGCCCAAGCAGGCGCCGGATTTCAACGATGAACAGTTGATCCCTCTTACCGGCGGCGGCTCGCCGACCGATGATGGATCTGGTAACATTCACTGGACGCCGACCTCTGAACAGGGAAAACACCCAGTGCTCGAGATTCGTCTTGTGCCCATCGGATCTACATCATCACCTCCGCTCCTTCAATCCGTTACGGTTTACGTCGTCACTGTGGAGTACATCATCTTCCGAATCTACTCGAGTCCGAAGACAAGTGACAAGCCAATCTACGAGACTACCCAGGAAGTACCGCCTACTGGAACGACTACTGTTTTTACGACCCCAGGCAAACTGCCAGTCGCTGCTTTCGTCGTTCAAATCGAACTCGTTTCACAGAAGATTCCAAGCGACAAGACTTACGACACAACCGTCACCCTCGTCGGATGCTTCCAACCCCTTGCAGGTAAGTGAAGTCGACAGGCGATGCGTTGAATCGTGAAAGACAGCGTCAGGACTTACGTCAAGTACTGTTCAGCGACGACTTCTATTTTCGTCGCTGAATTGGCGCGGTCTTTCGCAAGCGCGCGTTTCTCGTTTTCGGTAGAATGACAGAACAGTGCAGTTACTCATTTTAACCCGAATTCGACGAATCGGAATAGTACAGAATGCGCCGATCTGTATTGGTGCATAAAGCTGGATTCGCTTTTTGATTACACTTTGACTCCTTACCTGCAGTTTCATACAAACGGCACACGACTAATGGCTTGACCGATAACTTGTTCGTTTTTCAGCAACGACAACAGTGGCAGCGACCACGACGACAGCCGAAGGTATGACGACAGCCCAAGGCACGACGACAACCGAAGGCACGGCAACAACACCAGCAGGTTCAACCGCATCCACTTCGACGCCGCCCACATCGACCACCGGTGCCACGGTGCCGCCGACGACGACGACAACTCTGGCCACGGTCACGACAAGCGCGACGACTGCAGGAACCACGACGACAGTTCTTTGTCCGCTGCAGAACGTCATGGGTGAGGACGGTAGCAAACCGCTCATTCCACTCAAACAGGTCAGCACAACGAAGGACAGCTCTTCCGTTGAGGATCAACCGTACGACGGTTCGAAGTGGATCGTCAGCCCGTCCGCCAACAAAGACGGAAAGAAACCGACGATCGTCTTCGATCTCAGCGGCGCAAGCGCCGATTCTGCACCGCAAGTGACAGGAGTATCTCTGGGTAGCAACAGCAACGTAAAGCGTGCAGATGTAATCTTCAAGTCAGCGGAAGGCAAAACAACAACGTTCGCTGATCGTGAAGTGAGCCCCGATGGAGTAATTGTCCTCCCAACCCATTCTGATCCGATACAAGCCAATGAGGTCACAATCGTACTCTTACAGCCAGCTGATGCCACCATCGACCGGTACAACGTCAGTCCGGACATTGAGGGTTGCTTCAAAGCCGAAACGACAACAATTGTTGCACCGACAACGACCACAGAAGGAACGATAACGCCGTCAACGACGACCGTCTCAACGGTTTCGACGACCGGAACCGTCGTCACTACGACTACGCCAACCGTCACGACGACGCTGTCTACAACGGCGACACCATCTGTCGGCACCACACAAGTCACTACGGCTGTCGTGACAACTACGACTACCGCGACTGGTACGACAACAGTCGTTTGTCCGCTGACAAACGAGATGCCCAAGCAGGCGCCGGATTTCAACGATGAACAGTTGATCCCTCTTACCGGCGGCGGCTCGCCGACCGATGATGGATCTGGTAACATTCACTGGACGCCGACCTCTGAACAGGGAAAACACCCAGTGCTCGAGATTCGTCTTGTGCCCATCGGATCTACATCATCACCTCCGCTCCTTCAATCCGTTACGGTTTACGTCGTCACTGTGGAGTACATCATCTTCCGAATCTACTCGAGTCCGAAGACAAGTGACAAGCCAATCTACGAGACTACCCAGGAAGTACCGCCTACTGGAACGACTACTGTTTTTACGACCCCAGGCAAACTGCCAGTCGCTGCTTTCGTCGTTCAAATCGAACTCGTTTCACAGAAGATTCCAAGCGACAAGACTTACGACACAACCGTCACCCTCGTCGGATGCTTCCAACCCCTTGCAGGTAAGTGAAGTCGACAGGCGATGCGTTGAATCGTGAAAGACAGCGTCAGGACTTACGTCAAGTACTGTTCAGCGACGACGTCTATTTTCGTCGCTGAATTGGCGCGGTCTTTCGCAAGCGCGCGTTTCTCGTTTTCGGTAGAATGACAGAACAGTGCAGTTACTCATTTTAACCCGAATTCGACGAATCGGAATAGTACAGAATGCGCCGATCTGTGTTGGTGCATAAAGCTGGATTCGCTTTTTGATTACACTTTGACTCCTTACCTGCAGTTTCATACAAACGGCACACGACTAATGGCTTGACCGATAACTTGTTCGTTTTTCAGCAACGACAACAGCGGCCGCGACCACGACGACAGCCGAAGGTATAACGACAGCCCAAGGCACGACGACAACCGAAGGCACGGCCACAACACCAGCAGGTTCAACCGCATCCACTTCGACGCCGCCCACATCGACCACCGGTGCCACGGTGCCGCCGACGACGACGACAACTCTGGCCACGGTCACGACAAGCGCGACGACTGCAGGAACCACGACGACAGTTCTTTGTCCGCTGCAGAACGTCATGGGCGAGGACGGTAGCAAACCGCTCATTCCACTCAAACAGGTCAGCACAACGAAGGACAGCTCTTCCGTTGAGGATCAACCGTACGACGGTTCGAAGTGGATCGTCAGCCCGTCCGCCAACAAAGACGGAAAGAAACCGACGATCGTCTTCGATCTCAGCGGCGCAAGCGCCGATTCTGCACCGCAAGTGACAGGAGTATCTCTGGGTAGCAACAGCAACGTAAAGCGTGCAGATGTAATCTTCAAGTCAGCGGAAGGCAAAACAACAACGTTCGCTGATCGTGAAGTGAGCCCCGATGGAGTGATTGTCCTCCCAACCCATTCTGATCCGATACAAGCCAATGAGGTCACAATCGTACTCTTACAGCCAGCTGATGCCACCATCGACCGGTACAACGTCAGTCCGGACATTGAGGGTTGCTTCAAAGCCAAAACGACAACAATTGTTGCACCGACAACGACCACAGCAGGAACGATAACGCCGTCAACGACGACCGTCTCAACGGTTTCGACGACCGGAACCGTCGTCACTACGACTACGCCAACCGTCACGACGACGCTGTCTACAACGGCGACACCATCTGTCGGCACCACACAAGTCACTACGGCTGTCGTGACGACTACGACTACCGCGACTGGTACGACAACAGTCGTTTGTCCGCTGACAAACGAGATGCCCAAGCAGGCGCCGGATTTCAACGATGAACAGTTGATCCCTCTTACCGGCGGCGGCTCGCCGACCGATGATGGATCTGGTAACATTCACTGGACGCCGACCTCTGAACAGGGAAAACACCCAGTGCTCGAGATTCGTCTTGTGCCCATCGGATCTACATCATCACCTCCGCTCCTTCAATCCGTTACGGTTTACGTCGTCACTGTGGAGTACATCATCTTCCGAATCTACTCGAGTCCGAAGACAAGTGACAAGCCAATCTACGAGACTACCCAGGAAGTACCGCCTACTGGAACGACTACTGTTTTTACGACCCCAGGCAAACTGCCAGTCGCTGCTTTCGTCGTTCAAATCGAACTCGTTTCACAGAAGATTCCAAGCGACAAGACTTACGACACAACCGTCACCCTCGTCGGATGCTTCCAACCCCTTGCAGGTAAGTGAAGTCGACAGGCGATGCGTTGAATCGTGAAAGACAGCGTCAGGACTTACGTCAAGTACTGTTCAGCGACGACTTCTATTTTCGTCGCTGAATTGGCGCGGTCTTTCGCAAGCGCGCGTTTCTCGTTTTCGGTAGAATGACAGAACAGTGCAGTTACTCATTTTAACCCGAATTCGACGAATCGGAATAGTACAGAATGCGCCGATCTGTGTTGGTGCATAAAGCTGGATTCGCTTTTTGATTACACTTTGACTCCTTACCTGCAGTTTCATACAAACGGCACACGACTAATGGCTTGACCGATAACTTGTTGGTTTTTCAGCAACGACAACAGCGGCCGCGACCACGACGACAGCCCAAGGCACGACGACAACCGAAGGCACGGCAACAACACCAGCAGGTTCAACCGCATCCACTTCGACGCCGCCCACATCGACCACCGGTGCCACGGTGCCGCCGACGACGACGACAACTCTGGCCACGGTCACGACAAGCGCGACGACTGCAGGAACCACGACGACAGTTCTTTGTCCGCTGCAGAACGTCATGGGCGAGGACGGTAGCAAACCGCTCATTCCACTCAAACAGGTCAGCACAACGAAGGACAGCTCTTCCGTTGAGGATCAACCGTACGACGGTTCGAAGTGGATCGTCAGCCCGTCCGCCAACAAAGACGGAAAGAAACCGACGATCGTCTTCGATCTCAGCGGCGCAAGCGCCGATTCTGCACCGCAAGTGACAGGAGTATCTCTGGGTAGCAACAGCAACGTAAAGCGTGCAGATGTAATCTTCAAGTCAGCGGAAGGCAAAACAACAACGTTCGCTGATCGTGAAGTGAGCCCCGATGGAGTAATTGTCCTCCCAACCCATTCTGATCCGATACAAGCCAATGAGGTCACAATCGTACTCTTACAGCCAGCTGATGCCACCATCGACCGGTACAACGTCAGTCCGGACATTGAGGGTTGCTTCAAAGCCGAAACGACAACAATTGTTGCACCGACAACGACCACAGAAGGAACGATAACGCCGTCAACGACGACCGTCTCAACGGTTTCGACGACCGGAACCGTCGTCACTACGACTACGCCAACCGTCACGACGACGCTGTCTACAACGGCGACACCATCTGTCGGCACCACACAAGTCACTACGGCTGTCGTGACAACTACGACTACCGCGACTGGTACGACAACAGTCGTTTGTCCGCTGACAAACGAGATGCCCAAGCAGGCGCCGGATTTCAACGATGAACAGTTGATCCCTCTTACCGGCGGCGGCTCGCCGACCGATGATGGATCTGGTAACATTCACTGGACGCCGACCTCTGAACAGGGAAAACACCCAGTGCTCGAGATTCGTCTTGTGCCCATCGGATCTACATCATCACCTCCGCTCCTTCAATCCGTTACGGTTTACGTCGTCACTGTGGAGTACATCATCTTCCGAATCTACTCGAGTCCGAAGACAAGTGACAAGCCAATCTACGAGACTACCCAGGAAGTACCGCCTACTGGAACGACTACTGTTTTTACGACCCCAGGCAAACTGCCAGTCGCTGCTTTCGTCGTTCAAATCGAACTCGTTTCACAGAAGATTCCAAGCGACAAGACTTACGACACAACCGTCACCCTCGTCGGATGCTTCCAACCCCTTGCAGGTAAGTGAAGTCGACAGGCGATGCGTTGAATCGTGAAAGACAGCGTCAGGACTTACGTCAAGTACTGTTCAGCGACGACTTCTATTTTCGTCGCTGAATTGGCGCGGTCTTTCGCAAGCGCGCGTTTCTCGTTTTCGGTAGAATGACAGAACAGTGCAGTTACTCATTTTAACCCGAATTCGACGAATCGGAATAGTACAGAATGCGCCGATCTGTGTTGGTGCATAAAGCTGGATTCGCTTTTTGATTACACTTTGACTCCTTACCTGCAGTTTCATACAAACGGCACACGACTAATGGCTTGACCGATAACTTGTTCGTTTTTCAGCAACGACAACAGCGGCCGCGACCACGACGACAGCCGAAGGTATGACGACAGCCCAAGGCACGGCAACAACACCAGCAGGTTCAACCGCATCCACTTCGACGCCGCCCACATCGACCACCGGTGCCACGGTGCCGCCGACGACGACGACAACTCTGGCCACGGTCACGACAAGCGCGACGACTGCAGGAACCACGACGACAGTTCTTTGTCCGCTGCAGAACGTCATGGGCGAGGACGGTAGCAAACCGCTCATTCCACTCAAACAGGTCAGCACAACGAAGGACAGCTCTTCCGTTGAGGATCAACCGTACGACGGTTCGAAGTGGATCGTCAGCCCGTCCGCCAACAAAGACGGAAAGAAACCGACGATCGTCTTCGATCTCAGCGGCGCAAGCGCCGATTCTGCACCGCAAGTGACAGGAGTATCTCTGGGTAGCAACAGCAACGTAAAGCGTGCAGATGTAATCTTCAAGTCAGCGGAAGGCAAAACAACAACGTTCGCTGATCGTGAAGTGAGCCCCGATGGAGTGATTGTCCTCCCAACCCATTCTGATCCGATACAAGCCAATGAGGTCACAATCGTACTCTTACAGCCAGCTGATGCCACCATCGACCGGTACAACGTCAGTCCGGACATTGAGGGTTGCTTCAAAGCCGAAACGACAACAATTGTTGCACCGACAACGACCACAGCAGGAACGATAACGCCGTCAACGACGACCGTCTCAACGGTTTCGACGACCGGAAGCGTCGTCACTACGACTACGCCAACCGTCACGACGACGCTGTCTACAACGGCGACACCATCTGTCGGCACCACACAAGTCACTACGGCTGTCGTGACGACTACGACTACCGCGACTGGTACGACAACAGTCGTTTGTCCGCTGACAAACGAGATGCCCATGCAGGCGCCGGATTTCAACGATGAACAGTTGATCCCTCTTACCGGCGGCGGCTCGCCGACCGATGATGGATCTGGTAACATTCACTGGACGCCGACCTCTGAACAGGGAAAACACCCAGTGCTCGAGATTCGTCTTGTGCCCATCGGATCTACATCATCACCTCCGCTCCTTCAATCCGTTACGGTTTACGTCGTCACTGTGGAGTACATCATCTTCCGAATCTACTCGAGTCCGAAGACAAGTGACAAGCCAATCTACGAGACTACCCAGGAAGTACCGCCTACTGGAACGACTACTGTTTTTACGACCCCAGGCAAACTGCCAGTCGCTGCTTTCGTCGTTCAAATCGAACTCGTTTCACAGAAGATTCCAAGCGACAAGACTTACGACACAACCGTCACCCTCGTCGGATGCTTCCAACCCCTTGCAGGTAAGTGAAGTCGACAGGCGATGCGTTGAATCGTGAAAGACAGCGTCAGGACTTACGTCAAGTACTGTTCAGCGACGACGTCTATTTTCGTCGCTGAATTGGCGCGGTCTTTCGCAAGCGCGCGTTTCTCGTTTTCGGTAGAATGACAGAACAGTGCAGTTACTCATTTTAACCCGAATTCGACGAATCGGAATAGTACAGAATGCGCCGATCTGTGTTGGTGCATAAAGCTGGATTCGCTTTTTGATTACACTTTGACTCCTTACCTGCAGTTTCATACAAACGGCACACGACTAATGGCTTGACCGATAACTTGTTCGTTTTTCAGCAACGACAACAGCGGCCGCGACCACGACGACAGCCCAAGGCACGACGACAACCGAAGGCACGGCAACAACACCAGCAGGTTCAACCGCATCCACTTCGACGCCGCCCACATCGACCACCGGTGCCACGGTGCCGCCGACGACGACGACAACTCTGGCCACGGTCACGACAAGCGCGACGACTGCAGGAACCACGACGACAGTTCTTTGTCCGCTGCAGAACGTCATGGGCGAGGACGGTAGCAAACCGCTCATTCCACTCAAACAGGTCAGCACAACGAAGGACAGCTCTTCCGTTGAGGATCAACCGTACGACGGTTCGAAGTGGATCGTCAGCCCGTCCGCCAACAAAGACGGAAAGAAACCGACGATCGTCTTCGATCTCAGCGGCGCAAGCGCCGATTCTGCACCGCAAGTGACAGGAGTATCTCTGGGTAGCAACAGCAACGTAAAGCGTGCAGATGTAATCTTCAAGTCAGCGGAAGGCAAAACAACAACGTTCGCTGATCGTGAAGTGAGCCCCGATGGAGTGATTGTCCTCCCAACCCATTCTGATCCGATACAAGCCAATGAGGTCACAATCGTACTCTTACAGCCAGCTGATGCCACCATCGACCGGTACAACGTCAGTCCGGACATTGAGGGTTGCTTCAAAGCCGAAACGACAACAATTGTTGCACCGACAACGACCACAGCAGGAGCGATAACGCCGTCAACGACGACCGTCTCAACGGTTTCGACGACCGGAACCGTCATCACTACGACTACGCCAACCGTCACGACGACGCTGTCTACAACGGCGACACCATCTGTCGGCACCACACAAGTCACTACGGCTGTCGTGACGACTACGACTACCGCGACTGGTACGACAACAGTCGTTTGTCCGCTGACAAACGAGATGCCCAAGCAGGCGCCGGATTTCAACGATAAACAGTTGATCCCTCTTACCGGCGGCGGCTCGCCGACCGATGATGGATCTGGTAACATTCACTGGACGCCGACCTCTGAACAGGGAAAACACCCAGTGCTCGAGATTCGTCTTGTGCCCATCGGATCTACATCATCACCTCCGCTCCTTCAATCCGTTACGGTTTACGTCGTCACTGTGGAGTACATCATCTTCCGAATCTACTCGAGTCCGAAGACAAGTGACAAGCCAATCTACGAGACTACCCAGGAAGTACCGCCTACTGGAACGACTACTGTTTTTACGATCCCCGGCAAACTGCCAGTCGCTGCTTTCGTCGTTCAAATCGAACTCGTTTCACAGAAGATTCCAAGCGACAAGACTTACGACACAACCGTCACCCTCGTCGGATGCTTCCAACCCCTTGCAGGTAAGTGAAGTCGACAGGCGATGCGTTGAATCGTGAAACACAGCGTCAGGACTTACGTCAAGTACTGTTCAGCGACGACGTCTATTTTCGTCGCTGAATTGGCGCGGTCTTTCGCAAGCGCGCGTTTCTCGTTTTCGGTAGAATGACAGAACAGTGCAGTTACTCATTTTAACCCGAATTCGACGAATCGGAATAGTACAGAATGCGCCGATCTGTATTGGTGCATAAAGTTGGATTCGCTTTTTGATTACACTTTGACTCCTTACCTGCAGTTTCATACAAACGGCACACGACTAATGGCTTGACCGATAACTTGTTCGTTTTTCAGCAACGACAACAGCGGCAGCGACCACGACGACAGCCGAAGGTATGACGACAGCCCAAGGCACGACGACAACCGAAGGCACGGCCACAACACCAGCAGGTTCAACCGCATCCACTTCGACGCCGCCCACATCTACCACCGGTGCCACGGTGCCGCCGACGACGACGACAACTCTGGCCACGGTCACGACAAGCGCGACGACTGCAGGAACCACGACGACAGTTCTTTGTCCGCTGCAGAACGTCATGGGCGAGGACGGTAGCAAACCGCTCATTCCACTCAAACAGGTCAGCACAACGAAGGACAGCTCTTCCGTTGAGGATCAACCGTACGACGGTTCGAAGTGGATCGTCAGCCCGTCCGCCAACAAAGACGGAAAGAAACCGACGATCGTCTTCGATCTCAGCGGCGCAAGCGCCGATTCTGCACCGCAAGTGACAGGAGTATCTCTGGGTAGCAACAGCAACGTAAAGCGTGCAGATGTAATCTTCAAGTCAGCGGAAGGCAAAACAACAACGTTCGCTGATCGTGAAGTGAGCCCCGATGGAGTGATTGTCCTCCCAACCCATTCTGATCCGATACAAGCCAATGAGGTCACAATCGTACTCTTACAGCCAGCTGATGCCACCATCGACCGGTACAACGTCAGACCGGACATTGAGGGTTGCTTCAAAGCCGAAACGACAACAATTGTTGCACCGACAACGACCACAGCAGGAACGATAACGCCGTCAACGACGACCGTCTCAACGGTTTCGACGACCGGAACCGTCGTGACTACGACTACGCCAACCGTCACGACGACGCTGTCTACAACGGCGACACCATCTGTCGGCACCACACAAGTCACTACGGCTGTCGTGACGACTACGACTACCGCGACTGGTACGACAACAGTCGTTTGTCCGCTGACAAACGAGATGCCCAAGCAGGCGCCGGATTTCAACGATGAACAGTTGATCCCTCTTACCGGCGGCGGCTCGCCGACCGATGATGGATCTGGTAACATTCACTGGACGCCGACCTCTGAACAGGGAAAACACCCAGTGCTCGAGATTCGTCTTGTGCCCATCGGATCTACATCATCACCTCCGCTCCTTCAATCCGTTACGGTTTACGTCGTCACTGTGGAGTACATCATCTTCCGAATCTACTCGAGTCCGAAGACAAGTGACAAGCCAATCTACGAGACTACCCAGGAAGTACCGCCTACTGGAACGACTACTGTTTTTACGACCCCAGGCAAACTGCCAGTCGCTGCTTTCGTCGTTCAAATCGAACTCGTTTCACAGAAGATTCCAAGCGACAAGACTTACGACACAACCGTCACCCTCGTCGGATGCTTCCAACCCCTTGCAGGTAAGTGAAGTCGACAGGCGATGCGTTGAATCGTGAAAGACAGCGTCAGGACTTAGGTCAAGTACTGTTCAGCGACGACGTCTATTTTCGTCGCTGAATTGGCGCGGTCTTTCGCAAGCGCGCGTTTCTCGTTTTCGGTAGAATGACAGAACAGTGCAGTTACTCATTTTAACCCGAATTCGACGAATCGGAATAGTACAGAATGCGCCGATCTGTATTGGTGCATAAAGTTGGATTCGCTTTTTGATTACACTTTGACTCCTTACCTGCAGTTTCATACAAACGGCACACGACTAATGGCTTGACCGATAACTTGTTCGTTTTTCAGCAACGACAACAGCGGCAGCGACCACGACGACAGCCGAAGGTATGACGACAGCCCAAGGCACGACGACAACCGAAGGCACGGCCACAACACCAGCAGGTTCAACCGCATCCACTTCGACGCCGCCCACATCTACCACCGGTGCCACGGTGCCGCCGACGACGACGACAACTCTGGCCACGGTCACGACAAGCGCGACGACTGCAGGAACCACGACGACAGTTCTTTGTCCGCTGCAGAACGTCATGGGCGAGGACGGTAGCAAACCGCTCATTCCACTCAAACAGGTCAGCACAACGAAGGACAGCTCTTCCGTTGAGGATCAACCGTACGACGGTTCGAAGTGGATCGTCAGCCCGTCCGCCAACAAAGACGGAAAGAAACCGACGATCGTCTTCGATCTCAGCGGCGCAAGCGCCGATTCTGCACCGCAAGTGACAGGAGTATCTCTGGGTAGCAACAGCAACGTAAAGCGTGCAGATGTAATCTTCAAGTCAGCGGAAGGCAAAACAACAACGTTCGCTGATCGTGAAGTGAGCCCCGATGGAGTGATTGTCCTCCCAACCCATTCTGATCCGATACAAGCCAATGAGGTCACAATCGTACTCTTACAGCCAGCTGATGCCACCATCGACCGGTACAACGTCAGACCGGACATTGAGGGTTGCTTCAAAGCCGAAACGACAACAATTGTTGCACCGACAACGACCACAGCAGGAACGATAACGCCGTCAACGACGACCGTCTCAACGGTTTCGACGACCGGAACCGTCGTGACTACGACTACGCCAACCGTCACGACGACGCTGTCTACAACGGCGACACCATCTGTCGGCACCACACAAGTCACTACGGCTGTCGTGACGACTACGACTACCGCGACTGGTACGACAACAGTCGTTTGTCCGCTGACAAACGAGATGCCCAAGCAGGCGCCGGATTTCAACGATGAACAGTTGATCCCTCTTACCGGCGGCGGCTCGCCGACCGATGATGGATCTGGTAACATTCACTGGACGCCGACCTCTGAACAGGGAAAACACCCAGTGCTCGAGATTCGTCTTGTGCCCATCGGATCTACATCATCACCTCCGCTCCTTCAATCCGTTACGGTTTACGTCGTCACTGTGGAGTACATCATCTTCCGAATCTACTCGAGTCCGAAGACAAGTGACAAGCCAATCTACGAGACTACCCAGGAAGTACCGCCTACTGGAACGACTACTGTTTTTACGACCCCAGGCAAACTGCCAGTCGCTGCTTTCGTCGTTCAAATCGAACTCGTTTCACAGAAGATTCCAAGCGACAAGACTTACGACACAACCGTCACCCTCGTCGGATGCTTCCAACCCCTTGCAGGTAAGTGAAGTCGACAGGCGATGCGTTTAATCGTGAAAGACAGCGTCAGGACTTACGTCAAGTACTGTTCAGCGACGACTTCTATTTTCGTCGCTGAATTGGCGCGGTCTTTCGCAAGCGCGCGTTTCTCGTTTTCGGTAGAATGACAGAACAGTGCAGTTACTCATTTTAACCCGAATTCGACGAATCGGAATAGTACAGAATGCGCCGATCTGTGTTGGTGCATAAAGCTGGATTCGCTTTTTGATTACACTTTGACTCATTACCTGCAGTTTCATACAAACGGCACACGACTAATGGCTTGACCGATAACTTGTTCGTTTTTCAGCAACGACAACAGCGGCCGCGACCACGACGACAGCCCAAGGCACGACGACAACCGAAGGCACGGCAACAACACCAGCAGGTTCAACCGCATCCACTTCGACGCCGCCCACATCGACCACCGGTGCCACGGTGCCGCCGACGACGACGACAACTCTGGCCACGGTCACGACAAGCGCGACGACTGCAGGAACCACGACGACAGTTCTTTGTCCGCTGCAGAACGTCATGGGCGAGGACGGTAGCAAACCGCTCATTCCACTCAAACAGGTCAGCACAACGAAGGACAGCTCTTCCGTTGAGGATCAACCGTACGACGGTTCGAAGTGGATCGTCAGCCCGTCCGCCAACAAAGACGGAAAGAAACCGACGATCGTCTTCGATCTCAGCGGCGCAAGCGCCGATTCTGCACCGCAAGTGACAGGAGTATCTCTGGGTAGCAACAGCAACGTAAAGCGTGCAGATGTAATCTTCAAGTCAGCGGAAGGCAAAACAACAACGTTCGCTGATCGTGAAGTGAGCCCCGATGGAGTGATTGTCCTCCCAACCCATTCTGATCCGATACAAGCCAATGAGGTCACAATCGTACTCTTACAGCCAGCTGATGCCACCATCGACCGGTACAACGTCAGTCCGGACATTGAGGGTTGCTTCAAAGCCGAAACGACAACAATTGTTGCACCGACAACGACCACAGCAGGAGCGATAACGCCGTCAACGACGACCGTCTCAACGGTTTCGACGACCGGAACCGTCATCACTACGACTACGCCAACCGTCACGACGACGCTGTCTACAACGGCGACACCATCTGTCGGCACCACACAAGTCACTACGGCTGTCGTGACGACTACGACTACCGCGACTGGTACGACAACAGTCGTTTGTCCGCTGACAAACGAGATGCCCAAGCAGGCGCCGGATTTCAACGATGAACAGTTGATCCCTCTTACCGGCGGCGGCTCGCCGACCGATGATGGATCTGGTAACATTCACTGGACGCCGACCTCTGAACAGGGAAAACACCCAGTGCTCGAGATTCGTCTTGTGCCCATCGGATCTACATCATCACCTCCGCTCCTTCAATCCGTTACGGTTTACGTCGTCACTGTGGAGTACATCATCTTCCGAATCTACTCGAGTCCGAAGACAAGTGACAAGCCAATCTACGAGACTACCCAGGAAGTACCGCCTACTGGAACGACTACTGTTTTTACGACCCCAGGCAAACTGCCAGTCGCTGCTTTCGTCGTTCAAATCGAACTCGTTTCACAGAAGATTCCAAGCGACAAGACTTACGACACAACCGTCACCCTCGTCGGATGCTTCCAACCCCTTGCAGGTAAGTGAAGTCGACAGGCGATGCGTTTAATCGTGAAAGACAGCGTCAGGACTTACGTCAAGTACTGTTCAGCGACGACTTCTATTTTCGTCGCTGAATTGGCGCGGTCTTTCGCAAGCGCGCGTTTCTCGTTTTCGGTAGAATGACAGAACAGTGCAGTTACTCATTTTAACCCGAATTCGACGAATCGGAATAGTACAGAATGCGCCGATCTGTGTTGGTGCATAAAGCTGGATTCGCTTTTTGATTACACTTTGACTCATTACCTGCAGTTTCATACAAACGGCACACGACTAATGGCTTGACCGATAACTTGTTCGTTTTTCAGCAACGACAACAGCGGCCGCGACCACGACGACAGCCCAAGGCACGACGACAACCGAAGGCACGGCAACAACACCAGCAGGTTCAACCGCATCCACTTCGACGCCGCCCACATCGACCACCGGTGCCACGGTGCCGCCGACGACGACGACAACTCTGGCCACGGTCACGACAAGCGCGACGACTGCAGGAACCACGACGACAGTTCTTTGTCCGCTGCAGAACGTCATGGGCGAGGACGGTAGCAAACCGCTCATTCCACTCAAACAGGTCAGCACAACGAAGGACAGCTCTTCCGTTGAGGATCAACCGTACGACGGTTCGAAGTGGATCGTCAGCCCGTCCGCCAACAAAGACGGAAAGAAACCGACGATCGTCTTCGATCTCAGCGGCGCAAGCGCCGATTCTGCACCGCAAGTGACAGGAGTATCTCTGGGTAGCAACAGCAACGTAAAGCGTGCAGATGTAATCTTCAAGTCAGCGGAAGGCAAAACAACAACGTTCGCTGATCGTGAAGTGAGCCCCGATGGAGTGATTGTCCTCCCAACCCATTCTGATCCGATACAAGCCAATGAGGTCACAATCGTACTCTTACAGCCAGCTGATGCCACCATCGACCGGTACAACGTCAGTCCGGACATTGAGGGTTGCTTCAAAGCCGAAACGACAACAATTGTTGCACCGACAACGACCACAGCAGGAGCGATAACGCCGTCAACGACGACCGTCTCAACGGTTTCGACGACCGGAACCGTCATCACTACGACTACGCCAACCGTCACGACGACGCTGTCTACAACGGCGACACCATCTGTCGGCACCACACAAGTCACTACGGCTGTCGTGACGACTACGACTACCGCGACTGGTACGACAACAGTCGTTTGTCCGCTGACAAACGAGATGCCCAAGCAGGCGCCGGATTTCAACGATGAACAGTTGATCCCTCTTACCGGCGGCGGCTCGCCGACCGATGATGGATCTGGTAACATTCACTGGACGCCGACCTCTGAACAGGGAAAACACCCAGTGCTCGAGATTCGTCTTGTGCCCATCGGATCTACATCATCACCTCCGCTCCTTCAATCCGTTACGGTTTACGTCGTCACTGTGGAGTACATCATCTTCCGAATCTACTCGAGTCCGAAGACAAGTGACAAGCCAATCTACGAGACTACCCAGGAAGTACCGCCTACTGGAACGACTACTGTTTTTACGACCCCAGGCAAACTGCCAGTCGCTGCTTTCGTCGTTCAAATCGAACTCGTTTCACAGAAGATTCCAAGCGACAAGACTTACGACACAACCGTCACCCTCGTCGGATGCTTCCAACCCCTTGCAGGTAAGTGAAGTCGACAGGCGATGCGTTGAATCGTGAAAGACAGCGTCAGGACTTACGTCAAGTACTGTTCAGCGACGACGTCTATTTTCGTCGCTGAATTGGCGCGGTCTTTCGCAAGCGCGCGTTTCTCGTTTTCGGTAGAATGACAGAACAGTGCAGTTACTCATTTTAACCCGAATTCGACGAATCGGAATAGTACAGAATGCGCCGATCTGTATTGGTGCATAAAGTTGGATTCGCTTTTTGATTACACTTTGACTCCTTACCTGCAGTTTCATACAAACGGCACACGACTAATGGCTTGACCGATAACTTGTTCGTTTTTCAGCAACGACAACAGCGGCAGCGACCACGACGACAGCCGAAGGTATGACGACAGCCCAAGGCACGACGACAACCGAAGGCACGGCCACAACACCAGCAGGTTCAACCGCATCCACTTCGACGCCGCCCACATCTACCACCGGTGCCACGGTGCCGCCGACGACGACGACAACTCTGGCCACGGTCACGACAAGCGCGACGACTGCAGGAACCACGACGACAGTTCTTTGTCCGCTGCAGAACGTCATGGGCGAGGACGGTAGCAAACCGCTCATTCCACTCAAACAGGTCAGCACAACGAAGGACAGCTCTTCCGTTGAGGATCAACCGTACGACGGTTCGAAGTGGATCGTCAGCCCGTCCGCCAACAAAGACGGAAAGAAACCGACGATCGTCTTCGATCTCAGCGGCGCAAGCGCCGATTCTGCACCGCAAGTGACAGGAGTATCTCTGGGTAGCAACAGCAACGTAAAGCGTGCAGATGTAATCTTCAAGTCAGCGGAAGGCAAAACAACAACGTTCGCTGATCGTGAAGTGAGCCCCGATGGAGTGATTGTCCTCCCAACCCATTCTGATCCGATACAAGCCAATGAGGTCACAATCGTACTCTTACAGCCAGCTGATGCCACCATCGACCGGTACAACGTCAGTCCGGACATTGAGGGTTGCTTCAAAGCCGAAACGACAACAATTGTTGCACCGACAACGACCACAGAAGGAACGATAACGCCGTCAACGACGACCGTCTCAACGGTTTCGACGACCGGAACCGTCGTCACTACGACTACGCCAACCGTCACGACGACGCTGTCTACAACGGCGACACCATCTGTCGGCACCACACAAGTCACTACGGCTGTCGTGACGACTACGACTACCGCGACTGGTACGACAACAGTCGTTTGTCCGCTGACAAACGAGATGCCCAAGCAGGCGCCGGATTTCAACGATGAACAGTTGATCCCTCTTACCGGCGGCGGCTCGCCGACCGATGATGGATCTGGTAACATTCACTGGACGCCGACCTCTGAACAGGGAAAACACCCAGTGCTCGAGATTCGTCTTGTGCCCATCGGATCTACATCATCACCTCCGCTCCTTCAATCCGTTACGGTTTACGTCGTCACTGTGGAGTACATCATCTTCCGAATCTACTCGAGTCCGAAGACAAGTGACAAGCCAATCTACGAGACTACCCAGGAAGTACCGCCTACTGGAACGACTACTGTTTTTACGACCCCAGGCAAACTGCCAGTCGCTGCTTTCGTCGTTCAAATCGAACTCGTTTCACAGAAGATTCCAAGCGACAAGACTTACGACACAACCGTCACCCTCGTCGGATGCTTCCAACCCCTTGCAGGTAAGTGAAGTCGACAGGCGATGCGTTGAATCGTGAAAGACAGCGTCAGGACTTACGTCAAGTACTGTTCAGCGACGACGTCTATTTTCGTCGCTGAATTGGCGCGGTCTTTCGCAAGCGCGCGTTTCTCGTTTTCGGTAGAATGACAGAACAGTGCAGTTACTCATTTTAACCCGAATTCGACGAATCGGAATAGTACAGAATGCGCCGATCTGTATTGATGCATAAAGTTGGATTCGCTTTTTGATTACACTTTGACTCCTTACCTGCAGTTTCATACAAACGGCACACGACTAATGGCTTGACCGATAACTTGTTCGTTTTTCAGCAACGACAACAGCGGCAGCGACCACGACGACAGCCGAAGGTATGACGACAGCCCAAGGCACGACGACAACCGAAGGCACGGCCACAACACCAGCAGGTTCAACCGCATCCACTTCGACGCCGCCCACATCTACCACCGGTGCCACGGTGCCGCCGACGACGACGACAACTCTGGCCACGGTCACGACAAGCGCGACGACTGCAGGAACCACGACGACAGTTCTTTGTCCGCTGCAGAACGTCATGGGCGAGGACGGTAGCAAACCGCTCATTCCACTCAAACAGGTCAGCACAACGAAGGACAGCTCTTCCGTTGAGGATCAACCGTACGACGGTTCGAAGTGGATCGTCAGCCCGTCCGCCAACAAAGACGGAAAGAAACCGACGATCGTCTTCGATCTCAGCGGCGCAAGCGCCGATTCTGCACCGCAAGTGACAGGAGTATCTCTGGGTAGCAACAGCAACGTAAAGCGTGCAGATGTAATCTTCAAGTCAGCGGAAGGCAAAACAACAACGTTCGCTGATCGTGAAGTGAGCCCCGATGGAGTGATTGTCCTCCCAACCCATTCTGATCCGATACAAGCCAATGAGGTCACAATCGTACTCTTACAGCCAGCTGATGCCACCATCGACCGGTACAACGTCAGTCCGGACATTGAGGGTTGCTTCAAAGCCGAAACGACAACAATTGTTGCACGGACAACGACCACAGAAGGAACGATAACGCCGTCAACGACGACCGTCTCAACGGTTTCGACGACCGGAACCGTCGTCACTACGACTACGCCAACCGTCACGACGACGCTGTCTACAACGGCGACACCATCTGTCGGCACCACACAAGTCACTACGGCTGTCGTGACGACTACGACTACCGCGACTGGTACGACAACAGTCGTTTGTCCGCTGACAAACGAGATGCCCAAGCAGGCGCCGGATTTCAACGATGAACAGTTGATCCCTCTTACCGGCGGCGGCTCGCCGACCGATGATGGATCTGGTAACATTCACTGGACGCCGACCTCTGAACAGGGAAAACACCCAGTGCTCGAGATTCGTCTTGTGCCCATCGGATCTACATCATCACCTCCGCTCCTTCAATCCGTTACGGTTTACGTCGTCACTGTGGAGTACATCATCTTCCGAATCTACTCGAGTCCGAAGACAAGTGACAAGCCAATCTACGAGACTACCCAGGAAGTACCGCCTACTGGAACGACTACTGTTTTTACGACCCCAGGCAAACTGCCAGTCGCTGCTTTCGTCGTTCAAATCGAACTCGTTTCACAGAAGATTCCAAGCGACAAGACTTACGACACAACCGTCACCCTCGTCGGATGCTTCCAACCCCTTGCAGGTAAGTGAAGTCGACAGGCGATGCGTTGAATCGTGAAAGACAGCGTCAGGACTTACGTCAAGTACTGTTCAGCGACGACGTCTATTTTCGTCGCTGAATTGGCGCGGTCTTTCGCAAGCGCGCGTTTCTCGTTTTCGGTAGAATGACAGAACAGTGCAGTTACTCATTTTAACCCGAATTCGACGAATCGGAATAGTACAGAATGCGCCGATCTGTATTGGTGCATAAAGTTGGATTCGCTTTTTGATTACACTTTGACTCCTTACCTGCAGTTTCATACAAACGGCACACGACTAATGGCTTGACCGATAACTTGTTCGTTTTTCAGCAACGACAACAGCGGCAGCGACCACGACGACAGCCGAAGGTATGACGACAGCCCAAGGCACGACGACAACCGAAGGCACGGCCACAACACCAGCAGGTTCAACCGCATCCACTTCGACGCCGCCCACATCTACCACCGGTGCCACGGTGCCGCCGACGACGACGACAACTCTGGCCACGGTCACGACAAGCGCGACGACTGCAGGAACCACGACGACAGTTCTTTGTCCGCTGCAGAACGTCATGGGCGAGGACGGTAGCAAACCGCTCATTCCACTCAAACAGGTCAGCACAACGAAGGACAGCTCTTCCGTTGAGGATCAACCGTACGACGGTTCGAAGTGGATCGTCAGCCCGTCCGCCAACAAAGACGGAAAGAAACCGACGATCGTCTTCGATCTCAGCGGCGCAAGCGCCGATTCTGCACCGCAAGTGACAGGAGTATCTCTGGGTAGCAACAGCAACGTAAAGCGTGCAGATGTAATCTTCAAGTCAGCGGAAGGCAAAACAACAACGTTCGCTGATCGTGAAGTGAGCCCCGATGGAGTGATTGTCCTCCCAACCCATTCTGATCCGATACAAGCCAATGAGGTCACAATCGTACTCTTACAGCCAGCTGATGCCACCATCGACCGGTACAACGTCAGTCCGGACATTGAGGGTTGCTTCAAAGCCGAAACGACAACAATTGTTGCACCGACAACGACCACAGAAGGAACGATAACGCCGTCAACGACGACCGTCTCAACGGTTTCGACGACCGGAACCGTCGTCACTACGACTACGCCAACCGTCACGACGACGCTGTCTACAACGGCGACACCATCTGTCGGCACCACACAAGTCACTACGGCTGTCGTGACGACTACGACTACCGCGACTGGTACGACAACAGTCGTTTGTCCGCTGACAAACGAGATGCCCAAGCAGGCGCCGGATTTCAACGATGAACAGTTGATCCCTCTTACCGGCGGCGGCTCGCCGACCGATGATGGATCTGGTAACATTCACTGGACGCCGACCTCTGAACAGGGAAAACACCCAGTGCTCGAGATTCGTCTTGTGCCCATCGGATCTACATCATCACCTCCGCTCCTTCAATCCGTTACGGTTTACGTCGTCACTGTGGAGTACATCATCTTCCGAATCTACTCGAGTCCGAAGACAAGTGACAAGCCAATCTACGAGACTACCCAGGAAGTACCGCCTACTGGAACGACTACTGTTTTTACGACCCCAGGCAAACTGCCAGTCGCTGCTTTCGTCGTTCAAATCGAACTCGTTTCACAGAAGATTCCAAGCGACAAGACTTACGACACAACCGTCACCCTCGTCGGATGCTTCCAACCCCTTGCAGGTAAGTGAAGTCGACAGGCGATGCGTTGAATCGTGAAAGACAGCGTCAGGACTTACGTCAAGTACTGTTCAGCGACGACTTCTATTTTCGTCGCTGAATTGGCGCGGTCTTTCGCAAGCGCGCGTTTCTCGTTTTCGGTAGAATGACAGAACAGTGCAGTTACTCATTTTAACCCGAATTCGACGAATCGGAATAGTACAGAATGCGCCGATCTGTGTTGGTGCATAAAGCTGGATTCGCTTTTTGATTACACTTTGACTCCTTACCTGCAGTTTCATACAAACGGCACACGACTAATGGCTTGACCGATAACTTGTTCGTTTTTCAGCAACGACAACAGCGGCCGCGACCACGACGACAGCCCAAGGCACAACGACAACCGAAGGCACGGCAACAACACCAGCAGGTTCAACCGCATCCACTTCGACGCCGCCCACATCGACCACCGGTGCCACGGTGCCGCCGACGACGACGACAACTCTGGCCACGGTCACGACAAGCGCGACGACTGCAGGAACCACGACGACAGTTCTTTGTCCGCTGCAGAACGTCATGGGCGAGGACGGTAGCAAACCGCTCATTCCACTCAAACAGGTCAGCACAACGAAGGACAGCTCTTCCGTTGAGGATCAACCGTACGACGGTTCGAAGTGGATCGTCAGCCCGTCCGCCAACAAAGACGGAAAGAAACCGACGATCGTCTTCGATCTCAGCGGCGCAAGCGCCGATTCTGCACCGCAAGTGACAGGAGTATCTCTGGGTAGCAACAGCAACGTAAAGCGTGCAGATGTAATCTTCAAGTCAGCGGAAGGCAAAACAACAACGTTCGCTGATCGTGAAGTGAGCCCCGATGGAGTGATTGTCCTCCCAACCCATTCTGATCCGATACAAGCCAATGAGGTCACAATCGTACTCTTACAGCCAGCTGATGCCACCATCGACCGGTACAACGTCAGTCCGGACATTGAGGGTTGCTTCAAAGCCGAAACGACAACAATTGTTGCACCGACAACGACCACAGCAGGAGCGATAACGCCGTCAACGACGACCGTCTCAACGGTTTCGACGACCGGAACCGTCATCACTACGACTACGCCAACCGTCACGACGACGCTGTCTACAACGGCGACACCATCTGTCGGCACCACACAAGTCACTACGGCTGTCGTGACGACTACGACTACCGCGACTGGTACGACAACAGTCGTTTGTCCGCTGACAAACGAGATGCCCAAGCAGGCGCCGGATTTCAACGATGAACAGTTGATCCCTCTTACCGGCGGCGGCTCGCCGACCGATGATGGATCTGGTAACATTCACTGGACGCCGACCTCTGAACAGGGAAAACACCCAGTGCTCGAGATTCGTCTTGTGCCCATCGGATCTACATCATCACCTCCGCTCCTTCAATCCGTTACGGTTTACGTCGTCACTGTGGAGTACATCATCTTCCGAATCTACTCGAGTCCGAAGACAAGTGACAAGCCAATCTACGAGACTACCCAGGAAGTACCGCCTACTGGAACGACTACTGTTTTTACGACCCCAGGCAAACTGCCAGTCGCTGCTTTCGTCGTTCAAATCGAACTCGTTTCACAGAAGATTCCAAGCGACAAGACTTACGACACAACCGTCACCCTCGTCGGATGCTTCCAACCCCTTGCAGGTAAGTGAAGTCGACAGGCGATGCGTTGAATCGTGAAAGACAGCGTCAGGACTTACGTCAAGTACTGTTCAGCGACGACTTCTATTTTCGTCGCTGAATTGGCGCGGTCTTTCGCAAGCGCGCGTTTCTCGTTTTCGGTAGAATGACAGAACAGTGCAGTTACTCATTTTAACCCGAATTCGACGAATCGGAATAGTACAGAATGCGCCGATCTGTGTTGGTGCATAAAGCTGGATTCGCTTTTAGATTACACTTTGACTCCTTACCTGCAGTTTCATACAAACGGCACACGACTAATGGCTTGACCGATAACTTGTTCGTTTTTCAGCAACGACAACAGCGGCCGCGACCACGACGACAGCCCAAGGCACGACGACAACCGAAGGCACGGCAACAACACCAGCAGGTTCAACCGCATCCACTTCGACGCCGCCCACATCGACCACCGGTGCCACGGTGCCGCCGACGACGACGACAACTCTGGCCACGGTCACGACAAGCGCGACGACTGCAGGAACCACGACGACAGTTCTTTGTCCGCTGCAGAACGTCATGGGCGAGGACGGTAGCAAACCGCTCATTCCACTCAAACAGGTCAGCACAACGAAGGACAGCTCTTCCGTTGAGGATCAACCGTACGACGGTTCGAAGTGGATCGTCAGCCCGTCCGCCAACAAAGACGGAAAGAAACCGACGATCGTCTTCGATCTCAGCGGCGCAAGCGCCGATTCTGCACCGCAAGTGACAGGAGTATCTCTGGGTAGCAACAGCAACGTAAAGCGTGCAGATGTAATCTTCAAGTCAGCGGAAGGCAAAACAACAACGTTCGCTGATCGTGAAGTGAGCCCCGATGGAGTGATTGTCCTCCCAACCCATTCTGATCCGATACAAGCCAATGAGGTCACAATCGTACTCTTACAGCCAGCTGATGCCACCATCGACCGGTACAACGTCAGTCCGGACATTGAGGGTTGCTTCAAAGCCGAAACGACAACAATTGTTGCACCGACAACGACCACAGCAGGAACGATAACGCCGTCAACGACGACCGTCTCAACGGTTTCGACGACCGGAACCGTCGTGACTACGACTACGCCAACCGTCACGACGACGCTGTCTACAACGGCGACACCATCTGTCGGCACCACACAAGTCACTACGGCTGTCGTGACGACTACGACTACCGCAACTGGTACGACAACAGTCGTTTGTCCGCTGACAAACGAGATGCCCAAGCAGGCGCCGGATTTCAACGATGAACAGTTGATCCCTCTTACCGGCGGCGGCTCGCCGACCGATGATGGATCTGGTAACATTCACTGGACGCCGACCTCTGAACAGGGAAAACACCCAGTGCTCGAGATTCGTCTTGTGCCCATCGGATCTACATCATCACCTCCGCTCCTTCAATCCGTTACGGTTTACGTCGTCACTGTGGAGTACATCATCTTCCGAATCTACTCGAGTCCGAAGACAAGTGACAAGCCAATCTACGAGACTACCCAGGAAGTACCGCCTACTGGAACGACTACTGTTTTTACGACCCCAGGCAAACTGCCAGTCGCTGCTTTCGTCGTTCAAATCGAACTCGTTTCACAGAAGATTCCAAGCGACAAGACTTACGACACAACCGTCACCCTCGTCGGATGCTTCCAACCCCTTGCAGGTAAGTGAAGTCGACAGGCGATGCGTTGAATCGTGAAAGACAGCGTCAGGACTTACGTCAAGTACTGTTCAGCGACGACGTCTATTTTCGTCGCTGAATTGGCGCGGTCTTTCGCAAGCGCGCGTTTCTCGTTTTCGGTAGAATGACAGAACAGTGCAGTTACTCATTTTAACCCGAATTCGACGAATCGGAATAGTACAGAATGCGCCGATCTGTATTGGTGCATAAAGTTGGATTCGCTTTTTGATTACACTTTGACTCCTTACCTGCAGTTTCATACAAACGGCACACGACTAATGGCTTGACCGATAACTTGTTCGTTTTTCAGCAACGACAACAGCGGCAGCGACCACGACGACAGCCGAAGGTATGACGACAGCCCAAGGCACGGCCACAACACCAGCAGGTTCAACCGCATCCACTTCGACGCCGCCCACATCGACCACCGGTGCCACGGTGCCGCCGACGACGACGACAACTCTGGCCACGGTCACGACAAGCGCGACGACTGCAGGAACCACGACGACAGTTCTTTGTCCGCTGCAGAACGTCATGGGCGAGGACGGTAGCAAACCGCTCATTCCACTCAAACAGGTCAGCACAACGAAGGACAGCTCTTCCGTTGAGGATCAACCGTACGACGGTTCGAAGTGGATCGTCAGCCCGTCCGCCAACAAAGACGGAAAGAAACCGACGATCGTCTTCGATCTCAGCGGCGCAAGCGCCGATTCTGCACCGCAAGTGACAGGAGTATCTCTGGGTAGCAACAGCAACGTAAAGCGTGCAGATGTAATCTTCAAGTCAGCGGAAGGCAAAACAACAACGTTCGCTGATCGTGAAGTGAGCCCCGATGGAGTGATTGTCCTCCCAACCCATTCTGATCCGATACAAGCCAATGAGGTCACAATCGTGCTCTTACAGCCAGCTGATGCCACCATCGACCGGTACAACGTTAGTCCGGACATTGAGGGTTGCTTCAAAGCCGAAACGACAACAATTGTTGCACCGACAACGACCACAGAAGGAACGATAACGCCGTCAACGACGACCGTCTCAACGGTTTCGACGACCGGAACCGTCATCACTACGACTACGCCAACCGTCACGACGACGCTGTCTACAACGGCGACACCATCTGTCGGCACCACACAAGTCACTACGGCTGTCGTGACGACTACGACTACCGCGACTGGTACGACAACAGTCGTTTGTCCGCTGACAAACGAGATGCCCAAGCAGGCGCCGGATTTCAACGATGAACAGTTGATCCCTCTTACCGGCGGCGGCTCGCCGACCGATGATGGATCTGGTAACATTCACTGGACGCCGACCTCTGAACAGGGAAAACACCCAGTGCTCGAGATTCGTCTTGTGCCCATCGGATCTACATCATCACCTCCGCTCCTTCAATCCGTTACGGTTTACGTCGTCACTGTGGAGTACATCATCTTCCGAATCTACTCGAGTCCGAAGACAAGTGACAAGCCAATCTACGAGACTACCCAGGAAGTACCGCCTACTGGAACGACTACTGTTTTTACGACCCCAGGCAAACTGCCAGTCGCTGCTTTCGTCGTTCAAATCGAACTCGTTTCACAGAAGATTCCAAGCGACAAGACTTACGACACAACCGTCACCCTCGTCGGATGCTTCCAACCTCTTGCAGGTAAGTGAAGTCGACAGGCGATGCGTTGAATCGTGAAAGACAGCGTCAGGACTTACGTCAAGTACTGTTCAGCGACGACGTCTATTTTCGTCGCTGAATTGGCGCGGTCTTTCGCAAGCGCGCGTTTCTCGTTTTCGGTAGAATGACAGAACAGTGCAGTTACTCATTTTAACCCGAATTCGACGAATCGGAATAGTACAGAATGCGCCGATCTGTGTTGGTGCATAAAGCTGGATTCGCTTTTTGATTACACTTTGACTCCTTACCTGCAGTTTCATACAAACGGCACACGACTAATGGCTTGACCGATAACTTGTTCGTTTTTCAGCAACGACAACAGCGGCCGCGACCACGACGACAGCCGAAGGTATGACGACAGCCCAAGGCACGGCAACAACACCAGCAGGTTCAACCGCATCCACTTCGACGCCGCCCACATCGACCACCGGTGCCACGGTGCCGCCGACGACGACGACAACTCTGGCCACGGTCACGACAAGCGCGACGACTGCAGGAACCACGACGACAGTTCTTTGTCCGCTGCAGAACGTCATGGGCGAGGACGGTAGCAAACCGCTCATTCCACTCAAACAGGTCAGCACAACGAAGGACAGCTCTTCCGTTGAGGATCAACCGTACGACGGTTCGAAGTGGATCGTCAGCCCGTCCGCCAACAAAGACGGAAAGAAACCGACGATCGTCTTCGATCTCAGCGGCGCAAGCGCCGATTCTGCACCGCAAGTGACAGGAGTATCTCTGGGTAGCAACAGCAACGTAAAGCGTGCAGATGTAATCTTCAAGTCAGCGGAAGGCAAAACAACAACGTTCGCTGATCGTGAAGTGAGCCCCGATGGAGTGATTGTCCTCCCAACCCATTCTGATCCGATACAAGCCAATGAGGTCACAATCGTACTCTTACAGCCAGCTGATGCCACCATCGACCGGTACAACGTCAGTCCGGACATTGAGGGTTGCTTCAAAGCCGAAACGACAACAATTGTTGCACCGACAACGACCACAGCAGGAGCGATAACGCCGTCAACGACGACCGTCTCAACGGTTTCGACGACCGGAACCGTCGTCACTACGACTACGCCAACCGTCACGACGACGCTGTCTACAACGGCGACACCATCTGTCGGCACCACACAAGTCACTACGGCTGTCGTGACGACTACGACTACCGCGACTGGTACGACAACAGTCGTTTGTCCGCTGACAAACGAGATGCCCAAGCAGGCGCCGGATTTCAACGATGAACAGTTGATCCCTCTTACCGGCGGCGGCTCGCCGACCGATGATGGATCTGGTAACATTCACTGGACGCCGACCTCTGAACAGGGAAAACACCCAGTGCTCGAGATTCGTCTTGTGCCCATCGGATCTACATCATCACCTCCGCTCCTTCAATCCGTTACGGTTTACGTCGTCACTGTGGAGTACATCATCTTCCGAATCTACTCGAGTCCGAAGACAAGTGACAAGCCAATCTACGAGACTACCCAGGAAGTACCGCCTACTGGAACGACTACTGTTTTTACGACCCCAGGCAAACTGCCAGTCGCTGCTTTCGTCGTTCAAATCGAACTCGTTTCACAGAAGATTCCAAGCGACAAGACTTACGACACAACCGTCACCCTCGTCGGATGCTTCCAACCCCTTGCAGGTAAGTGAAGTCGACAGGCGATGCGTTGAATCGTGAAAGACAGCGTCAGGACTTACGTCAAGTACTGTTCAGCGACGACGTCTATTTTCGTCGCTGAATTGGCGCGGTCTTTCGCAAGCGCGCGTTTCTCGTTTTCGGTAGAATGACAGAACAGTGCAGTTACTCATTTTAACCCGAATTCGACGAATCGGAATAGTACAGAATGCGCCGATCTGTATTGGTGCATAAAGTTGGATTCGCTTTTTGATTACACTTTGACTCCTTACCTGCAGTTTCATACAAACGGCACACGACTAATGGCTTGACCGATAACTTGTTCGTTTTTCAGCAACGACAACAGCGGCAGCGACCACGACGACAGCCGAAGGTATGACGACAGCCCAAGGCACGGCCACAACACCAGCAGGTTCAACCGCATCCACTTCGACGCCGCCCACATCGACCACCGGTGCCACGGTGCTGCCGACGACGACGACAACTCTGGCCACGGTCACGACAAGCGCGACGACTGCAGGAACCACGACGACAGTTCTTTGTCCGCTGCAGAACGTCATGGGCGAGGACGGTAGCAAACCGCTCATTCCACTCAAACAGGTCAGCACAACGAAGGACAGCTCTTCCGTTGAGGATCAACCGTACGACGGTTCGAAGTGGATCGTCAGCCCGTCCGCCAACAAAGACGGAAAGAAACCGACGATCGTCTTCGATCTCAGCGGCGCAAGCGCCGATTCTGCACCGCAAGTGACAGGAGTATCTCTGGGTAGCAACAGCAACGTAAAGCGTGCAGATGTAATCTTCAAGTCAGCGGAAGGCAAAACAACAACGTTCGCTGATCGTGAAGTGAGCCCCGATGGAGTGATTGTCCTCCCAACCCATTCTGATCCGATACAAGCCAATGAGGTCACAATCGTACTCTTACAGCCAGCTGATGCCACCATCGACCGGTACAACGTCAGTCCGGACATTGAGGGTTGCTTCAAAGCCGAAACGACAACAATTGTTGCACCGACAACGACCACAGAAGGAACGATAACGCCGTCAACGACGACCGTCTCAACGGTTTCGACGACCGGAACCGTCGTCACTACGACTACGCCAACCGTCACGACGACGCTGTCTACAACGGCGACACCATCTGTCGGCACCACACAAGTCACTACGGCTGTCGTGACGACTACGACTACCGCGACTGGTACGACAACAGTCGTTTGTCCGCTGACAAACGAGATGCCCAAGCAGGCGCCGGATTTCAACGATGAACAGTTGATCCCTCTTACCGGCGGCGGCTCGCCGACCGATGATGGATCTGGTAACATTCACTGGACGCCGACCTCTGAACAGGGAAAACACCCAGTGCTCGAGATTCGTCTTGTGCCCATCGGATCTACATCATCACCTCCGCTCCTTCAATCCGTTACGGTTTACGTCGTCACTGTGGAGTACATCATCTTCCGAATCTACTCGAGTCCGAAGACAAGTGACAAGCCAATCTACGAGACTACCCAGGAAGTACCGCCTACTGGAACGACTACTGTTTTTACGACCCCAGGCAAACTGCCAGTCGCTGCTTTCGTCGTTCAAATCGAACTCGTTTCACAGAAGATTCCAAGCGACAAGACTTACGACACAACCGTCACCCTCGTCGGATGCTTCCAACCTCTTGCAGGTAAGTGAAGTCGACAGGCGATGCGTTGAATCGTGAAAGACAGCGTCAGGACTTACGTCAAGTACTGTTCAGCGACGACTTCTATTTTCGTCGCTGAATTGGCGCGGTCTTTCGCAAGCGCGCGTTTCTCGTTTTCGGTAGAATGACAGAACAGTGCAGTTACTCATTTTAACCCGAATTCGACGAATCGGAATAGTACAGAATGCGCCGATCTGTGTTGGTGCATAAAGCTGGATTCGCTTTTTGATTACACTTTGACTCCTTACCTGCAGTTTCATACAAACGGCACACGACTAATGGCTTGACCGATAACTTGTTCGTTTTTCAGCAACGACAACAGCGGCCGCGACCACGACGACAGCCGAAGGTATGACGACAGCCCAAGGCACGGCAACAACACCAGCAGGTTCAACCGCATCCACTTCGACGCCGCCCACATCGACCACCGGTGCCACGGTGCCGCCGACGACGACGACAAATCTGGCCACGGTCACGACAAGCGCGACGACTGCAGGAACCACGACGACAGTTCTTTGTCCGCTGCAGAACGTCATGGGCGAGGACGGTAGCAAACCGCTCATTCCACTCAAACAGGTCAGCACAACGAAGGACAGCTCTTCCGTTGAGGATCAACCGTACGACGGTTCGAAGTGGATCGTCAGCCCGTCCGCCAACAAAGACGGAAAGAAACCGACGATCGTCTTCGATCTCAGCGGCGCAAGCGCCGATTCTGCACCGCAAGTGACAGGAGTATCTCTGGGTAGCAACAGCAACGTAAAGCGTGCAGATGTAATCTTCAAGTCAGCGGAAGGCAAAACAACAACGTTCGCTGATCGTGAAGTGAGCCCCGATGGAGTGATTGTCCTCCCAACCCATTCTGATCCGATACAAGCCAATGAGGTCACAATCGTACTCTTACAGCCAGCTGATGCCACCATCGACCGGTACAACGTCAGTCCGGACATTGAGGGTTGCTTCAAAGCCGAAACGACAACAATTGTTGCACCGACAACGACCACAGCAGGAGCGATAACGCCGTCAACGACGACCGTCTCAACGGTTTCGACGACCGGAACCGTCGTCACTACGACTACGCCAACCGTCACGACGACGCTGTCTACAACGGCGACACCATCTGTCGGCACCACACAAGTCACTACGGCTGTCGTGACGACTACGACTACCGCGACTGGTACGACAACAGTCGTTTGTCCGCTGACAAACGAGATGCCCAAGCAGGCGCCGGATTTCAACGATGAACAGTTGATCCCTCTTACCGGCGGCGGCTCGCCGACCGATGATGGATCTGGTAACATTCACTGGACGCCGACCTCTGAACAGGGAAAACACCCAGTGCTCGAGATTCGTCTTGTGCCCATCGGATCTACATCATCACCTCCGCTCCTTCAATCCGTTACGGTTTACGTCGTCACTGTGGAGTACATCATCTTCCGAATCTACTCGAGTCCGAAGACAAGTGACAAGCCAATCTACGAGACTACCCAGGAAGTACCGCCTACTGGAACGACTACTGTTTTTACGACCCCAGGCAAACTGCCAGTCGCTGCTTTCGTCGTTCAAATCGAACTCGTTTCACAGAAGATTCCAAGCGACAAGACTTACGACACAACCGTCACCCTCGTCGGATGCTTCCAACCTCTTGCAGGTAAGTGAAGTCGACAGGCGATGCGTTGAATCGTGAAAGACAGCGTCAGGACTTACGTCAAGTACTGTTCAGCGACGACGTCTATTTTCGTCGCTGAATTGGCGCGGTCTTTCGCAAGCGCGCGTTTCTCGTTTTCGGTAGAATGACAGAACAGTGCAGTTACTCATTTTAACCCGAATTCGACGAATCGGAATAGTACAGAATGCGCCGATCTGTATTGGTGCATAAAGTTGGATTCGCTTTTTGATTACACTTTGACTCCTTACCTGCAGTTTCATACAAACGGCACACGACTAATGGCTTGACCGATAACTTGTTCGTTTTTCAGCAACGACAACAGCGGCAGCGACCACGACGACAGCCGAAGGTATGACGACAGCCCAAGGCACGACGACAACCGAAGGCACGGCCACAACACCAGCAGGTTCAACCGCATCCACTTCGACGCCGCCCACATCTACCACCGGTGCCACGGTGCCGCCGACGACGACGACAACTCTGGCCACGGTCACGACAAGCGCGACGACTGCAGGAACCACGACGACAGTTCTTTGTCCGCTGCAGAACGTCATGGGCGAGGACGGTAGCAAACCGCTCATTCCACTCAAACAGGTCAGCACAACGAAGGACAGCTCTTCCGTTGAGGATCAACCGTACGACGGTTCGAAGTGGATCGTCAGCCCGTCCGCCAACAAAGACGGAAAGAAACCGACGATCGTCTTCGATCTCAGCGGCGCAAGCGCCGATTCTGCACCGCAAGTGACAGGAGTATCTCTGGGTAGCAACAGCAACGTAAAGCGTGCAGATGTAATCTTCAAGTCAGCGGAAGGCAAAACAACAACGTTCGCTGATCGTGAAGTGAGCCCCGATGGAGTGATTGTCCTCCCAACCCATTCTGATCCGATACAAGCCAATGAGGTCACAATCGTACTCTTACAGCCAGCTGATGCCACCATCGACCGGTACAACGTCAGTCCGGACATTGAGGGTTGCTTCAAAGCCGAAACGACAACAATTGTTGCACCGACAACGACCACAGCAGGAGCGATAACGCCGTCAACGACGACCGTCTCAACGGTTTCGACGACCGGAACCGTCGTCACTACGACTACGCCAACCGTCACGACGACGCTGTCTACAACGGCGACACCATCTGTCGGCACCACACAAGTCACTACGGCTGTCGTGACGACTACGACTACCGCGACTGGTACGACAACAGTCGTTTGTCCGCTGACAAACGAGATGCCCAAGCAGGCGCCGGATTTCAACGATGAACAGTTGATCCCTCTTACTGGCGGCGGCTCGCCGACCGATGATGGATCTGGTAACATTCACTGGACGCCGACCTCTGAACAGGAAAAACACCCAGTGCTCGAGATTCGTCTTGTGCCCATCGGATCTACATCATCACCTCCGCTCCTTCAATCCGTTACGGTTTACGTCGTCACTGTGGAGTACATCATCTTTCGAATCTACTCGAGTCCGAAGACAAGTGACAAGCCAATCTACGAGACTACCCAGGAAGTACCGCCTACTGGAACGACTACTGTTTTTACGACCCCAGGCAAACTGCCAGTCGCTGCTTTCGTCGTTCAAATCGAACTCGTTTCACAGAAGATTCCAAGCGACAAGACTTACGACACAACCGTCACCCTCGTCGGATGCTTCCAACCCCTTGCAGGTAAGTGAAGTCGACAGGCGATGCGTTGAATCGTGAAAGACAGCGTCAGGACTTACGTCAAGTACTGTTCAGCGACGACGTCTATTTTCGTCGCTGAATTGGCGCGGTCTTTCGCAAGCGCGCGTTTCTCGTTTTCGGTAGAATGACAGAACAGTGCAGTTACTCATTTTAACCCGAATTCGACGAATCGGAATAGTACAGAATGCGCCAATCTGTGTTGGTGCATAAAGCTGGATTCGCTTTTTGATTACACTTTGACTCCTTACCTGCAGTTTCAGACAAACGGCACACGACTAATGGCTTGACCGATAACTTATTCGTTTTTCAGCAACGACAACAGCGGCCGCGACCACGACGACAGCCCAAGGCACGACGACAACCGAAGGCACGGCAACAACACCAGCAGGTTCAACCGCATCCACTTCGACGCCGCCCACATCGACCACCGGTGCCACGGTGCCGCCGACGACGACGACAACTCTGGCCACGGTCACGACAAGCGCGACGACTGCAGGAACCACGACGACAGTTCTTTGTCCGCTGCAGAACGTCATGGGCGAGGACGGTAGCAAACCGCTCATTCCACTCAAACAGGTCAGCACAACGAAGGACAGCTCTTCCGTTGAGGATCAACCGTACGACGGTTCGAAGTGGATCGTCAGCCCGTCCGCCAACAAAGACGGAAAGAAACCGACGATCGTCTTCGATCTCAGCGGCGCAAGCGCCGATTCTGCACCGCAAGTGACAGGAGTATCTCTGGGTAGCAACAGCAACGTAAAGCGTGCAGATGTAATCTTCAAGTCAGCGGAAGGCAAAACAACAACGTTCGCTGATCGTGAAGTGAGCCCCGATGGAGTGATTGTCCTTCCAACCCATTCTGATCCGATACAAGCCAATGAGGTCACAATCGTACTCTTACAGCCAGCTGATGCCACCATCGACCGGTACAACGTCAGTCCGGACATTGAGGGTTGCTTCAAAGCCGAAACGACAACAATTGTTGCACCGACAACGACCACAGCAGGAGCGATAACGCCGTCAACGACGACCGTCTCAACGGTTTCGACGACCGGAACCGTCATCACTACGACTACGCCAACCGTCACGACGACGCTGTCTACAACGGCGACACCATCTGTCGGCACCACACAAGTCACTACGGCTGTCGTGACGACTACGACTACCGCGACTGGTACGACAACAGTCGTTTGTCCGCTGACAAACGAGATGCCCAAGCAGGCGCCGGATTTCAACGATGAACAGTTGATCCCTCTTACCGGCGGCGGCTCGCCGACCGATGATGGATCTGGTAACATTCACTGGACGCCGACCTCTGAACAGGGAAAACACCCAGTGCTCGAGATTCGTCTTGTGCCCATCGGATCTACATCATCACCTCCGCTCCTTCAATCCGTTACGGTTTACGTCGTCACTGTGGAGTACATCATCTTCCGAATCTACTCGAGTCCGAAGACAAGTGACAAGCCAATCTACGAGACTACCCAGGAAGTACCGCCTACTGGAACGACTACTGTTTTTACGACCCCAGGCAAACTGCCAGTCGCTGCTTTCGTCGTTCAAATCGAACTCGTTTCACAGAAGATTCCAAGCGACAAGACTTACGACACAACCGTCACCCTCGTCGGATGCTTCCAACCCCTTGCAGGTAAGTGAAGTCGACAGGCGATGCGTTGAATCGTGAAAGACAGCGTCAGGACTTACGTCAAGTACTGTTCAGCGACGACTTCTATTTTCGTCGCTGAATTGGCGCGGTCTTTCGCAAGCGCGCGTTTCTCGTTTTCGGTAGAATGACAGAACAGTGCAGTTACTCATTTTAACCCGAATTCGACGAATCGGAATAGTACAGAATGCGCCAATCTGTGTTGGTGCATAAAGCTGGATTCGCTTTTTGATTACACTTTGACTCCTTACCTGCAGTTTCATACAAACGGCACACGACTAATGGCTTGACCGATAACTTATTCGTTTTTCAGCAACGACAACAGCGGCCGCGACCACGACGACAGCCCAAGGCACGACGACAACCGAAGGCACGGCAACAACACCAGCAGGTTCAACCGCATCCACTTCGACGCCGCCCACATCTACCACCGGTGCCACGGTGCCGCCGACGACGACGACAACTCTGGCCACGGTCACGACAAGCGCGACGACTGCAGGAACCACGACGACAGTTCTTTGTCCGCTGCAGAACGTCATGGGCGAGGACGGTAGCAAACCGCTCATTCCACTCAAACAGGTCAGCACAACGAAGGACAGCTCTTCCGTTGAGGATCAACCGTACGACGGTTCGAAGTGGATCGTCAGCCCGTCCGCCAACAAAGACGGAAAGAAACCGACGATCGTCTTCGATCTCAGCGGCGCAAGCGCCGATTCTGCACCGCAAGTGACAGGAGTATCTCTGGGTAGCAACAGCAACGTAAAGCGTGCAGATGTAATCTTCAAGTCAGCGGAAGGCAAAACAACAACGTTCGCTGATCGTGAAGTGAGCCCCGATGGAGTGATTGTCCTCCCAACCCATTCTGATCCGATACAAGCCAATGAGGTCACAATGGTACTCTTACAGCCAGCTGATGCCACCATCGACCGGTACAACGTCAGTCCGGACATTGAGGGTTGCTTCAAAGCCGAAACGACAACAATTGTTGCACCGACAACGACCACAGCAGGAGCGATAACGCCGTCAACGACGACCGTCTCAACGGTTTCGACGACCGGAACCGTCGTCACTACGACTACGCCAACCGTCACGACGACGCTGTCTACAACGGCGACACCATCTGTCGGCACCACACAAGTCACTACGGCTGTCGTGACGACTACGACTACCGCGACTGGTACGACAACAGTCGTTTGTCCGCTGACAAACGAGATGCCCAAGCAGGCGCCGGATTTCAACGATGAACAGTTGATCCCTCTTACCGGCGGCGGCTCGCCGACCGATGATGGATCTGGTAACATTCACTGGACGCCGACCTCTGAACAGGGAAAACACCCAGTGCTCGAGATTCGTCTTGTGCCCTTCGGATCTACATCATCACCTCCGCTCCTTCAATCCGTTACGGTTTACGTCGTCACTGTGGAGTACATCATCTTCCGAATCTACTCGAGTCCGAAGACAAGTGACAAGCCAATCTACGAGACTACCCAGGAAGTACCGCCTACTGGAACGACTACTGTTTTTACGACCCCAGGCAAACTGCCAGTCGCTGCTTTCGTCGTTCAAATCGAACTCGTTTCACAGAAGATTCCAAGCGACAAGACTTACGACACAACCGTCACCCTCGTCGGATGCTTCCAACCCCTTGCAGGTAAGTGAAGTCGACAGGCGATGCGTTGAATCGTGAAAGACAGCGTCAGGACTTACGTCAAGTACTGTTCAGCGACGACTTCTATTTTCGTCGCTCTGAATTGGCGCGGTCTTTCGCAAGCGCGCGTTTCTCGTTTTCGGTAGAATGACAGAACAGTGCAGTTACTCATTTTAACCCGAATTCGACGAATCGGAATAGTACAGAATGCGCCGATCTGTGTTGGTGCATAAAGCTGGATTCGCTTTTTGATTACACTTTGACTCCTTACCTGCAGTTTCATACAAACGGCACACGACTAATGGCTTGACCGATAACTTATTCGTTTTTCAGCAACGACAACAGCGGCCGCGACCACGACGACAGCCCAAGGCACGACGACAACCGAAGGCACGGCAACAACACCAGCAGGTTCAACCGCATCCACTTCGACGCCGCCCACATCGACCACCGGTGCCACGGTGCCGCCGACGACGACGACAACTCTGGCCACGGTCACGACAAGCGCGACGACTGCAGGAACCACGACGACAGTTCTTTGTCCGCTGCAGAACGTCATGGGCGAGGACGGTAGCAAACCGCTCATTCCACTCAAACAGGTCAGCACAACGAAGGACAGCTCTTCCGTTGAGGATCAACCGTACGACGGTTCGAAGTGGATCGTCAGCCCGTCCGCCAACAAAGACGGAAAGAAACCGACGATCGTCTTCGATCTCAGCGGCGCAAGCGCCGATTCTGCACCGCAAGTGACAGGAGTATCTCTGGGTAGCAACAGCAACGTAAAGCGTGCAGATGTAATCTTCAAGTCAGCGGAAGGCAAAACAACAACGTTCGCTGATCGTGAAGTGAGCCCCGATGGAGTGATTGTCCTCCCAACCCATTCTGATCCGATACAAGCCAATGAGGTCACAATCGTACTCTTACAGCCAGCTGATGCCACCATCGACCGGTACAACGTCAGTCCGGACATTGAGGGTTGCTTCAAAGCCGAAACGACAACAATTGTTGCACCGACAACGACCACAGCAGGAGCGATAACGCCGTCAACGACGACCGTCTCAACGGTTTCGACGACCGGAACCGTCATCACTACGACTACGCCAACCGTCACGACGACGCTGTCTACAACGGCGACACCATCTGTCGGCACCACACAAGTCACTACGGCTGTCGTGACGACTACGACTACCGCGACTGGTACGACAACAGTCGTTTGTCCGCTGACAAACGAGATGCCCAAGCAGGCGCCGGATTTCAACGATGAACAGTTGATCCCTCTTACCGGCGGCGGCTCGCCGACCGATGATGGATCTGGTAACATTCACTGGACGCCGACCTCTGAACAGGGAAAACACCCAGTGCTCGAGATTCGTCTTGTGCCCATCGGATCTACATCATCACCTCCGCTCCTTCAATCCGTTACGGTTTACGTCGTCACTGTGGAGTACATCATCTTCCGAATCTACTCGAGTCCGAAGACAAGTGACAAGCCAATCTACGAGACTACCCAGGAAGTACCGCCTACTGGAACGACTACTGTTTTTATGACCCCAGGCAAACTGCCAGTCGCTGCTTTCGTCGTTCAAATCGAACTCGTTTCACAGAAGATTCCAAGCGACAAGACTTACGACACAACCGTCACCCTCGTCGGATGCTTCCAACCCTTTGCAGGTAAGTGAAGTCGACAGGTGATGCGTTGAATCGTGAAAGACAGCGTCAGGACTTACGTCAAGTACTGTTCAGCGACGACGTCTATTTTCGTCGCTGAATTGGCGCGGTCTTTCGCAAGCGCGCGTTTCTCGTTTTCGGTAGAATGACAGAACAGTGCAGTTACTCATTTTAACCCGAATTCGACGAATCCGAATAGTACAGAATGCGCCAATCTGTATTGGTGCATAAAGTTGGATTCGCTTTTTGATTACACTTTGACTCCTTACCTGCAGTTTCATACAAACGGCACACGACTAATGGCTTGACCGATAACTTGTTCGTTTTTCAGCAACGACAACAGCGGCAGCGACCACGACGACAGCCGAAGGTATGACGACAGCCCAAGGCACGACGACAACCGAAAGCACGGCCACAACACCAGCAGGTTCAACCGCATCCACTTCGACGCCGCCCACATCTACCACCGGTGCCACGGTGCCGCCGACGACGACGACAACTCTGGCCACGGTCACGACAAGCGCGACGACTGCAGGAACCACGACGACAGTTCTTTGTCCGCTGCAGAACGTCATGGGCGAGGACGGTAGCAAACCGCTCATTCCACTCAAACAGGTCAGCACAACGAAGGACAGCTCTTCCGTTGAGGATCAACCGTACGACGGTTCGAAGTGGATCGTCAGCCCGTCCGCCAACAAAGACGGAAAGAAACCGACGATCGTCTTCGATCTCAGCGGCGCAAGCGCCGATTCTGCACCGCAAGTGACAGGAGTATCTCTGGGTAGCAACAGCAACGTAAAGCGTGCAGATGTAATCTTCAAGTCAGCGGAAGGCAAAACAACAACGTTCGCTGATCGTGAAGTGAGCCCCGATGGAGTGATTGTCCTCCCAACCCATTCTGATCCGATACAAGCCAATGAGGTCACAATCGTACTCTTACAGCCAGCTGATGCCACCATCGACCGGTACAACGTCAGTCCGGACATTGAGGGTTGCTTCAAAGCCGAAACGACAACAATTGTTGCACCGACAACGACCACAGCAGGAGCGATAACGCCGTCAACGACGACCGTCTCAACGGTTTCGACGACCGGAAGCGTCGTCACTACGACTACGCCAACCGTCACGACGACGCTGTCTACAACGGCGACACCATCTGTCGGCACCACACAAGTCACTACGGCTGTCGTGACGACTACGACTACCGCGACTGGTACGACAACAGTCGTTTGTCCGCTGACAAACGAGATGCCCAAGCAGGCGCCGGATTTCAACGATGAACAGTTGATCCCTCTTACCGGCGGCGGCTCGCCGACCGATGATGGATCTGGTAACATTCACTGGACGCCGACCTCTGAACAGGGAAAACACCCAGTGCTCGAGATTCGTCTTGTGCCCATCGGATCTACATCATCACCTCCGCTCCTTCAATCCGTTACGGTTTACGTCGTCACTGTGGAGTACATCATCTTCCGAATCTACTCGAGTCCGAAGACAAGTGACAAGCCAATCTACGAGACTACCCAGGAAGTACCGCCTACTGGAACGACTACTGTTTTTACGACCCCAGGCAAACTGCCAGTCGCTGCTTTCGTCGTTCAAATCGAACTCGTTTCACAGAAGATTCCAAGCGACAAGACTTACGACACAACCGTCACCCTCGTCGGATGCTTCCAACCCCTTGCAGGTAAGTGAAGTCGACAGGCGATGCGTTGAATCGTGAAAGACAGCGTCAGGACTTACGTCAAGTACTGTTCAGCGACGACGTCTATTTTCGTCGCTGAATTGGCGCGGTCTTTCGCAAGCGCGCGTTTCTCGTTTTCGGTAGAATGACAGAACAGTGCAGTTACTCATTTTAACCCGAATTCGACGAATCGGAATAGTACAGAATGCGCCGATCTGTGTTGGTGCATAAAGCTTGATTCGCTTTTTGATTACACTTTGACTCCTTACCTGCAGTTTCATACAAACGGCACACGACTAATGGCTTGACCGGTAACTTGTTCGTTTTTCAGCAACGACAACAGCGGCCGCGACCACGACGACAGCCCAAGGCACGACGACAACCGAAGGCACGGCAACAACACCAGCAGGTTCAACCGCATCCACTTCGACGCCGCCCACATCGACCACCGGTGCCACGGTGCCGCCGACGACGACGACAACTCTGGCCACGGTCACGACAAGCGCGACGACTGCAGGAACCACGACGACAGTTCTTTGTCCGCTGCAGAACGTCATGGGCGAGGACGGTAGCAAACCTCTCATTCCACTCAAACAGGTCAGCACAACGAAGGACAGCTCTTCCGTTGAGGATCAACCGTACGACGGTTCGAAGTGGATCGTCAGCCCGTCCGCCAACAAAGACGGAAAGAAACCGACGATCGTCTTCGATCTCAGCGGCGCAAGCGCCGATTCTGCACCGCAAGTGACAGGAGTATCTCTGGGTAGCAACAGCAACGTAAAGCGTGCAGATGTAATCTTCAAGTCAGCGGAAGGCAAAACAACAACGTTCGCTGATCGTGAAGTGAGCCCCGATGGAGTGATTGTCCTCCCAACCCATTCTGATCCGATACAAGCCAATGAGGTCACAATCGTACTCTTACAGCCAGCTGATGCCACCATCGACCGGTACAACGTCAGTCCGGACATTGAGGGTTGCTTCAAAGCCGAAACGACAACAATTGTTGCACCGACAACGACCACAGCAGGAGCGATAACGCCGTCAACGACGACCGTCTCAACGGTTTCGACGACCGGAACCGTCGTCACTACGACTACGCCAACCGTCACGACGACGCTGTCTACAACGGCGACACCATCTGTCGGCACCACACAAGTCACTACGGCTGTCGTGACGACTACGACTACCGCGACTGGTACGACAACAGTCGTTTGTCCGCTGACAAACGAGATGCCCAAGCAGGCGCCGGATTTCAACGATGAACAGTTGATCCCTCTTACCGGCGGCGGCTCGCCGACCGATGATGGATCTGGTAACATTCACTGGACGCCGACCTCTGAACAGGGAAAACACCCAGTGCTCGAGATTCGTCTTGTGCCCTTCGGATCTACATCATCACCTCCGCTCCTTCAATCCGTTACGGTTTACGTCGTCACTGTGGAGTACATCATCTTCCGAATCTACTCGAGTCCGAAGACAAGTGACAAGCCAATCTACGAGACTACCCAGGAAGTACCGCCTACTGGAACGACTACTGTTTTTACGACCCCAGGCAAACTGCCAGTCGCTGCTTTCGTCGTTCAAATCGAACTCGTTTCACAGAAGATTCCAAGCGACAAGACTTACGACACAACCGTCACCCTCGTCGGATGCTTCCAACCCCTTGCAGGTAAGTGAAGTCGACAGGCGATGCGTTGAATCGTGAAAGACAGCGTCAGGACTTACGTCAAGTACTGTTCAGCGACGACTTCTATTTTCGTCGCTCTGAATTGGCGCGGTCTTTCGCAAGCGCGCGTTTCTCGTTTTCGGTAGAATGACAGAACAGTGCAGTTACTCATTTTAACCCGAATTCGACGAATCGGAATAGTACAGAATGCGCCGATCTGTGTTGGTGCATAAAGCTGGATTCGCTTTTTGATTACACTTTGACTCCTTACCTGCAGTTTCATACAAACGGCACACGACTAATGGCTTGACCGATAACTTATTCGTTTTTCAGCAACGACAACAGCGGCCGCGACCACGACGACAGCCCAAGGCACGACGACAACCGAAGGCACGGCAACAACACCAGCAGGTTCAACCGCATCCACTTCGACGCCGCCCACATCGACCACCGGTGCCACGGTGCCGCCGACGACGACGACAACTCTGGCCACGGTCACGACAAGCGCGACGACTGCAGGAACCACGACGACAGTTCTTTGTCCGCTGCAGAACGTCATGGGCGAGGACGGTAGCAAACCTCTCATTCCACTCAAACAGGTCAGCACAACGAAGGACAGCTCTTCCGTTGAGGATCAACCGTACGACGGTTCGAAGTGGATCGTCAGCCCGTCCGCCAACAAAGACGGAAAGAAACCGACGATCGTCTTCGATCTCAGCGGCGCAAGCGCCGATTCTGCACCGCAAGTGACAGGAGTATCTCTGGGTAGCAACAGCAACGTAAAGCGTGCAGATGTAATCTTCAAGTCAGCGGAAGGCAAAACAACAACGTTCGCTGATCGTGAAGTGAGCCCCGATGGAGTGATTGTCCTCCCAACCCATTCTGATCCGATACAAGCCAATGAGGTCACAATCGTACTCTTACAGCCAGCTGATGCCACCATCGACCGGTACAACGTCAGTCCGGACATTGAGGGTTGCTTCAAAGCCGAAACGACAACAATTGTTGCACCGACAACGACCACAGCAGGAGCGATAACGCCGTCAACGACGACCGTCTCAACGGTTTCGACGACCGGAACCGTCATCACTACGACTACGCCAACCGTCACGACGACGCTGTCTACAACGGCGACACCATCTGTCGGCACCACACAAGTCACTACGGCTGTCGTGACGACTACGACTACCGCGACTGGTACGACAACAGTCGTTTGTCCGCTGACAAACGAGATGCCCAAGCAGGCGCCGGATTTCAACGATGAACAGTTGATCCCTCTTACCGGCGGCGGCTCGCCGACCGATGATGGATCTGGTAACATTCACTGGACGCCGACCTCTGAACAGGGAAAACACCCAGTGCTCGAGATTCGTCTTGTGCCCTTCGGATCTACATCATCACCTCCGCTCCTTCAATCCGTTACGGTTTACGTCGTCACTGTGGAGTACATCATCTTCCGAATCTACTCGAGTCCGAAGACAAGTGACAAGCCAATCTACGAGACTACCCAGGAAGTACCGCCTACTGGAACGACTACTGTTTTTACGACCCCAGGCAAACTGCCAGTCGCTGCTTTCGTCGTTCAAATCGAACTCGTTTCACAGAAGATTCCAAGCGACAAGACTTACGACACAACCGTCACCCTCGTCGGATGCTTCCAACCCCTTGCAGGTAAGTGAAGTCGACAGGCGATGCGTTGAATCGTGAAAGACAGCGTCAGGACTTACGTCAAGTACTGTTCAGCGACGACTTCTATTTTCGTCGCTCTGAATTGGCGCGGTCTTTCGCAAGCGCGCGTTTCTCGTTTTCGGTAGAATGACAGAACAGTGCAGTTACTCATTTTAACCCGAATTCGACGAATCGGAATAGTACAGAATGCGCCGATCTGTGTTGGTGCATAAAGCTGGATTCGCTTTTTGATTACACTTTGACTCCTTACCTGCAGTTTCATACAAACGGCACACGACTAATGGCTTGACCGATAACTTATTCGTTTTTCAGCAACGACAACAGCGGCCGCGACCACGACGACAGCCCAAGGCACGACGACAACCGAAGGCACGGCAACAACACCAGCAGGTTCAACCGCATCCACTTCGACGCCGCCCACATCGACCACCGGTGCCACGGTGCCGCCGACGACGACGACAACTCTGGCCACGGTCACGACAAGCGCGACGACTGCAGGAACCACGACGACAGTTCTTTGTCCGCTGCAGAACGTCATGGGCGAGGACGGTAGCAAACCGCTCATTCCACTCAAACAGGTCAGCACAACGAAGGACAGCTCTTCCGTTGAGGATCAACCGTACGACGGTTCGAAGTGGATCGTCAGCCCGTCCGCCAACAAAGACGGAAAGAAACCGACGATCGTCTTCGATCTCAGCGGCGCAAGCGCCGATTCTGCACCGCAAGTGACAGGAGTATCTCTGGGTAGCAACAGCAACGTAAAGCGTGCAGATGTAATCTTCAAGTCAGCGGAAGGCAAAACAACAACGTTCGCTGATCGTGAAGTGAGCCCCGATGGAGTGATTGTCCTCCCAACCCATTCTGATCCGATACAAGCCAATGAGGTCACAATCGTACTCTTACAGCCAGCTGATGCCACCATCGACCGGTACAACGTCAGTCCGGACATTGAGGGTTGCTTCAAAGCCGAAACGACAACAATTGTTGCACCGACAACGACCACAGCAGGAGCGATAACGCCGTCAACGACGACCGTCTCAACGGTTTCGACGACCGGAACCGTCATCACTACGACTACGCCAACCGTCACGACGACGCTGTCTACAACGGCGACACCATCTGTCGGCACCACACAAGTCACTACGGCTGTCGTGACGACTACGACTACCGCGACTGGTACGACAACAGTCGTTTGTCCGCTGACAAACGAGATGCCCAAGCAGGCGCCGGATTTCAACGATGAACAGTTGATCCCTCTTACCGGCGGCGGCTCGCCGACCGATGATGGATCTGGTAACATTCACTGGACGCCGACCTCTGAACAGGGAAAACACCCAGTGCTCGAGATTCGTCTTGTGCCCATCGGATCTACATCATCACCTCCGCTCCTTCAATCCGTTACGGTTTACGTCGTCACTGTGGAGTACATCATCTTCCGAATCTACTCGAGTCCGAAGACAAGTGACAAGCCAATCTACGAGACTACCCAGGAAGTACCGCCTACTGGAACGACTACTGTTTTTATGACCCCAGGCAAACTGCCAGTCGCTGCTTTCGTCGTTCAAATCGAACTCGTTTCACAGAAGATTCCAAGCGACAAGACTTACGACACAACCGTCACCCTCGTCGGATGCTTCCAACCCTTTGCAGGTAAGTGAAGTCGACAGGTGATGCGTTGAATCGTGAAAGACAGCGTCAGGACTTACGTCAAGTACTGTTCAGCGACGACGTCTATTTTCGTCGCTGAATTGGCGCGGTCTTTCGCAAGCGCGCGTTTCTCGTTTTCGGTAGAATGACAGAACAGTGCAGTTACTCATTTTAACCCGAATTCGACGAATCCGAATAGTACAGAATGCGCCAATCTGTATTGGTGCATAAAGTTGGATTCGCTTTTTGATTACACTTTGACTCCTTACCTGCAGTTTCATACAAACGGCACACGACTAATGGCTTGACCGATAACTTGTTCGTTTTTCAGCAACGACAACAGCGGCAGCGACCACGACGACAGCCGAAGGTATGACGACAGCCCAAGGCACGACGACAACCGAAAGCACGGCCACAACACCAGCAGGTTCAACCGCATCCACTTCGACGCCGCCCACATCTACCACCGGTGCCACGGTGCCGCCGACGACGACGACAACTCTGGCCACGGTCACGACAAGCGCGACGACTGCAGGAACCACGACGACAGTTCTTTGTCCGCTGCAGAACGTCATGGGCGAGGACGGTAGCAAACCGCTCATTCCACTCAAACAGGTCAGCACAACGAAGGACAGCTCTTCCGTTGAGGATCAACCGTACGACGGTTCGAAGTGGATCGTCAGCCCGTCCGCCAACAAAGACGGAAAGAAACCGACGATCGTCTTCGATCTCAGCGGCGCAAGCGCCGATTCTGCACCGCAAGTGACAGGAGTATCTCTGGGTAGCAACAGCAACGTAAAGCGTGCAGATGTAATCTTCAAGTCAGCGGAAGGCAAAACAACAACGTTCGCTGATCGTGAAGTGAGCCCCGATGGAGTGATTGTCCTCCCAACCCATTCTGATCCGATACAAGCCAATGAGGTCACAATCGTACTCTTACAGCCAGCTGATGCCACCATCGACCGGTACAACGTCAGTCCGGACATTGAGGGTTGCTTCAAAGCCGAAACGACAACAATTGTTGCACCGACAACGACCACAGCAGGAGCGATAACGCCGTCAACGACGACCGTCTCAACGGTTTCGACGACCGGAAGCGTCGTCACTACGACTACGCCAACCGTCACGACGACGCTGTCTACAACGGCGACACCATCTGTCGGCACCACACAAGTCACTACGGCTGTCGTGACGACTACGACTACCGCGACTGGTACGACAACAGTCGTTTGTCCGCTGACAAACGAGATGCCCAAGCAGGCGCCGGATTTCAACGATGAACAGTTGATCCCTCTTACCGGCGGCGGCTCGCCGACCGATGATGGATCTGGTAACATTCACTGGACGCCGACCTCTGAACAGGGAAAACACCCAGTGCTCGAGATTCGTCTTGTGCCCATCGGATCTACATCATCACCTCCGCTCCTTCAATCCGTTACGGTTTACGTCGTCACTGTGGAGTACATCATCTTCCGAATCTACTCGAGTCCGAAGACAAGTGACAAGCCAATCTACGAGACTACCCAGGAAGTACCGCCTACTGGAACGACTACTGTTTTTACGACCCCAGGCAAACTGCCAGTCGCTGCTTTCGTCGTTCAAATCGAACTCGTTTCACAGAAGATTCCAAGCGACAAGACTTACGACACAACCGTCACCCTCGTCGGATGCTTCCAACCCCTTGCAGGTAAGTGAAGTCGACAGGCGATGCGTTGAATCGTGAAAGACAGCGTCAGGACTTACGTCAAGTACTGTTCAGCGACGACGTCTATTTTCGTCGCTGAATTGGCGCGGTCTTTCGCAAGCGCGCGTTTCTCGTTTTCGGTAGAATGACAGAACAGTGCAGTTACTCATTTTAACCCGAATTCGACGAATCGGAATAGTACAGAATGCGCCGATCTGTGTTGGTGCATAAAGCTTGATTCGCTTTTTGATTACACTTTGACTCCTTACCTGCAGTTTCATACAAACGGCACACGACTAATGGCTTGACCGATAAATTGTTCGTTTTTCAGCAACGACAACAGCGGCCGCGACCACGACGACAGCCCAAGGCACGACGACAACCGAAGGCACGGCAACAACACCAGCAGGTTCAACCGCATCCACTTCGACGCCGCCCACATCGACCACCGGTGCCACGGTGCCGCCGACGACGACGACAACTCTGGCCACGGTCACGACAAGCGCGACGACTGCAGGAACCACGACGACAGTTCTTTGTCCGCTGCAGAACGTCATGGGCGAGGACGGTAGCAAACCTCTCATTCCACTCAAACAGGTCAGCACAACGAAGGACAGCTCTTCCGTTGAGGATCAACCGTACGACGGTTCGAAGTGGATCGTCAGCCCGTCCGCCAACAAAGACGGAAAGAAACCGACGATCGTCTTCGATCTCAGCGGCGCAAGCGCCGATTCTGCACCGCAAGTGACAGGAGTATCTCTGGGTAGCAACAGCAACGTAAAGCGTGCAGATGTAATCTTCAAGTCAGCGGAAGGCAAAACAACAACGTTCGCTGATCGTGAAGTGAGCCCCGATGGAGTGATTGTCCTCCCAACCCATTCTGATCCGATACAAGCCAATGAGGTCACAATCGTACTCTTACAGCCAGCTGATGCCACCATCGACCGGTACAACGTCAGTCCGGACATTGAGGGTTGCTTCAAAGCCGAAACGACAACAATTGTTGCACCGACAACGACCACAGCAGGAGCGATAACGCCGTCAATGACGACCGTCTCAACGGTTTCGACGACCGGAACCGTCATCACTACGACTACGCCAACCGTCACGACGACGCTGTCTACAACGGCGACACCATCTGTCGGCACCACACAAGTCACTACGGCTGTCGTGACGACTACGACTACCGCGACTGGTACGACAACAGTCGTTTGTCCGCTGACAAACGAGATGCCCAAGCAGGCGCCGGATTTCAACGATGAACAGTTGATCCCTCTTACCGGCGGCGGCTCGCCGACCGATGATGGATCTGGTAACATTCACTGGACGCCGACCTCTGAACAGGGAAAACACCCAGTGCTCGAGATTCGTCTTGTGCCCATCGGATCTACATCATCACCTCCGCTCCTTCAATCCGTTACGGTTTACGTCGTCACTGTGGAGTACATCATCTTCCGAATCTACTCGAGTCCGAAGACAAGTGACAAGCCAATCTACGAGACTACCCAGGAAGTACCGCCTACTGGAACGACTACTGTTTTTACGACCCCAGGCAAACTGCCAGTCGCTGCTTTCGTCGTTCAAATCGAACTCGTTTCACAGAAGATTCCAAGCGACAAGACTTACGACACAACCGTCACCCTCGTCGGATGCTTCCAACCCCTTGCAGGTAAGTGAAGTCGACAGGCGATGCGTTGAATCGTGAAAGACAGCGTCAGGACTTACGTCAAGTACTGTTCAGCGACGACGTCTATTTTCGTCGCTGAATTGGCGCGGTCTTTCGCAAGCGCGCGTTTCTCGTTTTCGGTAGAATGACAGAACAGTGCAGTTACTCATTTTAACCCGAAATCGACGAATCGGAATAGTACAGAATGCGCCGATCTGTATTGGTGCATAAAGTTGGATTCGCTTTTTGATTACACTTTGACTCCTTACCTGCAGTTTCATACAAACGGCACACGACTAATGGCTTGACCGATAACTTGTTCGTTTTTCAGCAACGACAACAGCGGCAGCGACCACGACGACAGCCGAAGGTATGACGACAGCCCAAGGCACGACGACAACCGAAGGCACGGCCACAACACCAGCAGGTTCAACCGCATCCACTTCGACGCCGCCCACATCTACCACCGGTGCCACGGTGCCGCCGACGACGACGACAACTCTGGCCACGGTCACGACAAGCGCGACGACTGCAGGAACCACGACGACAGTTCTTTGTCCGCTGCAGAACGTCATGGGCGAGGACGGTAGCAAACCGCTCATTCCACTCAAACAGGTCAGCACAACGAAGGACAGCTCTTCCGTTGAGGATCAACCGTACGACGGTTCGAAGTGGATCGTCAGCCCGTCCATCAACAAAGACGGAAAGAAACCGACGATCGTTTTCGATCTCAGCGGCGCAAGCGCCGATTCTGCACCGCAAGTGACAGGAGTATCTCTGGGTAGCAACAGCAACGTAAAGCGTGCAGATGTAATCTTCAAGTCAGCGGAAGGCAAAACAACAACGTTCGCTGATCGTGAAATGAGCCCCGATGGAGTGATTGTCCTCCCAACCCATTCTGATCCGATACAAGCCAATGAGGTCACAATCGTACTCTTACAGCCAGCTGATGCCACCATCGACCGGTACAACGTTAGTCCGGACATTGAGGGTTGCTTCAAAGCCGAAACGACAACAATTGTTGCACCGACAACGACCACAGCAGGAACGATAACGCCGTCAACGACGACCGTCTCAACGGTTTCGACGACCGGAACCGTCGTCAATACGACTACGCCAACCGTCACGACGACGCTGTCTACAACGGCGACACCATCTGTCGGCACCACACAAGTCACTACGGCTGTCGTGACGACTACGACTACCGCTACTGGTACGACAACAGTCGTTTGTCCGCTGACAAACGAGATGCCCAAGCAGGCGCCGGATTTCAACGATGAACAGTTGATCCCTCTTACCGGCGGCGGCTCGCCGACCGATGATGGATCTGGTAACATTCACTGGACGCCGACCTCTGAACAGGGAAAACACCCAGTGCTCGAGATTCGTCTTGTGCCCATCGGATCTACATCATCACCTCCGCTCCTTCAATCCGTTACGGTTTACGTCGTCACTGTGGAGTACATCATCTTCCGAATCTACTCGAGTCCGAAGACAAGTGACAAGCCAATCTACGAGACTACCCAGGAAGTACCGCCTACTGGAACGACTACTGTTTTTACGACCCCAGGCAAACTGCCAGTCGCTGCTTTCGTCGTTCAAATCGAACTCGTTTCACAGAAGATTCCAAGCGACAAGACTTACGACACAACCGTCACCCTCGTCGGATGCTTCCAACCCCTTGCAGGTAAGTGAAGTCGACAGGCGATGCGTTGAATCGTGAAAGACAGCGTCAGGACTTACGTCAAGTACTGTTCAGCGACGACTTTTATTTTCGTCGCTCTGAATTGGCGCGGTCTTTCGCAAGCGCGCGTTTCTCGTTTTCGGTAGAATGACAGAACAGTGCAGTTACTCATTTTAACCCGAATTCGACGAATCGGAATAGTACAGAATGCGCCGATCTGTGTTGGTGCATAAAGCTGGATTCGCTTTTTGATTACACTTTGACTCCTTACCTGCAGTTTCATACAAACGGCACACGACTAATGGCTTGACCGATAACTTGTTCGTTTTTCAGCAACGACAACAGCGGCCGCGACCACGACGACAGCCGAAGGTATGACGACAGCCCAAGGCACGGCAACAACACCAGCAGGTTCAACCGCATCCACTTCGACGCCGCCCACATCGACCACCGGTGCCACGGTGCCGCCGACGACGACGACAACTCTGGCCACGGTCACGACAAGCGCGACGACTGCAGGAACCACGACGACAGTTCTTTGTCCGCTGCAGAACGTCATGGGCGAGGACGGTAGCAAACCGCTCATTCCACTCAAACAGGTCAGCACAACGAAGGACAGCTCTTCCGTTGAGGATCAACCGTACGACGGTTCGAAGTGGATCGTCAGCCCGTCCGCCAACAAAGACGGAAAGAAACCGACGATCGTCTTCGATCTCAGCGGCGCAAGCGCCGATTCTGCACCGCAAGTGACAGGAGTATCTCTGGGTAGCAACAGCAACGTAAAGCGTGCAGATGTAATCTTCAAGTCAGCGGAAGGCAAAACAACAACGTTCGCTGATCGTGAAGTGAGCCCCGATGGAGTGATTGTCCTCCCAACCCATTCTGATCCGATACAAGCCAATGAGGTCACAATCGTACTCTTACAGCCAGCTGATGCCACCATCGACCGGTACAACGTCAGTCCGGACATTGAGGGTTGCTTCAAAGCCGAAACGACAACAATTGTTGCACCGACAACGACCACAGCAGGAACGATAACGCCGTCAACGACGACCGTCTCAACGGTTTCGACGACCGGAACCGTCGTCACTACGACTACGCCAACCGTCACGACGACGCTGTCTACAACGGCGACACCATCTGTCGGCACCACACAAGTCACTACGGCTGTCGTGACGACTACGACTACCGCGACTGGTACGACAACAGTGGTTTGTCCGCTGACAAACGAGATGCCCAAGCAGGCGCCGGATTTCAACGATGAACAGTTGATCCCTCTTACCGGCGGCGGCTCGCCGACCGATGATGGATCTGGTAACATTCACTGGACGCCGACCTCTGAACAGGGAAAACACCCAGTGCTCGAGATTCGTCTTGTGCCCATCGGATCTACATCATCACCTCCGCTCCTTCAATCCGTTACGGTTTACGTCGTCACTGTGGAGTACATCATCTTCCGAATCTACTCGAGTCCGAAGACAAGTGACAAGCCAATCTACGAGACTACCCAGGAAGTACCGCCTACTGGAACGACTACTGTTTTTACGACCCCAGGCAAACTGCCAGTCGCTGCTTTCGTCGTTCAAATCGAACTCGTTTCACAGAAGATTCCAAGCGACAAGACTTACGACACAACCGTCACCCTCGTCGGATGCTTCCAACCCCTTGCAGGTAAGTGAAGTCGACAGGCGATGCGTTGAATCGTGAAAGACAGCGTCAGGACTTACGTCAAGTACTGTTCAGCGACAACTTCTATTTTCGTCGCTGAATTGGCGCGGTCTTTTGCAAGCGCGCGTTTCTCGCTTTCGGTAGAATGACAGAACAGTGCAGTTACTCATTTTAACCCGAATTCGACGAATCGGAATAGTACAGAATGCGCCGATCTATATTGGTGCATAAAGCTGGATTCGCTTTTTGATTACACTTTGACTCCTTACCTGCAGTTTCATACAAACGGCACACGACTAATGGCTTGACCGATAACTTGTTGGTTTTTCAGCAACGACAACAGCGGCAGCGACCACGCCGACAACCAAAGGCACGGCCACAACACCAGCAGGTTCATCCGCATCCACTTCGACGCCGCCCACATCTACCACCGGTGCCACGGTGCCGCCGACGACGACGACAACTCTGGCCACGGTCACGAGAAGCGCGACGACTGCAGGAACCACGACGACAGTTCTTTGTCCGCTGCAGAACGTCATGGGCGAGGACGGTAGCAAACCGCTCATTCCACTCAAACAGGTCAGCACAACGAAGGACAGCTCTTCCGTTGAGGATCAACCGTACGACGGTTCGAAGTGGATCGTCAGCCCGTCCGCCAACAAAGACGGAAAGAAACCGACGATCGTCTTCGATCTCAGCGGCGCAAGCGCCGATTCTGCACCGCAAGTGACAGGAGTATCTCTGGGTAGCAACAGCAACGTAAAGCGTGCAGATGTAATCTTCAAGTCAGCGGAAGGCAAAACAACAACGTTCGCTGATCGTGAAGTGAGCCCCGATGGAGTGATTGTCCTCCCAACCCATTCTGATCCGATACAAGCCAATGAGGTCACAATCGTACTCTTACAGCCAGCTGATGCCGCCATCGACCGGTACAACGTCAGTCCGGACATTGAGGGTTGCTTCAAAGCCGAAACGACAACAATTGTTGCACCGACAACGACCACAGCAGGAACGATAACGCCGTCAACGACGACCGTCTCAACGGTTTCGACGACCGGAACCGTCGTCACTACGACTACGCCAACCGTCACGACGACGCTGTCTACAACGGCGACACCATCTGTCGGCACCACACAAGTCACTACGGCTGTCGTGACGACTACGACTACCGCGACTGGTACGACAACAGTCGTTTGTCCGCTGACAAACGAGATGCCCAAGCAGGCGCCGGATTTCAACGATGAACAGTTGATCCCTCTTACCGGCGGCGGCTCGCCGACCGATGATGGATCTGGTAACATTCACTGGACGCCGACCTCTGAACAGGGAAAACACCCAGTGCTCGAGATTCGTCTTGTGCCCATCGGATCTACATCATCACCTCCGCTCCTTCAATCCGTTACGGTTTACGTCGTCACTGTGGAGTACATCATCTTCCGAATCTACTCGAGTCCGAAGACAAGTGACAAGCCAATCTACGAGACTACCCAGGAAGTACCGCCTACTGGAACGACTACTGTTTTTACGACCCCAGGCAAACTGCCAGTCGCTGCTTTCGTCGTTCAAATCGAACTCGTTTCACAGAAGATTCCAAGCGACAAGACTTACGACACAACCGTCACCCTCGTCGGATGCTTCCAACCCCTTGCAGGTAAGTGAAGTCGACAGGCGATGCGTTGAATCGTGAAAGACAGCGTCAGGACTTACGTCAAGTACTGTTCAGCGACGACTTCTATTTTCGTCGCTGAATTGGCGCGGTCTTTCGCAAGCGCGCGTTTCTCGTTTTCGGTAGAATGACAGAACAGTGCAGTTACTCATTTTAACCCGAATTCGACGAATCGGAATAGTACAGAATGCGCCGATCTGTGTTGGTGCATAAAGCTGGATTCGCTTTTTGATTACACTTTGACTCCTTACCTGCAGTTTCATACAAACGGCACACGACTAATGGCTTGACCAATAACTTGTTCGTTTTTCAGCAACGACAACAGCGGCCGCGACCACGACGACAGCCGAAGGTATGACGACAGCCCAAGGCACGGCAACAACACCAGCAGGTTCAACCGCATCCACTTCGACGCCGCCCACATCGACCACCGGTGCCACGGTGCCGCCGACGACGACGACAACTCTGGCCACGGTCATGACAAGCGCGACGACTGCAGGAACCACGACGACAGTTCTTTGTCCGCTGCAGAACGTCATGGGCGAGGACGGTAGCAAACCGCTCATTCCACTCAAACAGGTCAGCACAACGAAGGACAGCTCTTCCGTTGAGGATCAACCGTACGACGGTTCGAAGTGGATCGTCAGCCCGTCCGCCAACAAAGACGGAAAGAAACCGACGATCGTCTTCGATCTCAGCGGCGCAAGCGCCGATTCTGCACCGCAAGTGACAGGAGTATCTCTGGGTAGCAACAGCAACGTAAAGCGTGCAGATGTAATCTTCAAGTCAGCGGAAGGCAAAACAACAACGTTCGCTGATCGTGAAGTGAGCCCCGATGGAGTGATTGTCCTCCCAACCCATTCTGATCCGATACAAGCCAATGAGGTCACAATCGTACTCTTACAGCCAGCTGATGCCACCATCGACCGGTACAACGTGAGTCCGGACATTGAGGGTTGCTTCAAAGCCGAAACGACAACAATTGTTGCACCGACAACGACCACAGCAGGAGCGATAACGCCGTCAACGACGACCGTCTCAACGGTTTCGACGACCGGAACCGTCGTCACTACGACTACGCCAACCGTCACGACGACGCTGTCTACAACGGCGACACCATCTGTCGGCACCACACAAGTCACTACGGCTGTCGTGACGACTACGACTACCGCGACTGGTACGACAACAGTCGTTTGTCCGCTGACAAACGAGATGCCCAAGCAGGCGCCGGATTTCAACGATGAACAGTTGATCCCTCTTACCGGCGGCGGCTCGCCGACCGATGATGGATCTGGTAACATTCACTGGACGCCGACCTCTGAACAGGGAAAACACCCAGTGCTCGAGATTCGTCTTGTGCCCATCGGATCTACATCATCACCTCCGCTCCTTCAATCCGTTACGGTTTACGTCGTCACTGTGGAGTACATCATCTTCCGAATCTACTCGAGTCCGAAGACAAGTGACAAGCCAATCTACGAGACTACCCAGGAAGTACCGCCTACTGGAACGACTACTGTTTTTACGACCCCAGGCAAACTGCCAGTCGCTGCTTTCGTCGTTCAAATCGAACTCGTTTCACAGAAGATTCCAAGCGACAAGACTTACGACACAACCGTCACCCTCGTCGGATGCTTCCAACCCCTTGCAGGTAAGTGAAGTCGACAGGCGATGCGTTGAATCGTGAAAGACAGCGTCAGGACTTACGTCAAGTACTGTTCAGCGACGACGTCTATTTTCGTCGCTGAATTGGCGCGGTCTTTCGCAAGCGCGCGTTTCTCGTTTTCGGTAGAATGACAGAACAGTGCAGTTACTCATTTTAACCCGAATTCGACGAATCGGAATAGTACAGAATGCGGCGATCTGTATTGGTGCATAAAGTTGGATTCGCATTTTGATTACACTTTGACTCCTTACCTGCAGTTTCATACAAACGGCACACGACTAATGGCTTGACCGATAACTTGTTCGTTTTTCAGCAACGACAACAGCGGCAGCGACCACGACGACAGCCGAAGGTATGACGACAGCCCAAGGCACGGCCACAACACCAGCAGGTTCAACCGCATCCACTTCGACGCCGCCCACATCGACCACCGGTGCCACGGTGCCGCCGACGACGACGACAACTCTGGCCACGGTCACGACAAGCGCGACGACTGCAGGAACCACGACGACAGTTCTTTGTCCGCTGCAGAACGTCATGGGCGAGGACGGTAGCAAACCGCTCATTCCACTCAAACAGGTCAGCACAACGAAGGACAGCTCTTCCGTTGAGGATCAACCGTACGACGGTTCGAAGTGGATCGTCAGCCCGTCCGCCAACAAAGACGGAAAGAAACCGACGATCGTCTTCGATCTCAGCGGCGCAAGCGCCGATTCTGCACCGCAAGTGACAGGAGTATCTCTGGGTAGCAACAGCAACGTAAAGCGTGCAGATGTAATCTTCAAGTCAGCGGAAGGCAAAACAACAACGTTCGCTGATCGTGAAGTGAGCCCCGATGGAGTGATTGTCCTCCCAACCCATTCTGATCCGATACAAGCCAATGAGGTCACAATCGTACTCTTACAGCCAGCTGATGCCGCCATCGACCGGTACAACGTCAGTCCGGACATTGAGGGTTGCTTCAAAGCCGAAACGACAACAATTGTTGCACCGACAACGACCACAGCAGGAACGATAACGCCGTCAACGACGACCGTCTCAACGGTTTCGACGACCGGAACCGTCGTCACTACGACTACGCCAACCGTCACGACGACGCTGTCTACAACGGCGACACCATCTGTCGGCACCACACAAGTCACTACGGCTGTCGTGACGACTACGACTACCGCGACTGGTACGACAACAGTCGTTTGTCCGCTGACAAACGAGATGCCCAAACAGGCGCCGGATTTCAACGATGAACAGTTGATCCCTCTTACCGGCGGCGGCTCGCCGACCGATGATGGATCTGGTAACATTCACTGGACGCCGACCTCTGAACAGGGAAAACACCCAGTGCTCGAGATTCGTCTTGTGCCCATCGGATCTACATCATCACCTCCGCTCCTTCAATCCGTTACGGTTTACGTCGTCACTGTGGAGTACATCATCTTCCGAATCTACTCGAGTCCGAAGACAAGTGACAAGCCAATCTACGAGACTACCCAGGAAGTACCGCCTACTGGAACGACTACTGTTTTTACGACCCCAGGCAAACTGCCAGTCGCTGCTTTCGTCGTTCAAATCGAACTCGTTTCACAGAAGATTCCAAGCGACAAGACTTACGACACAACCGTCACCCTCGTCGGATGCTTCCAACCCCTTGCAGGTAAGTGTAGTCGACAGGCGATGCGTTGAATCGTGAAAGACAGCGTCAGGACTAACGTCAAGTACTGTTCAGCGACGACTTCTATTTTCGTCGCTCTGAATTGGCGCGGTCTTTCGCAAGCGCGCGTTTCTCGCTTTCGGTAGAATGACAGAACAGTGCAGTTACTCATTTTAACCCGAATTCGACGAATCTGAATAGTACAGAATGCGCCGATCTGTATTGGTGCATAAAGCCGGATTCGCTTTTTGATTACACTTTGACTCCTTACCTGCAGTTTCAGACAAACGGCACACGACTAATGGCTTGACCGATAACTTGTTCGTTTTTCAGCAACGACAACAGCGGTCGCGACCACGACGACAGCCGAAGGTATGACGACAGCCCAAGGCACGGCCACAACACCAGCAGGTTCAACCGCATCCACTTCGACTCCGCCCACATCGACCACCGGTGCCACGGTGCCGCCGACGACGACGACAACTCTGGCCACGGTCACGACAAGCGCGACGACTGCAGGAACCACGACGACAGTTCTTTGTCCGCTGCAGAACGTCATGGGCGAGGACGGTAGCAAACCGCTCATTCCACTCAAACAGGTCAGCACAACGAAGGACAGCTCTTCCGTTGAGGATCAACCGTACGACGGTTCGAAGTGGATCGTCAGCCCGTCCGCCAACAAAGACGGAAAGAAACCGACGATCGTCTTCGATCTCAGCGGCGCAAGCGCCGATTCTGCACCGCAAGTGACAGGAGTATCTCTGGGTAGCAACAGCAACGTAAAGCGTGCAGATGTAATCTTCAAGTCAGCGGAAGGCAAAACAACAACGTTCGCTGATCGTGAAGTGAGCCCCGATGGAGTGATTGTCCTCCCAACCCATTCTGATCCGATACAAGCCAATGAGGTCACAATCGTACTCTTACAGCCAGCTGATGCCACCATCGACCGGTACAACGTCAGTCCGGACATTGAGGGTTGCTTCAAAGCCGAAACGACAACAATTGTTGCACCGACAACGACCACAGAAGGAACGATAACGCCGTCAACGACGACCGTCTCAACGGTTTCGACGACCGGAACCGTCGTCACTACGACTACGCCAACCGTCACGACGACGCTGTCTACAACGGCGACACCATCTGTCGGCACCACACAAGTCACTACGGCTGTCGTGACGACTACGACTACCGCGACTGGTACGACAACAGTCGTTTGTCCGCTGACAAACGAGATGCCCAAGCAGGCGCCGGATTTCAACGATGAACAGTTGATCCCTCTTACCGGCGGCGGCTCGCCGACCGATGATGGATCTGGTAACATTCACTGGACGCCGACCTCTGAACAGGGAAAACACCCAGTGCTCGAGATTCGTCTTGTGCCCATCGGATCTACATCATCACCTCCGCTCCTTCAATCCGTTACGGTTTACGTCGTCACTGTGGAGTACATCATCTTCCGAATCTACTCGAGTCCGAAGACAAGTGACAAGCCAATCTACGAGACTACCCAGGAAGTACCGCCTACTGGAACGACTACTGTTTTTACGACCCCAGGCAAACTGCCAGTCGCTGCTTTCGTCGTTCAAATCGAACTCGTTTCACAGAAGATTCCAAGCGACAAGACTTACGACACAACCGTCACCCTCGTCGGATGCTTCCAACCCCTTGCAGGTAAGTGAAGTCGACAGGCGATGCGTTGAATCGTGAAAGACAGCGTCAGGACTAACGTCAAGTACTGTTCAGCGACGACTTCTATTTTCGTCGCTCTGAATTGGCGCGGTCTTTCGCAAGCGCGCGTTTCTCGTTTTCGGTAGAATGACAGAACAGTGCAGTTACTCATTTTAACCCGAATTCGACGAATCGGAATAGTACAGAATGCGCCGATCTGTATTGGTGCATAAAGCCGGATTCGCTTTTTGATTACACTTTGACTCCTTACCTGCAGTTTCAGACAAACGGCACACGACTAATGGCTTGACCGATAACTTGTTCGTTTTTCAGCAACGACAACAGCGGTCGCGACCACGACGACAGCCGAAGGTATGACGACAGCCCAAGGCACGGCCACAACACCAGCAGGTTCAACCGCATCCACTTCGACTCCGCCCACATCGACCACCGGTGCCACGGTGCCGCCGACGACGACGACAACTCTGGCCACGGTCACGACAAGCGCGACGACTGCAGGAACCACGACGACAGTTCTTTGTCCGCTGCAGAACGTCATGGGCGAGGACGGTAGCAAACCGCTCATTCCACTCAAACAGGTCAGCACAACGAAGGACAGCTCTTCCGTTGAGGATCAACCGTACGACGGTTCGAAGTGGATCGTCAGCCCGTCCGCCAACAAAGACGGAAAGAAACCGACGATCGTCTTCGATCTCAGCGGCGCAAGCGCCGATTCTGCACCGCAAGTGACAGGAGTATCTCTGGGTAGCAACAGCAACGTAAAGCGTGCAGATGTAATCTTCAAGTCAGCGGAAGGCAAAACAACAACGTTCGCTGATCGTGAAGTGAGCCCCGATGGAGTGATTGTCCTCCCAACCCATTCTGATCCGATACAAGCCAATGAGGTCACAATCGTACTCTTACAGCCAGCTGATGCCACCATCGACCGGTACAACGTCAGTCCGGACATTGAGGGTTGCTTCAAAGCCGAAACGACAACAATTGTTGCACCGACAACGACCACAGAAGGAACGATAACGCCGTCAACGACGACCGTCTCAACGGTTTCGACGACCGGAACCGTCGTCACTACGACTACGCCAACCGTCACGACGACGCTGTCTACAACGGCGACACCATCTGTCGGCACCACACAAGTCACTACGGCTGTCGTGACGACTACGACTACCGCGACTGGTACGACAACAGTCGTTTGTCCGCTGACAAACGAGATGCCCAAGCAGGCGCCGGATTTCAACGATGAACAGTTGATCCCTCTTACCGGCGGCGGCTCGCCGACCGATGATGGATCTGGTAACATTCACTGGACGCCGACCTCTGAACAGGGAAAACACCCAGTGCTCGAGATTCGTCTTGTGCCCATCGGATCTACATCATCACCTCCGCTCCTTCAATCCGTTACGGTTTACGTCGTCACTGTGGAGTACATCATCTTCCGAATCTACTCGAGTCCGAAGACAAGTGACAAGCCAATCTACGAGACTACCCAGGAAGTACCGCCTACTGGAACGACTACTGTTTTTACGACCCCAGGCAAACTGCCAGTCGCTGCTTTCGTCGTTCAAATCGAACTCGTTTCACAGAAGATTCCAAGCGACAAGACTTACGACACAACCGTCACCCTCGTCGGATGCTTCCAACCCCTTGCAGGTAAGTGAAGTCGACAGGCGATGCGTTGAATCGTGAAAGACAGCGTCAGGACTAACGTCAAGTACTGTTCAGCGACGACTTCTATTTTCGTCGCTCTGAATTGGCGCGGTCTTTCGCAAGCGCGCGTTTCTCGTTTTCGGTAGAATGACAGAACAGTGCAGTTACTCATTTTAACCCGAATTCGACGAATCGGAATAGTACAGAATGCGCCGATCTGTATTGGTGCATAAAGCCGGATTCGCTTTTTGATTACACTTTGACTCCTTACCTGCAGTTTCAGACAAACGGCACACGACTAATGGCTTGACCGATAACTTGTTCGTTTTTCAGCAACGACAACAGCGGTCGCGACCACGACGACAGCCCAAGGCACGACGACAACCGAAGGCACGGCCACAACACCAGCAGGTTCAACCGCATCCACTTCGACGCCGCCCACATCTACCACCGGTGCCACGGTGCCGCCGACGACGACGACAACTCTGGCCACGGTCACGACAAGCGCGACGACTGCAGGAACCACGACGACAGTTCTTTGTCCGCTGCAGAACGTCATGGGCGAGGACGGTAGCAAACCGCTCATTCCACTCAAACAGGTCAGCACAACGAAGGACAGCTCTTCCGTTGAGGATCAACCGTACGACGGTTCGAAGTGGATCGTCAGCCCGTCCGCCAACAAAGACGGAAAGAAACCGACGATCGTCTTCGATCTCAGCGGCGCAAGCGCCGATTCTGCACCGCAAGTGACAGGAGTATCTCTGGGTAGCAACAGCAACGTAAAGCGTGCAGATGTAATCTTCAAGTCAGCGGAAGGCAAAACAACAACGTTCGCTGATCGTGAAGTGAGCCCCGATGGAGTGATTGTCCTCCCAACCCATTCTGATCCGATACAAGCCAATGAGGTCACAATCGTACTCTTACAGCCAGCTGATGCCGCCATCGACCGGTACAACGTCAGTCCGGACATTGAGGGTTGCTTCAAAGCCGAAACGACAACAATTGTTGCACCGACAACGACCACAGAAGGAACGATAACGCCGTCAACGACGACCGTCTCAACGGTTTCGACGACCGGAACCGTCGTCACTACGACTACGCCAACCGTCACGACGACGCTGTCTACAACGGCGACACCATCTGTCGGCACCACACAAGTCACTACGGCTGTCGTGACGACTACGACTACCGCGACTGGTACGACAACAGTGGTTTGTCCGCTGACAAACGAGATGCCCAAGCAGGCGCCGGATTTCAACGATGAACAGTTGATCCCTCTTACCGGCGGCGGCTCGCCGACCGATGATGGATCTGGTAACATTCACTGGACGCCGACCTCTGAACAGGGAAAACACCCAGTGCTCGAGATTCGTCTTGTGCCCATCGGATCTACATCATCACCTCCGCTCCTTCAATCCGTTACGGTTTACGTCGTCACTGTGGAGTACATCATCTTCCGAATCTACTCGAGTCCGAAGACAAGTGACAAGCCAATCTACGAGACTACCCAGGAAGTACCGCCTACTGGAACGACTACTGTTTTTACGACCCCAGGCAAACTGCCAGTCGCTGCTTTCGTCGTTCAAATCGAACTCGTTTCACAGAAGATTCCAAGCGACAAGACTTACGACACAACCGTCACCCTCGTCGGATGCTTCCAACCCCTTGCAGGTAAGTGAAGTCGACAGGCGATGCGTTGAATCGTGAAAGACAGCGTCAGGACTTACGTCAAGTACTGTTCAGCGACAACTTCTATTTTCGTCGCTGAATTGGCGCGGTCTTTCGCAAGCGCGCGTTTCTCGTTTTCGGTAGAATGACAGTTACTCATTTTAACCCGAATTCGACGAATCGGAATAGTACAGAATGCGCCTATCTGTGTTGGTGCATAAAGCTGGATTCGCTTTTTGATTACACTTTGACTCCTTACCTGCAGTTTCATACAAACGGCACACGACTAATGGCTTGACCGATAACTTGTTCGTTTTTCAGCAACGACAACAGCGGCCGCGACCACGACGACAGCCCAAGGCACGACGACAACCGAAGGCACGGCAACAACACCAGCAGGTTCAACCGCATCCACTTCGACGCCGCCCACATCGACCACCGGTGCCACGGTGCCGCCGACGACGACGACAACTCTGGCCACGGTCACGACAAGCGCGACGACTGCAGGAACCACGACGACAGTTCTTTGTCCGCTGCAGAACGTCATGGGCGAGGACGGTAGCAAACCGCTCATTCCACTCAAACAGGTCAGCACAACGAAGGACAGCTCTTCCGTTGAGGATCAACCGTACGACGGTTCGAAGTGGATCGTCAGCCCGTCCGCCAACAAAGACGGAAAGAAACCGACGATCGTCTTCGATCTCAGCGGCGCAAGCGCCGATTCTGCACCGCAAGTGACAGGAGTATCTCTGGGTAGCAACAGCAACGTAAAGCGTGCAGATGTAATCTTCAAGTCAGCGGAAGGCAAAACAACAACGTTCGCTGATCGTGAAGTGAGCCCCGATGGAGTGATTGTCCTCCCAACCCATTCTGATCCGATACAAGCCAATGAGGTCACAATCGTACTCTTACAGCCAGCTGATGCCACCATCGACCGGTACAACGTCAGTCCGGACATTGAGGGTTGCTTCAAAGCCGAAACGACAACAATTGTTGCACCGACAACGACCACAGCAGGAGCGATAACGCCGTCAACGACGACCGTCTCAACGGTTTCGACGACCGGAACCGTCGTCACTACGACTACGCCAACCGTCACGACGACGCTGTCTACAACGGCGACACCATCTGTCGGCACCACACAAGTCACTACGGCTGTCGTGACGACTACGACTACCGCGACTGGTACGACAACAGTGGTTTGTCCGCTGACAAACGAGATGCCCAAGCAGGCGCCGGATTTCAATGATGAACAGTTGATCCCTCTTACCGGCGGCGGCTCGCCGACCGATGATGGATCTGGTAACATTCACTGGACGCCGACCTCTGAACAGGGAAAACACCCAGTGCTCGAGATTCGTCTTGTGCCCATCGGATCTACATCATCACCTCCGCTCCTTCAATCCGTTACGGTTTACGTCGTCACTGTGGAGTACATCATCTTCCGAATCTACTCGAGTCCGAAGACAAGTGACAAGCCAATCTACGAGACTACCCAGGAAGTACCGCCTACTGGAACGACTACTGTTTTTACGACCCCAGGCAAACTGCCAGTCGCTGCTTTCGTCGTTCAAATCGAACTCGTTTCACAGAAGATTCCAAGCGACAAGACTTACGACACAACCGTCACCCTCGTCGGATGCTTCCAACCCCTTGCAGGTAAGTGAAGTCGACAGGCGATGCGTTGAATCGTGAAAGACAGCGTCAGGACTAACGTCAAGTACTGTTCAGCGACGACTTCTATTTTCGTCGCTCTGAATTGGCGCGGTCTTTCGCAAGCGCGCGTTTCTCGTTTTCGGTAGAATGACAGAACAGTGCAGTTACTCATTTTAACCCGAATTCGACGAATCGGAATAGTACAGAATGCGCCGATCTGTATTGGTGCATAAAGCCGGATTCGCTTTTTGATTACACTTTGACTCCTTACCTGCAGTTTCATACAAACGGCACACGACTAATGGCTTGACCGATAACTTGTTCGTTTTTCAGCAACGACAACAGCGGCAGCGACCACGACGACAGCCGAAGGAATGACGACAGCCCAAGGCACGACGACAACCGAAGGCACGGCCACAACACCAGCAGGTTCAACCGCATCCACTTCGACGCCGCCCACATCTACCACCGGTGCCACGGTGCCGCCGACGACGACGACAACTCTGGCCACGGTCACGACAAGCGCGACGACTGCAGGAACCACGACGACAGTTCTTTGTCCGCTGCAGAACGTCATGGGCGAGGACGGTAGCAAACCGCTCATTCCACTCAAACAGGTCAGCACAACGAAGGACAGCTCTTCCGTTGAGGATCAACCATACGACGGTTCGAAGTGGATCGTCAGCCCGTCCGCCAACAAAGACGGAAAGAAACCGACGATCGTCTTCGATCTCAGCGGCGCAAGCGCCGATTCTGCACCGCAAGTGACAGGAGTATCTCTGGGTAGCAACAGCAACGTAAAGCGTGCAGATGTAATCTTCAAGTCAGCGGAAGGCAAAACAACAACGTTCGCTGATCGTGAAGTGAGCCCCGATGGAGTGATTGTCCTCCCAACCCATTCTGATCCGATACAAGCCAATGAGGTCACAATCGTACTCTTACAGCCAGCTGATGCCACCATCGACCGGTACAACGTTAGTCCGGACATTGAGGGTTGCTTCAAAGCCGAAACGACAACAATTGTTGCACCGACAACGACCACAGAAGGAACGATAACGCCGTCAACGACGACCGTCTCAACGGTTTCGACGACCGGAACCGTCGTCACTACGACTACGCCAACCGTCACGACGACGCTGTCTACAACGGCGACACCATCTGTCGGCACCACACAAGTCACTACGGCTGTCGTGACGACTACGACTACCGCGACTGGTACGACAACAGTCGTTTGTCCGCTGACAAACGAGATGCCCAAGCAGGCGCCGGATTTCAACGATGAACAGTTGATCCCTCTTACCGGCGGCGGCTCGCCGACCGATGATGGATCTGGTAACATTCACTGGACGCCGACCTCTGAACAGGGAAAACACCCAGTGCTCGAGATTCGTCTTGTGCCCATCGGATCTACATCATCACCTCCGCTCCTTCAATCCGTTACGGTTTACGTCGTCACTGTGGAGTACATCATCTTCCGAATCTACTCGAGTCCGAAGACAAGTGACAAGCCAATCTACGAGACTACCCAGGACGTACCGCCTACTGGAACGACTACTGTTTTTACGACCCCAGGCAAACTGCCAGTCGCTGCTTTCGTCGTTCAAATCGAACTCGTTTCACAGAAGATTCCAAGCGACAAGACTTACGACACAACCGTCACCCTCGTCGGATGCTTCCAACCCCTTGCAGGTAAGTAAAGTGGACAGGCGATGCGTTGAATCGTGAAAGACAGCGTCAGGACTTACGTTAAGTAGCCTACTGTTCAGCGACGACTTCTATTTTCGTCGCTGAATTGGCGCGGTCTTTCGCAAGCGCGCGTTTCTCGTTTTCGGTAGAATGACAGAACAGTGCAGTTACTCATTTTAACCCGAATTCGACGGATCGGAATAGTACAGAAGGCGGTGATCTGTATTGGTGTATAAAACCCGATTCGCTTCTCGATTAGTCGCTTTGCAAAGTTGACTTCCTTTCAGTGCAGTAGGCCCTATTGATAGCCTATTGATCGCAAGCAGGTCTACAAGGTGGGCCAAAAAAGACCCTCTAAGATTTGTGCCAATATCTTGACCAAAATTGAGAATTTCGGAATGATATTTTACAGTCTTAAAGACAAATTGTATTTTCAACTGATGGCCAGATGTCATAAAAGTATTTCAAAGAGAACAAAAGTTACACCACTTTTAGTGAAGCCACCCACGGTTTTTTTACGATTCAAAAACCTGACGCAGCAAAAAGTAACAAAATATCAACTCAATTATTCTGGCCAATATCTTTACCAAAAGTAGGAATATCGAAATTAAATTCAGCACAGTTCAAGACAATTCCTATCCACATATGATGGCCAGATTTCATCAAAATATTTTAAATAGAACAAACGTTATTTCACTTTTAGTAAAGCTACTCCCATTTTTGACGTTTCAAAGACGTTACGCAGCAAAAAGTAGCAAAATCACGATTTATTAAGTCTCATCTCAAATATATAATTGTTATCAAATAGCCGTCATATTGCCAGATGGTCATTATTATCACTATTTAAAAAAATAAACAGGGTACCAGCGTAGCTGCACGTCACTGAGAAGCCACTTAGCAAGATGACATCAAATTGGTAAATAAGGAATCTGTCAGATTAATCCACAGGTCCATCAAGAACTTGGCAGAGACTCAAAAGAAGTTTTGGCACTGGTGGTGGGCACATTGAACACAAGTTGTGAAGCACTACCAAGTTCATGTGACAACAGTTATTTGAGACGAGACTTAATAAAATCGTGTTTTTGCTACTTTTTGTTGCATTTCGTTTTTGAATCGTCAAAACGGTGGGTGGTCCCGCTAAAAGTGGTATAACTTGTGTTGTGTTTGAATTTTTTTTATGAAATCCGGCCTTAATGTGTAAATATAAATTGCCTTTAAGTCTGTAAAACCTAATTTTTTTGCGTTTCGTTTTTAAATCGTTAAAAGCGGGGAGGGGGTGACCTCACTAAAACTGATATAACTTTTGTTCTGTTTGATTGTTTGATATATTTAGATGAAATCTGGCCATAATGTGTAAATATGAAATGCCTTTAAGACTGCAAAATTTTATTTCAAAATTCTTACTTCTGGCCAAAATATTGGCAAAAATCCTAGGTTTGTTTTTACCCTCCCTGTAGATAAATGTTTGGCTTCTGTTGTCCTTTTATTCCCACTTTTGTATTATCTGCCAAAATGACGAAATCTTTTGGCCCTATGTCACATCAATCTAAGTAATTGATTATTAGAATGTCTTAATTCTAAATAAAAGGGGAAATTGTTTGTTTCAAATTGGTAGGCCTAGTCCTTTAAATTGTAATGCTTCTACAGGCTAGATTTAGAGAACGCCTCTCATTGCACACGAATCACTGGCGCTCCCAATGTGTAAAACCCAGAGAACAGAAATGCTTTTGAGACAGCGGAAAGATTCACTTTGGGTAGGCCTACCAGTTAGCAGCGAAGAACGTGTCAATGTGGCGAGCTGAGTGTAAATTGCAGGACTAAAATGAAGGCCATACGCAATATTGCTGAAGCATAATTTAATTAGACACGCTCAACATTTGGAAACTAATAAGCTTTCATTACAGTGTCAGACGATACTATTTAGTGAGTGGGTTCTTTCGAAAAACAATGTGCAAGTGCCTTAATATTTCTCAGTTTAAAAGTCAAATTAGGGCGTACCAGAAAAGACTTAGACCGCGGGTCACGTCAAATCACGAACTTATATTTGAAATATTGAAGAGAAACCATAAAGTATATAATTAAAACTATAGGTTAGTTATCGTAGGACCAATCTCACAGTCTAGTTCGACATTCGACAATCATGGGCGCGCGCACACCGGGCAAAGAGGGGGGGGCACTTGCTTTTCTGGAAATTGACCTTTTTTAAACTACTAGCCTACTTTCGTAGTACTAAATTTCTTCGTGTTAGAAAATTGATAATACTAATGATGGACAAAGAAACCTCCATAAAATAAACATGTTTTTAATTTTCTGAACTGCATTTTTCAAGCTCTTGCTAAAAACTGTAACTATGACCTTTGGGTTCATCTGATCCTAGGATCTTCCACCTTCCAATTCTAAATGGCACCCACAACATTTTCTTACTACCATTTGAACAGCCTTTGGCTAGAAGAAGCTGGTGCCTGCGATTGGCTTTCGAGTAGTGCCTTATAAATTTAGAAGTGCCTAAGCCTAGGCTAACTAGAGGGAGCATGAATCATTAACTATATGAAAAATGGGTGTCAGTTTTGCAGGAGGCAAGTGGACTGAGTGCGTCCGTTGAGGAACGAGGAACCAATTTTTACTACTACTTTGTGATTTTTTACAAATTTCTTTGCACAAAAGAAAGTGTTCAAATAAAAATTATAAAAAGTGAAACTGAGAAATATACACTAAAAACTCTAAGAAAAATACCCATGCATATTCCTAAATTTCTCCTTTGCATTTTTCAATCATTTGCTAAAAGGTGTTAATCGTGACCATCGTGTTTTGCCCCTGCTGCTAAAAATCATGCGGGCGCCCATGTCGACAATGCATTCCCAAAAAATTAAATTCTGCATATACATGTACAGTACCGATACATGCCTAAAGTGGTTGTGATTCGCTTTATATAATCGACTGCCACATTGTTGCTAAGCCACGAAGGCCCTGCACAATGTGCACATTGCACAACTTATCACAGGAAAAATATGGTCAGCAGCGCGGGGCCTCTGAAAGCGTGGGGCCCAAGGCGGCTGCCTCTCTCGCCTTGCCTTAGGACCGGGCCTGCTTAGGCCTAACACAATAAGCCTAATTGTAACAAGTCGAAAAATGGCAACGTGAAATTCTTTATACTTCGTATGTCGACATCTTCACTAGCATTCTCTTATCCGCCAACCTCTTTCAGCTTTAAATTCCTCTTTCTATCTTTCCGTACCTGTCTTTGTCCCACTCTGACTGTTTCTGCATGTAACTGTCTTCGTCTTAAGGGCCGCATAAGCGCTCTTCGCGTGCCAATTTGCCACGTGCAAACGTCTCAACCGATCGAATTTGTACTGTGATTAATTTACTAAGAAATACAATAAATAACATTAGTTCACATTTCCTCTCGCGTTTCTCCTCTGCTTGTCTCCACGTCGCCATATCGCAAATGTCTAGTTTCCGCCTGTATTTAAGTGAATAGTCTCGAATCCCAATCATTTTAGGAGCCTTTACATGTAGCTATTTCTGGCGATAACTTGTAAGTTGTAGCCATCATTTTTTCATCATCATAATCAAAATCATCATCATCATAATCATCATCATCATCATCATCATCATCATCATCATCATCATCATCATCATCATCATCATCATCATCAATATCCTTAGGCTCAATGCCCGTAGAAGTCCGACGCCACTCTCTGTCTGAGTCTGTCCCGCGTCATGTTGCCCAGCTTCAACCGATCAGCAGGTCTGCTGTATCATTATCATATTGAAGCAGCTAGACCACCTTTTCAGGTGGTCTAGCTGCTGTTGTTTTGTGTAAAGAGAATATTGGGAGAGAGGCAAAAGGACAACCTGGGTCAATCCCCGTATCTGACCAACGCTCTCTCCTCCGACTCTCTGCACCGGTCTGTCCTGACCGGCCTGTGCAATGCTGTGCATGTCCGCTCCACATCATGACACATGAATATACACTGTGTCCACGATAAAGTAGACCACAGGATAAAGTGTCATAACTCGGTCAAAACGTTTAGGATTTGTCTGAAATTTTACACAAAACAACAGTAGCCATATTTACATGAGATCCTAAAGCCGATTAGAAATATTCGCGAGTTTGCCAAATTAATGAGCGTTTGAGATGCAGCACCGAAAAAGTCAACTTTCCAACATGCAAAGCTGAAAGGAAGTGAAATTCAGCTATAAATTTTGTTCAAAATGTTCTTTTTGTTCACGAACACACAGCCGTAGACATAGACGCTACTGTTTGATGGTCAGGTCGATGATCACCTGGTTAAACAGCTGTCACTCTTCAATCAGACGCGCCCTACGGTTATCGATGTCATGAATACAGGAACAAAAAACGTGCTACTCCGGTACAAGTACCCGGTTCGAGATTTGGACTGCTAGGCGACCACAGCTGCGGATATGAAGCCGAGTGTCTTCCGGGACAGCTACTACACTAATACCTCTACGGTCGGGTGTTCGTGAACAAAAATGACATTTTGACCACCATTTATAGCTGAATTTCACTTCCTTTCAGCTGCTGCATGTTGGAAAGTTGCATTTTTCGGTGCTGCATCTCAAACGCTCATTAATTTGGCAAACTCGCGAATATTTCTAATCGGCTTTAGGATCTCATGTAAATATGGCCACTGTTGTTTTATGTAAAATTTCAGACAAATCCTAAATGTTTTGAACGAGTTATGACACTTTATTGTGTGGTCTACTTTATCGTGGACACGGTGTATATATAAAGCATCTGGGTAGCTACATGTACGTCACTTGTGTCGTGGTTTTTGCGGATTTCAATCGTCTTGGTCTTTTACTGCCAGCGTATCGCCACCCATCTGGCAAACCTTCCTCCTTTTGTCCGGGCTTAGGACCGGCGCAGAGACGTTGTTGTTTGCCTGTGGCGGAGGGTGGATGCAGTTTAACGTCGTACCCATACATCATACTTTGCTTAAGTTTAATTAAAATCAACCGTTCGCCACAGATTACACCGGAAAGTAGGTTTGCGCCAAATGAATGCAATAGTCTTGACAAGATTTGGACGACGTCTCTTGTCACAATATAGTCTATGCTAAAATTGGCTTATAAAAAAGTAGCTGAATTACCCGGCGTTGCCCGAGAAATTTAGGATTCGTCCGACTCCCGGCCAATCTCCTACTTCCCTACACCCACTTGACCCCATCCACACTCCACCGGTACACCACCGGTGAATTTTGGTTTTTCGGGAAAATCTATCCACCCCCAACCTCCCCACCCCTCGCCCCCACCGCCCCAAACCCACCTCCACCCCACTCCCCTCATCCCCCCACCCCATTCCCCAACCCATAACCCCCACCCCCAAATTCCGACCTCCACCGGTACGCCACCCGTGAAAATTGGTTCTTCGGGAAATGTATTCTCCCATCCCTCCACACCCCCATCACTCCCTACTCACCCCACCCACCCCTAACCCCGCTCACCTAACCCCTGAAAATTTAGGGCTTTCCATTGTAATCTGCGTTCTTGTGAATATTATTGTTTCAACTGCATAATTGTAAACTGTAACCGGTTTCGATTTGTCGACCGGATTGTTACGGAAATTATTATAGGGCGAAATGACGTCATGCGGACTGTAGACTCTTTACTGATACGCAACGTGGTTGATGAGATCTGTCTTAAAACGCTAACAACTCGCCTGGTTTTAAAGTGAATTAAAAGCTGAAAATAGTGGCGTTGACCTTAAAACTTGGGTAAGAATCAATTGACAATTTTTTTTGCTAAACGGACACTATATCATTTCCGAGTCTGTTCTAGGACGAAGAGTCAAATCCGCGCAAACAGGCAAACATACGGAAGGGCAAACTTTCGGACTTATATTATAAGATTCAAATTGTACTGTTTCAATCGTCGAAGAGTTCTTTAGGTTGAAATATGAATGAGTGTCTATCTCACCTAGTTGCGTTGGAATAACGGGTTATGCCGCATCTCGTACATGTACGTCACTATTATTAGTTCTACCCAGGCCGGTGGGATCACGTGGTTTCTGCCGAAGCACCCTGGGGACTATCGGACTCAGATCCTTAAACTGAAGTTTCTCCGTGTTTTATTAAAATGTTCAAATTACTACTGAAATAATTATCCTAGTACTAGGAAAGGTTTTCCGTGCACCGCGTATATGCAAAAGCCGTCGTCTGCATCTTCATCCCGCTCAATGCGTTCGGCTCATCGTCTTGATCTTTTTGTTCAAAGGATTAGGACTGATCTTTCCCAGCATCGGGCGTTTGCTGTTGTTGGTCGCTCCATATAGAATGACCTTCCTTCCGCACTAAGAGCGAAACTAATTAGGTGTACTCGATTTTCCTCATCTGTCTCTTGCTCTCTGAAGGCTTTTCTTTTTCCATCGCAGTTTTACGTGCTGAAACTGATTTGAAAATCTTCGAAAGGCGCTATCTAAATTTATAAATGCAATGCAATACAATACAACAAATGGATTCTATACTACGGTCTGGAAGGTCAAGACGATTCAACGCATCAGCATTTTCAACAACTTCAGAGCACTGGATTGCGTTATTGGATCTCTTTTCTGATGACGGCAGCAACTGTTGACTGTAACCTACGTTTACAATGCAGACATTGTAGACGTACATGACTTAATTAATTGAATGCTCATCAATGACATCGTCTCCTTCTGGCTTCTGAATACAGGTTTACTTAGAAGGGTCTAGGACTTTACCAACCGGCCCATTATCCCCCTGCCATTACCCCCTGTCATTACCCCCCGACCATTACCCCCCCCCCCGTAGGACATTACCCCTGCCATTACCCACCCGGTCGTTTACATTTGGGTCCAGTGTATGTATATATGTATGTATGTATGTGTGTACGTGCTTATGTATGTATGTATTTATGTATGTATGTATGTATGTATGTATGTATGTATGTATGTATGTATGTATGTATGTATGTATGTATGTATGTATGTATGTATGTATGTATGTATGTATGTATGTATGTATGTATGTATGTATGTATGTATGTATGTATGTAGTATGTATGTATGTATGTACGTGCGCATAATATGTATGTAACTATGTATGTAAGCATGCATATATGTAAGTATGCATGTGCGTATGTATGGATGTAAGTATGTATGTATGTGTGTATGTATGTATGTATGTATGCATGTATGCAAGTATGTATGTGCGTATGCATGTATGTATGCAAGTATGTATGTAGGTATGCATGTATGTAAGTGTGTATGTAAGTATGTAATACATGCATACATACATACTTACATCCATACATACGCACATGCATACTTACATACTTACGGGGGCTAATGGCCGGGAATAATGGCAGGGGGTAATGCGCCGGGTGGTAATGTCCGGAAACCACTTAGAAAGTCCTTCCTCTTCTCCAATTTCTTTTTGTATTGCGTTCATTGTATTTAATTTTTCACCAATCTATCTTTTCCGGTCGTTGCCTCTTCCTGCTCTATTGTGTTATGGTCTTTAAGTCTTCTCCACGCATGCCATGGAAAAATGTCTTCTCTTTACGCTGTTGGGGATTCCCCATCTTCTTCGGCTGGATTTTGTGATCGCATCCTTTGTGGCAATATCAAGCAAATCTTGATTGTCACCTTTGAACGTGTCATCATTCATACCGCCACTTTCTCTGTGTCGTGTTCTGCGAACTTTCAGAATCAGAAGTTCCGGAGTCATAGTTCTGATACAGCACTAGCAGTTTCCTTACACTCGAATCAACTCACTGGCATTCTGACTCGCATCACAAATACAAGTAACTGAGTCGCAGACCATTTTGTAACTTTCCTGAATGGATCTTCTTCGGAGATGATGAAACTGAAATAGTTGCAGGGTAATGGTAATCTTGCTGCAGATAACTCAGAGATTGATTGGCTTAGCCTGTGTAGTGTGTACATATCCAGTGCTCAGGGTCAAATCTCAAACTAGGGTTACTAGGCCGACATAAATGAAACCATAATTTATTAGCATAATAACGCCGGTAAACATGACTAAATAGAGGCATTAGCTTATAAATAAGGCACTGGGAATGGGTTGACCTCTAAACATAGGCGTAGACCTCTAAACATAGGCGTAGGAGGTGGGGGTCCGGGGGGCCAAATGTCTGTTTTTTGGGCAAGTATAGGTCCCGGAAAATATTAAACAAGCTATACTTGAAGTTCAACGCTCATTATCACACTACATTATTTTCCAGTTTCAATTTGCTCGAAGCCAATAACAGATAGTAGTCTACATGTAGTTCACAACCACCATGGATCGGGATTGCTAAAATTCGCTGGAAAATGCTCTGAATTTAAGGGTAGCATTTTGTCAATAGGCCGAATGGCGAAAATCGTAGGAAATTTACGAGCCGAAATTTGCCCGAAAATCGCAACAATTTGTGACATTTGGGGAAATTCACGGCATTCAAGCGAAGTGCCACAGATAACAAAATTCATGGTTTCAATTGCATCGAAAATATCTACTAGGCCTATCCCTAGCCATGGAGCAAGAAATCCGATGACCTTGCGTGCATCAACATTGCACTTATCACACCACATTATTTTCCATTTTCAATTTGCTCGAATCCAATTAGATACTAGCCTACATGTAGTTCACAACCACCATGGATCGAGATTGCAGAAATTCGCAAGAAATCTGATGACCTTGCGTGCATCAAAATTGCACTTATCACACCACATTATTTTCCATTTTCAATTTGCTCGAATCTAATTAGATAATAGCCTACATGTAGTTCACAACCACCATGAATCGGGGTTGAAGAAATTCGTTCTCTGATCACCTCTCACAGTAATGTTGACACGCTCATGTTATTATCACCTGAGGCGTCTGAGAGCCATCAGAAGACCTGTTTCCTCTTCTGTATTTAAAATCATTGTTCATGTTTTTATTTGCTGTCGAATCGACTACTGTAACTCACTATTTGCTGGGCTTCCAAAAGTTCGCTTATCCTCCATTCAGTCAGTTATGAACTCGGCAGCCAGACTCATTGCTCGTCTACCTCGCTACTCCCACATTTCTACCTACATGACTGATGTTCTTCACTGGCTTCCCGTTGCTTCTTGTATCCAATTCAAGGTACTGCTCTTAGTTTCGAAAACTCAAACTGTACAAGCTCCCAAATACCTTTGTGATTTGATGCATAAACCCCTCTCTGCAGTCTCTTCGCGGCCTCTCCGGTCTGCTGATCGACTTGATCTATTGGCTCCATGGACAAGGACTGCCATGGCAAACACCGTGCCTTTGCCATTGTAGGCCCTTCTATGTGGAATGACCTCCCTCCCACTATCCGTAGTAAGATCTTATTGGGGGTGTCATCTTCAGCCCTCCGCTACTTGAAGTCTTTTTTATTTCCTTGGGGTTGTCACGCTGAGAGCGCCTCCGAATAGCTAGTCCGTAAGAGGCGCCTTATAAATGCTCATATACCAAACCATACTTGCAGATAGATGTATAGGCGGTACGTGTTCTGCAGCTGAAGATATCCATCGGTCCGTAATTGAGACTTAAGGAGCCTGGTAAGATTTATCCCAGCAGCTCCAAAAGCGTGATCTTGTTCTGCTCCCTGAAAATTTTCCATTTTTTCTTCTTGTCAAGTGTGCGGAATCTGGGTGTTGTACTTGAAAGCTCACTTATGAGTACCTTTACTGAGCAGATTTCCACTATCACACGCCCCTCTTTGTTTCCATTTTAAGACGTCTCGTCCTTGTTACTATTGTGTGGCTGTTGTCATCCAAAAGCAGTGTCAAGCTATTTATCGATGATGTTTTTCCCTTTGGCATGCTAAAGGCGCTATAACCTTTAAATGAATAATTCATCACAGTGAAGCATGGATTTCAAGCCAGAAGTTTGCTGATTCGAAAAATATGGCCTGTGCTATATTATGCTTAATTGTGACCTTTGCTACAGTATTGTCATTCTAATACATGTACATTGTAGGTTACCGTCAATTTATTAGATTTCCCAGAAATATTCAGTCATGAATTATTTGAAGCATAGACTGATTGTAGCTAAGTGTCAGGAATATTTTACTTTAAAAGGCACACACCATAAACTTTGCATATAGGTCTAAAATTACCCAACCTGATTCATAAAAATAGCCGGCCCACAAGATATTTCCCCTTTGTCCTCCCTCTCCCCCACCCGGGTGTGGGCACAAACTCTGCTTTTGTGGAAAGACATATGCATAAATAAATTTTTATAAGTGCGCGACGTAAAAAATTCCAGAGTAATGTTTTGGTCAAAAAGTAACGTCTCGGCCCCCCTCTGCTGAAATCTCCCATTCGCTATGCCTCTAAGTGTTGCACAAACAGGCTGAAATTTAACGGGGGAAATGATCTATTCCCAGATGAAAAAAATGAGCATATATGATGGTGAGGCAATAATTCTACAAACTTAAACTTTTCGCTTTGGTTTGCGGATCACCTTATTTAAAGAGCGTTGAGGTCGCTTTCAACTGTCTAATTGGAAATGGAGATTGTTCGAAAAACCATTAGAAGCGATGTTTACAGGCGACGTCGCAGATCGAAGTCAGACGTGAAGATTTAAATACTTAGATTCGACATCATCCTTCTGTAGTTCATAACACATCACATTCTTCAAACCACTGGTTGATTCGTATTTCGCAAAGCTCAGTATTTGAATTCCCTCATCCCGATGTCCCGCTGTTAACGCTCAAGAAGATCCATCGGTTATAATTCTGAAGGATGAGAAATACTTCGCAACTGTAGGGGTGAATGTTGCTATATAGCCACGATTTTGATACCACCACTGTCCCAATGCAGGACCTGCCATAAACATGGACATTCTCCCCTAAACTCTTCTGCAAAGTCCAGCTTTACGATCACCCTACGTCTCAATCGACTGATTAACCTGGCGATTTATTACTCCTCTTGTGGATTTACTACAATGAACGCAGATTCAACTCTTCACCTTGTCTTGTCTTGTCGTCAACCGTCCCCGATCCGAGGGTTGGTCGCTTCGTGAACAAGTTTTCTCCATCTCCTCCTGTCTCTTGTCTCAATGAACAAGTTTTCTCCATCTCCTCCTGATCGAAAGATGTACCAATCCAGTCTCCGATGTTGACAACCCATCCCATCCTCGGCCTTCCTCGTGCGTGCTCTTGCTCCGGGTACATTTCCCTGTATGATAACTTTTTTCTAGACAATCTCCAGTTTTTCTCATCAGGCGGCCAAAGTATGTGAGTTCCTTCTTTTAATTGAATGACGAAGACTTCTCTCCACTACCATTGTCTCCATCACCCACTGGTTTGTTTTCCTTTCCCTCCATGATACTTTCAGGATTTTGCCTTAGGCCTTTCATCTCAAAAGCCTCTATTCTTTCCTCGTCTCTCTTCTTGATAGTCCAGCTCTCGCAACCATGTGTGGCCACTGGCCAAACAAGGGTCTTCAGGAGTCGTATCTTGATAGTTAGTTTAATAACATGACCTCTCCATAATTATCTATTTCAATGCCGCTTCTGTGCTCTGTCCCTTGCCAGTTTCTCCCGAATGTCCCTACTGCACTCTGCATCCACAGTTATTAACGATCCAAGGTAATGGAAAGTTTCAACATGTTCACGCTTCCTTCCCTTAACTGCATGCCACTCCGTTTAAAGCCATAATTTTGATTTTGCCCAAATTGACCAGTAGACCTCTTTTCTCCCCCACCCGTTCTAGCCTACTAATAATTTTATTGTGCAACTCACTTTCTGACCCAGCCAGAAACACTATCATCCGCATATCTCAGGTTTCTTATCTTTGTACGACCCATTTGCACTCCACCCTCCCATCCATCCATCACTTCTGTCATGACCACTTCTGCCATAATATGGAATAAATGAGGTGAGATTACGCATCCTTGTCTGACCCCTTTCTTGACACATAACTCTCTGGATAGCACCCCTGCCACCTTCACTCTTGCTCGTTGAATACAGTAGGCCTATAATGTATTCAGCATATTAACGTTGTGTGCTGGATATCCCATTTCTATCATTACTAGCCATAGTTGTTCATGTGAGATACTGTCAAATGCCTTGGTAAAATCAACAAAACACATATACAAATTATACATTATACAATGGTTTTTGATGATCGTTCATTTTCTGCATTATTATTTTCATTTTGGTTAGCTGATCTCTCGTTCCTCTACCCCTACGAAAGCCCGCTTGTTCAACCGCCAATTCTCTCTCAGTCTTCCCTCTTATTATCTCTAATATGATTTTGAGAATAATTTTGCTGACGTGCGAGACCAAGGCTATGGTCCGATAATTTCCGCATTGTTTCAAGTCTCCCTACTTTGGCAGTGTTATGAAGACGGAGTTTACTCTTCACCGGCACGTCATTATTTCGAGGTCCCACTCAATTATCATTTTTCAAGGTCCGTTTCTGAAGCGTCACTATCTCCATTGCAACAAAAATGCAAACAGCTGATGACGTGATTTCTAAGCTGAAGTCCAAACTGGTGACCGAAATAATACATCATAGCTCAGCTTCTTCTAATTACACGCCGCTGTAATATACTTTTCATATACTATCTATATTATAAGGCGAAGTCAAATTCTGTGGCGATGTCCCATGGACGCAAATCTCTCGTGGTCAAAGGCTTTTAATCTAAATTTATCTAATTCGCGAAATTATTTTTTAAATTTTCGTTTGCAAATCTGGAAGTCATCGTGACTATTGTCAGCTCTCATTTCACTTTAAAACTCGAGTTATAGACATTTTAAATTTCGATGTGGTAGTTAGCGCCTATACAGATATTTAAAGAAGCGATTTAACTCTGCGCCGCCATTATTTAGCAAACCGATGCATGACGTCATTCTTGACGCTCACAGTATTAATCAAGTTATTAATAGGCGCTCTTAGTGCATAAACCATAGACCAGAGAAAGAAGAGTGTTAATGTGGGTGTGTGTATGTGTGTGCGTTTGTCCATTATTATACGCCTAGTTTCACAGCCATTGATCACCAGAGCGACCCAGTGAAAGGGTTGGTGAATGAATTTAGCTAACCACGGAGGCCTGCGCGGGGCGATATTCGCGCAGTTTCGGACCTTTACACCTCAAACCCTTGCAGCTAGCCTACAGATAGAATGCGACCAGGAACGTCACGCCCACAGTCAGCACACACACCCCGCCCCGCAGGGGCGAGTCGGGTTTGGTTGTGGGAGGGGGTTAGCAAAAAGGGCTAAACAAAATATTCCGGACAACGCCTGTTACATCAGTGGGTTGGAGTCTTGGTGGGACCGGGTTAGAGTGCGGAGAGGGCGTGGCGGTTGGGCGGTGAATTGGGCCATGGGTGATGCAGGGTGATGCGAGGTAGGAGCAGTGAGTGGTGTATGGATGCTGAAGAAGTGGGACGAGGGCTGTGGTTGGAGCAGGGCGGTGTGTGGGTTCGGAAGGGTGTGGGGACGGGGTGAGCGGTGAGCAGGGTGGGAGCGGTGAGCAGGGTGGGAGCGGGGTGGCGTGGAAGAGAGTCGAAACCCTAAATTCCCCGGGCAACGCCGGGTATCACATCTAGTCATATAATAAATTAATAACGTGTACAAGTCATATGAAAAGCTACAACTCTCTTTACTATACTGCCAAATCAGGCGACACAGCATCAGTGATGACGACGACCACGCAACGGCGCGACTACTATTTTCGTCGAGAACTTATGGAGCGGTGGTAGAAAACATCTTTTCTAAATTCGGTGGGTAGAAAAACAAGACTGCAGTCACTCACTTGTGTCTGTATTCGACTAGGTCGAGATGCTAACAGATTGCGCCGAATTTTATTAGAGCCAACAATTTTATAGCAGACAGTTAAACTGTAGGCCCTATTGCATTCCTTAATTAATTTTGATTGCTTTGAAGGTGTTTTTAAGAAACATCACACGAAGAATGACTGGACCGAAGCGTCTTCCTTTTTTAGCAACGACAACAGACGCAGCAAAAACCACAACCGAATACACAACAACAACTGGAGGAGGCACAGCGACAGATGTATCGTCGACAACAGCCGGCACAATGGTTTCTACTTTGGCGCCGTCCACAACAAACATCGATATCACTGCGACGATGCCAAAAGCAACTACTGCAACGACCACAACAAGCGCAACGACTGCAGAAAAGACGACAGTACCTACACAGGCCACAACCACACCAGGAACGACAATGCCGCCAACGACTACCTTGTCGACGGTACCCGAAGACGAGACGACAACACCAGGCACGACTACAACACAAGGCACGACGGCGGCTGCCACTCAGACCACGGTCTCGACTCCAGCAACTACGACCACAGGTCTTTGTCCGATACAATACCTAATGGGTAAAGACGAGAGCGAATCGATCGTTCCAGTCAGCCAAATCACCTGTAGAATTGGCAGTTCTTCAAGAGAGTTCCAAAAGTACGAGTATCCGTCTTTGCAGTGGATCGTAACCCGGCCTACCAACGAAAACGGAGATAAACCGGCGATCACAATCGACGTCATCCCACAAGGAGCCGAATCTGAACCACAGTTAACATCTGTATATGTGAATCCTGATAGTAACGTAAAGGAAGTAACGATAGTCACGACGTCAAAGCGAGGCGAACAAAAAACGTTTTCTCGAATGCCGGTCGGTGAAGGACTGATCGACTTCCCAGCAGCAGTCCGATGCAGGTTCGTTAAAATCGTACTAGAAGAGGCAGTCGATGAAAGTATAGGCGTGTACAGTGTCAGTCCGAACGTTCAGGGTTGCTTCAGAGCCGGAACTACATCAGTTTTTACACAGACAACAACCACTCCAGGAACGACAATGCCGCCAACGACTACCCTGTCGACGGTACCAGAAGACGAAACAACCACGCCGGGCACAACTACAACGCAAGGCACGACAGTTCTTACAGAGATAACAACCACTCCAGGAACGACAATGCCGCCAACGACTACCCTGTCGACGGTACCCGAAGACGAGACGACAACACCAGGCACGACTACAACACAAGGCACGACGGCGGCTGCCACCCAGACCACGGTCTCGACTCCAGCAACTACGACCACAGGTCTTTGTCCGATACAATACCTAATGGGTAAAAACGAGAGCGAATCGATCGTTCCAGTCAGCCAAATCACCTGTAAAATTGGCAGTTCTTCAAGAGAGTTCCAAAAGTACGAGTATCCGTCTTTGCAGTGGATCGTAACCCGGCCTACCAACGAAAACGGAGATAAACCGGCGATCACAATCGACGTCATCCCACAAGGAGCCGAATCTGAACCACAGTTAACATCTGTATACGTGAATCCTGACAGTAACGTAAAGGAAGTAACGATAGTCACGACGTCAAAGAGAGGCGAACAAAAAACGTTTTCTCGAATGCCGGTCGGTGAAGGACTGATCGACTTCCCAGCACCAGTGCGATGCAGGTTGGTTCAAATCGTACTAGAAGAGGCAGTCGATGAAAGTATAGGCGTGTACAGTGTCAGTCCGAACGTTCAGGGTTGCTTCAGAGCCGGAACTACATCAGTTTTTACACAGACAACAACCACACCAGCAACGACAATACCGCCAACGACTACCCTGTCGACGGTACCAGAAGACGAAACAACCACGCCGGGCACAACTACAACGCAAGGCACGACAGTTCTTACAGAGATAACAACCATTCCAGGAACGACAATGCCGCCAACGACTACCCTGTCGACGGTACCCGAAGACGAGACGACAACACCAGGCACGACTACAACACAAGGCACGACGGCGGCTGCCACCCAGACCACGGTCTCGACTCCAGCAACTACGACCACAGGTCTTTGTCCGATACAATACCTAATGGGTAAAGACGAGAGCGAATCGATCGTTCCAGTCAGCCAAATCACTTGTAGAATTGGCAGTTCTTCAAGAGAGTTCCAAAAGTACGAGTATCCGTCTTTGCAGTGGATCGTAACCCGGCCTACCAACGAAAACGGAGATAAACCGGCGATCACAATCGACGTCATCCCACAAGGAGCCGAATCTGAACCACAGTTAACATCTGTATATCTGAATCCTGACAGTAACGTAAAGGAAGTAACGATAGTCACGACGTCAAAGAGAGGCGAACAAAAAACGTTTTCTCGAATGCCGGTCGGTGAAGGACTGATCGACTTCCCAGCACCAGTGCGATGCAGGTTGGTTCAAATCGTACTAGAAGAGGCAGTCGATGAAAGTATAGGCGTGTACAGTGTCAGTCCGAACGTTCAGGGTTGCTTCAGAGCCGGAACTACATCAGTTTTTACACAGACAACAACCACACCAGCAACGACAATACCGCCAACGACTACCCTGTCGACGGTACCAGAAGACGAAACAACCACGCCGGGCACAACTACAACGCAAGGCACGACAGTTCTCACAGAGATAACAACCACTCCAGGAACGACAATGCCGCCAACGACTACCCTGTCGACGGTACCCAAAGACGAGACGACAACACCAGGCACGACTACAACACAAGGCACGACTGCGGCTGCAACTCAGACTACGGTCTCGACTCCACCAACTACGACCACAGGTCTTTGTCCGATCCAATACCTAATGGGTAAAGACGAGAGCGAATCGATCGTTCCAGTCAGCCAAATCACCTGTAGAATTGGCAGTTCTTCAAGAGAGTTCCAAAAGTACGAGTATCCGTCTTTGCAGTGGATCGTAACCCGGCCTGCCAACGAAAACGGAGATAAACCGGCGATCACAATCGACGTCATCCCACAAGGAGCCGAATCTGAACCACAGTTAACATCTGTATATGTGAATCCTGATAGTAACGTAAAGGAAGTAACGATAGTCACGACGTCAAAGCGAGGCGAACAAAAAACGTTTTCTCGAATGCCGGTCGGTGAAGGACTGATCGACTTCCCAGCAGCAGTCCGATGCAGGTTCGTTAAAATCGTACTAGAAGAGGCAGTCGATGAAAGTATAGGCGTGTACAGTGTCAGTCCGAACGTTCAGGGTTGCTTCAGAGCCGGAACTACAGCAGTTTTTACACAGACAACAACCACTCCAGGAACGACAATGCCGCCAACGACTACCCTGTCGACGGTACCCGAAGACGAGACAACAACACCAGGCACGACTACAACACAAGGCACGACTGCGGCTGCAACTCAGACCACGGTCTCGACTCCACCAACTACGACCACAGGTCTTTGTCCGATCCAATACCTAATGGGTAAAGACGAGAGCGAATCGATCGTTCCAGTCAGCCAAATCACCTGTAGAATTGGCAGTTCTTCAAGAGAGTTCCAAAAGTACGAGTATCCGTCTTTGCAGTGGATCGTAACCCGGCCTACCAACGAAAACGGAGATAAACCGGCGATCACAATCGACGTCATCCCACAAGGAGCCGAATCTGAACCACAGTTAACATCTGTATATCTGAATCCTGATAGTAACGTAAAGGAAGTAACGATAGTCACGACGTCAAAGAGAGGCGAACAAAAAACGTTTTCTCGAATGCCGGTCGGTAAAGGACTGATCGACTTCCCAGTAGCAGTCCGATGCAGGTTCGTTAATATCGTACTAGAAGAGGCAGTCGATGAAAGTATAGGCGTGTACAGTGTCAGTCCGAACGTTCAGGGTTGCTTCAGAGCCGGAACTACAGCAGTTTTTACACAGACAACAACCACTCCAGGAACGACAATGCCGCCAACGACTACCCTGTCGACGGTACCCGAAGACGAGACGACAACACCAGGCACGACTACAACACAAGGCACGACTGCGGCTGCAACTCAGACTACGGTCTCGACTCCACCAACTACGACCACAGGTCTTTGTCCGATACAATACCTAATGGGTAAAGACGAGAGCGAATCGATCGTTCCAGTCAGCCAAATCACCTGTAGAATTGGCAGTTCTTCAAGAGAGTTCCAAAAGTACGAGTATCCGTCTTTGCAGTGGATCGTAACCCGGCCTACCAACGAAAACGGAGATAAACCGGCGATCACAATCGACGTCATCCCACAAGGAGCCGAATCTGAACCACAGTTAACATCTGTATATGTAAATCCTGATAGTAACGTAAAGGAAGTAACGATAGTCACGACGTCAAAGAGAGGCGAACAAAAAACCTTTTCTCGAATGCCGGTCGGTGAAGGACTGATCGACTTCCCAGCAGCAGTCCGATGCAGGTTCGTTAAAATCATACTAGAAGAGGCAGTCGATGAAAGTATAGGCGTGTACAGTGTCAGTCCGAACGTTCAGGGTTGCTTCAGAGCCGGGACTACAGCAGTTTTTACACAGACAACAACCACTCCAGGAACGACAATGCCGCCAACGACTACCCTGTCGACGGTACCCGAAGACGAGACGACAACACCAGGCACGACTACAACACAAGGCACGACTACGGCTGCAACTCAGACTACGGTCTCGACTCCACCAACTACGACCACAGGTCTTTGTCCGATCCAATACCTAATGGGTAAAGACGAGAGCGAATCGATCGTTCCAGTCAGCCAAATCACCTGTAGAATTGGCAGTTCTTCAAGAGAGTTCCAAAAGTACGAGTATCCGTCTTTGCAGTGGATCGTAACCCGGCCTACCAACGAAAACGGAGATAAACCGGCGATCACAATCGACGTCATCCCACAAGGAGCCGAATCTGAACCACAGTTAACATCTGTATATGTGAATCCTGATAGTAACGTAAAGGAAGTAACGATAGTCACGACGTCAAAGAGAGGCGAACAAAAAACCTTTTCTCGAATGCCGGTCGGTGAAGGACTGATCGACTTCCCAGCAGCAGTCCGATGCAGGTTCGTTAAAATCGTACTAGAAGAGGCAGTCGATGAAAGTATAGGCGTGTACAGTGTCAGTCCGAACGTTCAGGGTTGCTTCAGAGCCGGGACTACAGCAGTTTTTACACAGACAACAACCACTCCAGGAACGACAATGCCGCCAACGACTACCCTGTCGACGGTACCCGAAGACGAGACGACAACACCAGGCACGACTACAACACAAGGCACGACTGCGGCTGCAACTCAGACTACGGTCTCGACTCCACCAACTACGACCACAGGTCTTTGTCCGATACAATACCTAATGGGTAAAGACGAGAGCGAATCGATCGTTCCAGCCAGCCAAATCACCTGTAGAATTGGCAGTTCTTCAAGAGAGTTCCAAAAGTACGAGTATCCGTCTTTGCAGTGGATCGTAACCCGGCCTACCAATGAAAACGGAGATAAACCGGCGATCACAATCGACGTCATCCCACAAGGAGCCGAATCTGAACCACAGTTAACATCTGTATATGTGAATCCTGATAGTAACGTAAAGGAAGTAACGATAGTCACGACGTCAAAGAGAGGCGAACAAAAAACGTTTTCTCGAATGCCGGTCGGTGAAGGACTGATCGACTTCCCAGCAGCAGTCCGATGCAGGTTCGTTAAAATCGTACTAGAAGAGGCAGTCGATGAAAGTATAGGCGTGTACAGTGTCAGTCCGAACGTTCAGGGTTGCTTCAGAGCCGGAACTACAGCAGTTTTTACACAGACAACAACCACTCCAGGAACGACAATGCCGCCAACGACTACCCTGTCGACGGTACCCGAAGACGAGACGACAACACCAGGCACGACTACAACACAAGGCACGACTGCGGCTGCAACTCAGACTACGGTCTCGACTCCACCAACTACGACCACAGGTCTTTGTCCGATCCAATACCTAATGGGTAAAGACGAGAGCGAATCGATCGTTCCAGTCAGCCAAATCACCTGTAGAATTGGCAGTTCTTCAAGAGAGTTCCAAAAGTACGAGTATCCGTCTTTGCAGTGGATCGTAACCCGGCCTACCAACGAAAACGGAGATAAACCGGCGATCACAATCGACGTCATCCCACAAGGAGCCGAATCTGAACCACAGTTAACATCTGTATTTGTGAATCCTGACAGTAACGTAAAGGAAGTAACGATAGTCACGACGTCAAAGAGAGGCGAACAAAAAACGTTTTCTCGAATGCCGGTCGGTGAAGGACTGATCGACTTCCCAGCAGCAGTCCGATGCAGGTTCGTTAAAATCGTACTAGAAGAGGCAGTCGATGAAAGTATAGGCGTGTACAGTGTCAGTCCGAACGTTCAGGGTTGCTTCAGAGCCGGAACTACAGCAGTTTTTACACAGACAACAACCACTCCAGGAACGACAATGCCGCCAACGACTACCCTGTCGACGGTACCCGAAGACGAGACGACAACACCAGGCACGACTACAACACAAGGCACGACTGCGGCTGCAACTCAGACTACGGTCTCGACTCCACCAACTACGACCACAGGTCTTTGTCCGATCCAATACCTAATGGGTAAAGACGAGAGCGAATCGATCGTTCCAGTCAGCCAAATCACCTGTAGAATTGGCAGTTCTTCAAGAGAGTTCCAAAAGTACGAGTATCCGTCTTTGCAGTGGATCGTAACCCGGCCTACCAACGAAAACGGAGATAAACCGGCGATCACAATCGACGTCATCCCACAAGGAGCCGAATCTGAACCACAGTTAACATCTGTATTTGTGAATCCTGACAGTAACGTAAAGGAAGTAACGATAGTCACGACGTCAAAGAGAGGCGAACAAAAAACGTTTTCTCGAATGCCGGTCGGTGAAGGACTGATCGACTTCCCAGCAGCAGTCCGATGCAGGTTCGTTAAAATCGTACTAGAAGAGGCAGTCGATGAAAGTATAGGCGTGTACAGTGTCAGTCCGAACGTTCAGGGTTGCTTCAGAGCCGGAACTACAGCAGTTTTTACACAGACAACAACCACTCCAGGAACGACAATGCCGCCAACGACTACCCTGTCGACGGTACCCGAAGACGAGACGACGACAACGGGCACGACCACAACACAACGCACGACGGCGGCTGCAATTCAGACCACAGTCTCGACTCCAGCAACTACAACCACAGGCCTTTGTCCGATCCAAGACCTAATGGGCAAAGACGAGAGCGAATCGATCATTCCAGTCAGCCAAATCACCTGTACGATTGGCAGTTCTTCAAGAGAGTTCCAAAAGTACGAGTATCCGTCTTTGCAATGGGTCGTAAGCCGGCCTACCAAGGAAAACGGAGATAAACCGTCGATCACCTTCGACGTCATCCGACAAGGAGCCGAATCTGCCCCACAGTTGACATCTGTATTTGTGAATCCTGACAGTAACGTAAAGGAAGTAACGATAATCACGACGACAACGAGAGGCGAACGAAAAACGTATTCTCGACAGCCGGTCGGTGATGGAATCATCTACTTCACAGCTGAACCAGTCCGAGTCAGATTCCTTCAAATCATACTAGAAGAGGCAGTCGATGATAGTATAGGCGTGTATAGTGTCAGTCCGAACGTTCAGGGCTGCTTCAGAGCCCAAACGACAGCAGTTTTTACACAGACAACAACCACACCACGAACGACAATGCCGCCAACGACTACCCTGTCGACGGTTCCCGAAGACGAGACGACGACAACGGGCACGACCACAACACAACGCACGACGGCGGCTGCAATTCAGACCACGGTCTCGACTCCAGCAACTACAACCACAGGCCTTTGTCCGATCCAAGACCTGATGGGCAAAGACGAGAGCGAATCGATCATTCCAGTCAGCCAAATCACCTGTACGATTGGCAGTTCTTCAAGAGAGTTCCAAAAGTACGAGTATCCGTCTTTGCAATGGGTCGTAAGCCGGCCTACCAAGGAAAACGGAGATAAACCGTCGATCACCTTCGACGTCATCCGACAAGGAGCCGAATCTGCCCCACAGTTGACATCTGTATATGTGAATCCTGACAGTAACGTAAAGGAAGTAACGATAATCACGACGACAACGAGAGGCGAACGAAAAACATATTCTCGACAGCCGGTCGGTGATGGAATAATCTACTTCACAGCTGAACCAGTCCGAGTCAGATTCCTTCAAATCATACTAGAAGAGGCAGTCGATGATAGTATAGGCGTGTACAGTGTCAGTCCGAACGTTCAGGGCTGCTTCAGAGCCCAAACGACAGCAGTTTTTACACAGACAACAACCACACCACGAACGACAATGCCGCCAACGACTACCCTGTCGACGGTTCCCGAAGACGAGACGACGACAACGGGCACGACCACAACACAACGCACGACGGCGGCTGCAATTCAGACCACAGTCTCGACTCCAGCAACTACAACCACAGGCCTTTGTCCGATCCAAGACCTGATGGGCAAAGACGAGAGCGAATCGATCATTCCAGTCAGCCAAATCACCTGTACGATTGGCAGTTCTTCAAGAGAGTTCCAAAAGTACGAGTATCCGTCTTTGCAATGGGTCGTAAGCCGGCCTACCAAGGAAAACGGAGATAAACCGTCGATCACCTTCGACGTCATCCGACAAGGAGCCGAATCTGCCCCACAGTTGACATCTGTATATGTGAATCCTGACAGTAACGTAAAGGAAGTAACGATAATCACGACGACAACGAGAGGCGAACGAAAAACGTATTCTCGACAGCCGGTCGGTGATGGAATAATCTACTTCACAGCTGAACCAGTCCGAGTCAGATTCCTTCAAATCATACTAGAAGAGGCAGTCGATGATAGTATAGGCGTGTATAGTGTCAGTCCGAACGTTCAGGGCTGCTTCAGAGCCCAAACGACAGCAGTTTTTACACAGACAACAACCACACCACGAACGACAATGCCGCCAACGACTACCCTGTCGACGGTTCCCGAAGACGAGACGACGACAACGGGCACGACCACAACACAACGCACGACGGCGGCTGCAATTCAGACCACGGTCTCGACTCCAGCAACTACAACCACAGGCCTTTGTCCGATCCAAGACCTGATGGGCAAAGACGAGAGCGAATCGATCATTCCAGTCAGCCAAATCACCTGTACGATTGGCAGTTCTTCAAGAGAGTTCCAAAAGTACGAGTATCCGTCTTTGCAATGGGTCGTAAGCCGGCCTACCAAGGAAAACGGAGATAAACCGTCGATCACCTTCGACGTCATCCGACAAGGAGCCGAATCTGCCCCACAGTTGACATCTGTATATGTGAATCCTGACAGTAACGTAAAGGAAGTAACGATAATCACGACGACAACGAGAGGCGAACGAAAAACGTATTCTCGACAGCCGGTCGGTGATGGAATAATCTACTTCACAGCTGAACCAGTCCGAGTCAGATTCCTTCAAATCATACTAGAAGAGGCAGTCGATGATAGTATAGGCGTGTACAGTGTCAGTCCGAACGTTCAGGGCTGCTTCAGAGCCCAAACGACAGCAGTTTTTACACAGACAACAACCACACCACGAACGACAATGCCGCCAACGACTACCCTGTCGACGGTTCCCGAAGACGAGACGACGACAACGGGCACCACCACAACACAACGCACGACGGCGGCTGCAATTCAGACCACGGTCTCGACTCCAGCAACTACAACCACAGGCCTTTGTCCGATCCAAGACCTGATGGGCAAAGACGAGAGCGAATCGATCATTCCAGTCAGCCAAATCACCTGTACGATTGGCAGTTCTTCAAGAGAGTTCCAAAAGTACGAGTATCCGTCTTTGCAATGGGTCGTAAGCCGGCCTACCAAGGAAAACGGAGATAAACCGTCGATCACCTTCGACGTCATCCGACAAGGAGCCGAATCTGCCCCACAGTTGACATCTGTATATGTGAATCCTGACAGTAACGTAAAGGAAGTAACGATAATCACGACGACAACGAGAGGCGAACGAAAAACGTATTCTCGACAGCCGGTCGGTGATGGAATCATCTACTTCACAGCTGAACCAGTCCGAGTCAGATTCCTTCAAATCATACTAGAAGAGGCAGTCGATGATAGTATAGGCGTGTACAGTGTCAGTCCGAACGTTCAGGGCTGCTTCAGAGCCCAAACGACAGCAGTTTTTACACAGACAACAACCACACCACGAACGACAATGCCGCCAACGACTACCCTGTCGACGGTTCCCGAAGACGAGACGACGACAACGGGCACGACCACAACACAACGCACGACGGCGGCTGCAATTCAGACCACGGTCTCGACTCCAGCAACTACAACCACAGGCCTTTGTCCGATCCAAGACCTGATGGGCAAAGACGAGAGCGAATCGATCATTCCAGTCAGCCAAATCACCTGTACGATTGGCAGTTCTTCAAGAGAGTTCCAAAAGTACGAGTATCCGTCTTTGCAATGGGTCGTAAGCCGGCCTACCAAGGAAAACGGAGATAAACCGTCGATCACCTTCGACGTCATCCGACAAGGAGCCGAATCTGCCCCACAGTTGACATCTGTATATGTGAATCCTGACAGTAACGTAAAGGAAGTAACGATAATCACGACGACAACGAGAGGCGAACGAAAAACGTATTCTCGACAGCCGGTCGGTGATGGAATAATCTACTTCACAGCTGAACCAGTCCGAGTCAGATTTCTTCAAATCATACTAGAAGAGGCAGTCGATGATAGTATAGGCGTGTACAGTGTCAGTCCGAACGTTCAGGGCTGCTTCAGAGCCCAAACGACAGCAGTTTTTACACAGACAACAACCACACCACGAACGACAATGCCGCCAACGACTACCCTGTCGACGGTTCCCGAAGACGAGACGACGACAACGGGCACGACCACAACACAACGCACGACGGCGGCTGCAATTCAGACCACGGTCTCGACTCCAGCAACTACAACCACAGGCCTTTGTCCGATCCAAGACCTGTTGGGCAAAGACGAGAGCGAATCGATCATTCCAGTCAGCCAAATCACCTGTACGATTGGCAGTTCTTCAAGAGAGTTCCAAAAGTACGAGTATCCGTCTTTGCAATGGGTCGTAAGCCGGCCTACCAAGGAAAACGGAGATAAACCGTCGATCACCTTCGACGTCATCCGACAAGGAGCCGAATCTGCCCCACAGTTGACATCTGTATTTGTGAATCCTGACAGTAACGTAAAGGAAGTAACGATAATCACGACGACAACGAGAGGCGAACGAAAAACGTATTCTCGACAGCCGGTCGGTGATGGAATCATCTACTTCACAGCTGAACCAGTCCGAGTCAGATTCCTTCAAATCATACTAGAAGAGGCAGTCGATGATAGTATTGGCGTGTATAGTGTCAGTCCGAACGTTCAGGGCTGCTTCAGAGCCCAAACGACAGCAGTTTTTACACAGACAACAACCACACCACGAACGACAGTGCCGCCAACGACTACCCTGTCGACGGTTCCCGAAGACGAGACGACGACAACGGGCACGACCACAACACAACGCACGACGGCGGCTGCAATTCAGACCACGGTCTCGACTCCAGCAACTACAACCACAGGCCTTTGTCCGATCCAAGACCTGATGGGCAAAGACGAGAGCGAATCGATCATTCCAGTCAGCCAAATCACCTGTACGATTGGCAGTTCTTCAAGAGAGTTCCAAAAGTACGAGTATCCGTCTTTGCAATGGGTCGTAAGCCGGCCTACCAAGGAAAACGGAGATAAACCGTCGATCACCTTCGACGTCATCCGACAAGGAGCCGAATCTGCCCCACAGTTGACATCTGTATATGTGAATCCTGACAGTAACGTAAAGGAAGTAACGATAATCACGACGACAACGAGAGGCGAACGAAAAACGTATTCTCGACAGCCGGTCGGTGATGGAATCATCTACTTCACAGCTGAACCAGTCCGAGTCAGATTCCTTCAAATCATACTAGAAGAGGCAGTCGATGATAGTATAGGCGTGTACAGTGTCAGTCCGAACGTTCAGGGCTGCTTCAGAGCCCAAACGACAGCAGTTTTTACACAGACAACAACCACACCACGAACGACAATGCCGCCAACGACTACCCTGTCGACGGTTCCCGAAGACGAGACGACGACAACGGGCACGACCACAACACAACGCACGACGGCGGCTGCAATTCAGACCACGGTCTCGACTCCAGCAACTACAACCACAGGCCTTTGTCCGATCCAAGACCTGATGGGCAAAGACGAGAGCGAATCGATCATTCCAGTCAGCCAAATCACCTGTACGATTGGCAGTTCTTCAAGAGAGTTCCAAAAGTACGAGTATCCGTCTTTGCAATGGGTCGTAAGCCGGCCTACCAAGGAAAACGGAGATAAACCGTCGATCACCTTCGACGTCATCCGACAAGGAGCCGAATCTGCCCCACAGTTGACATCTGTATATGTGAATCCTGACAGTAACGTAAAGGAAGTAACGATAATCACGACGACAACGAGAGGCGAACGAAAAACGTATTCTCGACAGCCGGTCGGTGATGGAATAATCTACTTCACAGCTGAACCAGTCCGAGTCAGATTTCTTCAAATCATACTAGAAGAGGCAGTCGATGATAGTATAGGCGTGTACAGTGTCAGTCCGAACGTTCAGGGCTGCTTCAGAGCCCAAACGACAGCAGTTTTTACACAGACAACAACCACACCACGAACGACAATGCCGCCAACGACTACCCTGTCGACGGTTCCCGAAGACGAGACGACGACAACGGGCACGACCACAACACAACGCACGACGGCGGCTGCAATTCAGACCACGGTCTCGACTCCAGCAACTACAACCACAGGCCTTTGTCCGATCCAAGACCTGTTGGGCAAAGACGAGAGTGAATCGATCATTCCAGTCAGCCAAATCACCTGTACGATTGGCAGTTCTTCAAGAGAGTTCCAAAAGTACGAGTATCCGTCTTTGCAATGGGTCGTAAGCCGGCCTACCAAGGAAAACGGAGATAAACCGTCGATCACCTTCGACGTCATCCGACAAGGAGCCGAATCTGCCCCACAGTTGACATCTGTATATGTGAATCCTGACAGTAACGTAAAGGAAGTAACGATAATCACGACGACAACGAGAGGCGAACGAAAAACGTATTCTCGACAGCCGGTCGGTGATGGAATAATCTACTTCACAGCTGAACCAGTCCGAGTCAGATTCCTTCAAATCATACTAGAAGAGGCAGTCGATGATAGTATAGGCGTGTATAGTGTCAGTCCGAACGTTCAGGGCTGCTTCAGAGCCCAAACGACAGCAGTTTTTACACAGACAACAACCACACCACGAACGACAATGCCGCCAACGACTACCCTGTCGACGGTTCCCGAAGACGAGACGACGACAACGGGCACGACCACAACACAACGCACGACGGCGGCTGCAATTCAGACCACGGTCTCGACTCCAGCAACTACAACCACAGGCCTTTGTCCGATCCAAGACCTGATGGGCAAAGACGAGAGCGAATCGATCATTCCAGTCAGCCAAATCACCTGTACGATTGGCAGTTCTTCAAGAGAGTTCCAAAAGTACGAGTATCCGTCTTTGCAATGGGTCGTAAGCCGGCCTACCAAGGAAAACGGAGATAAACCGTCGATCACCTTCGACGTCATCCGACAAGGAGCCGAATCTGCCCCACAGTTGACATCTGTATATGTGAATCCTGACAGTAACGTAAAGGAAGTAACGATAATCACGACGACAACGAGAGGCGAACGAAAAACGTATTCTCGACAGCCGGTCGGTGATGGAATAATCTACTTCACAGCTGAACCAGTCCGAGTCAGATTCCTTCAAATCATACTAGAAGAGGCAGTCGATGATAGTATAGGCGTGTACAGTGTCAGTCCGAACGTTCAGGGCTGCTTCAGAGCCCAAACGACAGCAGTTTTTACACAGACAACAACCACACCACGAACGACAATGCCGCCAACGACTACCCTGTCGACGGTTCCCGAAGACGAGACGACGACAACGGGCACGACCACAACACAACGCACGACGGCGGCTGCAATTCAGACCACAGTCTCGACTCCAGCAACTACAACCACAGGCCTTTGTCCGATCCAAGACCTGATGGGCAAAGACGAGAGCGAATCGATCATTCCAGTCAGCCAAATCACCTGTACGATTGGCAGTTCTTCAAGAGAGTTCCAAAAGTACGAGTATCCGTCTTTGCAATGGGTCGTAAGCCGGCCTACCAAGGAAAACGGAGATAAACCGTCGATCACCTTCGACGTCATCCGACAAGGAGCCGAATCTGCCCCACAGTTGACATCTGTATATGTGAATCCTGACAGTAACGTAAAGGAAGTAACGATAATCACGACGACAACGAGAGGCGAACGAAAAACGTATTCTCGACAGCCGGTCGGTGATGGAATCATCTACTTCACAGCTGAACCAGTCCGAGTCAGATTCCTTCAAATCATACTAGAAGAGGCAGTCGATGATAGTATAGGCGTGTACAGTGTCAGTCCGAACGTTCAGGGCTGCTTCAGAGCCCAAACGACAGCAGTTTTTACACAGACAACAACCACACCACGAACGACAATGCCGCCAACGACTACCCTGTCGACGGTTCCCGAAGACGAGACGACGACAACGGGCACGACCACAACACAACGCACGACGGCGGCTGCAATTCAGACCACGGTCTCGACTCCAGCAACTACAACCACAGGCCTTTGTCCGATCCAAGACCTGATGGGCAAAGACGAGAGCGAATCGATCATTCCAGTCAGCCAAATCACCTGTACGATTGGCAGTTCTTCAAGAGAGTTCCAAAAGTACGAGTATCCGTCTTTGCAATGGGTCGTAAGCCGGCCTACCAAGGAAAACGGAGATAAACCGTCGATCACCTTCGACGTCATCCGACAAGGAGCCGAATCTGCCCCACAGTTGACATCTGTATATGTGAATCCTGACAGTAACGTAAAGGAAGTAACGATAATCACGACGACAACGAGAGGCGAACGAAAAACGTATTCTCGACAGCCGGTCGGTGATGGAATAATCTACTTCACAGCTGAACCAGTCCGAGTCAGATTCCTTCAAATCATACTAGAAGAGGCAGTCGATGATAGTATAGGCGTGTACAGTGTCAGTCCGAACGTTCAGGGCTGCTTCAGAGCCCAAACGACAGCAGTTTTTACACAGACAACAACCACACCACGAACGACAATGCCGCCAACGACTACCCTGTCGACGGTTCCCGAAGACGAGACGACGACAACGGGCACGACCACAACACAACGCACGACGGCGGCTGCAATTCAGACCACGGTCTCGACTCCAGCAACTACAACCACAGGCCTTTGTCCGATCCAAGACCTGATGGGCAAAGACGAGAGCGAATCGATCATTCCAGTCAGCCAAATCACCTGTACGATTGGCAGTTCTTCAAGAGAGTTCCAAAAGTACGAGTATCCGTCTTTGCAATGGGTCGTAAGCCGGCCTACCAAGGAAAACGGAGATAAACCGTCGATCACCTTCGACGTCATCCGACAAGGAGCCGAATCTGCCCCACAGTTGACATCTGTATATGTGAATCCTGACAGTAACGTAAAGGAAGTAACGATAATCACGACGACAACGAGAGGCGAACGAAAAACGTATTCTCGACAGCCGGTCGGTGATGGAATAATCAACTTCACAGCTGAACCAGTCCGAGTCAGATTCCTTCAAATCATACTAGAAGAGGCAGTCGATGATAGTATAGGCGTGTACAGTGTCAGTCCGAACGTTCAGGGCTGCTTCAGAGCCCAAACGACAGCAGTTTTTACACAGACAACAACCACACCACGAACGACAATGCCGCCAACGACTACCCTGTTGACGGTTCCTGAAGACGAGACGACGACAACGGGCACGACCACAACACAACGCACGACGGCGGCTGCAATTCAGACCACAGTCTCGACTCCAGCAATTACAACCACAGGCCTTTGTCCGATCCAAGACCTGATGGGCAAAGACGAGAGCGAATCGATCATTCCAGTCAGCCAAATCACCTGTACGATTGGCAGTTCTTCAAGAGAGTTCCAAAAGTACGAGTATCCGTCTTTGCAATGGGTCGTAAGCCGGCCTACCAAGGAAAACGGAGATAAACCGTCGATCACCTTCGACGTCATCCGACAAGGAACCGAATCTGCCCCTCAGTTGACATCTGTATATGTGAATCCTGACAGTAACGTAAAGGAAGTAACGATAATCACGACGACAACGAGAGGCGAACGAAAAACGTATTCTCGACAGCCGGTCGGTGATGGAATCATCTACTTCACAGCTGAACCAGTCCGAGTCAGATTCCTTCAAATCATACTAGAAGAGGCAGTCGATGATAGCATAGGCGTGTACAGTGTCAGTCCGAACGTTCAGGGCTGCTTCAGAGCCCAAACGACAGCAGTTTTTACACAGACAACAACCACACCACGAACGACAATGCCGCCAACGACTACCCTGTCGACGGTTCCCGAAGACGAGACGACGACAACAGGCACGACCACAACACAACGCACGACGGCGGCTGCAATTCAGACCACAGTCTCGACTCCAGCAATTACAACCACAGGCCTTTGTCCGATCCAAGACCTGATGGGCAAAGACGAGAGCGAATCGATCATTCCAGTCAGCCAAATCACCTGTACGATTGGCAGTTCTTCAAGAGAGTTCCAAAAGTACGAGTATCCGTCTTTGCAATGGGTCGTAAGCCGGCCTACCAAGGAAAACGGAGATAAACCGTCGATCACCTTCGACGTCATCCGACAAGGAACCGAATCTGCCCCACAGTTGACATCTGTATATGTGAATCCTGACAGTAACGTAAAGGAAGTAACGATAATCACGACGACAACGAGAGGCGAACGAAAAACGTATTCTCGACAGCCGGTCGGTGATGGAATCATCTACTTCACAGCTGAACCAGTCCGAGTCAGATTCCTTCAAATCATACTAGAAGAGGCAGTCGATGATAGCATAGGCGTGTACAGTGTCAGTCCGAACGTTCAGGGCTGCTTCAGAGCCCAAACGACAGCAGTTTTTACACAGACAACAACCACACCACGAACGACAATGCCGCCAACGACTACCCTGTCGACGGTTCCCGAAGACGAGACGACGACAACGGGCACGACCACAACACAACGTACGACGGCGGCTGCAATTCAGACCACAGTCTCGACTCCAGCAACTACAACCACAGGCCTTTGTCCGATCCAAGACCTGATGGGCAAAGACGAGAGCGAATCGATCATTCCAGTCAGCCAAGTCACCTGTACGATTGGCAGTTCTTCAAGAGAGTTCCAAAAGTACGAGTATCCGTCTTTGCAATGGGTCGTAAGCCGGCCTACCAAGGAAAACGGAGATAAACCGTCGATCACCTTCGACGTCATCCGACAAGGAGCCGAATCTGCCCCACAGTTGACATCTGTATATGTGAATCCTGACAGTAACGTAAAGGAAGTAACGATAATCACGACGACAACGAGAGGCGAACGAAAAACGTATTCTCGACAGCCGGTCGGTGATGGGATAATCTACTTCACAGCTGAACCAGTCCGAGTCAGATTCCTTCAAATCATACTAGAAGAGGCAGTCGATGATAGCATAGGCGTGTACAGTGTCAGTCCGAACGTTCAAGGCTGCTTCAGAGCCCAAACGACAGCAGTTTTTACACAGACAACAACCACACCAGGAACGACAATGCCGCCAACGACTACCCTGTCGACGGTTCCCGAAGACGAGACGACGACAACGGGCACGACCACAACACAACGCACGACGGCGGCTGCAATTCAGACCACAGTCTCGACTCCAGCAACTACAACCACAGGCCTTTGTCCGATCCAAGACCTGATGGGCAAAGACGAGAGCGAATCGATCGTTCCAGTCAGCCAAATCACCTGTACGATTGGCAGTTCTTCAAGAGAGTTCCAAAAGTACGAGTATCCGTCTTTGCAATGGGTCGTAAGCCGGCCTACCAAGGAAAACGGAGATAAACCGTCGATCACCTTCGACGTCATCCGACAAGGAGCCGAATCTGCCCCACAGTTGACATCTGTATATGTGAATCCTGACAGTAACGTAAAGGAAGTAACGATAATCACGACGACAACGAGAGGCGAACGAAAAACGTATTCTCGACAGCCGGTCGGTGATGGAATAATCAACTTCACAGCTGAACCAGTCCGAGTCAGATTCCTTCAAATCATACTAGAAGAGGCAGTCGATGATAGCATAGGCGTGTACAGTGTCAGTCCGAACGTTCAGGGCTGCTTCAGAGCCCAAACGACAGCAGTTTTTACACAAACAACAACCACACCAGGAACGACAATGCCGCCAACGACTACCCTGTCGACGGTTCCCGAAGACGAGACGACGACACCGGGCACGACCACAACACAACGCACGACGGCGGCTGCAATTCAGACCACAGTCTCGACTCCAGCAACTACGACCACAGGCCTTTGTCCGATCCAAGACCTGATGGGCAAAGACGAGAGCGAATCGATCGTTCCAGTCAGCCAAATCACCTGTAGAATTGGCAGTTCTTCAAGAGAGTTCCAAAAGTACGAGTATCCGTCTTTGCAGTGGATCGTAACCCGGCCTACCAACGAAAACGGAGATAAACCGGCGATCACAATCGACGTCATCCCACAAGGAGCCGAATCTGAACCACAGTTAACATCTGTATATGTGAATCCTGATAGTAACGTAAAGGAAGTAACGATAGTCACGACGTCAAAGAGAGGCGAACAAAGAACGTTTTCTCGAATGCCGGTCGGTGAAGGACTGATCGACTTCCCAGCAGCAGTCCGATGCAGGTTCGTTAAAATCGTACTAGAAGAGGCAGTCGATGAAAGTATAGGCGTGTACAGTGTCAGTCCGAACGTTCAGGGTTGCTTCAGAGCCGGAACTACAGCAGTTTTTACACAGACAACAACCACTCCAGGAACGACAATGCCGCCAACGACTACCCTGTCGACGGTACCCGAAGACGAGACGACAACACCAGGCACGACTACAACACAAGGCACGACTGCGGCTGCAACTCAGACTACGGTCTCGACTCCACCAACTACGACCACAGGTCTTTGTCCGATACAAAACCTAATGGGTAAAGACGAGAGCGAATCGATCGTTCCAGTCAGCCAAATCACCTGTAGAATTGGCAGTTCTTCAAGAGAGTTCCAAAAGTACGAGTATCCGTCTTTGCAGTGGATCGTAACCCGGCCTAACAACGAAAACGGAGATAAACCGGCGATCACAATCGACGTCATCCCACAAGGAGCCGAATCTGAACCACAGTTAACATCTGTATATGTGAATCCTGATAGTAACGTAAAGGAAGTAACGATAGTCACGACGTCAAAGAGAGGCGAACAAAAAACGTTTTCTCGAATGCCGGTCGGTGAAGGACTGATCGACTTCCCAGCAGCAGTCCGATGCAGGTTCGTTAAAATCGTACTAGAAGAGGCAGTCGATGAAAGTATAGGCGTGTACAGTGTCAGTCCGAACGTTCAGGGTTGCTTCAGAGCCGGAACTACAGCAGTTTTTACACAGACAACAACCACTCCAGGAACGACAATGCCGCCAACGCCTACCCTGTCGACGGTACCCGAAGACGAGACGACAACACCAGGCACGACTACAACACAAGGCACGACTGCGGCTGCCACTCAGACGACGGTCTCGACTCCACCAACTACGACCACAGGTCTTTGTCCGATCCAATACCTAATGGGTAAAGACGAGAGCGAATCGATAGTTCCAGTCAGCCAAATCACCTGTAGAATTGGCAGTTCTTCAAGAGAGTTCCAAAAGTACGAGTATCCGTCTTTGCAGTGGATCGTAACCCGGCCTACCAACGAAAACGGAGATAAACCGGCGATTACAATCGACGTCATCCCACAAGGAGCCGATTCTGAACCACAGTTAACATCTGTATATGTGAATCCTGATAGTAACGTAAAGGAAGTAACGATAGTCACGACGTCAAAGAGAGGCGAACAAAAAACCTTTTCTCGAATGCCGGTCGGTGAAGGACTGATCGACTTCCCAGCAGCAGTCCGATGCAGGTTCGTTAAAATCGTACTAGAAGAGGCAGTCGATGAAAGTATAGGCGTGTACAGTGTCAGTCCGAACGTTCAGGGTTGCTTCAGAGCCGGAACTACAGCAGTTTTTACACAGACAACAACCACTCCAGGAACGACAATGCCGCCAACGACTACCCTGTCGACGGTACCCGAAGACGAGACGACAACACCAGGCACGACTACAACACAAGGCACGACTGCGGCTGCCACTCAGACGACGGTCTCGACTCCACCAACTACGACCACAGGTCTTTGTCCGATCCAATACCTAATGGGTAAAGACGAGAGCGAATCGATCGTTCCAGTCAGCCAAATCACCTGTAGAATTGGCAGTTCTTCAAGAGAGTTCCAAAAGTACGAGTATCCGTCTTTGCAGTGGATCGTAACCCGGCCTACCAACGAAAACGGAGATAAACCGGCGATCACAATCGACGTCATCCCACAAGGAGCCGAATCTGAACCACAGTTAACATCTGTATATGTGAATCCTGATAGTAACGTAAAGGAAGTAACGATAGTCACGACGTCAAAGAGAGGCGAACAAAAAACGTTTTCTCGAATGCCGGTCGGTGAAGGACTGATCGACTTCCCAGCAGCAGTCCGATGCAGGTTCGTTAAAATCGTACTAGAAGAGGCAGTCGATGAAAGTATAGGCGTGTACAGTGTCAGTCCGAACGTTCAGGGTTGCTTCAGAGCCGGAACTACAGCAGTTTTTACACAGACAACAACCACTCCAGGAACGACAATGCCGCCAACGACTACCCTGTCGACGGTACCCAAAGACGAGACGACAACACCAGGCACGACTACAACACAAGGCACGACTGCGGCTGCAACTCAGACTACGGTCTCGACTCCACCAACTACGACCACAGGTCTTTGTCCGATCCAATACCTAATGGGTAAAGACGAGAGCGAATCGATCGTTTCAGTCAGCCAAATCACCTGTAGAATTGGCAGTTCTTCAAGAGAGTTCCAAAAGTACGAGTATCCGTCTTTGCAGTGGATCGTAACCCGGCCTACCAACGAAAACGGAGATAAACCGGCGATCACAATCGACGTCATCCCACAAGGAGCCGAATCTGAACCACAGTTAACATCTGTATATGTGAATCCTGATAGTAACGTAAAGGAAGTAACGATAGTCACGACGTCAAAGAGAGGCGAACAAAAAACGTTTTCTCGAATGCCGGTCGGTGAAGGACTGATCGACTTCCCAGCAGCAGTCCGATGCAGGTTCGTTAAAATCGTACTAGAAGAGGCAGTCGATGAAAGTATAGGCGTGTACAGTGTCAGTCCGAACGTTCAGGGTTGCTTCAGAGCCGGAACTACAGCAGTTTTTACACAGACAACAACCACTCCAGGAACGACAATGCCGCCAACGACTACCCTGTCGACGGTACCCGAAGACGAGACGACAACACCAGGCACGACTACAACACAAGGCACGACTGCGGCTGCAACTCAGACTACGGTCTCGACTCCACCAACTACGACCACAGGTCTTTGTCCGATACAATACCTAATGGGTAAAGACAAGAGCGAATCGATCGTTCCAGTCAGCCAAATCACCTGTAGAATTGGCAGTTCTTCAAGAGAGTTCCAAAAGTACGAGTATCCGTCTTTGCAGTGGATCGTAACCCGGCCTACCAACGAAAACGGAGATAAACCGGCGATCACAATCGACGTCATCCCACAAGGAGCCGAATCTGAACCACAGTTAACATCTGTATATCTGAATCCTGATAGTAACGTAAAGGAAGTAACGATAGTCACGACGTCAAAGCGAGGCGAACAAAAAACGTTTTCTCGAATGCCGGTCGGTGAAGGACTGATCGACTTCCCAGCAGCAGTCCGATGCAGGTTCGTTAAAATCGTACTAGAAGAGGCAGTCGATGAAAGTATAGGCGTGTACAGTGTCAGTCCGAACGTTCAGGGTTGCTTCAGAGCCGGAACTACAGCAGTTTTTACACAGACAACAACCACTCCAGGAACGACAATGCCGCCAACGACTACCCTGTCGACGGTACCCGAAGACGAGACGACAACACCAGGCACGACTACAACACAAGGCACGACTGCGGCTGCCACTCAGACGACGGTCTCGACTCCACCAACTACGACCACAGGTCTTTGTCCGATCCAATACCTAATGGGTAAAGACGAGAGCGAATCGATCGTTCCAGTCAGCCAAATCACCTGTAGAATTGGCAGTTCTTCAAGAGAGTTCCAAAAGTACGAGTATCCGTCTTTGCAGTGGATCGTAACCCGGCCTACCAACGAAAACGGAGATAAACCGGCGATCACAATCGACGTCATCCCACAAGGAGCCGAATCTGAACCACAGTTAACATCTGTATATGTGAATCCTGATAGTAACGTAAAGGAAGTAACGATAGTCACGACGTCAAAGAGAGGCGAACAAAAAACGTTTTCTCGAATGCCGGTCGGTGAAGGACTGATCGACTTCCCAGCAGCAGTCCGATGCAGGTTCGTTAAAATCGTACTAGAAGAGGCAGTCGATGAAAGTATAGGCGTGTACAGTGTCAGTCCGAACGTTCAGGGTTGCTTCAGAGCCGGAACTACAGCAGTTTTTACACAGACAACAACCACTCCAGGAACGACAATGCCGCCAACGACTACCCTGTCGACGGTACCAGAAGACGAAACAACCACGCCGGGCACAACTACAACGCAAGGCACGACAGTTCTTACAGAGATAACAACCACTCCAGGAACGACAATGCCGCCAACGACTACCCTGTCGACGGTACCCGAAGACGAGACGACAACACCAGGCACGACTACAACACAAGGCACGACTGCGGCTGCAACTCAGACTACGGTCTCGACTCCACCAACTACGACCACAGGTCTTTGTCCGATCCAATACCTAATGGGTAAAGACGAGAGCGAATCGATCGTTTCAGTCAGCCAAATCACCTGTAGAATTGGCAGTTCTTCAAGAGAGTTCCAAAAGTACGAGTATCCGTCTTTGCAGTGGATCGTAACCCGGCCTACCAACGAAAACGGAGATAAACCGGCGATCACAATCGACGTCATCCCACAAGGAGCCGAATCTGAACCACAGTTAACATCTGTATATCTGAATCCTGACAGTAACGTAAAGGAAGTAACGATAGTCACGACGTCAAAGAGAGGCGAACAAAAAACCTTTTCTCGAATGCCGGTCGGTGAAGGACTGATCGACTTCCCAGCACCAGTGCGATGCAGGTTGGTTCAAATCGTACTAGAAGAGGCAGTCGATGAAAGTATAGGCGTGTACAGTGTCAGTCCGAACGTTCAGGGTTGCTTCAGAGCCGGAACTACATCAGTTTTTACACAGACAACAACCACACCAGCAACGACAATACCGCCAACGACTACCCTGTCGACGGTACCAGAGGACGAAACAACCACGCCGGGCACAACTACAACGCAAGGCACGACAGTTCTTACAGAGATAACAACCACTCCAGGAACGACAATGCCGCCAACGACTACCCTGTCGACGGTACCCAAAGACGAGACGACAACACCAGGCACGACTACAACACAAGGCACGACTGCGGCTGCAACTCAGACTACGGTCTCGACTCCACCAACTACGACCACAGGTCTTTGTCCGATCCAATACCTAATGGGTAAAGACGAGAGCGAATCGATCGTTCCAGTCAGCCAAATCACCTGTAGAATTGGCAGTTCTTCAAGAGAGTTCCAAAAGTACGAGTATCCGTCTTTGCAGTGGATCGTAACTCGGCCTACCAACGAAAACGGAGATAAACCGGCGATCACCATCGACGTCATCCCACAAGGAGCCGAATCTGAACCACAGTTAACATCTGTATATGTGAATCCTGATAGTAACGTAAAGGAAGTAACGATAGTCACGACGTCAAAGCGAGGCGAACAAAAAACGTTTTCTCGAATGCCGGTCGGTGAAGGACTGATCGACTTCCCAGCAGCAGTCCGATGCAGGTTCGTTAAAATCGTACTAGAAGAGGCAGTCGATGAAAGTATAGGCGTGTACAGTGTCAGTCCGAACGTTCAGGGTTGCTTCAGAGCCGGAACTACAGCAGGTTTTACACAGACAACAACCACTCCAGGAACGACAATGCCGCCAACGACTACCCTGTCGACGGTACCCGAACACGAGAAGACAACACCAGGCACAACAACAACGCAAGGCACGACAGTTTTTTCCCAGACAACAACCATATCAGCAACAACAATGCCGCCAACGACTATCTTGTCGACGGTTCCCGAAGACGAGACAACACCAGGCACGACTACGACACAAGGCACGACAGCTTTTAAACATACAACAAGCACACCAGGAACGACGATGCCGCAAACTGCTCCCGTGACAACACCTGCCGAGGTCACGGCAACGATAATAGGAACATTTACGACGCAAGGCACGACTTCAGTCGAAAGTTCAGAGTCAACACCTGTAGGCTCAAGCGCATCCACTGCAGCGCCACCCACAGTAGCCACCGGTGCTACGGCGCCAAAGAATACTTTGAGTCTATCCACGGTCACGACACTCATGACTACTGAAGGCTTAACGACGACAGTTCTTTGTCCGATCCAAGACGCTATGGGCATAGACGGTGGTGAGTCGCTCATTCCACGTCATCAAGTCACCGTAACGAAGGGTAGTTCTTCCAGAGAGTTCCAAAAGTTCGAGAGTCCGTTTTGGACGTGGATTGTCAGCTGCCCTACCCAAGAAAGCGCAGAGAAACCGGCGATGACCTTCAACCTAAGTCGTCCCGGAGTCGTATACGAACCGCAAGTGACATCACTATATCTGAATGATGACAGTAACGTAAAGGAAGTATCGCTTATCCTAACGACCTTGCGGGGCAAGATAATTACGCTCTCTCAACTACCGGTCGTCGGTGGACAGATCTCTTTGCCATATCCATTGTCAGCTAATGCGGTCAAAGTGATATTTGAAATGCCAGTCGATGACAGTGTGGGCGTCTACAGTATCAATCCGAACATTCGCGGTTGCTTCAAAGCCGAAACTTCCACAATTGTTCCACCGACGACACCTACTGGAGGAACGACAACGCCGTCAATTACTGCATCGTCGACAGGAACCGTCGTCACTACGACTACGCCAACCATCATGACGACGATGTCTACAACGGCGACACCATCTGTCGGCACCACACAAGTCACCACGGCTATCGTGACGACTGCCACCACCGCTAATGGTTCATCGTCATTTGTATGTCCGCTATCTGACAAGATTCCCTTGCGATCACCTGAATTTGGCAGCAGTGTTCTTACTGTCATCAGAGGGGATGGGCTGCCACATGAAGCAGAGCCTGGTTTACTTGCATGGAGTTCTTCTGTTGGTTCACAAAGCCCAGTGTTGCAGATTAATCTTTTGGCTGCCATGGGAAAATTGACTTTGCTTCAGTCCGTGAAAGTCACTGACAGCATCGCTCAGTTCATCACTGTTCTGGTATTTAATTCCATGGACACCAGTGATTTGCCAATTTTCTCAAAGACCGTACCGCTTCCAGATACTGGATACGCCTCCATTGTGTTACGCCCAACAGATGGTATCCCCATTCCTTCTGCTCTTGTTCATCTTATCCTGGGGCAGCCGAAGGATGTGCTTTCTTCAAATTACGACACAACGGTGAAACTCGTCGGTTGCTTCGACAAAGAATTTGGTTAGTAGTTACAGCGCCTTATAATTCATATTTTATCTCGTCCCTCCTCGGATCACTGTTAGTATAGTACCGTAATTATCCCGTCCATCCGAGCAACTCAGGAAAATCGATGCATCATAGTCCCTGCACAAGTCAGTAATTCGGTGACAGGACAGTTACCTCCCGAACAATAATTATTACCCCCGGACAATTAAACCCTAGGTTTTCCGTTCAAGCGTCCTGTCCTAATTTTGTTCCGTACACACACCTCTCGCTGCTACCATATTCTATGGATAATTCCCCAGTTTTTTTATCTTCGTTTATTTTCAAGCTGACGCAACGCAGATTTATTGCGATTCATAGAAAGAACCGATGATTACAGGAGTCTAATTTACCGTCTCGCACTCATGCAAGGCTTATATCACGTCATAGCACTAATTTTACAAACGGCATCTGCTATATATACTAGCTGTACCCGGCCACGCGTTGCTGTGGCAGAAAAAACCTCCCCCTCCCCCTCCCCTCCCCCTCTCCCTCCCCCTTCCCCTCTCCACCCTCTTCGTCCCGCTCCCTCCGCTCCTTTCCTCCCTCACGCCGTCCATTCCTGACAGCGGATAGAGCCCAAGAGTGGTAAAAGGCCGCTTTGGGAAATTAATATGCGACTCGCTTATGACGTCACGGCACGCGACCTCATTCATGTTTCGTCTGGTCACTGTGTTTCGGGTGAAGACGATTCTGAAATTTGGCAACCCTTCGGTTTGGTTGAATTTGCAAATGGCGGTCGAACGGATTGCAAAGTTCACTTTTTGTGGAAAAGATTGCATTTTTTCGGGGAAAAATTTTAAGACACGGTGCTATTGGAATGGAAGGTTTTGGTAAATTTTCAAAACAATTGGTGCGTTACTTTTCGCGAAAATTTTTTACGAACTATTGGAAAGTTTCATTTTTATTTATATAGATATATATATTATATCTATATATATAAAAATGTAACCGCGTTTGGCACCTGACGCAAGATCTCCGAACTTTCTTCATTGATTGCTTTGGAAACTTCACCAAAACGTTTAGTTCCAACACGGCCGGGTTGTGAGAATGATTTTTGGGAAAAAGCGCAATCTTTTAAGCTAAAAAAGCAACTTTGCAAATTCCGCCGTTTTCAACACACAGCCTACGTCCGTCAATAAGCCTTGCATACCAATTCAGGCATGTTTGTTCCGTAAATTTCTTTAGCGCATTTCATTACGGCCTTCGCATTTACGGCCTTCTTGCTCAAGCGTTTTATGGCGTGATCCGCGTGGCCATCGCGGAGGGGGAGGGAAGGGGGAGAGGGAGGGGGAGGGGAGGAGGGGAAGGGGACGGGGGAGGGGGAGGGGTAGGGGAGGGGAAGTCTTTTTTGCCACAGCAAAGCGTGGCTGGGTACAGCTAGTATATAATATTATTTAATGATTCAATCTGACAGACCGCAGAATGATTACAGGTGCAGGTTATACGAAATACGGCCCACTATAGCACGACACGCAGGTCGGCTTTACAGCAGTTGGTTCGGTAGCTTAACACTAGATGCCTAAGTGCTGGATCACTCCTGGTTCGGCTAAGGCAAAAGTAGGGAGGGCTATCTTATTTTCAGCAGAACCCGAGTCAAGCAACACAACAGCAAAGCGCCAATGGCAGCTAACGTAAACTTCAATAAATTGAAGGGCTTGGAGCAATAACAAGGTATGTCGACATACCTATGTCTTGCGAAACAGTATGCCAGCGTGTCCGGAAGACAGTGTTCTATCTACCCTGTGAATTTTGCACAGATCTGAATATATTTGAGCGTCATTTCGCAAAACAAAGTTATGTCGACATAATATGTTATTGTTCTCCGGCAGATTTCGTCCATATCTCTACTGCAATATCCCGGTATGACGACATACATGGTTTTGCTTCTTTTCAAATTTTCTATTAAAGCCAATGCAATAATGAGGTTTGTTGACATAACCTACCATCTGCATGGTAATCATGCACAATTCTCGTCTGTGTAATAGAAACAGTTTGGTGCAATAACAAGGTATGTCGACTTATACTATATAATATGTGTGGTATCGCAGATGCTAGAAAACACTTTGTCGACATAACCTGTTATTGCACCAGAAATGATACCGATGACTGAGTGGTCGCGATGCAATAACCAGATATGAAGCAAAATGTGAAAATAATAATAATAATTTCATCTTTCGCATTGAAACATTTAAAAATTGTGTTAAAGACAATTTTAAGGTACATATTGCTCAAAACAGCTTGTTGATATGTCGTCAAATGGCTTAGATACAGTAGTTTGAAGTGGAAAATCTTTGAAGTCGATTTCCCAACATTCATGATTTTCGACATACCTTGTTATTGCTCCAAGCCCTTCAATTAATGCCCTGTGTGAGGCTCGAACCCGGGTCGCGTGGATGACTCAGTTTAACGACCAGCGCTCTCTCAACTAAGCTACGGACCCCCCGCCCCCTGGAAGGCTGAGTCGACCTTTGTGGTGGCCAGAAGATATTCCGCGTCCGTGCACCTTTCTGATCAGGGTGTTGTCATTACCCCAAGACCCGCTCCCCGCTGGTGTCTGGCAACCAAACCTCGAACTCATATCGATACTGAATTTGCTAATTAAAATCTCCTATCGATTTCGTTTGATTTGTTAATGAGCCAATCCAGTTTTCAATTTAGCTTAACTTCGAGCCTATTTCTGGAGATGAGAAAGGGCAAAATAACGGTTTGAGATTGCGGCGCTCCCATTTCATGATACTAACATTTTTGCTTTGCATTATTGGAAATATTTGTCGCCAGTGTTTAGTCTAGTTTCCTACTTTGGGGAGGGGAATCCCGGCTTCTGTTTTAGGGAAAAATGAGCGCTGGCAGAGGAATTTGTTTTAGTATAAATCATCTATTTTAATGCCATAATCGCTCGTAGTATACTGGTATTTCCGTATAATATCAGTATGCGTGTGAACAACAGCTGTCACAGAAGTAGCCTAAATAGCAATACATTTTCCTGGGGAAATATAGGCTACCCAAATATAACCTTCATGTAATGCAATATGGGTGTACAAAACACCTCTCTAAACAATTTGTGGATGTCATTCCTGGTGGTATTTCCCCTTCTCAGAGACGTATCGATTAGCCTAAACACTTTTCGTGGCTCGTTGCGTTATTCATCGTCTACCTTCGTATAATTTTAAGGTTCTCAAGTTGCAGGTTTTTTTATTCGTTATGTTGTTGTTCAAACGTACAAAGCAGTCTTCTTTACTTTGAGTGTTTTTAATTTCAGCTTCATCAACAGCTTGGACTACAGGTAGGCCAATATAATGTTTCATGTCAAAACTTGTTCCATACGCTTCTATCATAAAGATATCAGTCGGTTTAATTTCATAAAAAACACGCTGAAAGGCACTAGCTCTAAATGTGATCGTTGTTGATTCGGTGCAAAGTATTTTACACATATCCAGGCTGCTAACGTTAAAAAGATTTTTTTGTCACGATGTCACTATAAAGTGATTCGCTAAGTCAGCATATTTCTCCCAGGTGTTACTTGATTCGCTAAATGAATATGTTTCTCTCAGGTTCTACGTTCAGTAGCACTGCCCCGCCGTCTACCGGTATCCAGACAACTGTCACTACTCCCGAAAATGTCCTTACAACAACAACTTCATCGACAATTCCTCAACGTATGTAACAATGCAAAACAATCGTCTAAGCCTTTCTAATGATTTGGTGGACAAACTGCTAAGTATTTATTTGCAATAACAATGGCAGAATTGAAACGATTGTGATGCATAATTTTTATAAAGAAACTCTTTTACGGTTATTGTAAGGTCATGTATTGTGCATAATTATCCTGGGTAAAACACGTTTATTGAGACAGTGTTAATTGAAAAAAGTCGTTGATTAGGCCTACTTGGAGTGTACGGCTTTAAAAGCAGAGATTACCGGCTGTGTCACTTAGTCAGTTAATGCCTAGAAAGAAATACTCATGACTCATGGGGCGTAGGCTATTTCACGCACAAGCATTTTGCACCATCAAACAAACGTTCACCTTGCATTTGGAATGAACGCGAAAGCAACTGCAGATATGGACCGATAGTAGGCCTATTTATGTGCAATTTTAGTGTCCCAAAGTTGTCGACATTGTTCCAACGCGTTTTCTCGCTTGGTGAACGCATAGCGTACATTAAACGGTATCGGTAAACTACAAAATTAATGATAAAACTGATGACATGAAATAATAATTCTCATTAGGCTTAATATTATGCTTGTCAGGCACTGTGATAAAGCTGCCTTTGTCCGATTTTGTAACAGGTTCACACGATTGAAGTCGATTCATAACACTGTGTTTGCAAATATTTTGCAGATTGCTCCGAGCCATTTGAGTATACCGAATGCCTTTGCCACAAGACGTGCAACAACATGGCTCAGTCATCAACGACAGTGTGTGCAACTCTTGGAGACAGCACATGTCAGATGGGATGCCAGTGTCCAGAAGGAATGGTCATGAATAATGGAACTTGCATCAAAGGCGCAGATTGTCCATGCTACTATAATGGAAAATTCTACCAGGTAACCTGTTGAAAGCAATGCTATTCGGCCACAGCTTCGTGCTAATTTCTAATAATTTTTTCAATTATCAACTAGGCCTACACTGATTTGTAATGTAATTTGTATGCTACACACACTCAATTTCATGAAATATTTAGGCCTAATAATGCCTAGACCAACATTTCTCAATGTTGATTTTCAAAAGTTGAATAAAATTATTTCACTAGGCTACTATTAAGACTAATAACTGAAGTGTAATTATGTACTTACTTTCTTTAGTATCAAGAACAAGTGACGTCTTCAACTGAAAAATGTGTGTCACTCATTTGCACCGTTCAAGGCATGAGGAGATCATTTGATTCAACCTGTGCAAGCACTGGTAAGACATAAGTACTCGATGTCATCGTTCTATAAAAGGTTTTGATTGTTTTTGGGTTTTTTTGCTACTCAGGGAATTTAGCCTAGGCATTAGTCGCAAGGTTAGTGGGAGGCCATTCCAGATAGCGGGACCCACAACAGAAAAGGCTCGGCGCTGTGTGATGGAAGTTCGAGCTCACGGAACCAAAAGCTCACCCGTTGCCGCAGAGCGAAGCGCTCGACGGGCTGCAAGGTCGTAGACAAGTCGACAAAGACTAGACAAGTATAGGCTACAATGGAGCACAAGAAATACAGCCAAACAAGTGCAGCAACTCGATAGGAGATGCGCTGTGAAACACAGGTTTTTTTAACGTGTAATTGTACACAAAAATGTGCAGTTGTAGAAGCACTTCTGTGCAGTTAAAACTAGCAAAAGCGGTCATTGTCCTCCGATTGGAAGTAATTTACCATGGATGATGTGAAAGGAAAGAAGGAGTTGTGCAGTTCTAAAAATTTCTTTAATTAAAACAGCCCTGGTGAAACAGGAAGCCAGTGAAGAACGTCACGCTTATAAGCAGAAACGGGAGCATATATAAAAGAATGCAGCCAATGAGGTTTGTAGAACGAAAAACTTGTTCAAGACGCCCAAATAGTCCATGTGGCAGGGTTCCACAACTCGTCTAACGACAACTCGTCTACCGACAACTCGTCTCCGGACAATTGGTCTAACGACCACTGGTCTACAGACGAATAGTATTGATGAAATAGAAGCTGGATCTACAAAAATGGGTTTTAGCGTAAATGGAAGCTGGATTGATGATTTTAATTCATGTATTCCGACATGCACCCATTTCTACTTCAAATCTAAAAATACCTCCATCCAGCTTCTATTTCTCGCCTGTTATTTTTGTCAATCCAGCTTCTATTTCAGATCTAAAAATACCCTCATCCAGCTTCCATTACCTAAGCGGTTTTCTTATCAATCAAGCTTCTATTTGAGATCTAGAAATACCTTCATCCGGCTTTTATTTATCATGCGTTATTTTCGTCAATCCAGCTTCCATTTCACCTGTAAAAGAACCATCATCCAGATTCCATTTCTCTTGCGCTTTTTCATCAATCCACCCTCCACTTCACCTCTAAAAACTGTCATCCAGCTTCCATTTCTCAAGCGCTGGATCAGTTGCCAGTAGACCAGTTGTCGTTAGACGAATTGTCCGGAGACCACTTGTCGTTAGACGAGTTGTCGGTATAGACGAGTTGTCGTGACACCTGTGGCAGACCCACAAGTAACAAACTGCAGTGATCAATTACACTGGTGACAAAGGCAGATTCGCACGATGAGAGATGGATCTTGAGACAACTCGGACTTGATGAAGCTGGTAGTAGCAACTACGAGTGACCAAATTGATATGCTTTGAGAAATTGAGTTCTTCATCCAAAGTAATTGTCAAAGTCCCTTTCCTGTAACGCAGACTTACAACTTGGACAAGCTATAGCCAGATGGAAGTTAATTTGCACAAATTAATACATGCGGAAATGACCATTTCAATTTCTCTTCATCTGGGAAATATGATTAGGCCTATTAGGCGAATTTCGTGACACCTGCCTGCTAGTTATAATGCATAGGACAAAATTCAGTATTCACTTTTTCCACCCAAGTGATAAAAGATAGGGCCTAAGTTTTTTACCTTTGAGGTTTTTTAACATTGCCACGAATATAGTTCATTCTACAAACCAAGTTTGTCTGCTTTTCTTTTAGAACATGTAGAACATTTAGCCTAAGAACATCTAGGCCTAGAGTCACTCACCTTGTCACCTTGTGCCGTCGATTCTTGGAACCTTAGCGACCGCTGTGATAAACCTTCTCCATGTGTTACGATCTTCCGTCGCGTCTCTCAATTCCTCCAGTTTCATCTTTGTTCTCTCGTGTATTTCTTCCATCCACCTTCTTCTTGGGCGTCCTCTCTTCCTTTTTCCCTCTCCGCAGGCCAACATCATCTCCTTTTCCAAGCCGTTTGCTCGCATCACATGTCCAAAGAACGCCATTTTCTGCCTTGCCGCTCTCTGTCCCAATGACATATTCCCTCTTGACTGTCCGATCTCTTGTAATACGGATTCATTTGTTCTTTTTTCAATCCACGAAGTTCTTAATACCTTCCTCCATATCCACATTTCGCAAGCATCGATTTTCCTTTCTAAGGCCTTTGTTTTTGTCCACGTTTCACATCCATACAGCACCACTGGGAATATCATTGCCTTTACAATTCTTGTCTTCGTCATTAGGCTCACGTGTTTATCCTTCCATATTTTCTCCAGCCCCTTCGCTGCCGTCTTTCCCAAAGCTATCCTTCGTCGTATCTCTCTGTCACATCCACCATCGCTTTCTATCATGGCTCCCAAGAAGCAGAAACTTGTCACCACCTCCAACTCCTCCCCGTCCACTTCAAAGCTTGTCCATTTCTCTGTTGTCATGATCTTGGTCTTCTTTAAGTTGAAAAACAATCCTGCTTTCTCACTTTCTGCTTGTAGTTTTCTGATGATAGCTTTTAAATCCTCTTTTTTCCCTGCCAGCAGTGTTGTGTCGTCTGCATATCTTAGGTTATTCAGTGTCCTACCCGCTATCCTCACTCCCGCATTTGTCTCCTCTAGGCCTGCTTTTCTCACTATCATTTCAGCGTATAGATTAAACAGGTCTAGAGTCACTAAAAGTGACTAAATAAAAAATCAAGTTGCCTTGCTTTGAAGATTGCTAACGACTTTGGATCCGCCCCTGATCACAACTATCAAAAAAGGACAAGAAAAAACACATTAATACACAATTACAAATATTGGCCTTTGTTTTACCTCTCAGACTTCATCATAATTCAGCAGTGTAGAGTCCGAAAGACAAGGTTCGGTATCAGACTGCCAAAAATCGAAACTATTTTCCGACCCAAACACTGCGTTCGCCGATGATCTTCTCATCTCGGATCAATTCATCTTCAGAAGATGAAAATTCATCGTCAAAATCATGCATTCCACACCTCAAAAAACTTCGGAGCTCGGGAAAACTTTATCCCTCACTTCAAATTTATTTTGCACAATATACATAACTTTTTGTCAGCAAAGACATCGGCTTTTTATGTGAGAAATTTTCGGACATATGCTAAACAGTACTGTAACACTGGTGCTTTTTTACACGCAACGATCGCTGACGAATGCGTATTATAAATACTAGTTTATAGTCTGTTTCAATACCTCCCATTTCGGGTCCGTAATCTGGCGGGAACGCACAGTATAAAATAACAAATATTATTTATACTGTGGGAAACGGGTTTACACCGCCTTTTCTGTGCTATTAAATTGAGTATTTATGTGGATATTGATGCTAATGGACTTGAACTCAGATTCGGACTTGGACGCGATCGCTAATGACTCGGACTCGAGCAACTTTGAGAAGTCTGCTGGGTGTCTGGCATTCAAGTGTTGATGAATGTGATGACAGTTAGGCCTATGGGATTAATTCCGTGAGACACATTAGGCTAGACGTGGACACAAAGAATGCTGAACTGGAAAAATGTCTCTTGGTGATTAAAATTCTATGTTAAGAATTTTAGTCACAATTCAATATGACTTCCAATTTGTTTTATATATTTGGCGCAGACTCAAAATAGCCTACGTTTTCAAAGTAGGCCTATTTCCCCATCACTGCTGTTCAAAATTAATGTACTAACTGTGGGTTTCTACTTTGACAGAAACATGTACGAACGGTCGTGTCTTCCAACAATGCCCATGCGAGAGAACTTGTCAACAACCAAATCACGTCTGTGAGATGGCACTCTGCAATGCCGGATGCGCTTGCGCGCCAGGGCTGCTGTGGAATGGATCGGCCTGCGTTGAACAGCCGCAATGCAACTGCTTCGCGAATGATGTCATGCACGCCAACAACGACAGGTGGACAACGGATGAATGCACGCTCTGCAGTTGCACCAATGGCACTCAGTCGTGCTCAGAGTACTGCAGCGTCAGTGAAAGCGACTGTAAAGCACAAGGCAAGACCTTGCTCAACATGGATCTTCAAGATGGAATCTGCTGTCGCTGCGTGTCCAATGATGCGCACTGCTTGTATGAAAATGAGGAAAAATCGGTAAGTGCTTCACTGATTTTTTACAGCAAAAATACAGAACTGAATAGGCTGTTGCAATTTGTAGTGCAAAATGAGCTCTTTCCGCTTGGCGCTACAATGTTAGCCTAGTTCGTCATTTCCACATTCTATAGGGTCTAAAGTCTAAACGCGGTAATGTTTCATACAAATTTAACAAATCAATTATATAGCCTAATTTAAGAGAATCGATGGTCTGTCGATCAACATAATAATGCCTACATTCCTGTCACACACCAAGAACAAAATGCGGATCCGTCTTTTTTTCCATTTGGACCATTTCTATGTTTTGAAGTCAAACGGTGTTCTCACTAGTCACAGGATTGGGATTGAAATGATAAACTTTGCTTGACGTAGGCCTATAAGTTCTTTCCTTTCTTGCTATAGGCTATTAGATCTTCATCGAAGTAGACTAGCTAAGCTTATTATGCCAATTTATACGGCTGGAATAATATTGATTTAGCCTAGCCTATTGCCGTTTTGTAACTAGCACTCCTTGCAATATTCTCATTTAGGCGTATCACGAGATTGGGTTTGAATTTATCGATTTTGCGACTCAGTCCAAGATCTTTCTTTTCTTCGTCTGTAGCCTAGTCCTGTATCAATATTGGTCTAAGTAGCCAAAATTCTTTTGCTATTCTAGGTCTATAGGCCTATGACGTGATCTTATTCAGTCCTACAGCCATTTTCTTAGTAGACCTATAGGCTATATGTAGCCTAGTTTCCTGCAACCGAAACTGATAATTTGAATGACGCGTTCTGAACAAATAAATTCTTGTCTTATAAATGGTCTCATGTAGCCTAACTTACACTGAAAATAAGGTTAAATCGTCTCTTGAGTAGGCCTACTTTGCAACATTAGGCATAGGCCTACACTCAAAACTTGAACAGATTTTGCCGTCTTCGAAAGGGCAGAATCACCTGGATAATTTAATTGATGTAGGCTATACCTAAGGTTTTTACGCTAACATGATTATAAGCCTTCCTTAACCAATCGTCGCCTGAGAATTATCGTGTCGTATGTCCACTTTTGCACTTTTGTGAATTCCGAGAAAACCGGGGTCAAAGTTTCGCAACTTTGGACGCAACAAAATAGCCTATAATATAGGCTATTTTGGATATATGGATAGCCTATATTATATCCAGTGCAATAAAACTTCAAGCAAAGACGTTATATTAAAGCATCGACATTAATTAAAGGATGTTGCACTAAAATGAAACTGAAACTTAGAATGGTTTTTGTGAAATTTTGGAAAATGTTGTATAAAAATGGATTTAAATCAATTGCAAGTCATCCTGACGTGAGAATTTTAAAAAATGCAATAATAAAGAAAGCAATATACAATCAATTGCGACTTTGTTCGTTTCAATTTTCGCAAGTTTAATACCCTTTTTAAATAAAAGAATGTTTTTTTATTTTCTGGACATACGACACTATGATACCAAGACCATGATGTCGTAGGCCTATCTCCTTATCGTCCAATCAGCGACGAGCTTTCTCTGGACATACGACAATGCACTTTTAACCGTGATGCGGTACTGGAAATACGACAAAAATGAAATAGGAGATACGACAACGTGTATGCTGAAAATGGACATAGGGCCTACGACAAGTAGTTTTCGTTGAATATCTTTAAAACGACTCGTCGTATCTCCTAACGGTTAACAGTGAAGAAAGATAAACAATGTTTTACTACAAAACAAGTCTAAACTCGATTTTGAAAAAATGAACATACGACAAGATAATTCTCAGGCGACGCAATGTCTCCGTGCAATAAAGAATGAACACCGTTGCGTGCATTGAATTTAACCATAATTATTACACGAATAGGATTAAGTGCGGTAAGCCTAATTGTTCACTAACGATCACGAGTAGGTATAGGCCTATAAAGAGTAAAGGTGAAATCTTTAACCGATCTTGTCCTATTGGTTGAATCTGTAAATGGAATGTAGGCTACGTACAATGGCTGCTGAGTAGGCCAATTGCTCATACTGTGATAAAATTCATTTTATTTAACAAAAACTGCCTACCTAAGATATTTTATAGCCAATTTTATGGTGATGGTTACAGAGTTTTAAAAAACTCATCCAATTTCAAGCTCTTCAAAGCAGCTAGTGTGTTGTGAAAATTCAAGGAAACTTTTCAATAAATCATAAATTACTCTCGTGTTCAAACGCTTGTTAGCTCTTCACTTTCACGAATACATGAGCAAGAATAATTAGCCTATTGATGAGTTACTGTTAGTATCAACAATCAACCTTTCACAATTTTGTAGATTGGCTCAACATGGCATGTCGGCTTATGCGAATCCTACGAATGCACACTATCGTCAGATGGCATAGGAACTATTGTCAAGACAGTAACACAATGCATGGAATGTCAACCGGATGAAAAAACGATGATGATGCCAGACAGGTGTTGCGCATACTGCATGAAGACAGAGAATGCCACAACAACAACATCGGCTCCACTTACCACAACGCCGTTCAGCCCTGGAACAACCATTGGCTTCAGCACATTGTTCTCTACAACCTGGACATTTACACGTATGCTATGCCACTCACAAATGAATAAACCAACAGTGGATTACATACATACCGTAGTTATTATAATATTAAGTCGAGATGACTAAAACACGTTTTCTTAATAATGACAACAAAGAGTTACTATTTGTGGTTTAAATAGTACTTCAACAGTATGAACTAAAGTAACAATAACCATAACAATAACAATAACTGCAAATAGGAAAAAACACTACCGTAAATACTTAGAAAATTTGGTATTAAACTGGCAATGTCAAGCGTGCATAACGCCTCATAATAACAAATGCAATCCATTTGACTGTGTATATCAGCACCTTGTAAGATTTGTGTTCTATACGTTGCTTAATCTGCGTAGGCCTATTCATTAAACTTGCCAGCAATATTATCTCCTACCTTTCACTTTGTCATCTTCTTAATTCTGTTCTTCGACAGCAGCTGCAGTACTGATGTTCATTTTAATTTCTCCAGTAGGCCTACTGTTGTTTTGCTGCTTCAGCGACAGCAAGAAAGTATGTACATCAAATCTCGTTCAACCTCCTGGTGTCCTTGAGCAAAGAGCATTTATTAAGATATCATACATGCATACTGCTACTAACGTCTCAAATTAAAATTTTGCAGCAACGGGATTGCCTACAGGAGGCATCACAGCTACCATATCTCCAACGACTACACCTGAGTTTGAGTACTCTTCAACAGCACCCACAACAACAGGTGAATACAACAGCTAGTAGACTAATCGCATAGGTACACTATTTTGTAAGATCGGAAATGCGAATGTGCTAACTGCCAGTACTTATTAAATTTTATTACAGCACTAGGCCTACTACTGGGCATTATTTAAATTCTCATTGCCTAGCATAGTCGAAACCATTCTGAGTGAGCTCTTTCCCTAAGTTGATAGCCAAAAATTCTTTTGCTATTCTAGGTCTATAGGCCTGATAGCCACGTTTGTTTGACTTACCTGGTTAGCTAAGCGCATAACAGGTCAGTTTCCATTAGTGACAGATTCATTTAGGACCAATGATTGTGGATGTCTTTCGCGCTTTTGGTTCATGGAAGTATATGGTGGTGATGTGTTGCTTTAGTCTATTGTAAACAGCATGATTGTTACTTGATCGCACAAACGTAATGAGTGCCTCAAAGCACCTCATTTTGAGATTATGATAACTCTTTCTGGAGGATGAAGTAAGCTACTTGTAATACGGTATTCTTCTTCCAAGGCTAAGTGGAATGACGTACTAAAAACAATGTTTCTGTACTCGCTTTTATCAGACATGTTTCTTAAATAATCTTAGTAGTGTCAAGCCAGGTAGCCTAATGTTTATATAGATATACATTTGAAGTGCATAGAATGTTAACGATTGTATAACTTAAAAGAATTTCCACAAGATGCTTTTAAAAGAATTATTTATTATTTTGCTTCAGGAACTTCCGTTTTCACGTCCTTCTTGCCACCAACAACCACGGGTGCTCCTTCTCGTGAGTCTCCATTAAACTAATAACAAATTATGAGAGATGCTCTTATTTGAAACATCCTTAGTTTTCTTCTTATTAATTAAAAATTGTAAATTTGTTGCCTTGTTGGCATGACTATATTAGGCATAAATTGCTTTTTTAAATGTATGAATTCACAGTAAGCGTTGCATCTGTCCTAAGCTGACTCACCTTGTCACCTTGTGCTTTCAGTTCCTTGAAATATAGCGACCGTCATGATGCGTTTTCTCCATTGCTTTCTCTCTAATGTCGCCTCCCTTAATTCTTCTAAATTCATTCCTGTTGTTTCGTGAGTCGTGACCCTCATCCACCCACCCTTTCCTCGGCCGCTCTTGTTTTCTCCTTCCCTATTAAATAGGCCTACATACAAGGCTCTTCTTACAGGATTCATGAGTTGAAAACAGATTATGTCGTTTACCAGCGGCACAGAATACTCAATACGTATTCATTCATTCCGAGAATTTACATTGCGCCTCCTAAATAGACCTACTCAAGTCGCACACAGAACAGCCGTAGCTAGAAAAGCAGGATTTGAGCGACTTATTAAATCCAGACGTGTTCAGCCTAGGCATCAATCGCAGGACTGATGGGAGGTCATTCCAGATGACGGGACCCACAATTGAAAAGGCTCCACGCTGCCTGATAGAAGTGCCCACTAACGGCCGAGAGTGAAGAGCTTGACGGGCTGCGAGGTCAGAGACAGGTCGACAAAGATGAGACATGTATGATGAAGCGCAACCAAGAGGGTATTGACAAACAATCGTAGCAACTCGGTAGGAGATACGCTGAGAAACAGGAAGCTAGTGAAGAACGTCATGCATTTAGGCAGAGACAGAGGTTCAGTTAGGAATACAACCATTGAGGCGAAGTAACTGAACGAAAAACTCATCAAGGCGCCCAATTTGTACAAGTGGCAGACCTGCGACTGCCGAATAGGAGTGCATAATTATCAACAGCTTGCATTGTTTGTTTTCTATTGCATATTGTCACAAAAGCTGCGAATTTCGCCAGATGAATAGACAATTGAGTCTGTTTACGATGTGTTGCCGAAACATTCAATATTTATCAGTAAAAATTAATATCAATATCACAATTTCCATGTTGTTGACTACAGGAATATGCAATGAAGTGATGACCGGTGAGACTGGACTTCCAGAAAGCAGAATTGAAATCTCTCCAAATTCACTTGGCACAGCCGATGTTGTAAGAGGACCCTATGCTTCTGGACTTATGGCTACTCCTTCTGATCAACCGACGATAAAACTGTGGCTGAGCCCGCCAGACAGCAGAGAACCAACACTATTGCAGAGCATAGTTGTTTCTGGAAATGTGAAGACAATTGGTGTAGCCGTGAAGAAATCTCCAGCTGGAGAGTTTGAGCCATACAATGGTGGTGAAAACATCGATGTCACCTCAGGAACACTCTCATTTGCCAGAGAGTCACCAGAAGGCATCCTGGTCTACGCAGTTAGACTAACGCTTGTGGAAACCATTTCAAGTGATGCGCCATTTGCTGCACGCCTTCAAGTGTATGCCTGCGTGAATGGTAAGATTTGTGCTGGAATGGCATTTGTCAAAATTACGAACATGCCGGTGCATTCATTATTATCGGGCTTAAACGATAATACAATCATATCATCAGTGCATTGCGGAGACAAAAATTTCTTATTAATACAACCTATTTAAAACATGTGGAGGAGTGGTTAAAGTGTAAAAAAGAAGTGCCTGGACGCTCCTCACCTTTTCAGTGTGTTCAGGCAAATAAGTAGCAGAACGGCATTAATATTTTTAAATAAGTGCATGGACGCCATCCAAAACCGTCCTGTCACACTTTAAGCTCTGATGTAGAAAGAACACCAGAACAACCGTTGTTGTGTGCATGCTTTGATAAATTTATAGTGATTTTCACTGTACAAAGTTTAATTGTCAGCAGTGTTTTGAACACTATCATCTTTTTTTGCACCTACTGGGCCAGGAACAGCACTGTTCCAACATTTGATGATAAACCTTTGCTAGAATAAATGGATGTATCGAAAACTGAATGCCAAAGTGGAATGATTATTTATATTTTTAAACAGATTTGGCAGAAACATCTACTGTGCCAGGAACAACACCACCAGGAACAACAACACCGGCAACTGCTGCACCAGGAACAACCATCAGTCCTCCAGGTTAGAATTTAAAAAGTTATAATAAATGCTGCTTTTTTCCCACTCGTTTAGTATCATCCAGCATCATAAGTTAATCCATGAACTCCGACAAACATATTTTGATGAAGACCTTTGCAGATGTTGTAAGTTTTCATTGCTTCCAATGCTCTGCTACAATTATACATCTCCATTTCATTATCATTATTGTTCCAGCATGTTCCGAAGTCATGCAAGATGGAGCTCAGCTTCCAGACAGCAGAATTGAATTGAGCCCATCTACCATCGGAAGCCCGGATTCAATCAGAGGCCCTACTGCTCAAGGATGGATGACAAAGGAAGCAGATCAACCGTCCATGACTATTGACTTGACAGGCCGAGATGGAGTCAGTCCTTCAACACTGGAGAGGATGGACTTCTTTGGCAACTTAAAAAATATGTACATCCTGGTCAAGACCACACCGACAGGCGATTTTGAATCATACATGGGTGGAAAACCGATTGATGTTACTTCAAGAACACTGTCATTTGCTGACGGCGCAGACAAGGGAATACAAGTGTACGGACTTAAGTTGGTGCTTCTGCAGTCCATTATGAGTGATCTTCCATATGCACTTCGTCTCAAAGTTTACGCCTGCATTAAGGGTAAGGTTTCAACACATTCAGTTGCCTTGTGTACTCGCAAAATTCTATACAATGAATAATAATCCGCCTTAACATTTTTAACAAAATCGTCTGCTACGATTGATAAAATATTTTGTTGTCACATACCAACACTCAAAACTATGATGTACTAGGTTCAAACCATGATACTTCATTATGAGCAGTTTGGTGACTTCAAAGAGTCAATGCATGTAGAAAAGCATTGTGATCTATGGCACACAATTAAAACAGGAATTCCTTCATCAACTCAAAACATACAGACAGTATGTATACCCGTAGTAAATTAATGTAAGAAAAATATTGATTCTACTTTCATTGTCATCTTTTGCTGAGAAAGCACTTTAAATCTATAATTTTTTAAAGGAATGCTTTAGGCTATACATGCATTTTCGTAATTTCTAAAACTTTTCAAATACTTCCTCTGATCTATCCACGAATATACGGATCTCTTTGTGCTGAGAAATGCATTTTAAAGTTACTAATGCAGCTAAATCCATAATGAGCCCTAATTGCCTTATAAAACTTTAAATTGAAGCCTTTATATCAAATATTAGTTTATTTCCAACATGCATAGCAAAACTACCATTGTTTCAGATGTTGGAGTGACAACCACTACGCCCTCACTGAATGGAACAACTCTGCTTGTAACGCCATCTACAACCTTGTCTACAACTGCTGTGACTACCACTGCACCATGTAAGAACTTAATTGTGAATTTATGTAAAAACTTTACAAGAAGCTCCAACAAGTTTCATTATAAATTATTTCTTGACTGTCCAGGTAAGAAATATTACTGCATACCAATGTTCCAGTGTTCCATCAAAAGCCTGCCAGTATTCAATGCTAAAAACTGAGTCTGGCCACCGTTTGCCTATAGAATTCTGATGCCAGTTCTTATTATTCAGTATGGGTCCAATTTGACTGCTATATAGGTCGGTACACTCTTTCCCTTTCTCACCCTGCATGACCATCAGAACCTGGCTTCTGCTTTCTATTATCGGTTTCAGTCTGGCTTCTAATAATATTATGAAAAACGATTGCGATTTCTCTTGAAGTAACCATCGAAACATGTCATGCGGTGTATGGCACATATTTCCGCTATGAGGCGGTCAAACAGTGAGATAGGAATACCGATAAAGGCAGACGGGGAGGCAAACTGAAGTTCTCATTAGCTGTCAAGGCCTCGTTGTGAAGAAATAATTCTTCTGTGTAGACTCTGAACGTTATACTTTGGATATAAAAATGTCAACGAATTCATGCAACAGATCTTTTTATCACACCTATGAATTGAATGTAGCTGGCGATGCCTATAAAAAATCTTTTCAGCGAAATGTCCAGTGACAATGATCGACGATGTCGTCAGCCCAGACGCGGTGCAGGTTACTGCAGATGTCAATCCAGACAGTGCTCCACTGGCATTGAGCAAGACATCTCCGTTCTACACAGCCACTGGAAAACCAGACACCTACATCCAGTGGACGATTATCATCCGCTCCAGGACCACGCCCAAAATCAATAGAATCTACTTCGTCGTCTTCGGAGTGACGGAGGTCTACTACGTGCTTCGAAGCCCGGTTGAGACGTACCCATCGCCGAAACGGACAACTGATCCAACTGAGGAGACCGTAGTCACGGCCAGCTTCCCTGTTCCGATCGACGCGGATACGTTGACCGTTTACATGAAACCTGCCAGCGATACAACTGAAGTTCAGTTGTCGCAGCTCGAAGTAAAGGCCTGCTATGAACCAGGTTTGTTACTGTTTTGTTTTGTCTGCAAATATCCTTTTTGGACCCATGTGTGTTTACATGTGATCTTTGATATGGCTTTTCATGGTATACGGACTATTGGTCATAATTTTATGAACAATTGGTTATGGAGTCAATATCACTGGTCAACGGACCTTTTATTCACATGGACTATTATGTCACAGGGACTATTGGTCACAGGACTAATGGTCATTATAAAGATTGGTCTTAGGCTTTATAACAATTTACGGCTTAAATTAGTCAAGTATAGTTATCGAATAACTTATTGAAGAGGTTAAAAACACTATAATTTATTTGCTAGATCATTATTAATTTATTGTAAAAAAGTAAAACTCTAGAACTTAAAACAGCAACAGAGCAGAAGGAGCTCAAAGATGTCTACTAGGCCTACTAGATTATTTTAAAGTAGCCTCCTTTTTCAGACAAATAGGCCTACATCTGTTCCAAACATCATTTTAGTTCTTTGAAGCCCGTTTCCGTCTGCAAGTAATTATCTTAGTAAGTTTCTTCATTGTCAGCTATTTTATTTATTTATTTTATTTATCTTCCAACGCTTGTTGTCCCTAATTGATATTCAATAATCGTAAAGCAGGTTGCCTATTTCGTCAACAGTTTATTTCTTTTATCAAATAAGATCGATGCCGTTTAATTTCGGCAAAAAATCATGACCAACTGACCCTAATACCAATCATCTGCAATCTACATGACCTATCATCCTATGACCAATCGTCTTAGGCTATATCAGACTTTCCAAATGTTGCGATATACTAAAGACGAACGTTCGTCTTTACTACGGCTTGTATATCGCCTTACACATCTAAGAAGAAACTTCTAAAGATTCACAGCGCTAAAGATAATTATATTCAGGTGCATAAACCTACGATAGACTGAACTGTATGATTCTCAAAATTGTGATGCTTGTGCCAGTTGTAGCCCCAACGAGTGTGACTCCGCCAGCTTCAACCGGTGCCACGACTCAACTGCCGATTTCGACCAGTTCTGCCACTGCTCTGCCAAGTAAGCTTTCTCTTCGTTAATAATTTACAGGCCTATTATTAAAATGACGGCTATCCTGCAAACGGTCTCCGGAAATGCACTATTTATGAAGTTGAGCATAATATGCTTAGGCCTATATTATATTACGGTATATCATATTATAACCAACAGGCCATAAGCTTATTTTTCTTTTAGCAGTGGCACTGAATGACTTTCATTTAACTCAAAGAAAATGGCTACTTTTAATGCCCACGCAACGAAAACATTAATGTGCCTAATTCCATCCATTAATTTTATAGGTTAGACTGTCTGAAATATCCATGCATTAGGCCTATATAAAACCGTTGACTAAAGCGCAGAAATGTTGAACGATCAGTCTTCATTCCTGGGGTTTCTTGAATATCGGTAGTTGGCACTAACTCTTGACAGATAATTATTCCAGGTATGAGGGGCCCGGTAGCGCATTGGATAGAACACTGGCATGGAGATCAGCTGACTCGAGTTTGAGATCCTGAGCCCCGTAGCATAGACGAGCTTTATTGACTGCTCTTAGTGCCGTAGGCCTATAAGCTTATTGTAGGCTTACTGCTGTGTTAGCAATTAAGATTGATGGTAATTGAAATAACTGCATAACTTGCACAGTGCACATGTAGGCCTACATCGCTGTGCGTTTGCAGGCTTTTAATTAAAGAAACTTATTGTTGTAATTATTATTTATAACTAAAGCAGCAGTCAGATGCTTAATTTTGCAAATTTTGGTTCTCTAAGTCTATTTAATGGTCATGCGTTTATCGGGAATGCTTCCAATAATAATTTAAACCATCACTTAGTTATTGACTTACAGGTGATGTTGCTATTCAAAAGCAGTGTCTTAAGGTGTTCCAAGTGGATGTTCAATCGTTTTGTCTGGATCTAGCCTAATGCCTTCACTATGATTGCAAATATTCTCTGTGTTTTATAGCTGTCGAAGCAACAACAATAACATCTCCAGAGAGTACAGCGTCTCCAGCGCTTACGACAACGACCGGCAGTCCAACAACTACAGGCGCAGGTTTGTAATGGATACTATCAATAATCTTTACATTGCATACAATAAGTGGCATCGTTTTGCAGCAATGTCTGGGGTATTGGTGGAACTAAATGAAATCGTGAATTCAATACATAATGAAAATCTATAGGTGCAAAGCACAAGCTTCATCAGAAGTGCTCGTCAGGACATAGGCATTAGGATCCCAGCCGCTCTTCTCTGGTCCGCCTTTCGCATAATTAGGCCTATACCCCAGGGCTTAGTTCGTGCTTGCAGGCGTGTAGTGTTAAACTGAGAGTACAAGCGTAGCCACTTGATCAATGACATCACATTGGCAAAGTTCAAGGTCAAAAGTCACGAGGGTCACGGGAATTACGTAATCAGGTTATAGTACTTGCGTAATCAGGTAACCGCGACATCTAAGCTTACTTCAATTCTCAATAGTACCACTCTTGCACGTAGTCTACATGTACATGTAAGTGTGACGACATCATCTAAACATTTTTATCATGCGTAATTCCGCCAATGCCATGTAATATCGCCTTCAACTGAAAATGTAGGCCTATCTCAAATAGTTTTGGATCTTTTGTAAAGTAATTTTATGTGATTCAGAATTTGCATATCAGTGCAATAATTTAAAAACCTCCTCGCGTGCTCATTCAGATTAGATGGTTTTAAACTTGCAGCACAATGCAATGGGGTGATGCTTGACAGCAAGACGAGCCCTGGGATGGTTCAAATGACATCTAGTGTTAACCCAACGGAAGCAGGCAAGTCCCTTAGTGGGTCTGGAGACGTCTTCAGAGCCAACGGAGAACCCTCAAAAGCCATTCAACTAACGATGACCATTGACTCCGTCGATATGCCGAAGATCACAAGTCTTTACATGACAACCAGTGGAGCCAAGGAGATCAGCTATGAACTTGTGTATGGAGTGTCATCAATTGCATCTCCGCCCATGACAGCCGATCCCAACACGAGAACGACAGTCTCCTCTGGAGAATTTCCGTCTCCAATGACCGCGAATAAAGTCATTGTGTACCTTACACCAGCCAGTGCTGACTTGCCAGTTGAGGTTTCAGGCTTCTATGTCGTGGCTTGTTTTGAGCCAGGTTAGTCATTTGACCTGCTTTTGATGGAAATATTGAAATTTACTTGCTTCTTTTCCATAATAGGCCTACCTGCCTCCGTGTGAATCTATGTCGTATTTCAAAAGAATTTGACATTAGTAACCAATGTCACTCTATTTGGTTTAGCCTATTTTTGAACACATGCATAAATAAAGTAGGGTAGAGTTAATAAAAGAGCTTGACTTCTTGAACCAATTCAATATTCATGAATTCGTGTAACACATTTTTGTGCGAAATCAATCACCTTTTTCTATTCGGTTATTACTTTTAAATTGTTTAAGAGTGGTATTAGGGGATTATGAGAGTGAACTTGAAATGCACAGCCGAAACTTCATGCCAAGTATTTTTTAGGTATTCCATTTTATATAAAATTGCACATCTAATATATATTATGTATATACCATATATTTTCATTCTGGATGATTCAGTGAGTTTGCAGTAGCTTTACCATTTATAATGGGCATCTAGACCTGTTAGGGCTGTATTGTGCCTGATTGGCTCCTTGCAATGTTTTTTGGGCTCGAGTCTGTCCGATTCGTTTAGACCTGCCGCCTATAAAATTATATAGCAATCCATAATGGTTTTAGCGTTCAGCGTCATGCATCGCTATTTTGCTATATTTACGCTTAATAAACATGACTATAATATTATTCATAGCCTACTAGCAGAAGACGATATTCTGATAATATTTAGCATTCTAAATACCTGCCGGTCTGCCTTGTTCTTTTTTTAGCAACAGAGACAACACCGACACAAACTACAACAATTACTCCTCGTAAGTCTCATTTACCAGCTTTGTTCTTGTAGATTTACCTGTTATTTGTCTGAACTAATTTTATGTCGTTTAATCGGATTACATCTAAATGAAAACGTTTTACATTTAATTAAAACTTTAGATCTACATGTATACTGATAGCTACAATGTACCTTGCCATCGTTTGAAAGCCCGCTCTAAAAAGCGAATCGATAATGAATTCTTTTGGTGAAACGCTTGGTCACGTTACCTGCGGTTGCAAGTTTCACTCAAAAATACAAAAATTGTGCACAAGTGCCTCTGTCAGTAATCAGTATTAGTTAATAACGGCGTACGAGAAAGAAGAGAAAGAAGAAAAGTAGAAGTAGATGAAGAAGAGAAAGAAGAAGGGTGATCATGATGATGAAGACGAATAGGAAAACGGGTAGGAAAATTACGATGAAGACCATGACTATGATGATGATAATGATGATGATGATGATGGTGATGATGATGATGATGATGATGATGACGGTGGCGATGACGATGATGATGGTGATGGTGATGACTCCTAACTAATGTTGATGATGATGATGATGATGATGATGATGATGATGATGATGATGATGATGATGATGATGATGATGATGATGATGATGATGATGATGATGATGATGATGATGATGATGATGATGATGATGATGACGAGGATGACGATGATGATGATGATGATGATGATGACTACGACGACGATGGCGACGATGACGATAGTGATGATGATGATGATGATGATAACGATGATGACGACGACGATGATGACGATAATGATGATGATGTGTTGAAGAGAAGTCTCTCAAGTTTACCATGCTGTCATGCTGTCACTATATAGAGTTTGGCGACCTCATTATACTTAGCCTCGTTATATGCGGGTTGGTGAACTGTCCTCTCCTTCGCCGTCGTCTCGTCTTGCCGCCGGCGACAGTGTACAGTCAGTGTACTCAAATCAGTTAATATTGCTAAGGGTTAATGTGAATCAAAAATTTCAACCGTGTTTCTGCTCGATGAGGATTTGAACTCCCAACAGTCCAGCACGCAAAACTGACTTACATAAAAAATATGATTTCAGCGAAATGCGACGAGACGATGCTCGATGCCCAGACGAGCGCAGACACTGTAACGATCACTTCAAACGTTGCTCCAGAAGAAGCGCCAAAGGCTCTGAGTAAATCCGGTGATGCTTTCACGGCAACAGCTGATCCGTCCACGTACATTACTCTAACACTGACATTCAAGTCTGCAACAACTGCAAAGCTAACGAACATCTTCATGGATCTTTTCGGAGTGAAGGAAGTTTTCTACCAGTTTGTGTTTGGATCATCCTCTGTTTCGTCACCAACGGTGCCCACCGACCCAACAGTAAAAACAAAAATGTCTTCCGGAGAGCTACCATATCCAATGGAGGTAGACCAACTCATTGTCTACCTCAAGCCAGCAAGCGCCGATGTGCCTGTGGTGGTTTCTGACTTCTACGTCAAGACATGCTTTGGACCAGGTAAATAATTTTGGATTTCGTTGTGTTAGCTTCTTCTTTTGTTTGGAGCTAAGCGCATTGTATGACTACTTGCATATCCGTCGGAATAAAATTTTATTTCGGGTAAAGCAAAATGTATGCATAGCCTACCACTTGTTATTGTGTCTGTTAGATAGGCCTGTCCTCGTTGTAATTTGGTTACCGTATTTGTCCAAAATTATAGTTTATTATTATCTGCCATTTTGTTAAACGATTCTATAATAATAGCATAGTCGTTGCGGTGTTAGGTTGCGGAAATTTGAGCGATTGTTATTTGAACGGACGACAATAGAACGGCGACACTTTGACAGTTAGGCCTAATAGTAAACGTAGCCAACAATAGCACAGGTAACACACTGACACTTTGACAGCTAAAAGGAGCCGACAATAGCACAGGTGACACTTTACCGGTCCGTTATAGCCTATTATGGCGACGACTAGTCAACAATTCACAAGGAATATTTCACGTGGTCCAGTACCATTTGTAAAACCGGCCCTGCGATCTGGAACGGGCTCCCTATTAAACTACGTACATGTATAATGCCTAAAGCATTTGAGACCAAATTCTGCTCTACGCACAAGGTTGTTCTCTTTAGCCGTTGTTGGTTCGGGAGCGCTGCTGAGTTGATGGCCTTGAATAGGTGCCATGTCAATCTCTGAAATCAATGGATGAATGCGCCACCATGAGGACATGAGAATCTAGGTTCTTTTTAGTTGAATCACAGACTGCAACAAAAACAATAATGTGCCTACTGCCATCCATTAATTTTATAGTTTAGTCCGTCTGAAATATACAGGATATTTTATAAACTTCTCACCATAGGCGTGCCCATTCTACAAGAGATTTTGAAAGATTCATAACGCTAAAGATACATGTAGGTCCAGACGCACACGATAGGCTGAGCTGTATGATTCTCAAGATTGTGATGCTTGTGTTAGTTGTAGCCACAACGAGTGTTACTCCGCCAGCTTCAACCGGTGCCACGACTCAACTGCCGATTTCAACCAGTTCTGCGACTGCTCCGCCAAGTAAGCTTTCTCTCCGTTTATACAGAATGGCGGTTATTCTGCAAACGGTTTTCGGAAATACGCGAATATAAAAACATTTTAGCAATTGCTCTGAGTGACTTTCATTTAGCTTAAAGAAAATGGCTAATCTTGATGCTAATACGCTTTAACACGTCTTAACGTCCTTTTGTATTATTACTAAAGTCGATGGAAAACGGTTCTATTAGCAGGCGAATCTTACGAGCCTTGACGAATTCAAAATCCGCAATGTTTTCGCAATAGCCCAGATCTTCGCAACATCAACCTTGATTGACAAAAATTTATGGCTGGGCCTAAATTAACGACCTGTTCTTTAAACATCGCTGATCGCATGTAACCTGTTTATTTTTCAAATTTTGATTAACACTTTTACAATGTTCTTCCAAAATCGCGATATCCTTTTGATGACATAATCTTCCTAATTAAAATAATTAATTAATTAATAGAACAATATAAATAAAAGGAGTGATTGGCACAGCCGAGTTAGTTATCTATTCATTTGCGTTCCATTGCATGTAGGCCTATGAATAATTCATCAAGCGCCTTTGTAAGTGCACACCGCTCGCAGTGCGTAGAACTCATAGAAAAGGTTAGAAGTGATTTTGTGATTTTGAGACAGCAAAAATATGCAAATTAGGTTAGTCTACTAGTAGGCCTAACTAGCTAATAGTCAAGAACGTGTCAACGCAGAGCTGATCTCCACGTGCGGGACCAATGAAGGTGGAAGGTCAGTGCCGCTGAATTCCTCTAAATCTGTAGGTCTATAGCCTAAACGTGATGATATTATCGAAGAATGTTTCCAATTTAAGCCATAGTTATCGAATCACAAACAATAATAGGCCTATTGCTATTCACGATCAGTGTCTTAATCTGTCGAAAACGAATGTCAGTCGTTTTTGTCTGGATCTAGGCCTAATATAGTAATATCTTCATCATGACGAAGAATAGTCGTTCTCTCTGTTTAATAGTTTTTGAAACAACTACTACACCAACGACACCTCTGGAGAGTACAGCGTCTCCAGCACTTACGACATCGGCCAGTAGTCCAACAACTACAGGCGCAGGTTTGTAATGGGCGTGGTCATTAAACTTTGGATTGCAAACCTACGCGTAGCATCGTTTTGCAGCAACGTCATACATCTTGATCATTGGTGATCCAACAGAAATCGTAAACTCAATACGATGAAAATCTAGAGGCGTTAAGCATAAAACTTTTCACAAGTGTTCGTGCGATCATAGGCTCCCATCCACTTTTCTTGGGTCGTCCTTATGCTATATCTCATGGTTTCGTACTTGTCATAGGCACACACCCGACCTTCTAGGCCCTCTAGGGTCCAGAGCTCTTATGTCTTATAGGCTATCTGGGTTTAGTACTTGCCATCCTTTTGCTAACCGCCAATCCCTATTTAAAACTGATGACAATGTCTGTGGTAGTAGAATGGCGCGATGATCTAAATGCGCGCTTCTTGCTAGCCGACAAAATCTACATGTAGGCCTATATAGTCTGACGGTGAAGACAATCCCGTAGCCGAATTGGTCCGAATATCTAAATCGGCGCTATGTGAATAGTGAACACAGTGTTTCTACACTAGGTCCGTATGTGAGCTGTGAGATATAAAAGAGAGATATAAAAAGACCGAGGCAGGCAGACGGTGAGGGTAAATTGAATTCTCATTAGCTGTCGTGGCCTAGTGGTGAAATATAAATTCGTCTAAGTAAACCCTGAACGTAATAGGTCTACCTCTGATATGAATTGTCTGCGAATTCCTGTAACATTTTTGACCACTCCAATGAATCGACAGTGGCTGACGAATGTCTTGAAAAACTTTTCAGCGAAATGTCCAGTGACAATGATCGACGATGTCGTCAGCCCAGACGCGGTGCAGGTTACTGCAGATGTCAATCCAGACAGTGCTCCACTGGCATTGAGCAAGACATCTCCGTTCTACACAGCCACTGGAAAACCAGACACCTACATCCAGTGGACGATAATCATCCGCTCCAGGACCACGCCCAAAATCAATAGAATCTACTTCGTCGTCTTCGGAGTGACGGAGGTCTACTACGTGCTTCGAAGTCCGGTTGAGACGTACCCATCGCCGAAACGAACAACTGATCCAACTGAGGAGACCGTAGTCACGGCCAGCTTCCCTGTTCCGATCGACGCAGATACGTTGACCGTTTACATGAAACCTGCCAGCGATACAACTGAAATTCAGTTGTCGCAGCTCGAAGTAAAGGCCTGCTATGAGCCAGGTTTGTTACTGTTTTGTCTACAAATGTCCTGTTTAGACTGAAGTGTGTTTACGTTTGTTCATTCATGTGGCTTTCATAAATATTATGTTGCTATATACTACATACGAACCTACGTCTTGACAGGGAGCTTCTATATCGCCTTACGCATCTCAGAAGAAACTTTCAAGATTAACTGCGATAAAGATAATATATTCGGGCCTACGATAGGCTGAACTGTATGATTCTCAAGATTGTGATGCTTGTGACAGTTGTAGCCACAACGAGTGTGACTCCGCCAGCTTCCACCGGTGCCACGACTCAACTGCCGATTTCAACCAGTTCTGCGACTTCTCCGCCAAGTAAGCTTTCTCACCGTTACTAAATGACGGATAATTCTGTAAACGGTTTTTGAAACTGCGCTATTCACGAAGCTGAGCATATTTCTTCTTAGGAATTGCTCTAAATGACTATTTTAGCATAAACAACATGGCAAATTTTAAATCTCACGCTTTATTGTCTTGTTGTATGTCTTGAAAGTCGATGAAAATGAGCCAAGGTGAAGATATGGGAATCTAGGTTGTTCTGCTTGCATAACAGGTTTCATCGAAAACATTGATGTGACTAATTATTCCACTCGGTATTTTAATAACTTAAACTGGCTAAAATATCCACGCAGTGAAATGAACAAATTGTTTATGAAGTTATTGACTGCGGCGTAGAAATGTTGATCAATCAGTCGTCATTTTTCTTCTCTCGAATATAAATGAAGCCATAGTTATCGACTCACAATGAATATTTCTATTCACGATCAACATTTTGTACTATTTAATTCTCACGCTTTATTGTCTTGTTGTATGTCATGAAAGTCGATGTTTGGTCGTTATCTCCGGCTCTAATTATGATAGCAAATACTCATTCTCTGTGTTTAATAGCTGCCGAAACAACGACACCTCTGGAGAGTACAACATCTCCAGCACTCACGACAACGACCGGTAGTCCAACAACGACAGTCGCAGGTTTGTAATGGATGCTGTCAATAATATTAGATTTCATGCAGGCAAGTTGCTTCGGTTTGCAGAAATTTTATACATCTGGCTCATTTCAGCTGTGAAGGTGTCAAAGAGAGAGAGAGAGAGTAAGAGAGAGGCAGGCAGACGGTGAGGGTAAATTGAATTCTCATTAGCTGTCGTGGCCTAGTGGTGAAATATAAATTCGTCTAAGTAAACCCTGAACGTAATAGGTCTACCTCTGATATGAATTGTCAGCGAATTTCTGTAACATTTTTGATCACTCCAATGAATCGACAGTGGCTGACGAATGTCTTGAAAAACTTTTCAGCGAAATGTCCAGTGACAATGATCGACGATGTCGTCAGCCCAGACGCGGTGCAGGTTACTGCAGATGTCAATCCAGACAGTGCTCCACTGGCATTGAGCAAGACATCTCCGTTCTACACAGCCACTGGAAAACCAGACACCTACATCCAGTGGACGATAATCATCCGCTCCAGGACCACGCCCAAAATCAATAGAATCTACTTCGTCGTCTTCGGAGTGACGGAGGTCTACTACGTGCTTCGAAGTCCGGTTGAGACGTACCCATCGCCGAAACGAACAACTGATCCAACTGAGGAGACCGTAGTCACGGCCAGCTTCCCTGTTCCGATCGACGCAGATACGTTGACCGTTTACATGAAACCTGCCAGCGATACAACTGAAATTCAGTTGTCGCAGCTCGAAGTAAAGGCCTGCTATGAGCCAGGTTTGTTACTGTTTTGTCTACAAATGTCCTGTTTAGACTGAAGTGTGTTTACGTTTGTTCATTCATGTGGCTTTCATAAATATTATGTTGCTATATACTACATACGAACCTACGTCTTGACAGGGAGCTTCTATATCGCCTTACGCATCTCAGAAGAAACTTTCAAGATTAACTGCGATAAAGATAATATATTCGGGCCTACGATAGGCTGAACTGTATGATTCTCAAGATTGTGATGCTTGTGACAGTTGTAGCCACAACGAGTGTGACTCCGCCAGCTTCCACCGGTGCCACGACTCAACTGCCGATTTCAACCAGTTCTGCGACTTCTCCGCCAAGTAAGCTTTCTCACAGTTACTAAATTTAATGACGGATAATTCTGTAAACGGTTTTTGAAACTGCGCTATTCACGAAGCTGAGCATATTTCTTCTTAGCAATTGCTCTAAATGACTATTTTAGCATAAAAATATGGCAAATTTTAAATCTCACGCTTTATTGTCTTGTTGTATGTCTTGAAAGTCGATGAAAATGAGCCAAGGTGAAGATATGAGAATCTAGGTTGTTCTACTTGCACAACAGGTTTCATCGAAAACATTGATGTGACTAATTATTCCAGTCGGTATTTTAATAACTTAAACTGTCTAAAATATCCACGCAGTGAAATGAACAAATTGTTTATGAAATTATTGACTGCGGCGTAGAAATGTTGATCAATCAGTCGTCATTTTTCTTCTCTCGAATATAAATGAAGCCATAGTTATCGACTCACAATGAATATTTCTATTCACGATCAACATTTTATACTATTTAATTCTCACGCTTTATTGTCTTGTTTTATGTCATGAAAGTCGATGTTTGGTCGTTATCTCTGGCTCTAATTATGATAGCAAACACTCATTCTCTGTGTTTAATAGCTGCCGAAACAACGACACCTCTGGAGAGTACAACATCTCCAGCACTCATGACAACGACCGGTAGTCCAACAACGACAGTCGCAGGTTTGTAATGGATGCTGTCAATAATATTAGATTTCATGCAGACAAGTTGCTTCGGTTTGCATAAATTTCATACAGTTGGCTCATTTCAGCTGTGAAGGTGTCAAAGAGAGAGAGAGTAGATGCAGTCAGACGGTGAGGGTAAATTGAATTCTCATTAGCTGTCGTGGCCTAGTGGTGAAATATAAATTCGTCTAAGTAAACCCTGAACGTAATAGGCCTACCTCTGATATGAATTGTCAGCGAATTTCTGTAACATTTTTGATCACTCCAATGAATCGACAGTGGCTGACGAACGTCTTGAAAAACTTTTCAGCGAAATGTCCAGTGACAATGATCGACGATGTCGTCAGCCCAGACGCGGTGCAGGTTACTGCAGATGTCAATCCAGACAGTGCTCCACTGGCATTGAGCAAGACATCTCCGTTCTACACAGCCACTGGAAAACCAGACACCTACATCCAGTGGACGATAATCATCCGCTCCAGGACCACGCCCAAAATCAATAGAATCTACTTCGTCGTCTTCGGAGTGACGGAGGTCTACTACGTGCTTCGAAGTCCGGTTGAGACGTACCCATCGCCGAAACGAACAACTGATCCAACTGAGGAGACCGTAGTCACGGCCAGCTTCCCTGTTCCGATCGACGCAGATACGTTGACCGTTTACATGAAACCTGCCAGCGATACAACTGAAATTCAGTTGTCGCAGCTCGAAGTAAAGGCCTGCTATGAGCCAGGTTTGTTACTGTTTTGTCTACAAATGACCTGTTTAGACTGAAGTGTGTTTACGTTTGATCATTCATGTGGCTTTCATAAATATTATGTTGCTATATACTACATACGAACCTACGTCTTGACAGGGAGCTTCTATATCGCCTTACGCATCTCAGAAGAAACTTTCAAGATTAACTGCGATAAAGATAATACATGTATATTCGGGCCTACGATAGGCTGAACTGTATGATTCTCAAGATTGTGATGCTTGTGACAGTTGTAGCCACAACGAGTGTGACTCCGCCAGCTTCCACCGGTGCCACGACTCAACTGCCGATTTCAACCAGTTCTGCGACTTCTCCGCCAAGTAAGCTTTCTCACCGTTACTAAATTTAATGACGGATAATTCTGTAAACGGTTTTTGAAACTGCGCTATTCACGAAGCTGAGCATATTTCTTCTTAGCAATTGCTCTAAATGACTATTTTAGCATAAAAATATGGCAAATTTTAAATCTCACGCTTTATTGTCTTGTTGTATGTCATGAAAGTCGATGAAAATGAGCCAAGGTGAAGATATGAGATTTTAGGTTGTTCTACTTGCATAACAGGTTTCATCGAAAACATTGATGTGACTAATTATTCCAGTCGGTATTTTAATAACTTAAACTGTCTAAAATATCCACGCAGTGAAATGAACAAATTGTTTATGAAATTATTGACTGCGGCGTAGAAATGTTGATCAATCAGTCGTCATTTTTCTTCTCTCGAATATAAATGAAGCCATAGTTATCGACTCACAATGAATATTTCTATTCACGATCAACATTTTATACTATTTAATTCTCACGCTTTATTGTCTTGTTGTATGTCATGAAAGTCGATGTTTGGTCGTTATCTCCGGCTCTAATTATGATAGCAAATACTCAATCTCTGTGTTTAATAGCTGCCGAAACATCGACACCTCTGGGGAGTACAACATCTCCAGCACTCACGACAACGACCGGTAGTCCAACAACGACAGTCGCAGGTTTGTAATGGATGCTGTCAATAATATTAGATTTCATGCAGGCAAATTGCTTCGGTTTGCAGAAATTTCATACAGTTGGCTCATTTCAGCTGTGAAGGTGTCAAAGAGAGAGAGAGAGAGAGAGAGAAAGTAAGAGAGAGGCAGGCAGATGGTGAGGGTAAGTTGAATTCTCATTAGCTGTCGTGGCCTAGTGGTGAAATATAAATTCGTCTAAGTAAACCCTGAACGTAATAGGCCTACCTCTGATATGAATTGTCAGCGAATTTCTGTAACATTTTTGATCACTCCAATGAATCGACAGTGGCTGACGAATGTCTTGAAAAACTTTTCAGCGAAATGTCCAGTGACAATGATCGACGATGTCGTCAGCCCAGACGCGGTGCAGGTTACTGCAGATGTCAATCCAGACAGTGCTCCACTGGCATTGAGCAAGACATCTCCGTTCTACACAGCCACTGGAAAACCAGACACCTACATCCAGTGGACGATAATCATCCGCTCCAGGACCACGCCCAAAATCAATAGAATCTACTTCGTCGTCTTCGGAGTGACGGAGGTCTACTACGTGCTTCGAAGTCCGGTTGAGACGTACCCATCGCCGAAACGAACAACTGATCCAACTGAGGAGACCGTAGTCACGGCCAGCTTCCCTGTTCCGATCGACGCAGATACGTTGACCGTTTACATGAAACCTGCCAGCGATACAACTGAAATTCAGTTGTCGCAGCTCGAAGTAAAGGCCTGCTATGAGCCAGGTTTGTTACTGTTTTGTCTACAAATGTCCTGTTTAGACTGAAGTGTGTTTACGTTTGTTCATTCATGTGGCTTTCATAAATATTATGTTGCTATATACTACATACGAACCTACGTCTTGACAGGGAGCTTCTATATTGCCTTACGCATCTCAGAAGAAACTTTCAAGATTAACTGCGATAAAGATAATACATGTATATTCGGGCCTACGATAGGCTGAACTGTATGATTCTCAAGATTGTGATGCTTGTGACAGTTGTAGCCACAACGAGTGTGACTCCGCCAGCTTCCACCGGTGCCACGACTCAACTGCCGATTTCAACCAGTTCTGCGACTTCTCCGCCAAGTAAGCTTTCTCACCGTTACTAAATGACGGATAATTCTGTAAACGGTTTTTGAAACTGCGCTATTCACTAAGTTGAGCAAATATTTTTACTTAGCAATTGCTCTAAATGACTATTTTAGCATAAATAACATGGTAAATTTTAAATCTCACGCTTTATTGTCTTGTTGTATGTCATGAAAGTCGATGTTTGGTCGTTATCTCCGGCTCTAATTATGATAGCAAATACTCATTCTCTGTGTTTAATAGCTGCCGAAACAACGACACCTCTGGAGAGTACAACATCTCCAGCACTCACGACAACGACCGGTAGTCCAACAACGACAGTCGCAGGTTTGTAATGGATGCTGTCAATAATATTAGATTTCATGCAGGCAAGTTGCTTCGGTTTGCAGAAATTTCATACATCTGGCTCATTTCAGCTGTGAAGGTGTCAAAGAGAGAGAGAGAGAGAGTAAGAGAGAGGCAGGCAGACGGTGAAGGTAAATTGAATTCTCATTAGCTGTCGTGGCCTAGTGGTGAAATATAAATTCGTCTAAGTAAACCCTGAACGTAATAGGCCTACCTCTGATATGAATTGTCAGCGAATTTCTGTAACATTTTTGATCACTCCAATGAATCGACAGTGGCTGACGAATGTCTTGAAAAACTTTTCAGCGAAATGTCCAGTGACAATGATCGACGATGTCGTCAGCCCAGACGCGGTGCAGGTTACTGCAGATGTCAATCCAGACAGTGCTCCACTGGCATTGAGCAAGACATCTCCGTTCTACACAGCCACTGGAAAACCAGACACCTACATCCAGTGGACGATAATCATCCGCTCCAGGACCACGCCCAAAATCAATAGAATCTACTTCGTCGTCTTCGGAGTGACGGAGGTCTACTACGTGCTTCGAAGTCCGGTTGAGACGTACCCATCGCCGAAACGAACAACTGATCCAACTGAGGAGACCGTAGTCACGGCCAGCTTCCCTGTTCCGATCGACGCAGATACGTTGACCGTTTACATGAAACCTGCCAGCGATACAACTGAAATTCAGTTGTCGCAGCTCGAAGTAAAGGCCTGCTATGAGCCAGGTTTGTTACTGTTTTGTCTACAAATGTCCTGTTTAGACTGAAGTGTGTTTACGTTTGTTCATTCATGTGGCTTTCATAAATATTATGTTGCTATATACTACATACGAACCTACGTCTTGACAGGGAGCTTCTATATCGCCTTACGCATCTCAGAAGAAACTTTCAAGATTAACTGCGATAAAGATAATACATGTATATTCGGGCCTACGATAGGCTGAACTGTATGATTCTCAAGATTGTGATGCTTGTGACAGTTGTAGCCACAACGAGTGTGACTCCGCCAGCTTCCACCGGTGCCACGACTCAACTGCCGATTTCAACCAGTTCTGCGACTTCTCCGCCAAGTAAGCTTTCTCACCGTTACTAAATTTAATGACGGATAATTCTGTAAACGGTTTTTGAAACTGCGCTATTCACGAAGCTGAGCATATTTCTTCTTAGCAATTGCTCTAAATGACTATTTTAGCATAAAAATATGGCAAATTTTAAATCTCACGCTTTATTGTCTTGTTGTATGTCATGAAAGTCGATGAAAATGAGCCAAGGTGAAGATATGAGATTCTAGGTTGTTCTACTTGCATAACAGGTTTCATCGAAAACATTGATGTGACTAATTATTCCAGTCGGTATTTTAATAACTTAAACTGTCTAAAATATCCACGCAGTGAAATGAACAAATTGTTTATGAAATTATTGACTGCGGCGTAGAAATGTTGATCAATCAGTCGTCATTTTTCTTCTCTCGAATATAAATGAAGCCATAGTTATCGACTCACAATGAATATTTCTATTCACGATCAACATTTTATACTATTTAATTCTCACGCTTTATTGTCTTGTTGTATGTCATGAAAGTCGATGTTTGGTCGTTATCTCCGGCTCTAATTATGATAGCAAATACTCAATCTCTGTGTTTAATAGCTGCCGAAACATCGACACCTCTGGAGAGTACAACATCTCCAGCACTCACGACAACGACCGGTAGTCCAACAACGACAGTCGCAGGTTTGTAATGGATGCTGTCAATAATATTAGATTTCATGCAGGCAAATTGCTTCGGTTTGCAGAAATTTCATACAGTTGGCTCATTTCAGCTGTGAAGGTGTCAAAGAGAGAGAGAGAGAGAGAGAGAAAGTAAGAGAGAGGCAGGCAGATGGTGAGGGTAAGTTGAATTCTCATTAGCTGTCGTGGCCTAGTGGTGAAATATAAATTCGTCTAAGTAAACCCTGAACGTAATAGGCCTACCTCTGATATGAATTGTCAGCGAATTTCTGTAACATTTTTGATCACTCCAATGAATCGACAGTGGCTGACGAATGTCTTGAAAAACTTTTCAGCGAAATGTCCAGTGACAATGATCGACGATGTCGTCAGCCCAGACGCGGTGCAGGTTACTGCAGATGTCAATCCAGACAGTGCTCCACTGGCATTGAGCAAGACATCTCCGTTCTACACAGCCACTGGAAAACCAGACACCTACATCCAGTGGACGATAATCATCCGCTCCAGGACCACGCCCAAAATCAATAGAATCTACTTCGTCGTCTTCGGAGTGACGGAGGTCTACTACGTGCTTCGAAGTCCGGTTGAGACGTACCCATCGCCGAAACGAACAACTGATCCAACTGAGGAGACCGTAGTCACGGCCAGCTTCCCTGTTCCGATCGACGCAGATACGTTGACCGTTTACATGAAACCTGCCAGCGATACAACTGAAATTCAGTTGTCGCAGCTCGAAGTAAAGGCCTGCTATGAGCCAGGTTTGTTACTGTTTTGTCTACAAATGTCCTGTTTAGACTGAAGTGTGTTTACGTTTGTTCATTCATGTGGCTTTCATAAATATTATGTTGCTATATACTACATACGAACCTACGTCTTGACAGGGAGCTTCTATATTGCCTTACGCATCTCAGAAGAAACTTTCAAGATTAACTGCGATAAAGATAATACATGTATATTCGGGCCTACGATAGGCTGAACTGTATGATTCTCAAGATTGTGATGCTTGTGACAGTTGTAGCCACAACGAGTGTGACTCCGCCAGCTTCCACCGGTGCCACGACTCAACTGCCGATTTCAACCAGTTCTGCGACTTCTCCGCCAAGTAAGCTTTCTCACCGTTACTAAATGACGGATAATTCTGTAAACGGTTTTTGAAACTGCGCTATTCACTAAGTTGAGCAAATATTTTTACTTAGCAATTGCTCTAAATGACTATTTTAGCATAAATAACATGGTAAATTTTAAATCTCACGCTTTATTGTCTTGTTGTATGTCATGAAAGTCGATGTTTGGTCGTTATCTCCGGCTCTAATTATGATAGCAAATACTCATTCTCTGTGTTTAATAGCTGCCGAAACAACGACACCTCTGGAGAGTACAACATCTCCAGCACTCACGACAACGACCGGTAGTCCAACAACGACAGTCGCAGGTTTGTAATGGATGCTGTCAATAATATTAGATTTCATGCAGGCAAGTTGCTTCGGTTTGCAGAAATTTCATACATCTGGCTCATTTCAGCTGTGAAGGTGTCAAAGAGAGAGAGAGAGAGAGTAAGAGAGAGGCAGGCAGACGGTGAAGGTAAATTGAATTCTCATTAGCTGTCGTGGCCTAGTGGTGAAATATAAATTCGTCTAAGTAAACCCTGAACGTAATAGGCCTACCTCTGATATGAATTGTCAGCGAATTTCTGTAACATTTTTGATCACTCCAATGAATCGACAGTGGCTGACGAATGTCTTGAAAAACTTTTCAGCGAAATGTCCAGTGACAATGATCGACGATGTCGTCAGCCCAGACGCGGTGCAGGTTACTGCAGATGTCAATCCAGACAGTGCTCCACTGGCATTGAGCAAGACATCTCCGTTCTACACAGCCACTGGAAAACCAGACACCTACATCCAGTGGACGATAATCATCCGCTCCAGGACCACGCCCAAAATCAATAGAATCTACTTCGTCGTCTTCGGAGTGACGGAGGTCTACTACGTGCTTCGAAGTCCGGTTGAGACGTACCCATCGCCGAAACGAACAACTGATCCAACTGAGGAGACCGTAGTCACGGCCAGCTTCCCTGTTCCGATCGACGCAGATACGTTGACCGTTTACATGAAACCTGCCAGCGATACAACTGAAATTCAGTTGTCGCAGCTCGAAGTAAAGGCCTGCTATGAGCCAGGTTTGTTACTGTTTTGTCTACAAATGTCCTGTTTAGACTGAAGTGTGTTTACGTTTGTTCATTCATGTGGCTTTCATAAATATTATGTTGCTATATACTACATACGAACCTACGTCTTGACAGGGAGCTTCTATATCGCCTTACGCATCTCAGAAGAAACTTTCAAGATTAACTGCGATAAAGATAATACATGTATATTCGGGCCTACGATAGGCTGAACTGTATGATTCTCAAGATTGTGATGCTTGTGACAGTTGTAGCCACAACGAGTGTGACTCCGCCAGCTTCCACCGGTGCCACGACTCAACTGCCGATTTCAACCAGTTCTGCGACTTCTCCGCCAAGTAAGCTTTCTCACCGTTACTAAATTTAATGACGGATAATTCTGTAAACGGTTTTTGAAACTGCGCTATTCACGAAGCTGAGCATATTTCTTCTTAGCAATTGCTCTAAATGACTATTTTAGCATAAAAATATGGCAAATTTTAAATCTTACGCTTTATTGTCTTGTTGTATGTCATGAAAGTCGATGAAAATGAGCCAAGGTGAAGATATGAGAATCTAGGTTGTTCTACTTGCATAACAGGTTTCATCGAAAACATTGATGTGACTAATTATTCCAGTCGGTATTTTAATAACTTAAACTGTCTAAAATATCCACGCAGTGAAATGAACAAATTGTTTATGAAATTATTGACTGCGGCGTAGAAATGTTGATCAATCAGTCGTCATTTTTCTTCTCTCGAATATAAATGAAGCCATAGTTATCGACTCACAATGAATATTTCTATTCACGATCAACATTTTATACTATTTAATTCTCACGCTTTATTGTCTTGTTGTATGCCATGAAAGTCGATGTTTGGTCGTTATCTCCGGCTCTAATTATGATAGCAAACACTCATTCTCTGTGTTTAATAGCTGCCGAAACAACGACACCTCTGGAAAGTACAACATCTCCAGCACTCATGACAACGACCGGTAGTCCAACAACGACAGTCGCAGGTTTGTAATGGATGCTGACAATAATATTAGATTTCATGCAGGCAATTTGCTTCGGTTTGCATAAATTTCATACAGTTGGCTCATTTCAGCTGTGAAGGTGTCAAAGAGAGAGAGAGTAGATGCAGTCAGACGGTGAGGGTAAATTGAATTCTCATTAGCTGTCGTGGCCTAGTGGTGAAATATAAATTCGTCTAAGTAAACCCTGAACGTAATAGGCCTACCTCTGATATGAATTGTCAGCGAATTTCTGTAACATTTTTGATCACTCCAATGAATCGACAGTGGCTGACGAACGTCTTGAAAAACTTTTCAGCGAAATGTCCAGTGACAATGATCGACGATGTCGTCAGCCCAGACGCGGTGCAGGTTACTGCAGATGTCAATCCAGACAGTGCTCCACTGGCATTGAGCAAGACATCTCCGTTCTACACAGCCACTGGAAAACCAGACACCTACATCCAGTGGACGATAATCATCCGCTCCAGGACCACGCCCAAAATCAATAGAATCTACTTCGTCGTCTTCGGAGTGACGGAGGTCTACTACGTGCTTCGAAGTCCGGTTGAGACGTACCCATCGCCGAAACGAACAACTGATCCAACTGAGGAGACCGTAGTCACGGCCAGCTTCCCTGTTCCGATCGACGCAGATACGTTGACCGTTTACATGAAACCTGCCAGCGATACAACTGAAATTCAGTTGTCGCAGCTCGAAGTAAAGGCCTGCTATGAGCCAGGTTTGTTACTGTTTTGTCTACAAATGTCCTGTTTAGACTGAAGTGTGTTTACGTTTGTTCATTCATGTGGCTTTCATAAATATTATGTTGCTATATACTACATACGAACCTACGTCTTGACAGGGAGCTTCTATATCGCCTTACGCATCTCAGAAGAAACTTTCAAGATTAACTGCGATAAAGATAATACATGTATATTCGGGCCTACGATAGGCTGAACTGTATGATTCTCAAGATTGTGATGCTTGTGACAGTTGTAGCCACAACGAGTGTGACTCCGCCAGCTTCCACCGGTGCCACGACTCAACTGCCGATTTCAACCAGTTCTGCGACTTCTCCGCCAAGTAAGCTTTCTCACCGTTACTAAATTTAATGATGGATAATTCTGTAAACGGTTTTTGAAACTGCGCTATTCACAAAGCTGAGCATATTTCTTCTTAGCAATTGCTCTAAATGACTATTTTAGCATAAAAATATGGCAAATTTTAAATCTCACGCTTTATTGTCTTGTTGTATGTCATGAAAGTCGATGAAAATGAGCCAAGGTGAAGATATGAGAATCTAGGTTGTTCTACTTGCATAACAGGTTTCATCGAAAACATTGATGTGACTAATTATTCCAGTCGGTATTTTAATAACTTAAACTGTCTAAAATATCCACGCAGTGAAATGAACAAATTGTTTATGAAATTATTGACTGCGGCGTAGAAATGTTGATCAATCAGTCGTCATTTTTCTTCTCTCGAATATAAATGAAGCCATAGTTATCGACTCACAATGAATATTTCTATTCACGATCAACATTTTATACTATTTAATTCTCACGCTTTATTGTCTTGTTGTATGTCATGAAAGTCGATGTTTGGTCGTTATCTCCGGCTCTAATTATGATAGCAAATACTCAATCTCTGTGTTTAATAGCTGCCGAAACATCGACACCTCTGGAGAGTACAACATCTCCAGCACTCACGACAACGACCGGTAGTCCAACAACGACAGTCGCAGGTTTGTAATGGATGCTGTCAATAATATTAGATTTCATGCAGGCAAATTGCTTCGGTTTGCAGAAATTTCATACAGTTGGCTCATTTCAGCTGTGAAGGTGTCAAAGAGAGAGAGAGAGAGAGAGAGTAAGAGAGAGGCAGGCAGATGGTGAGGGTAAGTTGAATTCTCATTAGCTGTCGTGGCCTAGTGGTGAAATATAAATTCGTCTAAGTAAACCCTGAACGTAATAGGCCTACCTCTGATATGAATTGTCAGCGAATTTTTGTAACATTTTTGATCACGCCAATGAATCGACAGTGGCTGACGAATGTCTTGAAAAACTTTTCAGCGAAATGTCCAGTGACAATGATCGACGATGTCGTCAGCCCAGACGCGGTGCAGGTTACTGCAGATGTCAATCCAGACAGTGCTCCACTGGCATTGAGCAAGACATCTCCGTTCTACACAGCCACTGGAAAACCAGACACCTACATCCAGTGGACGATAATCATCCGCTCCAGGACCACGCCCAAAATCAATAGAATCTACTTCGTCGTCTTCGGAGTGACGGAGGTCTACTACGTGCTTCGAAGTCCGGTTGAGACGTACCCATCGCCGAAACGAACAACTGATCCAACTGAGGAGACCGTAGTCACGGCCAGCTTCCCTGTTCCGATCGACGCAGATACGTTGACCGTTTACATGAAACCTGCCAGCGATACAACTGAAATTCAGTTGTCGCAGCTCGAAGTAAAGGCCTGCTATGAGCCAGGTTTGTTACTGTTTTGTCTACAAATGTCCTGTTTAGACTGAAGTGTGTTTACGTTTGTTCATTCATGTGGCTTTCATAAATATTATGTTGCTATATACTACATACGAACATGCGTCTTGACAGGGAGCTTCTATATCGCCTTACGCATCTCAGAAGAAACTTTCAAGATTAACTGCGATAAAGATAATACATGTATATTCGGGCCTACGATAGGCTGAACTGTATGATTCTCAAGATTGTGATGCTTGTGACAGTTGTAGCCACAACGAGTGTGACTCCGCCAGCTTCCACCGGTGCCACGACTCAACTGCCGATTTCAACCAGTTCTGCGACTTCTCCGCCAAGTAAGCTTTCTCACCGTTACTAAATGATGGATAATTCTGTAAACGGTTTTTGAAACTGCGCTGTTCACTAAGTTGAGCAAATTTTTTTACTTAGCAATTGCTCTAAATGACTATTTTAGCATAAATAACATGGTAAATTTTAAATCTCACGCTTTATTGTCTTGTTGTATGTCATGAAAGTCGATGTTTGGTCGTTATCTCCGGCTCTAAGTATGATAGCAAATACTCATTCTCTGTGTTTAATAGCTGCCGAAACAACGACACCTCTGGAGAGTACAACATCTCCAGCACTCACGACAACGACCGGTAGTCCAACAACGACAGTCGCAGGTTTGTAATGGATGCTGTCAATAATATTAGATTTCATGCAGGCAAGTTGCTTCGGTTTGCAGAAATTTCATACATCTGGCTCATTTCAGCTGTGAAGGTGTCAAAGAGAGAGAGAGAGTAAGAGAGAGGCAGGCAGACGGTGAGGGTAAATTGAATTCTCATTAGCTGTCGTGGCCTAGTGGTGAAATATAAATTCGTCTAAGTAAACCCTGAACGTAATAGGCCTACCTCTGATATGAATTGTCAGCGAATTTCTGTAACATTTTTGATCACTCCAATGAATCGACAGTGGCTGACGAATGTCTTGAAAAACTTTTCAGCGAAATGTCCAGTGACAATGATCGACGATGTCGTCAGCCCAGACGCGGTGCAGGTTACTGCAGATGTCAATCCAGACAGTGCTCCACTGGCATTGAGCAAGACATCTCCGTTCTACACAGCCACTGGAAAACCAGACACCTACATCCAGTGGACGATAATCATCCGCTCCAGGACCACGCCCAAAATCAATAGAATCTACTTCGTCGTCTTCGGAGTGACGGAGGTCTACTACGTGCTTCGAAGTCCGGTTGAGACGTACCCATCGCCGAAACGAACAACTGATCCAACTGAGGAGACCGTAGTCACGGCCAGCTTCCCTGTTCCGATCGACGCAGATACGTTGACCGTTTACATGAAACCTGCCAGCGATACAACTGAAATTCAGTTGTCGCAGCTCGAAGTAAAGGCCTGCTATGAGCCAGGTTTGTTACTGTTTTGTCTACAAATGTCCTGTTTAGACTGAAGTGTGTTTACGTTTGTTCATTCATGTGGCTTTCGTAAATATTATGTTGCTATATACTACATACGAACCTACGTCTTGACAGGGAGCTTCTATATTGCCTTACGCATCTCAGAAGAAACTTTCAAGATTAACTGCGATAAAGATAATACATGTATATTCGGGCCTACGATAGGCTGAACTGTATGATTCTCAAGATTGTGATGCTTGTGACAGTTGTAGCCACAACGAGTGTGACTCCGCCAGCTTCCACCGGTGCCACGACTCAACTGCCGGTTTCAACCAGTTCTGCGACTTCTCCGCCAAGTAAGCTTTCTCACCGTTACTAAATTTAATGACGGATAATTCTGTAAACGGTTTTTGAAACTGCGCTATTCACGAAGCTGAGCATATTTCTTCTTAGCAATTGCTCTAAATGACTATTTTAGCATAAAAATATGGCAAATTTTAAATCTCACGCTTTATTGTCTTGTTGTATGTCATGAAAGTCGATGAAAATGAGCCAAGGTGAAGATATGGGAATCTAGGTTGTTCTACTTGCATAACAGGTTTCATCGAAAACATTGATGTGACTAATTATTCCAGACGGTATTTTAATAACTTAAACGGTCTAAAATATCCACGCAGTGAAATGAACAAATTGTTTATGAAGTTTTTGACTGCGGCGTAGAAATGTTGATCAATCAGTCGTCATTTTTCTTCTCTCGAATATAAATGAAGCCATAGTTATCGACTCACAATGAATATTTCTATTCACGATCAACATTTTGTACTATTTAATTCTCACGCTCTATTGTCTTGTTGTATGTCATGAAAGTCGATGTTTGGTCGTTATCTCCGGCTCTAATTATGATAGCAAATACTCATTCTCTGTGTTTAATAGCTGCCGAAACAACGACACCTCTGGAGAGTACAACATCTCCAGCACTCATGACAACGACCGGTAGTCCAACAACGACAGTCGCAGGTTTGTAATGGATGCTGTCAATAATATTAGATTTCATGCAGGCAAGTTGCTTCGGTTTGCATAAATTTCATACAGTTAGCTCATTTCAGCTGTGAAGGTGTCAAAGAGAGAGAGTAAGAGAGAGGCAGGCAGACGGTGAGGGTAAATTGAATTCTCATTAGCTGTCGTGGCCTAGTGGTGAAATATAAATTCGTCTAAGTAAACCCTGAACGTAATAGGCCTACCTCTGATATGAATTGTCAGCGAATTTCTGGAACATTTTTTATCACTCCAATGAATCGACAGTGGCTGACGAATGTCTTGAAAAACTTTTCAGCGAAATGTCCAGTGACAATGATCGACGATGTCGTCAGCCCAGACGCGGTGCAGGTTACTGCAGATGTCAATCCAGACAGTGCTCCACTGGCATTGAGCAAGACATCTCCGTTCTACACAGCCACTGGAAAACCAGACACCTACATCCAGTGGACGATAATCATCCGCTCCAGGACCACGCCCAAAATCAATAGAATCTACTTCGTCGTCTTCGGAGTGACGGAGGTCTACTACGTGCTTCGAAGTCCGGTTGAGACGTACCCATCGCCGAAACGAACAACTGATCCAACTGAGGAGACCGTAGTCACGGCCAGCTTCCCTGTTCCGATCGACGCAGATACGTTGACCGTTTACATGAAACCTGCCAGCGATACAACTGAAATTCAGTTGTCGCAGCTCGAAGTAAAGGCCTGCTATGAGCCAGGTTTGTTACTGTTGTGTCTACAAATGTCCTGTTTAGACTGAAGTGTGTTTACGTTTGTTCATTCATGTGGCTTTCATAAATATTATGTTGCTATATACTACATACGAACCTACGTCTTGACAGGGAGCTTCTATATCGCCTTACGCATCTCAGAAGAAACTTTCAAGATTAACTGCGATAAAGATAATATATTCGGGCCTACGATAGGCTGAACTGTATGATTCTCAAGATTGTGATGCTTGTGACAGTTGTAGCCACAACGAGTGTGACTCCGCCAGCTTCCACCGGTGCCACGACTCAACTGCCGATTTCAACCAGTTCTGCGACTTCTCCGCCAAGTAAGCTTTCTCACCGTTACTAAATTTCATGACGGATAATTCTGTAAACGGTTTTTGAAACTGCGCTATTCACGAAGCTGAGCATATTTCTTCTTAGCAATTGCTCTAAATGACTATTTTAGCATAAACAACATGGCAAATTTTAAATCTCACGCTTTATTGTCTTGTTGTATGTCATGAAAGTCGATGAAAATGAGCCAAGGTGAGGATATGAGAATCTGGGTTTTCTAACTGCATCATCCATTAATTTTTTGGGGGACTTTCGAAAATTTTCATGTTGTAGGCTTGACAATTGTCTACTGCCTTTCACGAGAAATAAATTCACTTTTTTGAAATATCTGACTAAGTCGCAGAAAATGTTGACCAATCAGCCTTTATTCCTAGCGTGTCTTGAATTTTGGTTGATGAACTCTTTTTTGAAGCAGGTGTTAAAAGCGCACTGCAGTCCTCTGAATCTGTTTAACAGCAGCTGCTATCGTCATGCGTTTATCGGGTATTTTTCCAGGTTTAGCAATAGGTCCAGTTATCGATTCGCGAGGAATAGGCTTATTTCTATTTTTGATCAGCGTTTAAAGCTGTCGCTATTGAGTGTTCATTGGTTTTATCTGGATCTAATGCCTTCATTGTGATAGCATGTGCTCATTCACTGTGTTTTATAGCTGTAGAAACAACAACACCTATGGGAAGTACATTGCCTCCAGCACTTACGACGACGACCACTAGTCCAACAACTACAGACGCAGGTATGATACAGTAATGGAGTCTGTCAATAATCATTTGATGGTATGCATATACAGGGTGGGCCATAAAAAGTCACCCCTACGATTTTTAGTCCATAAAAAAGGAGTTTTACATGAAACTTTACAGTCTTAAAGGCAATTCATATTTACGTACAATGGTCAAATTGGAACAAAATATTCAAACAGAACAAAAGTTATATCACTTTTAGTGAGGCAATCCACCGTTTTTTGACGATTCAAAAACGTGATGCAACGATAAGTAACAAAAACCAATTGAATTATTCTGGCCAATATCTTAGCCTGAAGTAGGAATATCGAACTGAAATTTTAGAGGCATATGATGGCCAGATTTCATAAAATAGTTTAAAACAGAACAAAGTCATATCACTTTTAGTGAGGCCACCCACAATTTTTTGACGATTCAAAAACGTCACGCAACAAAAATTAATCAGAACATGATTTTATTAAGTCTCATCTCAAATAATTGTTATAGCCTTGAAATTGCCAGATGATCAAAATTATCATTTTAAACATAAACAGGGCATCAGCGTAGCTGCACGTCACCATGAAGTCACTTAGCAAGATGACAATCAAGTTGGTAAATAAGGAATCTGTCAAATTATTAATTTTGTTATTAAAGCAATGCAATTAAAATTTCTAACAACTGAACATGGACAAGGGTCAATGACGGACAAATTATGTATTCAGAAACCTCTTGAGCTAGATCCTCGAGATACATTGAGCAATGTCTACTCTGATAAACAGTGAGAGTGCAAACATTACGAGTTGAGCTGAGAGTTAAGAGATTTGCCGTGAATGAAAGGAGATCAGCTCGATTGTTCTAGTTTCATTGAGAAAGCCAATGGCCCCAAATCTCCGAATTTGACCTCGATGGATTGATAAACAATTGCGGAGAGCTATGCTAGACAAACATCACAATCTGCAACCGAAACCAAAAGCGGCAAGAGAATTGATGGGCGCATTGGTTAACATTGGAGGATTTGGCTTTGGAACCATCGACAGCAAGAATTTTGCAAAGAGACTCAAAAGAAGCTTTGACACTGGTGGTGGGCATATTGAACACAAGTTGTGAAGCACCAACAAGTTAATTTCACAACAGTTCTTTGAGATGTGACTCAATAAAATCGTTTTGTCACTTTTTGTTGCGTTACGTTTTTGAATTGTCAAAACACGGTGGGTGGCCTCACTAAAAGTGGTGTAACTTTTGTTGGGTTTGAAATATTTTGATGAAATCTGGTCATCATCTGTGAATGTGAATTATTGTCTTTACGAATGTAGAATTTCATTTCGAAATTCTTACTTATGGACAAGATATGGGCAAAAAACCATGGGGGTTACTTTTTATGGCACCCCCTCCCCTATAGGTGGCGTCGTTGTGCAGCAACGTCTGGGGCATTGATGGAACTAACAATAATCGTAAATTCATTACATAACTTAATGATAATCTATAATTATAGGTTTAAAACACAAGCTGCTTTCCAAGTTTTCGTCGGATCATTGTAACCCAGCAACACTTCACTGATCCATCTTTCTTATGTCATACCCCAGGGCTTACTTCGTGCTTGTAGGTCAGTTATTGATTATTATTATTAGAGTGTTAACGCAGTCAGGTGTTCGATGACGTCATAGAGGTAGGGTCACAGGTCACAAGAGGCACAGCAATTACGTAATAAATGCATGGTATACTCACCTAATCAGGTAACAGCGACATGTACTTGAGCTCCTAGTAGTTCCACTCTTGCACGTAAGCGGGAAGACATCATCCTAGAATCCTTCTCATGCATAATTCTTCCGCATTGCCATGGAGCTGTAGCCTTAGACTGTAAAGTGTAAATGGTCTCCGAAACTTTTTACTATAGGCATAGAGGACATTTTTGCCAATCATAATTTACATAAAGACTTCCTCGAGTAAGTCTTAGTCATTTAAATTAGATGGCTTTGAACTTGCAGCGAAATGCAACGGGGTGATGCTTGACAGCAAGACGAGCCCTGAGACGGTTCAAATGACATCCAGTGTTAATCCAACGGAAGCAGGCAAGTCTCTTAGTGAGTCTGGAGACGTCTTCAGAGTCAACGGAGATCCCTCACAACCCATTCAACTGACCATGACCATTGGCTCCATCGATATGCCGAAGATCACAAGTCTTTACATGACAACCAGAGGAGCCAAGGAGATCAGCTATGAACTTGTGTTTGGCGTGTCATCAATTGCATCTCCGCCCATGACAGCCGATCCCAACACGAAAACGACAGTTTCATCTGGAGAATTTCCGTCTCCAATGACCGCGAATAAAGTCATTGTGCACCTTACTCCAGCCAGTGCTGACCTTCCAGTTGAGGTTTCAGGCTTCTATGTCGTGGCTTGTTTTGAGCCAGGTTAGTCATGTGACTTGCTTTTAATAGAAAGATTGAAATTTAAAAGTTTTTTCATAATACTTGCTGTTGTTTGAGTTTTTGTCGTTTTAAAAAGAAATTGACATTGGTGACCAATTTAACACTTTTTGGTGAACTTGTGAACACATTTCAGAAATGATGTAGGCCTCTTTGTAGAAGTAATAAAAAGACTGACTTCTTGAACTATTTCAATATTCATGAATTCGTGTCCCTCATTTTGAGGGAAATAAATCACCTTTTTCTGTTCGGTCGTTATTTTTAAATATTTTAAGAGTGATGCTAATGGATTATGAAAGTTAGCATGAGATGCACAGTCGAAACTTCATGCCAAGTATATTTTAACGTATTCTGTTATTGTACCATTTATTTTTAATCTGGAAGATTCAATGTGTTTGTCGTAGTTTTACATTAATGGGAATCTTGGCATGTTAAGGCTGTATTGTGCCTGATTGCCGCCATGCAATGCATTTTGCCCCTCCTCCGTGCAGCGCGAAATGTGTTCAAGTGTGTCCAAGTCGTAAAGAACCTACTGTGTGGCAACCTAGAGCCGTTTTATTGTCCAGCGTCGCGAATCGCTGTTTTGCGATATTAAAGCTTGACAAACAGGACTATAATAATTCACACTACCAGAAGACGTTGTTCACATCATGGCATTTTGAAGATCTGATGGTCTGCGTTGTTCTTTTTTTAGCAACAGATACAACACCGACACAAACTACAACAATTACTCCTCGTAAGTCTCATTTGCCATGTTTTTTTCTTGTAGTTATGCGTTCATCGACCTGTTATAAGGGTGAACTACCTATGTCGTGTAATAAACTGAGGATTACCTAATGAGGAATAACCTTTTACATGTAATTTGAAACATTGGATACTCATAGCATCATTTCCATCGATTTAAAGCCCATTGTAAAAAAGGGTGTTCTTTCAATGATACACTTGGTCACGTTAGCTGCGGTTACGTGTTTGACTACGCATTACGACTTGGGTACTATGCTTGTGTACACGTGCACAGTCAGTAATCAGTATCATTTAATAACGGCGAACGAGGAGGAGGAAAAGAAGAAAAAGTAGAAGATGAAGAAGAGAAAGAATAAGGAGAAGGCGATTATGATGATGGCGTTGATGATGATGATGATGATGATGATGATGATGATGATGATGATGATGACGATGATGATGATGATGATGATGATGATGATGATGATGATGATGATGATGATGAGGAGGAGGAGGAGGAGGAGGAGGAGGAGGAGGAGGAGGGGACAAAGAGGAGGATGCTGATGATAATGAAGGAGAGTCGTCGCTCAAGCTAACCCTGCTGTATTAATGGGTTTTAAGTTTGACGACTTCATTTGCCTAATTAGCCTCGTCACATGCGGGTGGTTAAACTGTCCTCTCAATCCCCGTCTCGTCTTGCCATCGGCATTGTAGGCCTGCACTCAGTGTAGCCTACTCAATCAGCTAATTTTGTTAAGGTTTGTATGTGCACTTGCTATAGCGCCCCTTCAAGCTCTGCTACTCAGAGGCGCTCCCGAATGCAGAGCGGACACTGCATCGGAGTTTCACGCCGAAGCGCTGAGCAATTGTAAGTGAAGGACTTGCCCAAGGTCCTTACGCCGCGATGTGGATTCGAACCTCGAACCTTCCGGCTGCAAGGCAACGACGCCACCACTACACCACCGCGCCCAACAAGGTGAATGTGATACATAAATTTCAACTGTATCTCTGCCCTCATGAAGATTTGAACTACTAGCCTCTTGACAATTATAGTGTAGCGCGCTAACCACCTTACTGCCGAGTAACCCGGCGCAAGATGACAAGACAGTATACAGTGAGTCCTATGAGCTGGTTGCCCAGGACCTTTGGGTGTGTTAATTGCCAGTTTAAGTGCGAGCGAAGTAACGCTGGCCGCCCCTATGCTAAACATAACTTTCTCTTACTTACATAACAATTATTTTAGCGAAATGCGACGAGACAATGCTCGATGCCCAGACGAGCGCAGACACTGTAACGATCACTTCAAACGTTGCTCCAGAAGAAGCGCCGAAGGCTCTGAGTAAATCAGGTGATGCTTTCACGGCAACAGCTGATCCGTCCACGTACGTTACTCTGACACTGGACTTCAAGTCTGCAACAACTGCTAAGCTAACGAACATCTTCATGGATCTTTTCGGAGTGAAGGAAGTCTTCTACCAGTTTGTGTTTGGATCATCCTCTGTTTCGTCACCAACGGTGCCCACCGACCCAACAGTAAAAACAAAAATGTCTTCCGGAGAGCTACCATATCCAATGGAGGTCGACCAACTCATTGTCTACCTCAAGCCAGCAAGCGCCGATGTGGCTGTGGTGGTATCTGACTTCTACGTCAAGGCATGCTTTGGACCAGGTAAATAATTTTGGATTTCGTTGTGTTAGCTCTTCTTTTGTTTGGAGCTAAGCGCATTATTTGACTACTTGCATTTTCGTCGGAATAAAAATCTTATTTCGGGTTTAGCAAGATGTGTGCAACTGTGCATTCCACTTGCAATTGTGTTTGTCAGCTATCACGCTCGTTGAAATTTGGTTATTTTTTGTCCAAGATTAGAGTTTATATCTGCTACTCTGTTATAAGATTCTTCTTGTTTTTGCGGTGACGGGCTGCGGGAATTTGAACGAGGGTTGTTTGAATGGACGGAACTAGAACGGTGACAATTCAACAGGTGATAGTTGGACGAGCCGACAATAGCGCATTCGGCACTTTACCGGCACGTTATATTATAGGGCCTAATACAAGGAACAAGGAACGATTCACATTGTGCCGAACCTTTTATGGCGATGGCCCTGCAATCAGGAATGGGCTCCCTGTGGAACTACGTCTAATGCAAAGAGCCTTTAAAACCACATGCTGCTCTACTCTTCAGGCTGTTCTCTTTAGCCGTTCCTGGGTCATGGCGCTCCTGGGTAGTTGGTCTTGATGAGGCGCTGTATAAGTGTTCTGCAGATATGTCCAGGTGCATATCATAGGCTGATTCTCAAGATTGTGATGATTATGACAGTTGCAGCCACAACGAGTGTGACTCCGCCATCCTCAACCGGTGCCACGACTCAACTGCCGATATCAACCAGTTCTGCGACTGCTCCACCAAGTAAGCTTTGTCTTCGTTAATATAAAATCACGGCTATTCTGTAGACGGTTTTCGAAACTGCACTATTCATGAAGTTCAGCATATTTATTTTCTTCGGTTGGCTACTGCTCTAAAGGACTTTCATTCAGCTTAAAGAAAATGACTATTTTTAATGCTCTCCCTTAATTGTTTTTTTGGTATGTTATGTAAGTCGATAGAAATGAGCAAAGAAGAGTATGTTGCATAATTGGTTTGTCTAATTGCATCACAAACTGCAGCAAAACACTAGCGTGCATAATTCCATAAAATTTATTTGATAAGTTGTGCTATTTAAAATATTCATGGTGTATGTAGGCTAAACTACTGCTTTTCCTCCGAAATAAAATCACTGGTTATGAACTTTTTGACTAATGCACAGAAAATGTTGACCAATCAGCTTTTTTAGTTTGTTCCTAGCGTCTCGTGAATTTTGGCTTATGTAGCCTAACTGTTTTTTAAGTGGGTGCTAAATGCACTTTGTAGTCCTCTAAATCTGTTTAATGGTCATGCGTTTATCGGGGATGTTTCCAATTTAAGCAATTTATTCCTAGTTATCGACTCACGAGGGATTATTCGTTCACGAGTATTTTATTGCAGTGTAGCTGTCGCTAATGAATTTTCAATCGTTATGTCTGGATCTAATGTCTTTATTATGATAGCGGATACTCATTCTCTGCGTTTAATAGTTTTCGAAACAACGACGCCTCTGGAGAGTACCGCGTCTCCAGCACTTACGACAACGACCGGTAGTCCAACAACTACAGGCGCAGGTTTGTAATGGATGCTGTCAATAATCGTTCAATTGCATGCATACAAGTGGCATCGTATTTCAGCAACATACATGTATGGGCATTGGTGGAACTGACAGAAATCGTAAACTCATTACAAAATAAGAATGTATTTGACGTAAAGCATAAGCTTCCTCACGAGCGTTCGTCGGATCATAGGCACCCAGCAACTCTTCGCTGGTCCACCTTTCTGATGTCATACCCCAGGGCTTAGTTAGTGCTTGTAGATAAAATGTTGTTAATATGAGAGTGTTAACGCAGTCAGGTGGTCGGTGACGTCATACAGGAGGGTCACAGGTCACAAGAGACAAGGTAATTACGTAATCAATGCATGGCATTCACTTAATCAGCTTGAGCTCCTAGTAGTTCCACTTTTCCACGTAAGTGGAAAGACATCATCCTAGAATCTTTTTATGCATAGCCTAATTCTTTCGCATTGCCATGTAGATTTAGCCTTATGCTGTAAATGATCACCAAAACGTTTTAGTATAGACATAGAGGAAATTTTATGTAGGCTAAATCAGAATTTTCATCTAAATGTAATAATCTGAAGACTTCTTCGAGTAGTCATTTAGATTAAATGTGTTTGAACTTGCAGCGAAATGCAACGGGGTGATGCTTGACGGCAAGACGAGTTCTGGGACGGTTCAAATGACATCTAGTGTTAACCCAACGGAAGCAGGCAAGTCTCTTAGTGGATCTGGAGACGTCTTCAGAGCCAACGGAGATCCCTCACAACCCATTCAACTGACGATGACCATAAATTCCCTCGATATGCCGAAGGTCACAAGTCTTTACTTGACAACCAGTGGAGCCAAGGAGATCATCTATGAACTTGTGTTTGGCGTGTCATCAATTGCATCTCCGCCCATGACAGCCGATCCCAACACGAAAACGACAGTCTCCTCTGGAGAATTTCCGTCTCCAATGACCGCGAATAAAGTCATTGTGTACCTTACACCAGCGAGTACTGACCTTCCAGTTGAGGTTTCAGGCTTCTATGTCGTGGCTTGTTTTGAGCCAGGTTAGTCATTTGACCTGCTTTTAATGAAAATATTGAAATTTAAGTGCTTGTTTTCCATAATACCTGTTTTTGTTTGAATCTGTGTCGTTTTTCAAAGGAAGTTGTCATTGTTAGCCAATTTTACCCTTTTTGCGAATTTTTAATATAGCCTATCGAGAAATAAAGTAGAGTCGAATTAATAAAAAAGCTTAACTTCTTGAACTACTTAATATTCATGAATTCGTGAAACTCATTTTGCGCGAAACAAATACCTTCTTCTATTCGGCTGCTACTTTAAAATAGTTTAAGATCAATTGGTATTGGGATTATGAAAGTGAGCTTGAAATGCACAGCCGAAACTTCATGCCAAGTCTATTTTAATGTATTCCGTTATTATACCATTTATTTTCATTCTGGATGATTCAATGGGTTTGCAATATATTTTGTGTTCGAGTCTGCCCAATTCGTTTAGACCTGTAGCCTACTGCCAGTGCCTGGCAATATAGAGCGGTTTTACCGTTCAGCGCCATGCATCGCTATATTGTATTGTGTTGTATTGTATTTAAACATTTATAAAGCGCCTCTAGTAGGGTGAACCGTTCAGAGGCGCTCCCAGTGCGCAAGGCCCAGCGAGAAGAAACAGGTTTTGAGAAGAGACAAAGCAGAGGAGAGACTGCCAGACAGAAGTGTAGAGCGAACAGAAGGAGAAAGGGCATTCCAAAGAGAAGGACCAATTGAGACAAATGATCGAGACTGAGCCATAACAGTTCTAGACCGAGGAACCAAGAGGTCAAATCTGTTGGATGAACGAAGTGGACGGTGGGAGGAAGCTGAGTGAGGACGAAGTAGAACATTAGTGAGATATTTTGGGGCAAGACCCCGTTGAGCCTTTATGATCAGAGTGAGGATCTTAAATTGTGTGCGAGCACGGAGAGGAAGCCAGTGAAGTTCATGAAACATAAAGGTAGAGATGTGAGAGTACTTGGGAAGGTGGGCAATCAATCTAGCAGCTGAGTTGAGAACCGACTGAATCGGTGAAAGACGAACTTTAGGAAGACCAATGAGGAGAGCATTGCAATAGTCAATTCGTGAACATATAAAAGCATGAATTAAGGTAGTGAAGATGGAGGAGGAGACAGAGCGACGAATGGCTCTGAGACGTCTTAAATGGAAATATGACGAGCGTGTCACATTGGAAATATGCTCAGTAAAGGTAAGTGAGCTATCAATTACAACACCCAGATCCCGAACACTTGAAGAGAAGGAAAACAGCGGAAATTTTTCAGAGAGCAGAATGAAATCAAGCTTCTGGAGCTGCTGGGGAGTACCTAGCCAGATGAATTGAGTCTTTGCTCAGTAAAGGGAAGGTGGGCAATCAATCTAGCAGCTGAGTTGAGAACCGACTGAATCGGTGAAAGACGAACTTTAGGAAGACCAATGAGGAGAGCATTGCAATAGTCAATTCGTGAACATATAAAAGCATGAATTAAGGTAGTGAAGATGGAGGAGGAGACAGAGCGACGAATGGCTCTGAGACGTCTTAAATGGAAATATGACGAGCGTGTCACATTGGAAATATGCTCAGTAAAGGTAAGTGAGCTATCAATTACAACACCCAGATCCCGAACACTTGAAGAGAAGGAAAACAGCGGAAATTTTTCAGAGAGCAGAATGAAATCAAGCTTCTGGAGCTGCTGGGGAGTACCTAGCCAGATGAATTGAGTCTTTGAAGTATTAAGCGAAAGGCGATTTGAAGACATCCATGAGTGGAGATGAGTAGTAAGGGATTCAATAAGAGCAACTAATTGCAGCTGGGAAGATGAGGGACCATGGACAAAAGCCTGAACATCATCAGCAAAGAGATGGCCAGCAGCACTACAAATCGGAAAAAGAGAAGAGATGTCGGCCGTGTAAAGAATAAATAGGAGAGGTCCAAGAACTGAACCTTGAGGAACACCCAGATTAACATGAACCCATTGGGTTCGAGAGTCACCAGATATAATCATTTGAGTTCTTTCAGAAAGGTACGACTGGAACCAAGATAGGGGGAGGCCTTTAACACCATAGGAGGTCTCAAGACGCTTGAGTAAGATGTCATGATCGACCATGTCAAAAGCTGAAGAGACGTCATAGAGGGCCAACAGAGAGACCTCAGACCTATCAACAGCAGAATAGATTTCAGATAATAGAGAAAGGAGAGCTGTCTCGGTGGAATGATGGGCCCTGAAACCAGATTGATTTGCAGGAAGGAGACCAGATTGCTCAAGGTAATCAATTACGTTTCACATATATTTTGCGACGTTTGCGCTTAATAAACATGATTAGGCCTATTATAATTATTAATACTAGCAGACGACAATATTCTCATGATGGCATTTTAAAGACCTGTCTGTCTGCGTTGTTCATTTTTAGCAACAGAGACAACGCCGACACAAACTACAACAATTACGACACGTAAGCCAGATCTACGTGCTTTGTTCTAGTAGATTTGCCTAATTAAGTCGTTTAATAAGGATTACATCAAGAGGAATACGTTTCACATATTTTAATTAAGACCTTGCCATCGTTTGAGAGCCCGCTGCAAAAGCAAAGCGGTAGGCAGGTAGGGTATTCTTTCCTTGAAACGCGTTTCGTCATGTTACCTGCGATTGTGAGTTTGACGCTGCAATACGCAAATTGTGCACACGTGCCTCTTTAGTTATTTAGTATTATTAACTACAATAACGGCGCGCGAGAAAGAAGAAGAAGGAAATAAGTTAAAAGTAGATGAAGACGAGAAAGAAGAAGGAGTTGATGATCATGGTGATGAGGAGGAGGAGAAGAACGAGTAGGAGAAAGATGATAAAGACGACGACTTCGATGAATGATGATGATGATGATGATGATGACGATGACGGAGATGATGATGATGATGATGATGATGATGATGATGATGATGATGATGATGATGATGATGATGATGATGATGATGATGATGATGATGATGATGATGATGATGATGATGATGATGATGATGATAAAGACGACGACTTCGATGATGATGATGATGATGATGATGATGATGATGATGATGATGACGATGACGATGACGATGACGATGACGATGGCGATGGCGATGGCGATGACGATGACGATGACGGAGACGACGATGATTTTGATGATGGTGACGATGACGATGATGATGATGACGTCGACGATGACGATGACGGAGACGACGATGATTTTGATGATGGTGACGATGATGAAGATGACGTTGACGATGACGACGATGATGAGGAGGAGGAGGAGGATACGGAGGAGGATACGGAGGAGGCTGGTGAGGAGGAGGAGGAGGAGGGGATGAGGATGATGATGTAATGAAGTGAAGTCTCTCAAGCTCACCCTTCTGCAGTGATCGTATAGGGTTTGGCGACCTCATAAAGCCTACCGAGCCTCGTCATTATGCGGGTTGGTGAATTGTCCTCACCCTTGCCGTCTTGTCTTGCCACCGACAGTGTACAGTCAATGTACTCGAATCAGTTAATATTGCTAAGGGTTTATGTGAGAAGAAATATTGACCATGTTTCTGCCCGATGAGGATTTGAACTCCCAACAGTCCAGCACGCAAAACTAACTTACATAAAAACATTATTTTAGCGAAATGCGACGAGACGATGCTCGATGCCCAGACGAGCGCAGACACTGTAACGATCACTTCAAACGTTGCTCCAGAAGAAGCGCCAAAGGCTCTGAGTAAATCCGGTGATGCTTTCACGGCAAAAGCCGATCCGTCCACGTACGTTACTCTGACACTGACATTCAAGTCTGCAACAACTGCAAAGCTAACGAACATCTTCATGGATCTTTTCGGAGTGAAGGAAGTCTTCTACCAGTTTGTGTTTGGATCATCCTCTGTTTCGTCACCAACGGTGCCCACCGACCCAACAGTAAAAACAAAAATGTCTTCCGGAGAGCTACCAAATCCAATGGAGGTAGACCAACTCATTGTCTACCTCAAGCCAGCAAGCGCCGATGTGGCTGTGGTGGTATCTGACTTCTACGTCAAGGCATGCTTTGGACCAGGTAAATAATATTGAGTTTCGTTGAATTATCTTCTTCTTTTTGTTTGGAGCTAAGCACGTTAATTGACTACTTTCATTTCCGTCTGAATAGAATCTTATTTCGGGTTTAGCAAGATGTATGCATTCCACTTGGAATTGTGTTTGTTGAAATTTTGTTGTTTTGTCCAAGATTCTAGTTTATATCTGCTATTCTGTAATAAGATTATAGTCGTTGTTGCGGCGTAGACCTGCGGAAATTTGAACGGATGCATGGCTATTTGAACGGACAACAATAAAACGGCGACACTTTAAAGCAGGTGATTGTAGAACGACTTGACAGGGAACACTTTCCCGGTACGATATATTATTGGGACGACTAATGAACAATTCATAAGTAAAGATTCACATGGTGCACAGCTTTTTTTCTGGCGCGGGCCGTGCATTCTGGAATGCGCTTCCTGTGGAACTGCGTCTAATGCCTAGAGACTTTGAAACCACATTGAACTGCTCTTTAGACTATTCTCTTTTGCCGTTGTTGACCAAGGAGCACTTCTGAGTAGTTGATCTTTAAGAGTCGCTGCATTATTGTCCAAAAGATATGTCTAGGTGCATACGATAGGCTGAAGTGTATGATTCTCAATATTGTGATGCTTGTGACAGTTGTAGCCCCAACGAGTGTGACTCCACCAGCTTCAACCGGTGCCACGACTCAACTGCCGATTTCAACCAGTCCTGCGACTGCTCCACCTAGTAAGCTTTCTTTTCGTTCATAGGTCTATACTAAAATGATGGCCATTCTGCAAACGGTTTTTGGAATTGCGCTTTCTATTAAATTGAGCATAATTATTTTCTTCTGTTGGCAATTGCTCTAATTGATTTTCATTTGGCGTAGAAAAACTGCTGCTTTTAATGGTCATGCGTTTATCCGAAAAAAGCCGTAGTTATCGACTCACAAGGCATATTGCTATTCACGATCAGTGTTTTTACTTTTCTCATAAAACGAATGTTCAGTCTTTTTGTCTGGATCTAATGTCTTAATTGTGAGAGCAAATACTCATTCCCTGTTTAACAGTTTTCGAAACAACGACACCTCTAGAGAGTACAGCGTCTCCAGCACTGACGACAACGGCCGGTAGTCCAACAACTGCAGGCGCAGGTCTGTAATGCATGCTATCAATAATCTTTAGATTGATTGCAGACAAGTTGCACCATTTTCTAGCAAAGTACGTTATACTGGCGCATTAATTTTGAAGATGAATCCTTTCTTCTTAAGTTTCCAAGTGTGCAGTCCACGTCCTCTGTCCGTGAACTTGGATTCATTCTCGATATGTCCTGTGTCTATGCTTGATTAGTTCACTATTGCATCTCGGTCCTGTTCCTTGTTCTTAGGCCAACGTTTTGCCATCCTCCAATCTCTGTAACAGCCTTGACACTGTCCGTAGCACAATTAATCGACGATCTAGATCGGCGCAACAGGCCTATGAATTCTAAATTACGTTTACAGTATTTCTAAGCAGGGTCTATAATTCCGCTTCGAGTATGTCAAAGAGAGACAGGAAGACCGAGGCAGGCAGGCAGATGATTTTTTGCGAGGATAAATTAAATTTCAATTGCTGTTCAGGCTTCGTGTTGATAGATCTATAAATCCCTCTGAGTAAAGTCTGAACGTTATAATTCGGATATGAATTGTCAGCGAATTCCTGTAACATTTTTGATCACTCCAATGAATCTACAGTGGCTGACGAATGACTTACAAAACTTTTCAGCGAAATGTCCAGTGACAATGATCGACGATGTCGTCAGCCCAGACGCGGTGCAGGTTACTGCAGATGTCAATCCAGACAGTGCTCCACTGGCATTGAGCAAGACATCTCCGTTCTACACAGCCACTGGAAAACCAGACACCTACATCCAATGGACGATAATCATCCGCTCCAGGACCACGCCCAAAATCAATAGAATCTACTTCGTCGTCTTCGGAGTGACGGAGGTCTACTACGTGCTTCGAAGTCCGGTTGAGACGCACCCATCGCCGAAACGGACAACTGATCCAACTGAGGAGACCGTAGTCACGGCCAGCTTCCCTGTTCCGATCGACGCAGATACGTTGACTGTTTACATGAAACCTGCCAGCGATACAACTGAAATTCAGTTGTCGCAGCTCGAAGTAAAGGCCTGCTATGAACCAGGTTTGTTACTTTTTATGTCTACAAATCTCCTATTTGGACTCATGTTTGCCATTGAGTGATTATTTAAGTGGCTTTTTATATTGTGTTATACAATAAAGACGAACATGCGTCTGCTCACGGAATTCGATGATTCTAGAGCACAGTTGAGAAAAACTTTGAAAGATTCACAGCGCTAAAGATATTATTATTCAGGTGTACACGATGGGCTGAACTGTATGATTCTCAAAATATTTATGCTTATGACAGTTGTAGCTACAACGAGTGTTACTCCGCCAGCTTCAACCGGTGCCACGACTCAACTGCCGATTTCAACCAGTTCTGCGACTTCTCCGCCAAGTAAGCTTTCTCTCCGTTTATATAGGATGACGGCTATTCTGTAAACGGTTTTCGAAACTGCACTATTCATGAAGTTGAGCATATTTCTTCCTTTAGCAATTGCTCTAAATGACTTTCATGTGGCTTCAGGAAAATGTCTATTTTTAATGCTCACGCTTTACTCTGTTTTTCCACGTTATGAATGCCGATTTAAATAAGCAAAATGAGTATAATTATGACAATCGTGTTTTTCTTATTGAGTCACAGACTGCAACAAAACAACTAGCGTGCCTAATTTCGTCCATAAATTTAAGAGGTTCAACTGTCTGAAATATTCTTGTAGCTTGTAGGTTACTGCCTTTCTGAAGAAATGAAATCTCTGGTTATGAAATTATTAACTAAAGAGCAGAATTATTGATCGATCAATCTTCATTCCTATCGTCTCTTATAGGCTACTGTTGGCACTTTAACTGAAGCGGTAGCTACATGTAAATGCATATTAATTTTTAGAACTCTACATGTAAATCTGGTGAATAGTTATGCGTTTATCGGGAATGTTTCCATTATTATATTTTGAGCCACCGTTATCGACTCACAAGGCATGCGGCTATTCAGGATCATTTTCTAAGCTGCTGGAAGTGGATCTTTGGTCGTTATGTCTGGATCTAATGCCTTCATTATGATAGCAAATACTCATTCTCTGTGTTTAATAGCTGTCGAAACAACGTCACCTCTAGAGAGTACAGCGTCTCCAGCACTTACGACAACGATCGGTAGTCCAACAACTACAGGCGCAGGTTTGCAATGGATGCAGTCGATAATATTTAGATTGCATGCAACAGGTTGCATCGTTTTGCAGAAGCGTAGGCTACGTGATACAACTGGCGCATTAATTTTGTGGAACTGAGAGAAATCGTAAATTCAATGCATAATGAAAATATATAGGCGTACAGCATAGACTTCTTCACAAGTTTTCGTCCGATCACCGGCACCCATCCGCTTTTCTTGGGTCGTCCTTTTTATGCCACAGGCCTACCCCGGTTTCGTACTGCCCACCCGATCTAGTGTCCAGCTCTCTTATGTCTTCAGCCAGGGCTCAGTTCTTGCCACCCTTTTGGTTACGTGGTATGTCTCGGATCTGGTGGAGTGTCTTGGTTCTGCGCCGTTGCTTATAACACGCAACCTTACCTTAATTTTCATGCAAAGACAGCAGCTGCTGTTTTGGTTCAACATAGTTTAGAGTCTTAAGCATCGTTGTAATTACGGTTTTCCATATAATTATCGTCTCCGTTGAAATCAAAGCCAACCAGTAGGCCTACCTCTGACTCGTATTCTTCCCCAGTTGTTCGAAGTTGATGGTTAATCCTGTCTTCTTATGTGTTCAAGTCTGGACTTCTCGTCCTCTGTCTGTGATCTTGGATTCATTCTCGATGCTGTCCTCTGTGTATGTTTTAATACGTCAATAGTGCATCTAGCACCTGTTTCTTCTATTTAGGCCAACTTCTTGCAAGCCACCAATCTCCATAACGGTTAAGATACTCTTCGTAGCCGAACAGGCCTCTATGATCCGACTGGCGCTAAATGAATAGTCGATTACGATTAGGCATAAAGTATTTCTAAACTAGGCTCAATTTAGGCATTTGTTAATGACCGTATGAAGTCATTAAACAGCACTTAGACTCGGCTCTGTAGGTGTCGAATGAGCGGATTTAAAAAAATGTAAGCAAACCTCTTGATACCTTCCATGAACAAATAACATGTTTCCCAGGCAGGCTCTTGGAGCACACAAACACGTAAACATTCTGTCTTCTTTTCCTTCTGGCTCGGATTAGTCCCTCGCTGGAGAGCGGTCAGCCATTGCACTCGGATCTCCCGTCTCCACATAGTTCTGTTACGAGCGTCCTCTGGTCTCAATTTAAGTAGTCTACGCCTTTTAAGGTCCTGCTGGATCATGTCCGTTCACCTCTTCTTCTGCCGCGTAAACACATAAACATTCTGTATTTTTAAACTACATGTAAAGCTATTCTCGCTGCGTTCAATGTCATGATTAAAAAGACGATTGCCTTTAATGATTACATTTTTGTTATTGTCTGTACTTGCAGCCACTTGTTCAGAGGTTATGGATGGCGATTCTCAGCTGCCAGACAGCCGAATTGTTATCACTCCGACAACAGTTGGCGATGCTGATGCATTCAGAGGCCCAGGAGCACCTGGATGGATGGTAACTCCAGCGGATGCGCCGAAGATCACCGTGCAGCTGACTAAACCATTGTCTGAGGAACCAACACTGTTGGAAGAGCTGAAGTTTTACGGCAATGTAAAGACGATCTCCGTTTCAGTCCAGAAATCGCCGACTGGAGAGTTCGAGATATACAAGGACGTCGTTGACGTAACCTCAGGCACATTGGTCTTTGTTGAAGGCACAACCAAAGGAATAATGGTTTATGCCGTTCAGATCTCTCTCCTTGAGACTTCAACCAGCGGACTTCCATACGCCCTTCGTCTTCAAGTTTTTGCTTGTGTTGAGGGTATGTAAAATTTTGATTCAATTGCCAAATTGTTGGTTTATTGTAAATATAACTGAAGATTATTGAAAGTTGCGAATAATTACATTTAAAATTATGTTTTCTTAGTCGTACTTCCATTAGAACATTGTGATCGTCCAAGAATTAGCATTTGAACCAGTAGCTTTAAATAAATCTCTTTATTACTTTCAATGATAATAATAGCGTGAATAGCCTATTAATAGGTGGGATAATAGGTGGGATTTGCTGCTTTATACACCAGTCTAACTTTATTCTTAACATTGTCATAATTTCAGGATCTTCTAAAATGTACTTAATTTGAAGTGTTTACTGTTTAATCATTACCTCATTTCACTGCAGAAATCTTCCATCCTTTTAAAATGCTTTCTAAACAATTTCATGTTGTATTGTATATGCAGATTTGGCTGAAACCACGACTGCCATCGGAACAACATCACCAATAGGTAAACTTGCTTGACTTACAACTATATGTCGAATTTCTTTAAATCACATGTGGGACACAGTGGTGTAGTGGTGGCGTCGGTGCCTTGGAGCCAGATTCGAATCCACCCTCAAGCGGTCGTGTAAGGACCTTGAGCAAGTCCTTCACTCGCAATTGCTCGGGCGCTTCGGCGTGTAACTCAGATGAAGTGTCCGCGCAGTAGTCGGGAGCGCCTCAGGGTAGGAAGCTAAGGGCGCTATAGAAATATAGATAGAAAATAAATAAATAAATTATGAGATCAAAAGAATTCTCTTCATTGAGAGCCATTCAGATGTTTTAACATTACTTCACTGACGTGGAGACCACTGTAGCCGCGTATGACAAGAAATAAAGAAACATTGAATCATTAATAATAAATTGTTTTAATTTAAGCTATTGTTGGTACATACCAAAACTTTTAATTTGTAGGAGTTTCCACAACGACTTCAAACATTGAGAATTCTCCCGGAACAACAGCACCGACACCATCTCCATTCGAAACTGGAACCACCACAATGTATCCAGCATCAACATTTACCACAGGTTTGACTGGCTGTAAAATACATTGTACATTACAGTACATATCACAATACAATACATGTAAGTAAATGGGTGTCCCTGTCAGCTGGATATTCATTCATTAGGGCCTTTCCTGTTGCCATCCTGTTATGTGAAGCATGCTACTATGACTAGTTGTTGATGGTGGCATTAAGTGAATCGAATTGAATTAAATGAATTTAGCATTAGAATTGCTTGGTTCCAGTTGGTTCGGTTTCTATTGAATTCTTAAATTAGCCTACGTAAAAACTCACGAAGCGCCTCCTTCTCTAGCAACTCCTAGATGTTACCTTTGGCCGAAATGAAGCTAATTGAATGTATGTGACGGTGGCACCATCTAGTAGCCTACAAGTCCATGCAGTTAATTAGTTAGATGGCATAATTGAAAAGGTAACCTCAGAGTAGCGTGGTAAGGGTGGATTCTGGCCCAGCATTTAAAGGTAATTAAAAGCCTATTAAAACCCATTAATTTCTGGGCCTGAATCAGCCCTTACCCCACTACTCCTCATGGCTTAAAGTGTGGTTGGACGGTTAAGGAGCGTCCAGGCACTTCTTTTTTACACTTTAAACGCTGGGTAACCTGGAGATGATTCCTTTTCGTTTAGTTGGCTTCACAACGTTGCCAGGAACCACGTTGCCAGGTACAACAACTCCAGAATCAACAACAACTCCAGAAGCAGCAACAACTACCACCACGTCTCCACCAAGTAAGAATGTGTGCACCTTCGTGTGCAATGAAAACCACTACAGATGGTCAAAAACTCTTAACAATTTCCTATGACTAAAACTTATATTGCAGACAACCATCTGAACTAAGACTACATTTCAAAGCGAAATCAAGTCATCTAAAGTATATAATATAGTGTAAGCCATGGTGTACCCTACCTTTTGCGAAGCTGTACTAGCACCTAAATTTTGTATGACTCAGGATAAAATAGCGTGCGTTGTGCATGAATGTTAAAGCTGCAAATGATCATAATTATAATTCGGCTGCTATCTTAATAATATTCTGATAGCCCAAAGTGCCCTCAGCTATTCCATTTTACACCAAATGCATTTTGAAAGACTACAGGCAACATAATAATAATCAATTAAATTAAACTTATCTGTACACCCTATCCCAAGAATCACAACAAAATTCTTTGGCTGTTCATATTGCAGCAAATGCATTACATTAGGTCTAAATAAGTATGCTCTGATAACGACATGGAATTTGTTTTGAATTGCAAAATGGCTAATTGATGGCTAATTAATTTAAGTAAATAACCGTCCTACCTGTAAGCCACCCTATGAACAGCCCGATAGCATTTTCAGAGAGTTTGAAGGCATTGTAATGCGATAATTATGGGATTCTGTGGCAGGATTCAAACAGCATCACGAAAACATTATCACAGTGCATGTGACCTTGACCAAACTGCGGCGAAATTTTAGTTTCGTAATTCCGGTGTCTATACAGTAAGCTTATACAGGAAGTGAGAGTAGTGTGGCGACGTTCTTATGCTTATCCTTTACTAATTCTGCTTTAAAGTCAACAATTATGGTATCGAATAGAGTTGGTGTGCTTGCTCAGCATAAATTAATACATCAACTCGCCTGACCCTTCACCGTGCAATTCTCAACCCAAACGACACTCGCCTTAAGTACTATCTTGCCTCTCTGACTACCAGGCAACCGGGCTCGTGCCTCCTTTCCACTACCTTTTGGATTCCCTGACTTGACACATCGTTCGTGAATGAGCTGGTACCGCTATTACAGCGCGTGACTTTCGAGCGACACATAAGTTCAGAAGCTTGGAATTGACGTTTACGACAAGTACAAGATAGCGGATGTTTGTTTTGCTTCAAAGGAGCTTGCTCAGAAGTCATGACGGATGAATCTAAGCTTCCGGACGGCAGAATCGAACTCAGTCCATCCACTCGTGGCAGTCCATCATCACTCAGAGGTCCAACAGCAGGAGGTTGGTCAGTGACGGAACAAGACGAACCTGCCATTACCATCGACTTCTCACCACCGACCAGCACTAAGCCAACAACGCTGGAGGAACTCAGATTCTATGGAAATCTTGCCAGTGTATCGGTGATGATCAAGACAACGCAAACGGGTGCATTCAAACCATATAACGGTGGAGAAGCCATCGATGTCACTTCAGGAAAACTTTCGTTTACTACTGGAACGGAACCTGGAATAGAGGTCTATGGAGTGCAAGTTCTTCTGCTGGAAGCGGTCATGCACGACCTTCCGTATGCAGTTCGACTTCAAGTCTATGCCTGCATCCCAGGTAATACGCTAAAGACACCACGTTTTCTGCCTGGGGGTAACCCATCGTTGATTCAGCATTACCTATTTTAACAGTTTCATGAAACAAACCAAGGCATGCATAAATATAGGCACCATTCTATACTCAACCATGGACTCGCCATCATTTTAAAACTGGTAACTGGCAACTGGTAGCTAACCAATAATTGGCAATTAAATTTTGTCTATGCAGTGTGCACTTTTATCGATTAAATTTATCAGATTAAGAAAGAACTTCAACTGTTAATCTTTTATGAAACTCCACCAATCTTAGAAGTCATTTCAACAAAATGTTTTTAGGTTTCAAAATCGATAGCTTGTCAGAACGTTTGCAATGACGAGCATGATGTTGTCACTCTCAACTTCTTAAGTGCCAAAGTTTTTTGGAATTAAAGTCGTGACTGAACGATCAGATATTTTACTAATTTTTTTAATTATTTTCGTTACAGAAACAACAGATGTGACAACAGGTGGAACGACCCCAAGAGAGACAGCAGTACCTGGTACCACAACAACGCCAGCAGGAACAAGAGAGACCACTGTACCCGGAATTACACAGACACCTGGCACAACCTCACCAACTACAAAGCCATGCACAGGAGCACAGCAGCCACCGGCCACAAATAAATGTAAGTGCTGTCCTAGTTTTAACGATACTTCAAAAGCCAATCCAATCATCAAACCATGTCCTATGCTCAGCTGTAACTGGACGTTCTACAAAGATTTCTCCACTTAGGGCTTAGGCAAACTCATGCTGTACCGAGCTTCACTATAAATTATATGGCGCTCATGAATAAGATGGTGTCCTGCGCTTTTTTGTGGAGCTGTACTTTAAAAATTCGAAGATAACGATTGCGATTATGATTTCTGTCACCTTTATTTGCATAGCCCATCTGAAACAACTCACTTATCCCACATGTATTTGGTTACTATACTTCAGTCCGGTGACTGGTGTCAGAATTACATGATCCTTGCAATTCAAACTTCAAGAATTTATTTAAGCGTCTACTCCTTGATAATCTCACATAATGTACAGGCTTACAATTTTCTTCATATCCCTTTTCGTTTTAAAGCTTTTCTTCCAACTTGATACCATTATTATACGCGCTTCGTCTATATCTTAAATACTATTGGTTTACATGATCTTCACTGTGCTTATCTATCTCTGTTTTCGCACAGGCTCATACGGAAAAACCGTTTACGATCTCAACAGTGTTTGGACAGATCCTAAATCGTCATGCCTGAAATGCAGTTGTATGGCGGGCGGAGTCACTTGCCAGAATCTTCAAGATCTCTGTGACTTGACTTGTTCTGTGAGCACCTTTTCATTTCGTTCTCAACTTCAAACTGACCCAATCTCAATTTGATTATTCTCTGTAGTCTCTCTCTCTCTCTCTCCAACTCTCTCTCTCTCTTTCACTATTTCTCTCTTTCTCTCTGTCTGTCTGTCTGTCTGTCTGTATGTATGTCTGTCTGTCTGTCTGTCTGTCTTTTTTTCTCTCTCACGCACTGATCTTCTCCACATTGATTTAATTTATTGTTTACGGCTTAGTTTTGGTATGCTGTAGCTTGATGCCTTGTGCATAAGGCACAGGTTCAATAGAAGTTGCCAATGATGAGTAAAAATATTCGACTGACGATAGGCAGTCTTAAATATTTCTTCTTTTCAGCATTTTCCAATTAATAATAAAACATAAAGGGTATGCATCTCTGCGCTTTTCTAGGGCACCTTTGGAAGTGTCTTGATATACCGGTATACAATATACATACAACTGCCTTGATGCATAAAGTAACCATTTTGACGTTAAAGATACAAATACTGATCAGTTAGAATCTAGGACTTTAGCTTAGTTTTTGGACTTGATCAGTACAACCCATAGAATAATTATAATCTCCTGTTCTCTCATGCTTTTGAAATTCAATCACTTTTTCATAACCGAAAAAAGTGCAAAACTACTGGTGCTTAGGCGGTAACTGTCTGGACTAAATTTATCATGTTCTGTATTTTCTTATTTTTTTCACAGGGTCAACTGGTTAAGGTTAAAGGCCAGTGCTGCCCTGTTTGTCGTAAGTAACTACTACTATTATCAACGAGTTTGCGTTATTAACTTGTAATCTTGTGCACTACTTGCATGCAAATTTATCAAATTACAGACACTTGTTGCTTGAGTGACTTCTTTTAATTGATTCTTTTACTTTATGAAACCGAGTGACGCGTTTTATGATTGATAGTCTTTTTCTATAGCCTACATAATATGCTTTCTTAATACTGGTACAAAATTATTGACGTTTACGCTGATTCTAAAAGGCAGCTTTCTTGACTACTGTTTTAACCATTCGTGTCACTTATTTCACAACTGTTCTATGCTCTTGCATATTTCAAATTTTAAACTTCACGGCTCTTCAAAAGCACAATTCTCTCAGTAGCCTATAAACTTACAAATTTGTATTCTGATGTTTCTTTCTCAAATAAGTTTTGTTTTATTTTGCATTAAAATTCATCGCTTCTAAGTTGTTATTTTAACGCTCATGTTATGTGCAACGCAGAACCGAAGACCGAGTTCTGCAACGTTGCGACAGTGGCGACATCTCAACCAGTCGACGACTGTACACCAGATGAACCAATCCAACAGACAACTTGCTCAGGCTTCTGCACTTCAACTGTCGAAACGTCTCTCACTTCCTCTGCCCTGACCAGCAGCTACAGATCATGCCAGGCACTAGCATCCGAAGAAGTTACTGTCCAAATGACATGCGGTTAGTACTGCCCTTGGTTTGTCAGTATTATTCAAACTATTTGCTATGATTGGCGACATATTGCAGAGAAGCTGTCAATAAATACAGGGCCTGGCGCGTCTCTGATTAGAAATTTTAAAGCGTCTCTTTAGAAAATATTCTGAAGGGATAAATGAATAGTTGGCCAATTCAAAAGGTCAACTCGGGTAAAGGAATAGCCAAATGTGGTAGACCTTCTGTACCTTTTAATCTCGATGATTAGGAGCGTGATTATGGCCTTGTAATGCGAGGACATGGGTTCAAGATCGCTCTGTGACAGGCGCTCTGTAGGAATTTTGAGCAAGTCATCCACTCAGAATTGCCAGCTCCACCGATTGTTGTTTGGTCAATGTAATAAAATTATTCTGCTTGCACGACATTTGCATTTTACTTTCTCGTATTTTTCCAACTTAGAAACCAAATAGACAGTTTCTTTAGCCTTATTTTTTATCATCATCACTGTTGTCGTTTAATTCTTAATGTATAATATAGAAACAAAACGCTCCTACTCCTACTACTAGCCTACTACTCCTTTTGGGCCCTTCCATTGTAGCCGATATTGTAATAGCGTTATTTTCTAATTCGTGTTTGCTATTTACTGACTGTTACAATTATTGGTTGCAATAACAAATCTTGAATCTTTTATCTTGAATCAAAGTGTTCTTGTTCCAAACTCTTCTAATCGATTAATTGTCCAGCCGCCGATGAATAAGTATGATCTCAGAGATAAGTAGGACCTAAGTCCGCAGATTTATTGTACAACCTGGAACGGTGTGTAGTATGTGCTTAAAGACTTAACTTGAGTAGTGGAGTTTGATTTTATATGTAGCTAAGCATGTCCCAAGTCGTGTTTAATTGTATTACATTACTGCATGCAATGTACTTGCGATTTTTTGTAGCTGGCGGTGAGAAGAAATCGCACACCTACACGAGAATAACGAGCTGCGGTTGCGGTGCCAGTTGCATGTGTGCAAACCCGGCGGCTACTTTCCCCTTCAAGTGAACTCTCGATCAGCTGTTGCCACGAACATTCGCTGACTAAGACAATTATACTTAGCCTCGAAGTTCTTGAAATCGACTTTTAGACGAATAAGAAAATCATCGTCGCTTTAGGATTTAGCCTACTCAAAGTTTGTGGCAACTCAAATAAAGACTCTGCATGCATTCAAATTTGTGTGTTCGCTTCGTTCTGTCGTGTGTTCTTATGAAACAGCATAAGGGAAACTTACTTGCCTCGTCCCCTTCCCTCTTACCCGTCTCCTCAACTTCCCTCTCCTACCTTTATCCTTCCCCTACTCTCTCTACCTATATTTTGCTGTAAGCAGGATGCCACCTCACATTAAAGTCTCTCTATTGGTAAAATAAAGAATTTTCTTATCTTATCTATACACCACTTCTATTAACCCTGTAATAGAGCAATTTTGTCAAGATGGTAGCTTCAAATGCTACCAGTACAATGTGGGATAAAAAATTGAATGTGGGGTGGGGCACATCCCTTCCTATAACCCCCTCCGCTGTTCTTCGATCGTCCGTCGGACGCTCGTTCGACCCCCTCACCCCAAAATACATTGCTTCCCAGGCGACGGGGTATCATGAGACTGTGTTGGAGAGTAGACTGCAGAAATGAATCTCTACTGCTCGTGCGCTTCGGCGTGAAACTCTGATGCAGTGTCCGCGCTGTACTCGGGAGCGCCTCTGAGTAGAACGCTTGAAGAGGCGCTGTAGAAATGGGGAAATAAATAAATAAAAATATAAGTAAATGACTCTACAATAGGGATGACTCAAAAACTGAATCACAGGGCAATCCAAAGTATGTTAATGGCTCTATAGGCGAGATTAGAGACAAAGATGGATTTACCATGGGCGTCATAGGTAACAATTAGACTTCTGTAACATGGGTCCCTCGAGGAAATAGAAGTCGTGTTTTGTGGTGCTATATATGTGGGCATTCTGACAAATATATGTTAGGCCTAGGCCTATATGAGTGGCCGTATACAGTTAGAGAGCTTTGAGGGTAAGTAAGAATGTCGGCAAGGCTAATCACTGGAACAAATTAAAAAGCTGCACAGTCAACACCGAACCAACAATGTCTAAGGACAAAGTCATCGTCGATAAAGTAGGCTTCTACACCATGCGAAAATTTGCTCAAATTTCCGCGCGCAATAATTCAGTTAGCCTTCGTATTTGGCTGTGAATTCTGACCTTCGAATAAGCAGCCGTAACATCTGACCGTTGCACAAAGGCCAAAGCTGTAAACTCTAACCTCTGTCAAATCAACGAAAGTAAGAAATAGCCGAGAATAACTGAACACTTTAACAAACTCAATGGACAGTTACAGAAAGTGGATAATGTAAACGCCCATCCACCCAGTCATTCATCCGTCCATCTATCCGTATATTCATCCACCCAATCCGTCCACCTATATCCATCCAATCCGACTATCCATTCATCCAACCAATCACCTATCAATCCAATTCATCCACCGATACCACCGATCCATCCAATCTATCCATCCATTCATCCAACCATTCACCTATCCTTCCAATCCATACATATATCTATGTAATCCATCCATCTATCCATACAATACATACATCCATCCATCCATCCATCTATCCATCCATCTTTCCGTTCATTCTGCAACCTTCTAACCCTAAGCGCTCCGGGGCATACGTCATGCATAGCCACCGATCGATCAGACGACAGACGGACCACAGACCAATCGACTGCACTGTCTGCTTGTCATTAAATAACTGACTGTCTTTTTACATATAATATTATGTCTGTCTCTCTGTTCTTCTATATTTACGTCCTTTGTATTCGGGTATCAATCTATGCATCCATGCATCTATGCATGTATGTATGTATGTATGTATGTATGTATGTATGTATGTATGTATGTATGTATGTATGTATGTATGCATGCATGTATGTATGTATGTATGTATGTATGTATGTATGTATGTATGTATGTATGTATGTGTGTATGTATGTATGTATGTATGTATGTATGTATGTATGTATGTATGTATGTATGTATGTATGTATGTATGTATGTATGTATGTATGTATGTATGTATGTATGTATGTATGTATTACATTGCATGTTTGTATGTATGTATGTATGTATGTATGTATATATGAATGTATGTATGTATGTATGTTTGTATGTATGCATTACACTGCATGTTTGTATGTATATATGTATGTATGTATGTATGTATGTATGTATGTATGTATGTATGTATGTATGTATGTATGTATGTATGCATTACATTGCATGTTTGTATGTATGTATGTATGTATGTATGTATGCATGTATGTATGTATGTATGCTTGCATGTATGCATGCATTGCATGTATGCATGTATGTGATCCCATCCTCGTTGGTCTTCTTAAGTTTCGTCTTTCAACTCTGCAGTCGAACTAGGTAAGGCATTGGATTAATAGCACGCATACCATATTACTATACCATGTCTACTTTCATGTTTGAACAACTGCACTGATTTCCACTCTCTGCGTGAATTAAATTCAAAGTCCTCATTCCGGTTTTCTTGCCCCGAAATACCTTGCTGAGTTAATGGGGGATGGGGGGCTTAGAGAATCGAACTCAGGTCCGCTGATGTCCATGTGGTGTTTTATCTATTGCGCCACCGGGCATTTTTTAAAGTTATAAATACAAGCTGGAGCAGACAAAAACTATGGAAGAAATTCGGCACAGGGCGATGAATATTATCTATCTAAGTTCTAAATAAACTGTAGGCCGTCTGCACTTGCGATCATACAGTGATCTCCGCGACATCTAGTGATTATATGTCACCAAACTGTCCGCCTCTGTATACGCCTATCTGTCTGTTCATCTGTCTGCCTATCTGTCTGCCTATCTGTCTGTCTATCTGTCTGCCTATCTGTCTGTCTATCTATCTGTCTGCCTATATATCTGTCTATTCGCGTTTCTCTACTTAACGCTTGACTGTAGTCGATTATATTTTCCAGGCATGTGCGTCATTGTGACTTTGACATATTCGCGCTGTCACGTGGTGACGCTTCGTCTATTCATCAAGGGTCGTCAATTGCCCTGCGCCATGATTTCTCTGGGAGCACTAAGCTACGCCAAGGAATGCGTCGAACGATGGGGCGGGAATGCGGGGGGGAGCAAGAAAATGGGAGGGTGAGTGGAAGGAAAGGATACTGAACGGGAACAAGGGACGTAGGGGATAGGCCTACTATGGAGACGATGCAGACGGCTTGGACCGTGTACGGCCCACTTCGGTTGAGCACCATCTCTTACCCCTCTTCCCCATTATCCTCACCCTCGACCATTCGCCTGGTCTTTCTTCCATGCCACTGTCGCTCTCCTCCCACTTCCTCTTCGTCTCACCTTCTCATCTTCCTTGCAGCAGACCTCCTTTCCCCGCCGTCCTAAGCCAGGAAATACAATAGCGTCCGGCACATTGTTATCGAACTCTGATAACGTGACGCCGGCTTTCGATGTGTAAATAGCGGACAGTCGGCGCCGCCATTAACTTGGACAATCGCATCATCGGACTTCTAAATGGACGCATCGTTCGATCGACGTTCGCCCACCCGCCCGTCGCCCATGCACCCGTCCACCGCCCGACGCCCGCCCGTCCACCGCCCGACCGTCGGCCCGTCCGTCCGCCAGTCTTCGACCCGGCTAACATCGAGAATCTACGCATAACTTCAGCCACATCATCGTCAGCCGTTGTATCACTATCATCCACCACTGATGGCTGTAGCACCCTCTCGTTTTATTTATATTAAAGACGGCGGTAACTTGGTGCTCGACAAATCTTCGTTAAGCGCATGCTTGTCGCGCGACTGACGGACACATCCGTGTCTGTTGATAATAATCAAACGGAAATTATTATTGGTCGACTTTGATGTGTTGTCGAAAGTTACAAGACATTAATTAAGTCTCTGGACGTCGTATAGGGATCGTCCAGGGCTGTTTTAGAGGAATTTTTAGAACTACACAATCCCTTCTTTCCTTTCCCATCCTCCATGGTAGGCTAAATTACTTCCAATCGAAGGACAATGAGGTTTTTGCTAGTTTGAACTGTGCAGAAGTGCTTCTACAACAGACTGCACAAATTCATTTAGAACTGCACATTTTGTGTAGGCCTACAACTGCACGCTAAAAAGTCCTTGGATCTCATCGTTTCTTCGAGACTTTATTAATTTTGGCATATATGTCGTGTACCTCCACCAACATTGTTACACGGATTTTATTTCTTCAGTGTTAGACGACCAGAGTGCGATCGTTGCGATTGCATGCATAGCTGAAGATTGCGTTTTGAATTTTCTTTACAATCGAACGTATATACAGGTAAGTCTACCTGAAAATCACTATTTCTTACTTACTTACTTACTTATTTCAGTCATAAAATGATTAGAGACTTTCGACTATTCTTTTACCTTTCGTACGTTATTTGTTTCAATGTGCTAATAAGCTGAATAGGGTTGAAAGTTTAATTCTGATGGGGTAAGGGAAAGGGTTGTAAAACAGAGCAATTGGTGATATGTTATGATTTTTTATGAAGTTTTTTTGGTGAACTTTACCAAGTGTTTACTATAATTTAAGGTTGCATTTACTAGGTATAGTTGGCAATGTCTCTTAAAATATTTGGCATGAAAACATTTTCAGCATGCGAATGTTCAGTAAGTAATGTTTAGTAAACATTTTATTTCTCGCATGTGACCCTTCAAGCTTTCAACTCAGAGGCGCTTCCGTCTACAGCGCGGACACTACATTTGGAGTTTCACGCCGAAGCGTACGAGCAATAGCAAGTGAAGGACTTGCTCAAGGTCCTTCTGGCGGCGGCTTGAGGTGGATTTGAACCTGGAACCTTCCAGCTCCAAGGCACCGACTCTATCACTACACCACCGCGCCGTGCCACAGGGACAGAGGATAGATTGTTTCTAGACCATCGTTTCCGATCGACGTCTGTATAAAGCAGGCAACGCAGTTGTATTGTCCTAATAAATCAAGTCTTTTTTAACGTGCAGTTGTACACAAAATGTGCAGTTCTAAATGGATTTGTGCAGTTGTGGACATACATAGGCTACTTCTGCGCCGTTAAAACTAGTTTAAAACGGTAATTTTTCTCCGTTTTGGAGAAGTTTACCATGGAGGATGAGAAAAGAAAGAATGGGTTGAGCAGTTCTAAAAATTCTTTAAAAACAGCCCTGCGATAAATATACTGTCGTTATTGGCTTCCAGATCAGTTGTTTACTTTTCGTGCATGTAAAATTGGTTGTGAACTTGTTGAGACAGAAACGACGAGGCAGTATGAAGGATGTTCGGGAAGGATCTAAAAATCATTTCTGGCGTTTTTCTGGCATCTTCTGGATCAATCTTCTGACAAAGCTCCTTTCTGCAGAGAATGTGACGTTCAACAGCCAAGGTAGAAACGACTTTACCGATTCTCTTCTCCAGATTGATAATCATTAGCCTATAGTATAGAATCGCACTCGAGATATTTCTTACCCATGGTCTTTAACGATGATTTTACAAACATTCAATGACCATAATTAATTATCACTAAAGTCATGCTCTGAAGTATCTTGAAACTAATTTTTAAAATAATAAATTATGCTGCTCCCTCCTCTATCATTCTTTGTTTGTTTGCATGTGCACTTGTTATTGCGCCCCTTCAAGCTCTCCTACTCAGAGGCGCTCCCCATGCAGAGCGGACACTGCATCGGAGTTTCACGCCGAAGCGCTGAGCAATTGTGAGTGAAGGACTTGCCCAAGGCCCTTACGCGGCGAGATGGATTCGAACCTAGAACCTTCCGGCTCCAAGGCAACGACGCCACCACTACACTCTCTTGTCCTCTGTCTCATTCTCTCTCTTTTTCTTTCTTTCTATCTCTATATCTCTTTATTACACACAAACACCCACACGCACCCAACTCCCCCCACCTCCTCTCTCACTCTCTCTCCGTTGACAGTGCACCGTCTGTGCAAAACCTTTACAGACGGGATCGCTAGGCGCATAATTATATAGGCCTACATCAAATATCATAAAAAGTTTCTACCCTATTATAATGGGGGGATTGAACCTCGGCTCAGTGCGGAAGGTCTAGTACGTTAACCGATAGGAATAGCATACGCGTGCACTCGTGCTGTTATGACTATACCTGGCAATTCCATTTTGCAAAGGTCCTATAGAGTCACCCGATGACATTAAGCTGATGGGAGTGACTCCCTGTGTTCATGTCTCCCTGAGGCTTACTCGCATCGACCTCTCGACCTATAATATTTCTCTTCCTCAAAGGTTCCCTCCCTGCATGTCTTGATTTCAGACCTACAGGGCATATTAAGCTACTGAAGATTTCATCACACTAGAGACACACAACATTAAATATTTTCATTTATTCTTTTAGTAATTCACTCATTCCGATAATAATTTATAGGGCCTATAGCGTCCAGCCACGACTAAACTGAAGACGTTGTGCGAATAAGTTGTTGACAGAAAGCAGGCATTTATTGTTGCGGGGCAACAAGCGCATCTCAAGAGAGAACCAATTCGCAAGGGTTGGCCCAGCAATTGAGACAGTTCGGCGCTGGCTTAATTGTAGATGAAACGTTATGGAATGACCTCCCTCTTGAGTTGCTCCTCTTCCCTATGTCACTTCTCGACACATATAATAAGCACTTGAAAACTGCTCTTCTTCGTCGTGCGGGAATCTGGAGTACCTCTGAGTAGTTTTCTTGAAGTTGTGCTATATAAATACTTGAATGGATTAAACGAATGAACGAACGAACGAGCGACTGTCTGATTGAATGAATGAATGAATGAATGAATAAATGAACCTATGAACAAATTAAGCCGTGCAGTGCTAGTTATCTTATGTTGCCATTGGAGATGGAGGAGCGGGATTTTATTCCGTTTAGAGATCTGGTTCATCCAAGCTGATCAGAAAGGAGTTCTTTTAATGCTCGTTATATATACATATAATTATACACCGTGGTTCAAAAAAAACTAAGCCAAACTGTTTTGCATATATCTCAATTACCTGATGACATATCAAGCTAATATTTTCCAAATATTTAGAGAAGTGGACCAAAAATATGATTCCAAAATTTCATGAGACAAAGTTGAACGGTTAAAAAGATATGAATTTTTAAACTTCATATGCCGAAATTTCAGTTTACAAGCAATTTTCTGTCAGATTTAATTAAATGTTTTCTTATATCTCTAATGCCTGATGATTAATCATTCTAAAATTTTCCAGATATGTAGAGAAATGAACTAACAATATGATTCCAACAGTATGGTTTTATTATTTAATTAATTAAGATGCTCAAAATGTCCTCCTGCTTGCACGCAAGCCTGGAAGCGCTGGCGCCATGCATTACGCAACAGCATCGTCGATTATCCTCTGGTCCAGGCCTTCCCACACTTCCAACAAGCGCTGGTTGCTTCAGATCGTTTATATCTTGGTTTGTTGTTTGGTAGATTCGGTCTTACATCACGCTCCACACTTTATAGTTAATTAATTTTACTTCATCATCCCTGAAGACCAAAATTTGGAACTATCAAGCATTGAAACCGCAACGAACACCATAACAGACTTGCTGAAAACCGACATTTCTGGAGATCAAGTTTAAATATTCATATCTTTCTATCCGTTCAAATTTATGACATGATATTTTGGAATCCTATTCTTGGTTCAATCCTCTAAATATCTGGAAAATTTTGGTATGATTAATTATCAGGCATTGGAGATATAAGAAAACCAGTTTAGCTTACTTTTTACTGAATCTGGCAGAAAATTGCTTGTAAACTGCAATTTTGGCATATGAAGTTGAAAGATTCATATCTTTTTATCCGTTCAATTTTATCTTTTGAAATTTTGGAATCATATTCTTGGTCCAATTCTCTAAATAATTGGAAAATTTGAGCGTGATATGTTATCAGGCATCAGAGATATATGACAAACAATTTGGCTTAGTTTTTTTTGAACCACGGTGTATATATACAGGGTGCGGCCAAAAAAAATACCCCCCTACGAAAATTGCGATTTCTCGAAAACCGCCGAATATTTTGTTACAAATATTTTCATTCTTATTCGTAACATATTTTTACACATTCTCTGAAAATTTTATGCCAGTATCTTTATTTTTGTGATCAAGACATCAGGCAGAAGAAAGAACTTCATTTTTTCAACTGAACAAGGCATTCACGAAATAAGAAATCATATTTTTACATAAAATAGCCTGTGGTGTGCCATAATTACGTCATTTCCGCTTTGCGGATCGTGTTCTTCACCGATGAAAAGAGCTTTTACATCAATCCACCAATTAATAATCAAAACAATCGTGTCTGTGCGTAGAAGTAAAAAGCCGATATCCATCCAAGCGTCTGTTGGTCGAAAGAGCTAAGTTCTCTCCCACATCATGGTTTCTGCATGTGTCAGCTATGAGGGTAAAGAACGCTTACAATTCATTGACGAGAAGGCCAAAGTCAATGCTAAGTAGCCTACTACGTGGAGAATCTTTTGCCTAAGCTTGTCGATGATTGTCACACTGTCTTGGGAAATCAGTTCCCTTTTCAGCAAGATGGAGCGCCCGCTCACGGCGCCAAGCTGGCCCAAGATTGGTTAACAAGCCACTGTCTTGACTTCATCGACAAGGATTCGTGGCCGCCAAATTCCCAAGATATGAACGCACTCGACTATGCTGTCTGGGGTGCAATGCTTGAGACTTACAACAAACTTACCACAAAGCCAAAGAACATTTCTGAACTGAAAAATACGCACAAATCATCTTTGCTACTTATTGCTGTCACGAAATGTCTGTTGAAACGAAAATAACGTTGTTTCACTTCAGGGTTGCACCATTTTGGTGTTCATGATTCGAATTTAATTAAATTTAGCCAAGTTGTAGATAAATATGTATCAAATAGACTGGTGAAGTTTTATAACAAAATGAGCAGCGGTTTTTGAGAAATCGCGATTTTCGTAAAGGGGTATTTTTTTTGGCCGCACCCTGTATATATAATATATATATAGCGGCTATAGCCTATATAAGCAAAAAGGCTACCAGCCCTATGTCGTTGTCGTTGTATGTTTGTCTGTTTGTCTGTCCATATGTTTGCCTGTACGTCCGTCTGTCTGTCTGTCTGTCTATCCCTCCCTCCCCTCTCTCTTTCTCTCCCTTCCTCTCTCTCTCTCTCCCTCTCTCTCTCTCTCTCTCTCTCACTCTCCCTCTCCCTCTCTCTCTCTCTCCCTCCTTCTCTCTCTCTCTCTCTCTCTCTCTCTCTCTCTCTCTCTCTCTCTCTCTCTCTCTCATTCTTTATGTCCGCCTGTCCTAATTACTGTTTGTCGATGCCTCATTGCGTCTGTCATAATATCGTCCGTTTATATATCCGCATATTTGTCTTTCTATCTGATGGGCCGTTGCAGACACCTGTCTGTCTGTCCGTCTGTCTGTCCATAAATCAACTGCTCGTCTCTTCTTCTCCCACCCATCGGTTGGCTTATCCGTAATGAGATTTTGCCGAATGACAATTATAAGTGCGTGTGTAGGTGCGTGTGTGTGTGTGTGACGCCAGTTAATCTGTAAGACGGATACACACGAAGACAAAAATTCAGAGGAGTCTATACGAAGAAACATCTTCTGAAAGCGACGCTCTGTCTCTGTCTCTGTCTCTCTGTGTCCATCTCTCTGTCAGTCTCTCTGAATGTCTCTGTGTCTCTGTCTGTCTCCGCCTGTCTGTCTGTCTCTGTCTCTGTCTGTCTCTGTCCGTCCATCTCTCCCTCTGTCTCTCCCTCTCCCTCTCTCTCTCTCTCCCTCCCTTCCTCCATCTCTCTCTCTCTCTCTCTCTCTCTCTCTCTCTCTCTCTCTCTCTCTCTCTCTCTCTCTATCTCTCTCTATGTGTCTCTCTCCCCCTCTCCCTCTCCCTCTCCCTCTCTGCCTGCGTATTCGCATTGAAGCGCAATTTATCATTTTTCTCGACGCACACATAGCCTATACTCACATCGACCGAACGCCAGCAAGAAGCAGAAGTCGTTTCTCTTATCACGCCCAAATCCAATCCGTTTTTCTTAAAAGATTTTCCATAAGCAAACACCGCCAATGATCGTATAGTCGTGGCCATCCTGCTGCACTCGTTTCGCAACGTTGCATATACATGTACATGATGGCGTATAAGATAAACATATTCTGCGTATACCACTTATGTGATACGTAATATGTAAGCTTGCATAATTTGTGGTGTTCGGGGTTTATGGGTATGTTTGGTGCCTTAAGCCGGAAGGTTTCGGGTTCGGATCCACCTCAAGGCCATGCGTGGAACCTGAGCAGTGAGCAAGTCCTTCACTCGCAATTGCTTTTGCGCTTCGGCATGAAACTCCAATTCAGTGTCCATGCTGTAGTCGGGAGCGCTTCTGAGTAGAACATTGAATGGGCGCTACAACAAGTGCACATAGGCCTACATACAAACATAAATAGAAATATCCTATATGTTTAGTTTCACATAATTATAAGAAATAGATATGAATTCATTAACCTAATAATTTTATTTAGTAGATTGTGGGAAATTAATTTTGTTTCCAATCTTTATAATCTCGTGATGCTATCATGCTATGAAGCACTCGATCGATGCGTTCAGACGATTGGAAAATGATTCACGGTTGATTCCATGATCATTCTCATATTAAGCTTAATTAGATTTTTTGACTCATTGATATTTATGCAAATACGTCGCTATCCTCGAGTGTCTCGCATCATCCATTGCCTATACTTAGTTATATATGCAGATAGAGTACTCCTCCAGTTATTAAGACATCTAGCCTATAACTAGGCCTATATGAAAGGGCTCTTGAATAAGTTGGAGCACTTCTCTTACCATTTGATTCTCACTGAAAGTCCAGATTAAAAATTATTCCAACTCACTAATATTAATTTTATTGTTAATTATCCAATTAATAGACGAGTCATTAGTGGGCCCCATTTAGACATAGGCTAATTTAATGTTATGAAATTAACAACTTTCTTATCGCCACACACAGCAGTGACAATTTTGAAGCTATATCCTTTATCGTTTGCAGAAATTTCATTTTACTACAATAAGTTTATAATAAGTGGTAGCTTTATTAATTTTGTGGGACTACGGCGTAACAAGTTTCTCACTAGTGTAGGCCTACGTGTGACGGTGTGAGTAGGCCTAGTCTATAATCTCATAATAGATGCGTTGCGAGCGAGAAAATGGCGTTTAATTCAACGCAATGTTTATAGTGACTTGCGCTTCAGTTTATGGTTCTATATGTTAGACAACGACGCGCGTGAGCTTCGTTCGTCCACTTTTTGTTCGGGACTCCGGGTCGGCCACACTAGGATTGTCAGCCACGAAAAGGAATGCAGCGTCTATTTGCACAGCTGAAAAGACGCCATTGTAAAGTTCCCTGGGTTTCTTCGATTTCCCTATTCTAAATCCGGTGTTCCAGTTTCTACCAATAATTCGATAATTATATAGACCTATGTTCTAAACAATATCTGCGGTTGTGATCTGTCCAACGCCCATGCTTATTGCTTATTTCCTTATCCCAACTGTGTATGCGCTGTTCACCTTAATTTTCCCCGTCGTTGACTATAGAATTATGTTTAAAAGCTTTAGTCAACGAGCGTAGTCTGTTGAATGTTAAAGGTGTCACTACTAAACAGTTTTGGATTGCGATCAAGAAAGGAAACTCGTCTTCCTCTATAGATTACTTTAACCGGCAGCGTGAACTGATGCCTTTCTGTTGACTACGTGGGGTGCAGTTGTAGACTATTATTAGTGGTGGGTTACCGAACCCGTGCCTTACAGCTGGAGGGTTCCAGGTTCGAATCCACTCTCAAGCCGCCGCGTGGGGCCTTGAGCAAGTCCTTCACTCGCAATTGCTCGTACTTTTGGGCGTTAAATTCCGATGCAGTGTCCGCGCTATAGGCCTATAGTCGGAATTGCTTCTGAGCACAGAGCTTGAAAGGGTGCTATAGGAAATGCGAGAAATAAATGATATAAAAAAACAGTCAGTGCAATAACCTCAACCTCTTTTCTCCCCTGCCCACTTCTGTGGACTATTGGAATGCGAAAAGCCTTGGTCTCACATGCAATATTGAAACTGGCTTCAAAAATAATAAATCATTCGTGAATATCCTGACAATTGAAAGGCTCTGCACGTAGGCCTATGCAGCTAAAAATAGTCGCAGGACTCTGAATACGGTCTGTCCGCCTGCAAGCTTTCACGGAAGTGTTTCTGCGAGTTTTGGGTATAATTATTGGTCACGCGTGTTTACCGTTGTTTTCTTCTGAAACTCGGTTGGTGGGTCCATTTCTGTCAACTTCATTCGGCTTCTGTGGTTACTCTGGTGATGAAGCTTTCAAAAATACCTAGGCTACTCTATATGATTTCAAGTACATGTCTAGCTGACTCCAAAGTCTCCAATTCTCTTCAAATACACAAAAAAATTGTCGTTTCTATAAGTGGCCATAATTAAATCTAATTAATTTGCTTTGTGAAGTTCTTATGGACCAGTTTTAGCTTCAGACACCCTGAAGTTGGAAAGGGACTCTCGTTTGACTTAGTCTAACATGCATTCACGATCTGTTTAGGGCAATGCTATGCGATAATATCTTATTTAACATGCAGTCAAGCCATATCTCATTATGTTACACTATGTTATATGGTAGCCTATTAACTCGAATCAAGTCGATTTTGATATTTGTAATGATCTGTTCTAATTGTGTTGCAGACAGAGGAGGCCAGTTTTGCGACACGGAAACATTTCGAGCGGACTGTCCGGAAGGTCGAGTCATCCTCCTGACCTATGCTCGTTACGGTCGAATGGAGATCGGTCGGTGCGTTCAACTGGCCATGGGGTACGTCGGGTGCCAGAGCGATGTGCTGATGCTGTCCGATAGAAGATGCTCGGGAAGGCGCATCTGTGACATCCGAGTTCCGGACGCGGAATTCGAGAGCACGAGACCGTGCCTCAAGGAACTGAAGACGTATCTGGAGATAAAGTACACCTGCGTACCAGGTACGTATACCAAGAACGTAACCAGAATACAAATTGGGGGATTTCATTTGGGGGGGGGGTTTCCTATGGACACGACGCAAACTACCCAGAATATAGGCCTGCACATAATTAGTTTAAAATTTTAAATGTGGAAAATTGCATTTTGTGGGTTTGTACCCGTAATAACTCCTAAATAGCCCATGACCCATGTCACGCATAACTATTGTAATTGAAATTTCAAACTTATACAGAGTCACTTCCAGAGAGACTATAATAGTCAGAGTATAAACATTTCCCTGGCTCGGGTTAACATTTACTTCTCTGCTATAATATTATAGTCTGCTGCAGGATTCACCGACGGATTATTTGGGCCATAAATCCACTTTTTGGGGCAATAGGGTCCGCATGTCCACAACTCTATATAGTTCTAATTATAGCGCCACTGTAATTGTCAGAGTTACCCAAATTCTATGACAAGTTTAAGTCGATGTTCGCCCGTTACTTTCTCGACAAAGTATCACTCTTTAGACAAAAAAGCTGATGTTGAAATATTAAAATATTACTGAGACCAGTAGCCTACCTCAGGCCGACCATCGAAGGAGACTGATGGGAGATGAAGAGATTGGAATACAGAATTGTTCAAAGACCCACATAGCAGATAGGCCTAGTAATTAGTTAATAATTTATTAGTCAATGACCAATTTATTAATAATTAATCATTTATTAATCAATTACCAATTAATTTACAATTAGTATTTTATTAATTGACGAAGAGCTGTGGAGTTGTGATAGTTCAATGACGAGCTACAATAACCAAAAGTCCTTCAATTTAGTTCAAACTCTCGCCAAATGGTACTACCTATGCTTGCCTGCTTGCCTAGGAATAACGTCGGGGATGTCCACAAATTGACTGCTGGACATTTCCGTAAGATGTATAATTGTATTATGTTGTATAATATCATATAATATATGATTATGAACATTTAATAAATGACCATCTGTCAGTAGACCAATTGTGTAACAGTAAATGATAGGTCTACACGTCGACTGCGCATGCGCCAATCACCCTCGCGTTGCCATCTTTGTCATGCCTCTCCCCTCTGCCGTAGCGAAGACAAAGTGGATGTGCAACGTCGCCGACTTATTTGCCCGACCAATTTATGATGTTGACGCGTCACATTTGCAACTTACGCGGTCGTTACGAGCTGCACCGCATGTATAGCTTTGTATCCGTCCTCTTCAAGGGGCGGGTGTGGAAGGGTAGGGTGGGGTGTGGATGGGGTGGGGTGGGGTGTGTGGTGGGTTCGACGTCTTTCGTGTCAAAGTCAAGAGATGGAAGAATATAGGACTCGAGTCACGCGGCGACCAGTCTATCTGTATTTGCACCATTTCTGCAAATATCATCGTCGTCCGAATCTGTTCGTCGCGTCGGAAAATTAGTTTCGACGATGCACACGTGCACACACGCGCTGACACGAAGACGAACTGACGCGCACAAACACACGGGCAGGCGTTGCAAAATATATACAGGCCGTAATATTCTTTCGTCAGCAGTCTGCATCATGTACGATGAAACTTCATATATAATAAGGATGTGACGATATTTGTATGAGTTGGGAATATATGTATATATATGTGTGTGTGTGTATGTGTGTGTGTGTGTGTGTGTCCAATGTTTTTACATGGTGGGCCAAAAAGGTAACCCAATCGGGTTTCTTGAAAATAATATTATTTTGGCCGAAAGTGAGACTGTTTAAATCAATTTTTACAGACTTTGAGGTAATTCATATTTACGCACAACAGCCACATTTCACCAAAACATTTAAAACAGAACAAAGTATATCTTCCTTAGGCCATAGCTTGACCACCCACTCACTGTCTTTGACGATCAAAAAACGCAACAAAAAGTAACAAAAAACGATTTCTATTAAGTTTAATCTCACATAATTTTTATCAAAATTAATTAACTGGATACTGCCAGACAATCGTTATTATTAGGCTATTAGGGCCTACTTAAAAAACGCTCACTTGCGCAGCTGCGCGCACTGTGACATCGTTTTAGCAAGATGACTATCATGTTGGTTAATAAATAATTTTTCAAATTAATAATTTCGTTATTAAAAAATTTTAACCAATTTGAAATGGCCAAGGCGTCAATGAAAGGCAAAATGTATAGGCCTATTTTGGCACAAAAACTGTGGTTTCTTGTCTGGCCCACCCCGTACATTTAAATAGCGAAGATGGCAAGTTTTTACAATTGAATTCTGCGGAGTTGGAGGACCGAACGCTAACGAGTGTCGTTGAGGTCTAACGTCGTTACAGTAATCAACGTGGGCCACGTCCGGTCAATCGGTCGGTCGGTCGGTCGGCGCTGCATGGGAGAAAGAATTGAAGACCGGGTGGGAAAATTGTCGCCTGGAATCCATTTACAGTAAACAAAAAGCCGTTTGCCGTCATCCATTAGGGACTCGTCCAAAGTGGAAAGGCAAACAGTGTCCGTGTGTACGACGCGCAATCGGAGGCCGTTGTTCGATGAGCGTGGGGGTAGAGACTCGTATTGACGCCAGATGGGGCGACGCTTATTATAGGACTCTACAGCGCTTGTTCCTCGTGTACATACGTCGTCTGCGGTTTGCAAGCGATTAAGTGACAGCATTTCTATTTTCTACGCTTCTGTGGTGAGCTTCAGCAGGGCCTGGGTTTTTCAGCTGGAGATCTTTTGGTCAACGTCATACCGCTTGTTAATTAAACCCCTTTCCTTTCTCATGTTTGGACGTAAACTAGGGGTCTTCGGGTACAGCATTTTTGCTACCCGACCCGTACCCGTACACAGGACCACTAGCCGTACCCGTACCCGACCCGTACTCCAAATTGCTACCCGACCCGACCCGTACCCGCGGGTATACCCGTACCCGTACCGTACCCGCCACGTCATTAACCGGACCTCATACGGTTCAAGTCTCTACGAGGCAAATATACTTGCAACTCGGCATGTAGTTATGATAACAAATGCGCTAATGAAGATAATGATGATGATGATGATGATGATGATGATGATGATGATGATGATGAAGAAGAAGATGATGATGATGATGATGATGATGATGCTGATGATGATGATGATTGCAGTAGCAGCTGTTGATGTAGCAGCAGTGGTAGTGGTGGTAGTAGCAGTAGCAGCAGCATCAGTGATAGCAGCAGTAACAACAGCGACAGAACAATGGAGAGCATTTATTCGTACCCATAGCCCTTCAAATGTCTGGTTAGAAACGGATGGTGGTCACGATGAAGATGATAATGATGTGTCCATGTATAAATGTACAACATGAGTATATTAAGTTCATGTGTAGCCTACGTGTGGCCTACGTTGAATATATTATTTGCGATGTAACCAGAGTGACTATTCTGACAGTGCAAAGCTCACTAAAACACGTAACCCTAATTTTTCCGGTTGGGGCGGGTAATACCGGGTATACCCGTACCCGTGATGACCCTACCCGTAACCGACCCGCCCCGTGAAATGCATAGCCGACCCGTATCCGACCCGCGGGTACGGGTCGGGTACGGGTAAACTCGCGGGTACGGGTATACCCGCAGACCCCTAACGTAAACGCTGACCAAACTGCTGTTAGGATGAGTTAGAGCAGAGGTGTCAAAGCGCTGGCCCGCGGGCCATTTCTGGCCCGCCGACGATTTTTTTCTGGCCCGCGGAGCCTTCCCTAAAGATTACAAAATTGTATAAAATGTTGTCAAAATTTAATAAGAAGCGGAAAGAGGACATTGAATCAAGATCTTTTCACGATATTTGGACTTTTCTGGAAATTGGCTGACCATTGACCAAGCCCTAAGCTCCCTCTCAGATCACTACCCTATCCGCGGACCCCCGGTTGAGAACCGCTGGTATAGCTCACACAATTTACAACTATAGTATTGTACTTAATTAAGCGGTATACCGTAATAAAATTGTCAATCCACATGAAACTTTCCGTCAAATTGAAAATTTACAGTAGCAAAGTGCTATCGTTTTGGTATCTGTAGAGCTTTTATCTAATTTTATCTATTCCATTATAGCAGCGTTTATTATCAAAGATACAAAGTGTATATCAACAGCTAGGAAACTAACAACGGCTTTTTTTCGTTCTTGGGTGCCAGAATAATGTCTGGGAACCACTGATCTGCGTAGTTAATCGAGGGCACCATGCAAGAAGAATCGTAATCGTAAGATCTCCACATTTCTAAAGCGCCACTCGAAAACCAGTCTCAGGGCATCAGTTTATTCACGAGCGCTGAAGAACCTACTGAAGGTGTCTAAGCACTGATTACCGCAGGTTTATGCTCCAACATGCATATTCAGTTAATATACTAAGCGGAAGTAGTTTCATCCATCAGATTCCACGTCGCTGTTTCATAATATTGAAGGCTGGTTCTATCTTGAAATCCATGATCATTGATCACTCACTGTCCAAAAGTTCAAGCTCTGACCATCGCTCATGAAGTCTTATACTTCGTGCAGCATCTCGAACATAATCTACAAGTATATACTGTATCTCTTATATACTGCAGCCTCCATTTAGAAAACGATAACTTATCTTTTCGTCTTTCTATACATGTCTAACATGGACTTCTACTGGCATTATTTTTCAAGTGCATTGACAAAATATTATATGTGGCTTCCTCATGCATGACAACAGTGTTTAAAGAAGAAGGCAGGAAGGTACACATGCATATATATATATATATATATATATATATATATATATATATATATTAGCGTGGCCCTTAAAAATGAAAGTTAAAAATAATCAACTGGCACCCCTCCAATCTATTTCAATTATGAAGAAAATAATTTGTGCAAAAAATCTTTGCAATAGGGCAATATTTAGGGGTGCCCCCCGAGCTCTGAAGTTTCAATAATGTACGAGTAAACTTCCAAATTATAATTGGAATCGCAAACTGAAATTTTTAGTGCTTTAATGCATTCTGTCAACCTACTAATGTTTGCAATGCATCAACATTTAATATTTAGTACTTACTTACTTATAAAATTACGTGAGCTGGATGTAAAGGAAACAAAACCTGCGGCACTAACAACTGGTAAAAATGAAGCAACTGCGCCCAAACGAGCCAGAATCAATATTCTGTCTCCTGGTCTGACATTGGCTTTGAACAGAACAAAAATTTCGTCAAGAAATACTACATTTGTTCTTAGCGAAGTGGCTTCCAGCCTTGGCTGTGACGTCAAGACTTTGAATAACAACCAAAATTCCATTCAACGAGCCAGGGCGAGCAACAGTACCACCAAATCAAACAGCCTTCAATCCGAATTTTTCGCCTTAGTTCCTATAACCGTTAATTGGGACGGCAAGTTTCTGGAAGATTTGACATCACGCGAACATGTTGACCGTCTTCCAGTTGATCTCAGGTGTAGGAATTGAACAGTTACTGGGCATTCCAAAACTGCCCTCAGGAACAGGCTAAGCTCAGGCATCTGCAGTCATCTCAGAGAGAGTGGAATGTTCAAGATTAGCTTGATGCTTTGTGCTTTGACACCACAGCCAGCAACACAGGTCATCGCTCATGTGCATGTTTCCTAATATATATAAGCCTATATATAATATTATATATACATATAGAGCAAGAATTGAATAAACACAGGTCATCGCTCAGGTGCATGTTTCCTAATAGAGCAAGAATTGAATAAAGATCTCCTTTTCCTGGCATGTCGACACCATGTTATGGAACTAATTGTTGGGGCTGCATTCGAAAAACTTCCATTGGAACTTCTACTGAACCTGATGTTCTTCTTCTCAAGAGGTTTTGAGACCACTAGAAATTCATTGAAAGCGACAAATTCCAGGTAGCCTCGTCAGATCCTTTGGTGGAATCATTGGTGGCCCCACACCGTTCTTGGAGTTTGCTCATGGACATTTAGCAACTGCACAGCCACGAGACGATTACAGGGAATTTCTCGAGCTCTCAGTTTTCGTTCGTGGAGGTGTTCCTTCTTGTGGAATTCGGTTTCGAATATCTGGCGCTATGCACCAGGCACAATGGATGGCAAAAGTCATCTATACCATAAAGATGTGGCTCTTTCGTGCTCAGTTCAAGAAGACTGCTGCAGAAGAACGAAGCATTCGTGATATTGTCATCTTTTCAGTTATTGTCTACCTGAAAGCCTGGATAACTGCGCCTATTGCTGTGGAGGCTCCTCTGAATGACTTCACTCTCATGGCAAACCTTCTCACTTATCCACATACTACAATTTCTTCTGCTACAAGCAAGAAGCCAGGGCTTCATCTCTGGTATTTTTGTCTGAAGAGCTTATTGGGATTGCTCTTTTTGATTCAAGGGTATCCAATGACTTCAAGAAGCTAATGATTGCTGCCATGGAAGAAGTAGCCCCAGATCATCCGCCTTAACGACTCAGTGTGAAGTCAGATGCATTTCTTGGCACCAGCGGTCTGGAACAATTCTGTATAACCAACTCCAAGAAACTATTCCAGGTGCTTGGTCTGCATGGACTATCTGAGATGATGCTTTCCAAAGATCCTGCTCTTTGGGAAGAGCATGAAGCATTTCGAGAAGCACAAGCAGTACTCAAATGTCGTCAATGATAGAGCTGAACGAGGTGTGGCACTCATCCAGGACTTAAATAAAAAAAAGCTAACAAAAGATGAGGATAAGCTTCAATTTCTCATGCAAGTTGTCAGTGAACATCGACGACAGTTCCCTGACTGCACAAAAAGAAATCTCGTGTCTAATTAGTAGAAAGCAGTGATTCCTGCATTTTATTGTTCTGTACTGATCATTTACTTCTGTGACCAGCAGAACAGTGAACAATAACTGAATTATAATTGAACAGTAAACACTTGTTTCGTTGGCATTGTTGCATCACTAGAGTGTATTTTAGTCATCTCTGTAAATTTCTGAGTGACAGTGTGTTGAATATAGTTTGGTTGAAATTGTATGATTCGATAGATCACATTTGTAGTAAAGAATAAATTTCGGCGCCCCAGGGGCACCCCTAAATGTTTTGCAATTCCAAAATCCTTTTCAACATAATGTTATTTTTATAATTGGCATGGATTGAAAGGGTGCCGGACAAAATTGTACGATTTTTATTTTTTGGCTGTATGCTAAGGGCCGGCCTAATATATATATATATAATACAATTATACATGATTGTATAAACAAGAACAAGCAGCAGCAACATCAACAACAACAGCACTATAGTTGTAGTAGAAGTGGTATGCAGCTGTAGTGGTTATAACAGTGTGGGTGATACGGCGACCCATCAAAAGAACGACCATGATCATGATGGTGGTGATGATGACGACGACGACGACGACGAAGACGACGACGATGATGATGATGATGATGGCGATGATGAATCTGCGTACGCAAAGAACTGAAAAAACTCAACTAAAGGGATTAACCGCTGTTATAGCACATTAGGCAATAGGCCTACATGGTATGCCAGGTATATATAATGGACTAAATAATTGAGTCCATTATTATTATGTCTGCAATGCTTTTCGTCTTTCAGTAGAGACAATAACGACGGAATTCTGCAAGGCGCATCGCGATCTCAACGTCAGCTCATCGAGGAGCGGCTACATCGCGAGCATCGTGACGTCAGACACGCCATCGTGCGACGGAATCAGTCATCCGTGGGTGATAACAGGTCAGGCGGGTCAGCGCATCGTTCTCACCCTATACGACTTCGCCCTCGAAGAGCCGTACGTCTACCAGCGGTTGAAGTCGCATCAGCACCACCAGCCGGACCAGGTCGAGATCTGCCGCCAGTACGGGGTCATACAGGACAGCGGACGGGACAGGACGACGACCCTGTGCGGCAGCGACAAGAGGGTCAGCACCGTGTTCCAGTCGAGCGGAAGCGTCATCAAGATATGGGTGACGGCCGGTAGTGGTCCCAAAGACATGAAGCGATTCATCGTGCGGTACGAGGGTAAGAGAGGAATAGGTCGAACTGCGGTCGTAACTCATATGCGGTGATCTGCATAAGCTTAGCATTGCGTTAAGTAGAAGCAGGAGGAGGAGAAGGAGGAGGGGAGGAGGAGGAGGAGGAGAAGAAGAAGAATTAAGAAGAAGAAAAGGAAAAGTAAGAGGAAGAGGAAGACTATAGGAGGAGGAGAAGGAGGAAAAGGAAGAGGAAGAGGCAGAGGAAGAGGAGCAAAAGGTGCAGAAAAAGGATGGGGAGGAGCTGGAGAAGGTGGAGAAGGAAGAGGAAGTGGAGGAAGGGGAAGAGGAAGAAGAGGAAGACGAAGAAGAAGAAGAGGAAGAGGAGAAAGAGGAGGAGTAGGAGGAGGAGGAGTAGGAGGAGGAGGAGGAGTCAATTTTTTTAAAGCTAGCCCTGAGGCAGTGATGGAGTGTAATCGACTTTGGTTTCTTGACCTCAGTATATGATGGTGACAAAGCACTGGCCAGTCCTCTATCCAGAGTCCTGTAAGTCGGTGCCTCATTATGGCTGAATTGTTCATGGGGGTCGGTTGTGAGCAAACCAAATTTAGAGCATCATTATAATTCAAACCGCACAGTCGTGAGCAGAAGATTAAGCAGCAATAGAGAATAGACTAAAACAAATGACCAATTGGTACATTTGGGAAACTGTGATGAAATTATTTCAGTGAATAAGCACAGTGCTCGTGAGTAAGCTAGTGCCCTGAGCTTGGTTTCGAATGGCGCTTAAAAGTGTAGAGATTACGCTTACGATTTACGAATACAATAAGTAGCCTACTCGGTATACTAGTCAAAGTATGCTGCTTTCGTTAATTCAGTATGCTCCAAACTTGGCTGGTAAATACACTCTGTAGCTTACATTTTAAAACAGGGGTATTAAACCTCTTTTAATTGGCGGGCCAGTGTGAACAAAAACATTTTGCAACAAGACTTAGTGGCGGGTCAGAGTGATCTTAGAGGGAGCTCCGGGCTTGGTAAGCCAATTCCCAGAACATTTCATTTAATATAAGTGTTTCGTAACTTTCATAATTTTTTTAACAGACAACCAACCCAAAACCATAGATAAGCTTATACAGTCTACGCAGAGCTGTGCGTCTGAGCAAAAGTGATGTCAGTAAGAAAAAACCTCCATGTAGGCCTATTTGGCGCTGAGTGTAGAATATAGAAATTTGAACTCTATCCTCTGAATTTGTAATCTCAAATAGGGAAGGCGCCGCGGGGCAAAAAATCGTCGGCGGGCCAGAAATGGCATTTTGGCCCGCGGGCCAGTCTTTGACACCCCTGTTTTAAAACGATGTAGTACGACGGCAATAATTATTTTTGCTTAATGCCAGAATTAGAGACTCAATGTTGCGTAATTGCTGTGCGAAAAACCACCTATTAGCTCGCTAGAAGGCGCACGGCTGCAAAGAAAATTGCTTTTTGTTTCGCTGGCGCCACTAGCGAGTGTTCGTGTATCAAACGACACAACCGTTTTAGTAATCTACATGTAGTTGACAAGCCTATACCCATATAGACCAGTATCTGACCTATAGAGCAGTGGTTCCCAAACTTCAGGAGGCCGCGGACCGGCAAAAATCTTTGGTGAAGCTCGCGGACCGCTCACTTAGGCCTAAATGGTGATGTCAAACAAAAGCGACCTAAATTATAAAAAGACTAAAATATAAGGCTATTTACAATTAACCTACATTTACATGTCCTTGAAGCCTTATTTGTGTAAGATTTACTATGAGTATTTTTGTTTGAACTGCCGTTTATTTTTCACCTTGGACGTGTTGTTCGAACAAGAAGCCACTTCTGAATCATTAGGCTATCATCTTCGTTCTGAGTTTCTGAGCAATCACGCTCATTTGCTGTGCTTTTTTTATTAGACAACCTCTCCAGATTTGTTGGCTTACGTAACTAACGTTTGCTCATTTTTTTATTCTAAGACGTTTGTTTATATTTAAACTAAAAAAATTATGCTATGTTAGAAAAAATTTAATTCTGCATCTGGCGTTTGCAACGTTATCGCTCACCATTATTCGGGCAAGTCACAATAAGGCGCATTGATTTATTTCAAATTTTTAAATAGTAAGACAGAAGTTTGAATACATTTTGGACAACAATTCAAATAATTTAATAGTTTCAAACAAATAAACTAATAATTACAGTTTATTTTGTTTATTTTTAACTCTTCTCCGCGGACCGGCGATCATACCTCCGCGGACCGGCGCCGGTCCGCGGACCACCACTTTGGGAACCACTGCTATAGAGGGTATCTATTTGGAAGTGGGAGAACGCAGACAATGTTTTCCATATAGTACAGACATACCCAAACAAGAATCAAGTGAGTCTGTAAGCTTTATAGGTTGGAATCAAAAGTTAACGGACTTTCAAGATGGCGGCCAATATGGCTTCTAAAATACTAAAAATATGTATATATCTGCTCATAGGTAAGCTAAAATAAAACATGAAGTGCCAAATTTAATATTATCAAGGCCAGGGAATCTATTTCTCACATTAGCAATAGTGTGGTAATGTTGAAATCCAAAATGGCGGCCAATATGGCCGCCAAAAGCATGACAAAATATGTATGCACATATCAGTTCATATGTAAACTAAAGTAACAAATAAAGTGTTGAATTCAGCAATTTCATGGCCAAAGAATCGATTTATCGTAGTACCAATAGTGTAGTAATGTTGCTATCCAAGATGGTGGCCAATATGGCCGCCAAAACACAAACTATGTCTATTTCAGCTCACAAGTAAGCGAAAATAACAATTTTGGTGTCAAATTTATTGTTCTCAAGGCCACAGAATCAGTTTATCATAGTGGCAATAATGTAGTAATGTTACAATCCAAAATGGCAGCCAATATGGCCGCACAAACACAAAAATATGCATATCAAAGCTCATAAGTAAGCTAAAATAAAACATTTAGTGTCAAATTTAATATTTTCATGGCCCCAGAATCGATATATATCATAATGGCAGTAATGTGGTAATGTCACAATCCAAGATGGCGGCCAATATGGCCGCAAAAACATGCATATGTCAGTTTGTAAGTAAGCTAAAATTTAAAAAGTAGTGTCTAATTTAATATTCTCAAAGCCAACTGGCCAAGGTGGTGCTTTCTCACTGTGACAGTCGTGTGGTTAATTTTATAACTCAAGATGGCGGCCAATATGGCCTCCAAAACATAAATGCATAGGTCAGTTGGATAGTCTGCAGAGCACTTTCAATCACTCACGGTCCCAGACTGGAAGAAAGCTAAAAATACAATTGAAAATCCAGTTTAATAATATCAAGGCCCAGAAGAAAGTAATTTCTCACAGTGGCTATAGAGTGACTGATCATGCTACTATCCAATATTTATGGCGGCCAATATGGCCACCTAAACACAAATATATCTTATCACACAGGTAAACTATAATAACCTTCAAAAGATATGTTCTCAAAGACTAATGGGGTAATGGATAGTCTGCAGAGCACTTTCCAATCACTCATTTTTCACGGTTCTGGACTGGAATGGGTGATCTTGAAAAATTACCCAAGGTTTGCAATTGCTGATGGTGCAGCACCGGGCCTGCAGTTCCAAAGAACCCACAGTTATGAACTTGTGCGTGGTGGACCGGTGGGATGTGAGAAGGAGGCTTTTTGAGGGTAATCAGCACCCTGGCCCGCACTAGCCTTAATGTGGCCTTATCCCATCCGTCAAAGACAATGCTACAGTTCAGCAATGTTTAAATAGTGACTTCCATGGCAACAACTACCACCAAAGAATTACATAAAAATGTGTAACCATGGATCTGGCAGTTGCCAAGATAGCCCATGACAAAATAGAACAATGGTGTCCAATACTTAAAATATAGCCTTTACACATCCTGTTGGTACCACCCAGACATCATCAAACCAGTCTGTGTTTGGTCTACCTTTTAAATTTATGTGCTGTTGATCAATTATAGGACTCGTACTCAGTTTCTTGGTGTGGTGATGACGATGGTGCACTTTGATCTGTATTAGTTGATACCAAGACATACACAAGTTGCAGTGGGAGCACATCTCCACGTGTTCATTCAATGCACAGATCTCCATTGTTCATCTTAAGCTACTTTCTTACTTAGCACACACTTAGTCCTTCCTCGCACTGGTAGCACATCGGGCGACACAGCCTCTCCTTTGGCAAATTGAAAAGAATTTTGATTGACTGGTCCTCATACCTTGGCTTGAATATCTCAAGTGGAAAATTGTTGATTTCCAACTATGAGGGTTTGCCATACACACTGTCTGAAAAATGTTGCAAAATCTGGAGTATAACCTAATGTTGGAAAACAGGTATGCAGCTCGGATTTCTTGAATGACCATTGATGGTTTCATCTTTCCTTTCTTTGCAAAGCTGCTGGTAATTACATTGCCAATAAGCTAAAGTAATAATAATTTTGAATTGCAACATCTTATTCTAAGGCAAACATGTAAATTATTTGCCATTGTATGAGTTTCAGTATTGGTCAAATTTAAGTTGGATTGACGAATAGAACTTTAACCACTTTAGAAGCTGGATTTATTAAAATAATATTTACCTAAGCAGAAGTTGGATTTATTTAAAGAATATTATGCCCACTTAAATAGAAGCTAGATTGATGATTTTTAAATAAACAGAAGTTGCATTGATGACAAATGTCAAAGAGCTGGCCTGCGGGCCATTTCTGGTGATTTATTTCTGGCCCGCGGAGCCTTCCCTAAAAATTACAAAATTAGAGGACAAAAGTTCAAATTTTTAGATTTTACAGTCAGTGCCAAATACATGGAGGCTTTTCCTTACTGACGTCACTTTTGCTGAGACGCACAGCTCTGTGTAGACTGTGTGTCTATGGTTTCTGGTTGGTTGTCTATTAAAAAATTATGAAAGTTACGACACACTTATATTATTTAAAATTTTCTGCGGATTGGCTGACCAAGCCAAGAGCTCCCTCTCAGATCACTACCCAATTTTGCTCAGGAGCTTCGACACCCTGGCCCACCACTTGTTGGAAGATATTCACACTGGCCCACCAATAAAAATGTTTGACACCCTGTTTTAACGGAATAAATTATACTAAACTTTTGGACTGGCGCAGCATAATTATCTTTCATCAATCCGGCTTCTACTTTAGCATGAATCATTCCCATCAATCAGGATTCCAATTAGCCGAGAATGCATTTAATCAATCCAGCTACTATTTCAACAAAAACTTTTTTGGTAATCCCAAAGACTGCATGCCTGTCCATGTAAACAGTATAGCCGCCCAAGAAATCGCTAAAATAGAGCGCTGCAGCCTTAGCTTCGAATTTTATATTTACTCGCATTTACTGCATATTTTCCTTCTTTTTAAATTTTATTAGCCTGACCGTTTTACTTAGATCTCGCGCTGATTACTTATGTACTGAGCGCATTGTGTCATGGGATACGGTTGATAGGTTTCAGCGCTCTATTTTAGCTAAGTCGTTGGCAGCCATGCTGTTTTGGATATAGGCATGCGGTCTTCGGGATTGCCACTATAACAAATATTTTTCATCAATCCAGTTCGAACCTCAGCAATAATGTTTTCAGAAATCCCACTTCTATTTAAGTATAAATTCTTTTTGTCAATCCAACTTGTATGCCATCAGCACTAAATCCCATGCAATTGCGAATAATTTATTTCGCTAAAACAGTAAATTATCTACATGTAGAGTTTAATTAGGAAGAGACTGAACTTGGTTTATCTCATTCATCGCATTGCAGCCGTCATTTTCAGTGGACTATGGTGTCTACGTCTTGAATTATACGCGAAGCGATTATCATGTGCATGTGTCTACTCATTTACCGGCGTCGTTTTGGGTGTTAGATGGAGCAATCACTTTAAACTTCATCACTATTTAAAGTCATAATATATAGCAACAATGTCATTCCACTATGATAATGGTCTATTTTAAATAATATAAGTTATAAGTTAAATAAATTTTTGTTTATCATTACCGGAAGTCTTCGCGCTACATACAAATAGCATGAAAATATTTCTTTAGCGCAGGATTTTGGACAGATTTTTGTACGATTTGATTATCAAAATTCGTCTTGTTCCAACCTTAACTTCATGCAGACTCACTTAATACACGTAATAGGCATAAAAATCTTTATAAAAATGCAAATGTGCAATCCCCCGCGTTTCCATAAAGTACATCGCATTGTTAGGTTATGGACTAATACTGCAGGCCATGAGCGCCAGCACCATGGGGCGAGAGCATAGGCGCAACCACGTCCTAAAAGTTGGGGGGGACCGGGACCGATGGAAATTCTTAGTAAGAGTAATAATAGCGAGCGCGAAACGCGTGGAGCCGCGATTGCCGAAGGAAAGAAGCCCTAACGACTATAGGGGGTATGGGGAGTGTCGTAAGCTCCCCCATCGGGGTCTGGAGCGGACCCCCAGCAACTGACGCAATTTTGAGCATTTGATGCCAAATCGAGTGCATTTTGGGTTCTAGTTTATCTGAAATTTTGCAACGATGATATGGAAATAGAAGTACCTAAAGCACCTCAATCTGTGAAAGTTTAAATCTAAATCACTCAATGAGCCATAAAAATTGACATTAATTTTCACATTGGACGATCGGCGAGGCGCGAAGCGCCGAGCAGGGAAATTTTTGATTTTCCATACTGCAATGGTAGCATTTTAGGCTGTCATTTTACGAAATTGCTCATCATTTCAGTGCTGACTTCAGTGGTTGAAGACTTAAAAAGCGTCATTTTTTCTCTCCAAATTTCCATGATGTAAAATTTGATGTTTAAAATTCTAAAACTATATAATGATAAAACATTTTAGGCTGTCTTTTACTCAATCATTTCAGTGTTGATGATTCTGATTCTGTGACTTCAGAAGCGTCTCCCACATTGTTTAAATATTTTCAGATTTCTCAATTAATCATCTCAAACTAATTTCTCATAATTTAATTGAAAACATTGCATGATTTAAGACTTCAATAAATTTCTCCTCCCTTTATTTATTTTTTTAATTTTTATACTGCTATAGAATATAATTATGGTAGCATTCTTAGCTGCCATCTTAACTAAATTGATCATTACGTAGAGACAATGGACAACACTGCAGAAGTTTACGATGTTATTTAATAAATATTTCTGAAATATTGGAGATGGATTTAAGCACCTCCTTCCCTCGTCAGAAACGTTGGAGAGCAAGGCCGTAGTCAGGATTTGATTTCGAGGGGTGTTTCTTCGGCGGAGAAATTCTGACGACTTTATTTCTGGAAACACATTTTTTAGTCGTCAAAATGTCTGAGGACACCTTTGTTTAGTCGTCAAAATTTCTGAAGACACTTTATTTTAGCCGTCACATTTTTTGAAGACACCTTTTTTAGGTGTAAAACATTCTAAAGACACCGTTTTTCAGTTGTCAACATTTCTAAAGACCCTTTTTTAGTTGTCAAAATTTCTGAAGATATCTTTTTAGTTGCCAAAATTTCTGAAGACACCTTTTTTAGTTGTCCAAATTTCTGAAGACATCTTTTTTCAGTTGGCAAAGTTTCTGAAGACACTTTTTTAGTAGTCAAAATTTTTGAAGACACCTTTTTTAATCGTCAAAATTTCAAAAGACCATCGCAAACTGCTTTCTTAGTGTCTTTCGCTTAATTTCATGTTTTTTCATTATGTGCTAATGAATAATATTCTATTAATTTTTGCATTTTCCATTTCGGATGGTGTTTACATGGTTTTATTTCATGGTTTTTACATCTTGTGCTAGTAAATGCATTATATTATTTTTTCCATTTTCCATTTGGGGGGTGTTCAAACACCCAAAACACCCCCTAACTACGGCCTTGTTGGAGGGGACCGTCCCCGATGTTCCTCTGTGTCTACGCCCACGGTGTAGACATACATTACCACAGAAACAAGACTGTAAGAATAAAAAGGGTAATTGAGAGACCTAACTAAATTAATCCTATGTGCATATAATTATTATGATAATTTCTGGCACATTGGACTGCAAAAGACCTGGTATTTTGCATTTGAAAAGACAAAAACATTCAAACCAGACACGAAAAAGGCCTTAAGAAAGAAAGTCAAGACTGAAGAGTCACTTTTATATAACCAAATTCAGTATCCGTGATTCACACTTAGCAATACACTCATGTGCAATCTGTGGGACGCCAACACTGTCGGGTTAGGATGCCTGATAAAAACGTTCTTGACTCAGCCTTAATGAGCTGAGAAACTATGTTTTTCATATGCCAATCTGTATTCAAACGGCTATTAGCAGCAGTCACTGGCAAAAGTTGGAAAGGACCTCCCAAGCCTCGTTGAAAGTTGGGGGGGGGACCATCCCATTAATGGTCCCAAACCTCTCAAAAGTTGGAGGGGACGCGTCCCGTGGGTCCCATAGGGTGGTTGCGCCTATGGGCGAGAGGGGTACTTGCCCATCACACCCCCCCCCGAAAAGTGAAACCTATTTTGTAACTACAAATTTTTGGTCTTTGTACAAAATATGTCGTTCCATTAATAAGGCAATGATTGTACTAATGATACAGAAAGTGAAGAAGAGAAATTTACATTTAAAAATCAATATGAAAAATGTTCTTAATTGCCTGCTTTGCAGTGTTCAAGCTCATATTGGACAATTTAGTCGTGGCCATTGTCTTGGCCAGACATACATGTATCAGACTGCTTGTGGATTAGCCTGCCTTCACCGCCATGATGGCACTTTCCTTCGTTGCATATTATGGTCCCTCCTGCAAAATATTTTCGGGTGCCCATCATACACTGGAGGCCTCATGACCAATTATGAACAGCACGCCAATCATCCCTCTCTTTTTCTCTGGCGGACGATTCGGGACGAATATCGAAATAGATACTTATGTTCCATTGCTGACGACTTCAAGTGGCGCAGATGCCAGAGCTGCGTGAAGAAGAAGGGCTACACTAATTTTGTTTGACATGACAAAGTCTCATTGAACACATCTTATACATGTAGGTTACTTGTTAAGAATATCAATGATGTGGCGGTACTAATGCTATACGAGACGCAGACTCTTTTTACATGTATTTGCCCTGATCCTTCTGGACGCCTTCTTCATCTCTATTGAGATTACATGGTCCAGAAATCCAAGCATCTGCCATTTATGGCCAAGAATCCTTTGTTTTCAAGTCAGTTTTAACATGGGTCAACTGCATCTCGGTCAGTCGTGACAAAGTCAGCTGTAACTTGGTCAGCTTAACCTGGTCAGTTGTATCCTGCTTGGTCAGTTGTAACATTGTCAACTGCATCTCGGTCAGTCGTGACATACATGTAGCCAGTTGTAACCTGGTCAACTGTAACCTGGTCAGTAGCACCCTGGTCAGATTTTACATGGTCAGTTGTAACATGGTCAGTTATATATGCTGGTCAGTTGTAGGCTGTCGGGACCTGACGATGCCTGCGCACCTTTGGTTTCGACGCACTGCCAACGGAAACGGCGTCGTCGGCTGTATCTACTCGGACATCACGTGGGGCATCGTGTGTGAAAATCACGTCTGGTCTACAATCAACGATACCTGTCCTACGACAGGTAAGTACCGTCGACCCTGGCGTCAATAGTACTCACCCCCATCGCCGTCTAAGTGGACCCGAGCGACAAGTATAGGCAGAGACACCTCGGTTTGGAAGTGGAAGATATAATGACCGGGAACAAACAGTTCCGCAAGTGCTCCAGTTTCTCACGAGGTCGCAGCCTACTCTTATAAATGATAAATAACACACGACGTCTGTTGATAAAAGAGAGGATGCATACCACGTGCTAACACTGTAGTAATTATTATGTCCTTCGTCAGTAGACCTATAGTAGACGAGATCAGAAGCGAATACTTTATTTGTGCATTCTCCCGCCATGCAGTCTCCATTCCAACATGCATGCGCCGTATTATTTATGTGCAATATCACGATTCACGATGCCACAGTAACACAGCGACGTAGGGTTTTAGTAGCTCATATGTTAGTAGTTGTTTGGATAGGCTTGAAATGAAGTCAGAACGTGATCAGAAAAGGTCGACCTTAAAAATCATAGAAATATTCATCTATTAGATGGTTTATACTTTATAGCGATGTGCATTGTGCAACGCTAAGAAATTTGCTTTTATCTCATTATCTCTCTTTTACTATCTTACTGGTTCTGCGCTGTGTGTCCTAGTTTAGTTAGACCCACTACACGTAATTTCCATTTTAAAATGCTCATTTAGATTTTGTGTGATAACTTACTGATGTCAAACGACATAAAGAGGACACACTTACAGTGTGCAAAATTGCTGCCACTTGATTGATTGATCGATTGATTGATCGATCGATCGATTGATTGATTGATGACATAAAGTTGTTTCAGATGATATCGAAGAAATCAGTCCAACCTTCGGACAACCAATTCTGAATGGTATACTTTTTCACTCAATCGTTTGCCCTCTGATAAATTCTAACTTTTCATTCGTTTATTCTGTCAATTGTTCGTTCATTCTCATTGCATTAATAAATTGACTCGTTTTGAATGTTGTGCGTTGGCTTTTTTGCTTGTCGCTACATGTTTAACCTAGGGTGACCAACTGGTCACCTAATTACTCTATAGAGTCTATGCTTGTTTTGAACATTGAACACTTGAAGACTTTGAGCACAAAGCTGTAACAATTGCATTAGAAATTCATTCATTTCAAAGCCCAAACATGTTCCAAATGTTTTACCAATATTTGCTTTCTTGGAAATGATGAAAAATGCAATGAAAATTACTGTGGAAATTGTGATTGATCCTATAGTAGGGTGACCATACGTCCCGGTTTTCCGGGACATGTCCCGGTTTTTTGCGGTGCGTCCCGGTGTCCCGACGACTTAGGCAAAAGGGCAGAATTGTCCCGGTTTTTGACAAGACGGAAACTTGGATATTGAACACTTGTTTTTACGTAAATCGCGGAACAAAATGTAGTTTATTACTCAAAAAGTCGCAACGAAAGAGAAACTGTCAATTTTTATGGAATATTATTACATCTATAGTAGTCTAGTGAGTTTAGTTAATAGATCTAAAGGATCATCAAGGTGTTACAAGAAGTTTTCGTAATAGGGGTGCCTAGAAAATGGCGGCGCCAGATCTATCGATTTCGGCAGGTCGCGTCAGGTTCGTCTTTCGTAATGGGAGTTCGACGGCTCATGACAGCACTGAAGTTACTGAACTGCAACAAATTCTTTCGACAACTTAAAATACTGTAATCATATTTTGGAAACTTTTAAAGGTCTTTTAAAGATGGTAAAGATCCTACCGTGGGGCATAGGTTAGTCCCTCCCCAAGCCCCTTTCCCTGCTCGGTGCTGAACGCCTCGGCGGTCGTCCGCGAGAAGCTACTGTGCGCCCCAGAAACATAAAATATTCCTCTGCACTAGAGTACCAACAGTTACTGTGCACCGATTGAGAGTGTTCTCAATTACGACTAGAGCAGGTTGTTGATTTCTACAGCATAAAATTTGACTGAAACTATAGGGCCAGGCTTTCGATCGCATAGCCCTGTAGGCGTAGTTAAGGAATTAGGTACAAAAATAATGTTTTCCAAAAAGTGTCCCGGTTTTTGATGGCCAGAAAATGGTCACCCTATCCTATAGGCTAGTCCTAAAAATAATGGTAATCTGAGGGTTAAAGCAAATTTAAATTGAGACCCTTCAAGTATGCCAACACAGTAGCTCTCACTCGTGGTCCAAATGAAACTCTTAAGAGGACTTACTATTTAGTCAATACATAGAATGGATACTCCCTATGCATGGTCGCTTCTTTCAAGGCGTCAATGTTGTGTTGAAGGTTTCGCGGTCGTCATTGGTGGAACGATCGGAGTCATCTTCGTTCTTCTACTAACGACTATCGTCATTTACCGACGGTAGGAACATAAATAGAACCAGCCACCGTACCTTTATGATATAGCCTACTGCGCCATATTGTGCTACGCTTTGTTCAAGAATGCATAGGCTGCATGTAGCTCAAGTCTACAGGCCTACTTTAAAAAAATTCACTAATATAATAATAATAATAATAATAATAATAATAATAATAATGATGATGATGATGATGATGATGATGATGATGATGATGATGATGATGATGATGATGATGATGATGATGATGATGATGATGATGATGATGATGATGATGATGATGATGATGATGATGATGATGATGATGATGATGATGATGATGATGATGATGATGATGATGATGATGATGATGATGATGATGATGATGATGATGATGATGATGATGATGATGATGATGATGATGATGATGATGATGATGATGATGATGATGATGATGATGATGATGATGATGATGATGATGATGATGATGATGATGATGATGATGATGATGATGATGATGATGATGATGATGATGATGATGATGATGATGATGATGATGATGATGATGATGATGATGATGATGATGATGATGATGATGATGATGATGATGATGATGATGATGATGATGATGATGATGATGATGATGATGATGATGATGATGATGATGATGATGATGATGATGATGATGATGATGATGATGATGATGATGACAATAGTAATAATAATAACATAAAGCGTTCAGAGGCACATTTCCATTTGGCTATGAAACCTATTCATGGCATCAATTAAGCGATATCGTAATAATAATAACATTAATACTAAAACTATTATTTTTATTAGGGCCTACTATAATTATTAGTATCGTCATTAGTATTACTGGAATAATTATAGCATTGTATTTGCGATGCTATTTTCATCCTAGACACATCAGAAGTAGGCCTATGATTGGCCATATTATGTGACAACTTATCGAGACATTGAAAGCAATCGAATGGAAGCTTTGGATACTCATACAAACCGAATTCAATGGACGTGGAGTAGATAAATTATCTTTGAAAGAATGCTCAGCCTAAATTGAGAACCTGTGCTTTGCCATTTATTTTCTGTATTGCCTAAGGTTTCGTCTAATGGCATTTACGGAAGTGCTGCAGAGGCAGTAGTAAATTGTCACGGAGCTTTCTTCAGCTTACCTGAAGAACCGCTATAATGTGATAAATCCTCCGTCGAACTCAGTATAGGTCGCTAAAATAAGAATCAAGTCCAGCCTGTTACCGCATGCCGACGCTTCTAGGAGAGGAACAGGACTGGTGATAGTGGACCTGAGTTCATGATAAAAATTAAACGGATAATAAATAGACCTAAGCTTGTAGAAAAGTGACATGTATAGGCCAAAGAAAATAAACGGAAGATAAAAAGGTAAGCTTATGAGTGTAGGACATTAGCCCCCCCGGACAAAAGCCCCCCCGGACATAAGCCCACCCGGACATTAGCCCCTCGGACATTAACCCCCCCCATTTAGGCTAGGACATTAGCCCCCCGGACATTAGCCCCCCCTTCTTGTGAAAATCATCGAATTGTGCCGTAACTGATGACTTGTCACTGGCATTCGCATGCATACGAAACTTCTTAGTGTCATTTAGGTTCTAATTGTGTCAGTAGGCCTATAGACTTGTATTCGAACGACTGGGATTCGTATGTAGGACCTACGTCCGGGGGGCTTATGTCCGGGGAGCTAATGTCCAGGGGGGGCTAAAGTCCGTTCCCCTAAGCTTATACCCTATAAATCTCTGGAAATGAAAAGTGATAAGTTGGAAGTCGACCTATATACTTACAGTTTTTGGCAACTTTTTCATAGGAAGTTTCTGGAAGAATGATCGAAATTTGAAGTCTGGAAACTAGTTGTATTGGATGTCTAAGTGTTTTTGTTTCAATGCATTACAGTGTAATGTGGATCTCAGTCAAATCCATTTCCAAAGAGTTCTCCCAGCTTTCACGCTACCCTGGTACTCAAAAAAGACATGGCAGTTTTCAAGTGTTGATATTATTGTATATCACGGATGTTGCTTTCTTCATTCATTCATCCACTCATTCTTTTCATTCGTTCATTTATTTATTCATAAATTCACTAATTCATATAGCACCCATTAAAGAAACCTTACCAGAGGTGCCCCAGCCCCGTCACGGCTAAAGAATAGATATTTATATGTGACTACAAAAATGTTGGCATGATGTTTCAAAGTAACAAGCGCGGCTCTGATGGATGCACATTCCAAGTGAAGTGCTTTCTCTATCAAAAATGCATGGCATTGTCTAACTGAAGAACGTGCTCGTGCAACAAAAATTCTCTTTTGGTCTTTTAAGTTGATAGACAAGTTCTACATCTAGTACTGTCAAGGCCATCTTAGTTACACCAAAATTAGGATTTAAAGCCCACTGACACGCTGTTTGTACAGTCTTAACTAAATTTAGGCCTAATTAAAACGATAACATCGTGCAGTATTAATGCCAATATAGGCCAATTATAATTATAGTCTACAGTGTGTATAAAAAATCATAAAATTCTTCATTTGAACGTCACTAAAGAATCATCGACCAACGACAGTGTGAAATACGAATCAGACATCTAAGGAAGTCAATCTTCAGAAAATATTCGCTCACATAATTTTATCTATTTTCTACTTTGCTCCTTTTACAGACTGCGCAAACCACCTCTGGCCGTGCGTGTCCCGTGCCTCAGGCAGCCCATCCTGCACGGGCGTCAGCAGCAGCTGGACTGCAGCACCATTAAAGACAACGGGTCCGCCACCCATGTCGCCCCAATCGGTCAGCGTTGTCCTCTCTACAACCCCCGACTAACCGGGTCGTCGAGAGGTCTCTACCACCAGCACGACCAGACATGTCGTCAGAACCTCGGCAATTCAAACAGCGAGGAATGCGAATACGTCTGGCAGGCGCCGTTCGCCGCAGCCGGTCGGAAGAAACAACCGGGCGACTGTGCCCCGTCGAGACCGGCGGAGACCAGGACGGTCAGCGTCGATCAATACGGCGCTGTGTCCTACCTGCCAAGGGAGATTTACTGCCCAGATGGGACGGAAAAAGACTCTTCCATCAGCCCACAGATCCTGCCCACGCTCTAGCATCTTCATTTCCTTCTGCTGGCTATGATGGAAGACGACACGTTACGCAATACAGCAATACGAACTGTGCCAGAAAAGAGAAGACTTAGTTAGCATAATATAGCTCTCGCAGATTAATTAGGAATTTCTCTGGCAATCACGTCGCGCAAAATGATGATGCGTAAGCGTAACTGGTCAACAGAAGAAAGAGAGAAATTCTTACTATACGAGTTGTGCTAGAACGACAGACAATTATTGAATACAGGGTGAAACAATGTAAAATGTAGGCATAATTATTATACCGAGAGAAAAATGACAGACGGGTCAAAAGTAGGCCTATATTATTATCAATGCAAAGACTCGCATGAACTGATGGATATTTGCAACTTATCAAAGTGCGTCATGACTCGATCCGACTTTTTTATGCGGACAAATTTTCAGGATAAATTGTTAATGTCCATTAATTCGTTAGCCTTTTGCGGTTTTTTTCATTAATCCCAGGCGACGATTTCACGAAGCTATAGTTCAGGGTGTAACTGTTGTTCTTTGTTAATAAAGACTCGATGTAGGCTATATAATTATAAGCTTACATGAAAAGGCAATTACCGACAAGTATTTTTGAAAGAAGATTATTATAAATAGGTGGATGGAGTGAAGGAAACATTGAAGGATACTATTAGCGTCGCAGACTAAAGTCTCTTCCAGCATATCATTTGCATTGTCTGCAGGTTCTTTAATTAATATCTTTTAGTGTATACGGAAGGAGTGAAGGATACAACCATTAGCGTCGCAAACCAAAGTCTCTTCAAGCATATCATTTGCATTGTCTGCAGGTTCTTTAGTATCTTTTAGTGTATAAATTGCTATACTCAAATATAGCAAAGCTCTACATTTACCCGAAGTTGTGTCGATGAGATTTTTCGCCCAAATCGTACGTATGAATATAGATTATAGTTTGGCAGATCGGAAAAGGCATGTTTCGAAAGAATTGGTGTATTCGTACAAGGCGTGTTGGCAAAGTCGCTTCTAGTGGGTAAGAAAAAGAACATAATTATTTTCGAAGACAGCACACCATGTCGCTATTTATCACTCAACCAGACCTTCGCTCTCCGTGCTGCTGTGCTACAGCCATAATTGTTTCGTGATCAATTATTTAGTATGGAACCAGCAGGTGATATTTTCATCACGTTTCCAGGAAAAAGTAAAAGTCCACTCCGGCACTCGACGACAAGTCAAAATATTATGTCTTAGGAGTGTTAAGGAATGACTGCATGCAGAGTGCAGAATCTTTATATTAGTTTTGTTTGTATGTGCACTTGTTATAGCGCCCCTTCAAGCGCCCCTTCAAGCTCCCTACTCAGAGGCGCTCCCGATGCAGAGCGGACACTGCATCGGAGTTTCACGCCGAAGCGCTGAGCAATTGTGAGTGAAGAACTTGCCCAAGGTCCTTACGCGGGGAAGTGGATTTGAACCTCGGACCTTCCGGCTCCAAGGCAACGACGCCACCACTAGACCACCGCGCCCCACAGTGGCATCATTTAGAATTGCAATGTTGAAAATTAAATGAAATTGTCCTAAAAAAATAAGGCAGAAGTTCCTGCAAATTATGTAAGCTGAATGAAAGTGCCCCAAGCAATCTATGTAGTCTCCTGCGGGAAAGTGATAAGAATTTATAAGCAGGTAGACTTAAGAAATTACAACGCAAAAATACGAAATTCACCATCGGCGCAGGAACGACCTAGACTTCGTGACAAAACTTTTCAGTAGGAAAGCATGCACTTAAGCTACCGTATATCTGAGACGGAAACTGATTTTACTCAGCAACAAAAAATCAATGAAGATCACAGTCAGATGCGGCGCATTTAAAAACAAAACCTATTTTTGTCTCGGCACGTGCTTCTTATTCAGAGTAGGTCCCGTGCTTCCGGCTAATTCCGACCTATTGAGTCTTTAAAAAAACGTGGGCGGTCGCATAATAAACACTTCCTCCATGCATTCTCTACACTGTCCAGGAATACGATCTTATCGTGTTTTTCAGCTGCCATCTATTATAGCAGAGAGCTTTGGCTAACGGCAGAATCATTCTCGCAGCATGCAGAGTTGATATTTAAGCGTCTGTCGCAGACAGTCGGCATGAAGCTGCTCTGTCTGATCGACCGGCGTAGGATGCCTACCGTCAGAGCCGTTGAGAAGTCTCGGTCACCAGCAGCTGTATAGGCCTACTGAAAAATAATGCTGCTGTGACGGACGATGTAAGCTTAGTTCACAACTGGATGTCGCAGAAACAGGACTTCGACTGTATATAGCATGAGCATGAGAAAATGAATTTTGCCGGTTTATCCGAGCATGAAGACCTAAGGATGCTTGCCCATCTTCTACTAATCATTTGAGTAGGCCTATTTACCCGTACGTTGCTATAATTGTCATCGTTCAGGCAGTTATGCTCGTTTGAGCCTGAAATAAAACACGGGTTCGTTCGTTAGAAGGATTGTGATCGTAGGTAAGTCTGCATGCGAGAGATCTTTAGTTATTTTATGCTAAATAAATTTAATTATTGTCATCTTTAACTGAAGTGCCGCACCTAGCTGAATTGTTTTGTTCTTAATCTATGATCGAGAAACATCTATATATATATATTATTAGTCTGAAGGACAAGAGACAATTATAGCCTAATGGTCCTATTGATCTTCGGTTTCGATGTTTTTTGTATGAGGATAAATTATGTCAGATTTACGGTTTTACTGCCAGAGGTAGGCCTACCTGTTCTGTTAAAATCTAGAGCGACAAACACGGTCACACTGTAAAACGTTGTCTAGAAAGAGGCAACACTCTACCAACATGATCACAATGTTCTATATGTAACTCAAATGTGCCCGAATGTGTCCAAGTCAATGGCAATAACAAAGATTCTGGGGGGTACTGGAGTAGGCCTACAGTAAGATTTGACGTTCAATATGATCTAAGGTCCTCACTGCAAGCATACAAATTATAGTCTAAGACTCTGAGTCCAAGGCAGTTACGTTGTAATTGCAAGAGCACATTAGTACCGCGATAGACTTGTTAACCAAATAGGTCTTATCTTCAGAACCACATTCCTTACCTACAGTAATGCAATATTCATTCATTCCGAATACTTATATAGCGCCCCTTTAAGAAGCCTACTCAGAGGCGCTTCCAGCCCAGCCACGGCTAAAAAGATAGGTCTTAAGCAACTGGTAGAAAGCAGGCAAATTATTTCGAGGTAGTAAGCGTAGTGCAAGTGGGAACCCATTCCATGTGGACGGGCCAACAACCGAGAAGGCTCCACGCTGTCTGGTAGCAGAGCGGGTTCGAGGGACCAGCAGCTCCCCATTGGCCGAATAGCGTAAAGCTCGACGGGAGGCTATGTCAGATACAGGGCGACAGAGATCAGATGTGGAAATTGTATAGCGTTACGACACTTTGGTTTACGGTCAGCACGCTTCATCAATGATCACGTAGTTGTAGTGTTTTACTCCGTGTATAACACCCTTGCATGAGCAAGTTATTCGACAATTCATTGTATTGTACTTAATCAATTACAACACATAGGCTATCCTCTCATTCCTCTGTCATTAAGCACTGCAATCTTGTATCGGCTTAAGCTGGGAGATAGACATAAAAGGCAAGTTCTGTCGTGCAAAGCTCCGTTTTCAGGATTCAATCAGAGCTGATTAAATAATTTTAAGGACCTATACGGAACAGAAATGGTAGTCGAAGTCTTACTCATACATGAAGGACATTTCCTGCGTACACATAAGATTCGTATAGGCTACATGTAGAATTTGTAGATGGATGCACAACATTGCACATGCACGACGTTACTTAGTAACAGAAGGTTGTCATTATAATATTATCATTCCATCATCGCAGCCATTCATAACTGAATGGTGGTCTACAATATCGATGATTGGACATGTTAGCAGTACTATATTTGCACCTCTAATTATTGTTCAATTTCGAGGCCGTCACTACACGAGCAGCAGCGCCTGTGGCCAGCCACAGCACAGTCGATATATCGTATAATAATATAATATTCATTAGCAAATGCGTTTCTAGTTGATGCTGCTGCTGCTGCTAATGATGGTGATGATGATGTTGGTAATTGCAGGTGACGTGCATGCGACCATTGATCCCTATCCCTACCTGAACGACACACACAGCGCAGCGAGCCGAACACAATTACTTAAGCGAGCAATCATTTGCCATGTGTGCAACCGATACACGGTCTCCATTATCTGCTTGTCCACACAACATCTGCTTGTCCTCTTCTCCTTCTACATCCTCCTATCCATCCTCCTCTACATCCTCTTGTCTCTCGATTGGTGCCATCAGCAACCTCTGCTGCTTTACTAGCCGAACAGCTAAAAACCTGCACTGACGATACTGGTATTTTCTCGTAATGATTGGGCGCAACATTTTAACGACGATCGCCCGGATTCCATTGAACTCCACAATCACATCTACCATCGGCATCGACGTCGATGAGGAGGTCGTGGCCAGTCGAGGAGTGGCCGTCATCATCATCCTCAGCCTGCTGGTCCTTGCCGGACTGATGTTTCTCATCTTCGGACTGCTGCTCAAGGCCGAGGCGTTCGGAAGGGTCGACTCGGAAAGCATGCAGCAGAACCTGTTGTTCTCCGACAAGGACTGCGCCATCAGCATTGACCTTTCGATGGCAGATAACGGTTGATGGAATAGCGTTGTGATAGGTCGAACAAGACACGCTGCTGAATAATAATAATTATCATTAATAATTCTCTCTAATGTATATTTTTCGGTTTAAAGGCTTACTAGAAGTATAGACATAATCGTTTAGGGCTCAGGTTAGGCGTCGTGAGGGTCGGTTAGGGCTCGGGTTAGGCGTCGTGAGGGTCGGTTAGGGTTAGTTTTATGGTTGGTGCAGTCATTCTGCTGAAATTGAAGCTGAATTGATGAATTTATAGGCCTATATGCCCTAAAATATGCTTGAAACTATAGACTTCTATAATTCTATAGGGTAACTTAACTGCCAACACGTGGGATCCTGTTATGTTGCATACTAAAAGACTGGATTAGGGTGGTAACGGCTTCATTCCACTTCATGCCA
>OX243823.1:12991032-13035508 GCA_945859605.1 Lumbricus rubellus
TGTGTTAGCTTTGCCTCCCCCTTTCCACTTGCATAGGCCGCCGCGCACCGCGCTATGCTGTCCATGGTGACTTAGGCCTAATGGTTCCGTTCACTCGCTCTGCAACAATCGACATGCGTTCGTTCTCTGTCGTTTGTCCAACAACCTAAAATGGACTTCCGTTGTCAGAAATTGTTGAAGACTTTTTTTCCCGCTTGATCTCGGCCTGGAGCGCTTCTGAGTAGGTACCTTGAAGGGGCCATAGGCGGAAACCTGGTCCGAACTTTGGAAGGGACGGACGGGCGGCCGAAGGACGATCTCCTAATTAAGCGCGAAGCGCCGAGCAGGAGAGGAGTTTGGGCAGGGAGATGTGCCCCCCCCCATAAATGTCCAAAAAGGTGTATTTAGAAATTTTGACGACTAAAAAAGGTGCTCAGAAAATTCGACGACTAATGAGTCTTCAGAAATTTTGACATCTAAAAAAGAGTCTTCAGAAATTTTTACAACTAAAAAAGGTGCCTTTAGAAATTTTTTAGACTAATAAAAGGGATCTTCAGAAATTTAGACGGTTATAAAAAGGTGTCTACAGAAATGTTGACAGCTAAAACATGTGTCTTAAAAACTTACCACTAAAAAAGGAATCAAGAAATTTTGACGATTAAAAAGTGTCTTCATAAATTTTGACGACTGAAAAAGATTGTCTTCAGAAATTTTGACGACCAAACAAATGTGTCTTCTGATATGTTGGCAGCTAAAAAAGGTGTCTTTTCTAAAATTTTGAAAACTAAAAAAGTGTCTTCAGAAATTTTGATGACTAATAAAAGGGATCTTCAGAAATTTGGACGGTTAACAAAAGGTGTCTACTGAAATGTTGACAGCTTAAACATGTGTCTTAAAAAAACTTACGACTAAAAAAGGTGTCTATAAATTTTCACTATTACAAAGTGTCTTCAGAAATTTTGACGACTAAAGAAAGGTGTCTTCTGATACGTTGACAGCTAAAGAGGTATTTTATGAAATTTTGAAATCTAAAAAAGTGTCTTCAAAAATATGTTGATTAAAAAAGGTGTATTTGGAAAATTTTACGGTTATAAAAAGGTGTCTACAGAAATGTTGACAGCAAAAACATGTGTCTTAAAAAACTTAAGACAAAAAAAGGCGTCGAGAAACTTAAACGATTAAAAAAGTGTCTTCATAAATTTTGACGACTTAAAAAGATTGTCTTCAGAAATTATGACGACTAAACAAAGGTGTCTTCTGATATGTTGACAGTTAAAAAAGGTGTCTTATGAAATTTTGAAATTTAAAAAAATGTTTTCAGAAACTTGGTGACTAAAAAAGGTGTATTTATAAATTTTGACGGTTATAAAAAGGTGTCTACAGAAATGTTGACAGCTAAAACATGTGTCTTAAGAACTTAAGACTAAAAAGGTGTCTAGAAATTTTGACCATGAAAAAAGTGCCTTCAGAAATTTTGACGACTGAAAAAGATTATCTTTAGACTAAACAAAGGTGTCTTCTGATATGTTGACAGCTAAAAAAGGTGTATTAACAAATTTTGAAATCTGAAAAAGTGTCTTCAGAAATTTGGTGACTAAAAAAGGCGTATTTATAAATTTTGACGGTTATAAAAAAGGTGTCTACAGAAATGTTGACAGCTAAAGCATGTGTCTTAAAACCTTAATAGTAAAAAAGGTGTCTAGAATTTTTGACGATTAAAAAAGTGCCTTCAGAAATTTTGACGACTAAAAAAGACTGTCTTTAGACTAAACAAAGGTGTCTTCTGATAAGTTGACAGCTAAAAAAGGTGTCTTATAAAATTTTGAAAATTAAAAAAGGGTGTTCAGAATATTTAATGACTAATAAAAAGGATCTTCAGAAATTTTGACGGTTATAAAAAGGTGTCAACGGAAATGTTGACAGTTAAACATGTGTCCTAAAAAAACTTACAACTAAAAAAGTCTAGAAATTTTAACGACTAAAAAGATGTCTTCAGAATTTTTGACGACAAAAAATGGTGAAAAGGTGTCTTCAGAAATTGTGACAACTAAAAAAAAGTTTCTTTTAAATTTGGACCTACAAAATGGTAGTCAGAAATTCTACGCCGAAGAATCCCCCACCCCCTCTCAAATCAAATCCTGGCTACGGCCTTGTGGGGATGGACATGATATGAAGGATTTGATGAAAATGGGTGGGCGAATCGAAAATTAGATGGTTTAAATTATTATGATATCAATTGGTTGTGATTGAATTATGGATCTGAATGAAACCAATCTTATCTTGTCGAATCTACACTTTTTAAGTTGAAATTAAACTCAATTCATGATTAGATCGACAGATTCGTTCGAAGATTAGTTCAGTGCTTTCTAAAAATTTGATGGGTAAAATCAAATTATTTGAATTGGATGGATGGATCCAGATTTGACGAGGGCCTAAGACAACAGAGGCCGTTGCCCTCGACAGAAATTTGTTTGGCATATTACAGCACTTTTTAAAAATTATTTGAATTCTGTAAGTTTACTACATTTATATAGCTTTATGAAAAAAATTAAGGGTGTCCAACTAAGGTTCTTTCTCAAATGCACCATATATCCCGGTTCTTTTGTGGCATCGCTCTTATTTCGTTGAACAGGTTTTTTAGTAATTTGTTCGAAAATCTCTTCTTATAAAATTGTAACGTCGTCAGTCGCCTGCAGTGTGTTCATCAAGTGTCCATGTCCTGACACTTAACGATTGGGGGGGGGGGGGGGCAAATACATGTACCGTCCCCCACCACTTTCTTTGAGGGGACCGTCCCCCCTGTCCCTCCTAGGTTTCCGCCAATGGAAAGGGCGCTATATAAATATTGATTGATTGATTGATTGATTGATTGATTGATTGATTGATTGATTGACCTATCTCTTTGGTTTATGTGGGTCAGGTTTCTTAACGTCATTGACCAATCCTCTAAGTTATATACACGTCCTCGTGAGAGCGGTTCGAATCCTACTCATTAAGGGTCCCAAAACTTCTGCTCGAATCTGTTCCATACATTGTGTATTTCATGTCTTCACCTATAGTCTACTATTCTATTTATTCTTTATGGGTTCAGTGCCCAAAACGGCATTTAATTTCCAATCAATATGATATATACTTGGGAGTCGTTTGTCCATTTTTAAAGCGCCCCTTCAAGCGATCTACTCAAAGGCGCTCCCGACTACAGCGCGGACACTGCATCGGAGTTTCACGCCCAAGCAATATTGTGAGTGAAGGACTTGCTCATAGTCCCTACGCTGCGACTTTAGGTGGATTCGAACCTGGAACCTTCCGGCAGGGCTTTTTTAAAGAAATTTTTAGAACTGCACAACTTCCCTAGCCTTGCCAACTGCACAAATCCATTTAGAACTGCACAATTTTGCCAAAATTTCTGAAGATAGCCAGGATTTGATTGGGGTGTTTCTTCGGCGGAGAATTTCTGACGACATTTTTAGTTGTAAAAATTTCTAAAAAACACTTTTTTAGTCGTAAAAACGTCTGAAGACATCTTTTTTAGTTGTCCAAATTTCTGAATACACCTTTTTTATTTGTCAAATTTTTTTAAAGACACCTTATTTTAGTCGTCAAAAATTCTGAATACATCTTTTTTAGTTGTCAAAATTTCTGAAGACACCATTTTTTGGTCGTCACAATTTCTGAAGACACCTTTTTTATTTGTCAAAATTTCTGAAAACATCTTTTTTAGTTGTCAAAATTTCTGTAGACACCTTTTTTGTCGTCATAATTTCTGAAGACACCTTTCTTAGTTGTCAAAAATTTATGAAAACATCTTTTTTAGTTGTCAAAATTTCTGAAGACCCCTTTGTTAGTTCTCAAAATTTATGAAAAACATTTTTTTGTGTGTCAAAATTTTTAAAGACACCTTTTTTTAGTTGTCAAAATTTTTGAAGACACCTGTTTTTAGTTGTCAGAATTTCTAAAGACACCATTTTAGTCGTCAAAATTTCTAGACACCTTATTTTAGTCGTCAAAATTCCTGAAGACATCTTTTTTAGTTGCCAGAATTTCTGAAGACACCTTTTAGTAAAGACTGTTTCAATTTCTTTATCGGTAGTCTAACTCCGCTACACATACCCGGTAATTATTGACAAGTCTTTAACAAAGAATATTTGTCATATTGTGTCATCTGAAACTTTATATTAGTTTTCAAAGTTTATAGCTGCACACTTCAATCACAAAACTTTCAATACGCCTGCAATAAGCTTATCTGAATCTTTTATTATTCCAAATCGGAAGACATCGAACTTTTAAAAATATTTTCTAACTGCACATAATTGCTTTTACAACTGCACAAATTCATTTAGAACTGCACATTTTGTGTAGAACTGCACGTTAAAAAAGCCCTGCCTTCCGGCTTAAAGGCAACGACGCCACCACTCTATACCACCGTGCCCCATAATTATTATTATTATTATTTTTTATTCAAAAATTTTTTTTTATTACAAGGGCTGAGTCCACGGGGACCTAAATAAACCTAAGACCATGCCATTCTGTTATCATGAAGTACAACAATCTGAAACTATCATAACGACCACATCACTGACAGTTGAACACAGTGAATTTAATTATCTACCTTCTGGTTCTGCACGCTATGTTCTATTGCAGCTTGTTTTGTTGGGTCTATTCAACCAAAATGCAAAAATTTTAAATCTTTCTCTCTTACTATTTAAATAAAAATAACAAGAAACAATGGACATTTGCTACAATGCATTTTTTCCTGTGAAAAAAATTCAACATAAAGTCATTCTATGATTTAGTGCACCACAAAAATTAACAAGAAACAATTTACATTTGCTTCATTGAATTTCCTTCCTGTGAAAAAATCTCAACATAAAGTCCTAGTCCTTTGCTTCTGTGATCTAGTGCACCATAAAAATTAACAAGAAAAAATGTACATTTTGCTTCAATGTATTTCCTTCATGTGAAAAAAATTCAACATACAGTCCAAGACTTCCAAGTCCTGTGCTTCTGTTATTTAGTGCATCATAAATGTTCAAGTAAACTTTTATTTTAGGCTCTACACACTCAAATCAAAACCGTAGCTAGGGGGGTGTTTTGGGTGTTTGAACACCCCCGAAATGAAAAATGTAAAAAACTAATATAATGCATTTACTAGCATATGATGTAAAAACTATTAAATGAAACCATGAAAACACCCCCCCCCCCTTCAATGAAAAATGTAACAAATAATGGCACATAATGAAAAAAACAATGAAATTATGTGGTAAGAAAGCCGTTTCCGATGACTACAAAATGATCGTCAGAAATAATCCGCCTAAGAAACATCCTCCCGAAATTAAATTCTGGCTACGGCCTTGACTCAAGTGCACATTAGGCGTAAGCTTAAGTCGGTGTAATATCCAAAAGACGCACTAGGCCAATTTAACTGAAAATGAGACATAAAAACCTAATTTAAAAAATCCTCATTAAAGCTAAGAAACCATACAGTGGCTGCGCGAGGATTTCAGTTTTGGGGGCTGAAGTTGGTCCAGAAATTGTCCGTCTTTTATTCGCCCCCAAACATGTGACGAACTTTTTTTGTCAATTGGTCTGAAACTCCATTTTTCCCCTAAAAAAATCTGATGACCTTTTTTTAGTCGTCCGATGGTTTTGAACTAAATTTTCCCGATTTTGCTCTTTCACAGGTCTGCATACGCCAATTACCCATGGTTGTACACATTTCCAGCATTTTTCTTGGGGTGGGGGGGCTGGCGCCATTTAAGGGGGCTTAGCCCCCTTAAATGCTCCCCTAGCGCCGCCACTGAAACCATAGTGTTCAAAATAATAATTGAAATCAATAATCTTTAATTACATGGCCGTCAGCCATCTTACATTTTTATGTCTACATGTTCTGGACAATTCTATTACAGAAATATTAAAAGGTTTGTTTTGTAAATAACGGCAGTAACTGGTTGATTTTTTCAAACAAGCTACATCATTTGAATGGAAGATCCACTTCGTAAGCATTTTCAAGTAAAACTTTGAAAAATTAATAACAGTTCATTTTCTTAGCTTCAGAAATTTGGGGTGTACTTTTCAATGTTACGTCAGTGACAAATATTAACACTTTTTAAAATATAACCAAAAGTAGCAAAGCAAAAAATTCAGGAAATTTTAAACTTCTGAAGAAATATAATTATTAGGAAGATTTGTTTTAATTTAAGTGAATGTATAAACTGTGTCACTGAAGTGATTTCCATGTTGTCTCTGACTTAACAATATATGATGGTTATGTCAGTGACAGCAAGAAACTTGTTAAAGTCGGTATATACTACTAAAAATGTACTTCTAAATCCAGTATTTGACATCCTGGCTTCGATTTGAAGTAAGCCCTCATTATAATCATCATCATCATCATCATCATCATCATCATCATCATCATCATCATCAATTTTTCATTATCACAGTAAACCAAACTTATCATTTGCTTTTGTGCACATGGTGAGACACGTCACAAAAACTGGAACTGAGCTAACATGAATGTGTCACATGAAGAAGTGGCGAGAGCAAGTTAGCCATCGTGCAGAAGAATGCTGAGTAGCAACAATAATGGAAACTAGTGGGACAAAAACATAAAGAAATCTACAAAATATACAATGCACAACCTTCGTCAAACGTTTAGAATGTCGTCACTCCAACTGAATCAGATCATGCAGCAACTTTAAGAGTTTATCTGCTCAGCGATGTACAAAAAGCAGCTAATCCACCCAATATAGTCTTTTAACAGTACTCCAAAGAAAGATGCTCTCATGAACTTCTTAACAACAATAGTCAATGACAAATATTAATATATTTTATAGAATATAACCAAAAGTAGCAAAGCAAAAATCATGAAAATTTGTAATTTTCAGAAGAAATATATTAGGAAAAAAACTAAATAGTTGAAAATTTGTTTTAATTTAAGTAAATGTATAAACTGTGTCACTGACGTAACTTCCATGTTGTCACAGACTGAACAATATATGACATCACCGTCAGCCATATTACATTTGACAGCAAGAAATCTGTTTAAAGTCGTTATATACTACTGAAAATGTACTTCTAAATCCAGTATTTAACATCCTAGTTTCGATTTGAAGTAAGCCCTCATTATAATCATCATCATCATCATCGACATCAATTTTCCGTTATCACAATGAGTTGCCGCGCCAGGATTTCAGTTTTGGGGGGCCTGAAATCCGGGAAAAATTTCCATTTTCACCGCCAAAATTATTCTAAAGAAAAGAAACCAGTTGTACTTATGTGAGACTGTGACACCACTTTGCACAGCTTTCATACAGGGTTGCCAAATTTCGAAAAAATTTTGTCGCGAGATTTCGAACAAAAGTCGCGAAAATCGCGAGCTCATCGAACTTTTCTATTTCGGTCGCAAAAATTTCTTCTGACGACTAAAAAAAAAAGGTCGTCAAAAATTTTGACGACCGTTTTTTTTGCATTTCGTTCGAAATCTCGTAAAAAATCCCCCTTTTTTCGCTCCAAAAACAAAAAAAGTCGCCCCAAAAAAGTCGCCGTCGCGACCGCGAGGCAATTCAAAAGTAGCCCAAAAAAGCGCGAGTCGCGAGGACGAAATTTTCAGTCACGAGGAATTTCAAAAGTCGCCCAATTCGCGCTTTTCGCGACAACACTTTTTAAGAAAGAAACCAATTTGCACAATTATAAAATCAGTTTTACAGCAGCGAAACGATTTTGTATCAGGCATCATTTTAAAGATGCAAAACTTGTTTGTACTGAGAAACCAGTTTGCACAGATATAAGACATTATTTGCAAATAAAGCAAAAAATTACACAGTTGTAAAACCAGTTTGTACATGTGTCAGGCATTACTCTAGATAAGAAACCAGTCTGCACAGCTGCGAAACCTGTTTGTTTGGCTATATCAGACATTATTTAAAATGAAATGAAATCAGTTGGTATTGGTACAGCTGTGGAACCAGTTTGCACAATAATTTTCATTATAAACTTTTGGTATGTATGAAGCCAGTTCTTGCAGCCTAGAAACCAGTTTGTAAAGCGGCTAAACCATATTACAGCTAATAGACACAATTATAGAAGACAATTTTGTGCAGCATAAAAACAGTTAATGCACAGCTATCAGGAATCATTTTGAAATATATGAAACCAGTTTGTAAGCTCTCAGACAACATTTTAAAAGATACGAATCCTTTTTCCACGACTATAAAACCAGCTTGTACAGCAACGAAATCAGTTTGAACAGCTATCAGACATTATTTGTAAAGATACAAAACCTTTTGTACAGCTGTTAAACTTGTATGTACAGCTAGCTATCAGATATTATTTCAAACGATATGAAACCTGTTTTTACTGTTTCGAAACAGTTTACACAGTACTCATATAACATTTAAAGAGACACAAAACAAGTTTACACAGTCCCCTCCAACGTTTGTGGTGTGGGGGCCAGAGGTGCTTATACCCCCGCCCATAATATTTCATAAATATCATAATACATTTCTACACTCTTATCCACTGTTTATCCATAACGAGAAATTGTATTAAATGACAGCTTAAAATGTTGACATTACAGTTTACAAATTTAAAATATTTTAAACAATGGGAGTGGGCTTACATGTATATTGAAGTCTTAAACCATGTCACTGAGCGCTTAAATCACTAGTAATTTTGAAAAGATGACAGCTTAAAAAGCTACGGCCACATGTGGAAATTCAAAACTGTGTGAACACTTGTGATGCGACAATCTTAAGTCTTAAAACCACTATTCAGCATTGAAAACTGGGTGTACGGACCATTGCTCATAGGCTGATTGCTCATAGGCTGATTGCTCATAGGCTGATTGCTCACAGGCTTATTGCTCATATGGCTCATTGCTCATAGGGGCTATTGCTCATAGGTCTTTTTGCTCATATGGCTCATTGCTCATAGGCTCTATTGCTCATAGGTCTATTTGCTCATATGGCTCATAGGTTCTTTTGATCCTAGGTCTTTTTGTTCATATGGCTCATTGGTCATAGGGTGTATTGGTCATAATAAAATAGGCTACAAGTTAAATTAGTCGAATGAAGGTACAGAAAAGAAAACACTGTTTGAAAATATAAACATTTACTAGGTCATGTAATTGTTCAAATTTGAGAAAAAAGTTGAACTGTTCAAGTAAAAGCTTGATAACTAACCACTTGAGGTGAAATTGTTCAATTATAAAAAAACCCGTTACACTTGTTAACAAATAGATTGTTCACTACTTCACATGTCAAACAGCAGGTTTGTTCACTGTCTTATATGTCCACTTCCACATAGTTGACTACTTAAAAGATAAGTACAACACAGCACGAAGATAGGCGAGGGTGTCGGTTTATCCGCATGTTGCTAAGGCGTGAAGACAGTCACCCATATCGCCAATGGTTTATTTGTTTTAAACATAGGCCAAAGTTCATTGATTTTAGGCATATGACGGATGAGCATATGAGCAATAGACCCTATGAGCAATGAGCCATATGAGCAATAAGCCTATGAGCAATCAGCCTATGAGCAATCAGCCTATGAGCAATGGTCCTAGAGCCGAAAACTGAGCAATTTTATTCAGATGGCGGCTGTTTTATAATTACAATATGGAAATTAAAACAAAATAATCTAAACAATGTGGATATGACATTCATTAAAGTGTCAAGCCATGTCTTTAAGCAATGAAATTTTGAGAAATAAATTATTTTTATCATATCACATTAAAAAAAATTTCCATTACAGTGTAGACATTTTTTTTATTTGAAAAAATTTTGAGGAGGAAACTTTGAAGTGTTAAATTAGGACTATTAGCACTGAAATTATGAGCAATACATTTTAGTTGCAATGACAGCCTAAAATGCTACATTTGCAGTATGGAGATTTTAAAAAAAAGTTTGACACGGAGGACACTTTGAAGTCTTAGACCAAGGCTATTAGCACCGAAATTGTGAGCAACTTCGATAAAAATGACAGCCTAAAATGCTACTATTGCAATGTGGAAAGTTCGCCTGGGTGATCGTTTTTCCACCGCTCGTCCGTACTCCCACAATGCTCGGACCAAGTATCCGCCTATGAGTAGAAGGCAAAGCTCACACATATAAAATAGGCGCAAGCTTACGTGAGTGTAATATTTATAGATACATGTTCTCTAATACATGCAGTTCTATTTTATTGTTTCTTTATAAGGTCCAATGCTCTAGGTTTAATCTGTGGAACAGTGCGTTTTTTCAGAGCCGGAAATTTGTCCATGACTCTTTCAATCTCGGCATTGTTTGGCACTGTTTTTGATGTAAAGAACACAGCCAGTTCTCTGCGAATAATGCCAATTTCATCGGCAGTCCACTTTACTCGCATTCCTGAAAGTAGAATTAGATATCGTAGGCTTGTATGCAGAATTGTAATCACAGTATCATACTATTAAGGACGCACTAAAAATGATAAGCAAGTGATTGAATATTCAATATAAGCAAATGCCAAGCAGCACTCTTATGAACAAGAATATCACAATATAAACTTCACATAAGACATCAAAAACAAGCAGGAGTAAGCAAACCAATTAGTAGGCCTATAATAACAGATATAGCTTAAACACAAAACATCAAAAGTTCTTAATTATTTTCATGTCTTACTATCAATACAATTCTATTATAAACTTACGTACTAGATGGCACAAGAAGTAAAGTAGTGGAATTATAAACATGCTCACACATTATATTCTACAAGTGAACTTTTCTTTACAGTCTCGACAACGCAAGGTCGCATCTGAGTTTTAAAAATTATTCACAAAATGCGTATGCATCAGTAATGGGAGTCTTGACAAACTTTGACATTTTTCAATAAAAAGACATTGACAGAAAAATTGATATACCTGCTTTCCTGTGTTTGAACAGAGGTAGTGTGGTTTCGTCATGATGAGATGGCATCACGCTGTCATTGTCATCGGATGAAACTAGGGTATATAAGAAATTGGTTACAGTGTTATGTGTAACACAATGATAGACGATAAGTTTAACGTGGCAACACTTTCATGTCATATTGAAGCAGAGACAGACATGCAGAGTTGCACACACACACACACACACACACACACACACACACACACACACAAACACAAACACAGAGAGAGAGACAGAAACAGAGGGAGAGAGACATAGACATAGGCAGAATCAGATACAGAGAGACAAAAGAGACAGACTTAGATAGCCAAACATACAGACACAGTCAGAAAAACAAAGTGAAACAAATACATAGAGGCAGACAGACACAGACAGACGAAGGACAGACAAACAAAGCGAGATAGACAGACATACAGACAGACAGAGACATATATGGGAAACTACAGAGATACAGACATACAGATAGACCCACAGAGAGAGAGAGACAGAGAGAGAGTGTGAGAGAGAGACAGAGACAGATAGACAGAGGCAGAATCAGAGGCAGAGAGGCAGCTGGAGAGGGATAGGGATGGAGAAGGAGACGGAGTGGAAGAGCGAGACTAACCACTCTCTACGGCAAACAAAGCTATAGTGTGAAGTGCAATTTTTTTCTAATAGGCTATCATGCATATTAAGTATTAGCCTATAAAAAATTTTTAGTTCGGTGAAGCAGAATTTACTGTCACCAAAAAACCCAATCTTTTGTTTAATTTGCCTCACCTGAAACAACCAACAGCTACCAGAGATTGTGAGTATCAAGACAATGCATTAACTAGTAGTGTGTGTGTGTGTGTGTGTGTGTGTGTGTGTGTGTGTGTGTGTGTGTGTGTGTGTGTGTGTGTGTGTGCCTTTTGCCAAAAGCAAATACGATGTTTTTCACTGGGGAGGGTATAAGCTGTCTGCAATGGGCACTAACTTTGCATATGACAACCCACTAAAAAGCGACATTTTCTTGCAGTATGACATAGCGTATCAAAAGACTTGGGCCTAATGCCATGAAATTCAAGTAACTTTGAATATAATGCCAATGAGGTAAATTACCTTGTGATTGTCCTCTGGAAATGTTGTACTGGGTGAGGACGTACTTCAATCCCATATTCGACACACCTTGGCAAAGAACACAACATTCAAAGCACATCAATTATGTAGTTTATGCCATTGCAACGGAACTTCAGCATATCAACGTCTGCACTCTTATTCCTAAAGTGTTCCTCCAGTGGAAGAGTTTACCCATTAGCCATAACATTCACAAAACGCATGTGTAGCAGTAATGGGAGTTTTTAAACACCTCGATGAAAATAGCAGGCCTAGTGCTGCATAGAGGAATTATTTCGAACGTTGAAATGATAGGTTACCCACATTTTAAATCTGCAAATTTCGACCTGACATAATTATATGATTTAAAATCAGTCATTCCAGTAACAAGCGGACATTTTGACAGTTCGATAACAAGTGCAAACAAATAGATTAAGAACGACCTGTTGTTGTGACATGAAACAATTACAGGCTACGAAATGATAATGCCGTACACACGGTATAGTGTTGAATACGCAACTTCACCTATTATCGCTCACCGATCAAAATAAATTAAAATCAAATCAAATATCAATTTTCCAGCGTGGGTTGACTCCCAGTCCTCTTCTACATCATATTAGGTATACTTACACAAAATATCAACTTCTCTTCCGGATTTGCGCGATTTTTGAGCTTATCGATCGGACTAAAATATAAACAACAACCTTAGACACGAAGTGAAGCGACATTCATCGTTTTTTATAGGAAGACAAGAGGCACACGAAGTAGTAAGTAAGCAATTTGGGCCGAAAGGGTGTTTCATTTTTAAATAATACGCAAACTACCTTAGGTGGCCAGGTTTAGCTGGGTGGCCAGGTTTATACTAATTCACCGTATACTTTGTTAAGCATACATGCACAATTGAATTGTTTGGATCAATAAAAACATATCTATGTCTACATGTATGTCTAAGCATTGAGGTTGGTCTCGATCAGAGGAATCATCAGCTGTGGTGATTAGACCTGGGAGTCGACCCCAATAAGTCGACCCCAGTCGACTTGGTCATCCCAAGTCGGGTCGGGTCGTTTCTGGTCACCGCAACTGACCCCAAGTCGAAATGTGTAGAGAGAAGTCACTTGAAGTTGTTTTTACCACAAGTCGACTTAATTAACCGACTTGAGACAGGATCGAACGTAGTTAGGCTAAATTTGTCACTTCAAACCAATGATCGTGAGACCAGGACAACATTAATTTTAAGCAGGTTTTGTAGTGTGTTTACAAGAATGAACGAGACCTTGGCTAAACAAAGACTTAGCCTACTGATTATTTTACCTGTAGGCTATCGTGGAGACTGCCTTATTTTACCTGTAGGCTATCGTGGAGACTGCCGTCTGCGATTTATTCAAATAATTTGTTATTCTATGCTAAAACATCACGCTTTATTAAAATGATGAAACAAAATGTTACTAAAATATTAGCACGCGTGCTTATCAAGACATGAACATGAGCAAATCAGTTAACTTCTAGCCTAGTGGTCAATGAAATCGGCGCAAAGAAAGGTGGATCTACAACAGAGGTTCTCAACCTTTTTTCGCACGCGACACACCAAAACTTTGAAAAAAATTTCGCGACACACCATGCAACGGTCATGAGAATTTTGTTAAAAAATTTAAATAATCTGAAGCCAGCTTAGCCTATGGATCTATATTTGAAATTTTCACGCATTTTAATTAATGAAATGTTGACACTGAATGCGCTGGTGCCCGCGCTTGGCTTTCAAGTAATTTCTTTAGAAATTTCGAGTTTACAATTATAATTACGATTCTAGTTTTTAATTATTCTAAAATTCCAAATTCTGATAATCTTAGGCCTAATTTACGATTCCATGTCGTTTTGTGACGACTATGCGTTAGGCCTAATTGTTTGTCCTAACAGTTAGCCTAATGGGATTTTTGCTCCTGGATTTTCTTTGGATCATAGTAATAAGAGGATCCACAGGCTTTGTGAGTGCGACACCTAGCCTACAATTGCGCAGCAACCTAGCAAGATATGTTCCTAAAGACTTTAACCTTAAGTTCTTAACCGTTAACGAAACTATCGAATGAAAATAGCCAAACAGGAGTTATATAAAGCTATTTTAGATAACTATTTTTTGTTTTAAAAAAGAGCATGAAATATTATAAATAATTATCCATAGTCCAAGTCACTCTAATAGCTCAAGGCAAAAGAAGAATACATGGGATAAAGGTATAGGCCTACCTAAACACTAGCCTACCGAAACTAAACGCCGTTCAAAACGTCGAATTATTGTAAAGAAAAACTTGAGAACGTAGGCTATGCTTTCAGGTAATTTTTTTAGTTAAAAAACCAGCGATTGAGACTTTTGGGTTCCTGGACTTTTTACACTTTATTTATATGGTAAACTGTCACGCTCTGCTTGTGCAAACAGCTAAGATCGAGGCCTATAGGCTAGCACATTCAACCATTCCACGTACATCATCAATTTTAGAATTGCAAAATATCTGCTTCTTTTGTAATAATTTTTCTTATTATCTTCGATGATTACAGCATTGGGTAAAATTTTAATTCGCGACACACCAATTCTTCGCGACACACCAGCGACACACCATTTTACGCGACACACCGCCTGTCGCTTCGCGACACACTAGTGTGTCGCGACACACCGGTTGAGAACCTCTGATCTACAAGGCCTATGATAAATCGATAGTTTTGCGGCGCGCTTGGCGCTACTTTGGTAGGCCTATATATGCTTATAATACTGCAGTTGTATGCAGCCGAAAAAACTACTGCAGGCCTATAGGCCCGCGGGCACATTGGACAATGAAAGACTTTACTGCCAGTGAGTAGGCCTAGGCTGCTATTATATTATGTAGTAGCCTACTGCTGGATGCTGCGCCTGCAACGCTATTTTGCTAAGTTGCGGAATGATGCTAGTGGCCGAATAATTGTGAAAACAAATCACAAATTAGGCCTATCATATCACGCCATTCAGTGCAACCAGTCCGCAGTCCACCATTTTATCTTAGACCTTGCGCGTTTTACAAATTTATTTCCTATTAATATTAAATGAGTGTAATCTGAATAATCACAGACAATGGACAAGCTAAAATTCATAGGCATAACAATTAATTTTGCCGTCGCATTGTCTAAGCTACTGAATGGTCCAAAGCATCACAATACTATTCAAACTGAAACACAAACAGACTGAAATGGGCGTAATAAAACTTTAAGAAACTCGTGCATTAAGTAAGTGTTTAGGCCTCATTACTCATTGATCGGCCTATGTGAAATTAATGCTTGCCAGGAAAATTGGCTTGACTTCTTGTATCAGTAGGCCTAGCCGTGCGAAACTAATGGCTATTACCATGTCAGAAGTCGACTTCAAGTCGGAAGTCGGTTGTTTTTCTGTCAAGCCGGGTCAAGTCGTTTTGACTCCAAAAAGTCGACTTCAAGTCGACCTCAAGTCACTTTAGGGTCAAGTGGGGTCTGATTAACTGACTAAAGTCACTCCCAGGTCTAGTGGCGATCTCCATCTTGTTCAAAGGATGTCCGAGTACACTTAGGACTATAACTGTGGTTTTTAGGACAGAAGCTGGCAAGTATGCCATTTTCTGCCAGTGTGCCCTCGAACGCGCGCTTCAGAATGGAGCACGAGAACGTCGGCCATCACGTATGGAGATCTTGTCGATCCTACTCCGCAATCCTTATCATCATTCGCAGCCGATTAGCATTCCTGTGCACTTTGTCAATGGCTCTTACCAGGTAAATAGGACACCATGCAGTGCATTGGATGAATAATGCTGGTGTGTACTTGCTGGTGTGTACTTGCTGGTGTGTACTTGCTGGTGTGTACTTGCTGGTGTGTACTTGCTGGACATGCTGCATGGAATGGTCTTTCTGCACTTGTCTTACTTTCTCTCCATCACTTTTGCTGTTTTGAACATCCATTCTACATCTGTTAAATAGTACCAGAGTCGTAATTTAAGATTTGCTTTAGAAACCTTTTGTACTGCATGTTATGGCAACCGTATGTAGGGCACATATGTATTTGGTCTTGGATGCATTTCTCTCCTTTGACTATCAAAATTTCGATATTTGATAAGGTCCTTTATTTAGTATGGTGGAATCTCATAGATAAATCTGTGTAATTTTGTTGTACTTTACTAACGCTTACTTTTCATTATGTTTTGACTGGTTGGTTTTGAGATTCGCACAATCACAGTGAAAGTGAGTTAACTAAATTCACACAGCTTGTCAAGGCAAAATAGTTTAAATTATTATGTTTCTGCTAATTTTAGAAAATCCAATGAAATTATGCATTCGAATATGAAATGCTATTTCAGGTGATTAGTTTTGATGGATCGACGACCGTGCAAGAGTTCCTTCTTTCACTCAACAAAGCGATCAACATGAGGGACTGCACTCTCTCGGGATTTGCTCTCTTCACCGACGACCCAAACAATTCAGAACTAGAGCATTGTCTGAAGATGCACTTTAAGGTCTTTATGCCTCAGAAAATGCTTGATTTAAATAATGATATTGTTGATGATATTGCTGTTGAATTCCTGTCATCGTGCTGTTGAGCTCCTTCAAACTCTGACATCGCACTCAGTGGCGTCTACCAATGGGGGGGTTGGGAGAACGTTCTCCCACGGCTTCTGAAAGTGGGGGGGTTTGACGTTTTTTGGTGTAAATTGGGGGGGTTTGACGTTTTTTGGTGTAAATTGGGGGATTGCTGAATTCCTATTAAATAAAGGCCATGCTGCCTCGAACTAACGAACCCACGGTTCGCTTGAAGTCACATATTTGCTAAGAAGTACGAACACTCATAGACATTAGTGTCAGTCAGGTCTATGGCATACAAGAGGGGAATCACAGTCATTCGGAATTGACCTCTTATCAGTCGTGTCATGCTTACTGACAGAGGTAAGGCGAAACCCACGCCACGGCAGCTGTGATGAAGGGAACAAAATTAATGATGCGACGGTCGCTCAGCAAGTCAAACGATCCGTGAGACACTTGCTGTGCAAGTGCATCTTGCCTCAGTCTTCTGATACGACGGACAGTGGTCCCTTCTGTGAAAGTAGCCTAAGCCTAATTAAGCTAATAACAGATGTTTCCTATTAGATTCCCAGCCAGCAGATCGCTGAAATGGATAAGAGCAGGTTTGATGTATGCTTACTTGTAAACAGAGTCTTTCCATGCTAGAGATGCAGCCGTAAAGTGCTAGAAGCGAGATGATAGTCATTATACTACAGACAACCGAATTTGACTGCTTCTGTGTTAAGTTTTTCTTATTTCGCGAAGAGTTGAATCGACATCAGCAGGACTTCTCAACAGCTAAAGGTATGCCTACACAGAGAATTTCTGTGGAGAATTCGAATTATTAATTTCGAGCTTCTAAGCGTATGGACAGCAACTTAAGTGGTGGTGGGGTGGGGGGGGGGGGGAGATGCTTATATCGTCCCAATGTTTAAGAACTGTTTCATAAATATTCTAATTTACTATGTAGGGCCTACAGTGTTATCTACTATTTATCTATAATGAGAATTTGCATAAAGTTGCAGCTTAAAAGCTACCATAACATTTTACAACAACAAAATTAAACAATGGGACATTTATTCAAGTCCTAAAGCACATCTATGAGCACTGAAATCATGACAGCTTAAACGGCTACGGCTACAATGTGCAAATCCAAAAATTGTATAGCCTACAATTGGAAGTCAACACTCTATAGCCTTAAGGCTTAAACCATGGCTATAGGTTATCAGCATTGAAAAATGAAAAATCTTACCATGACACTATGGAAATTCAAATAAGCTTAAGTTAAAAGAAAACTAGGAGTAGACGATGTCTTCATTGAAGTCTTAAACCATCTCTTTCAATTTAATGAAATTACGATACATTTTTGACATGACTGCTTCAAGTGTTGTTAGCCTACCATTACAGTGTGGAAATTTAAAAAAAATAAAATAATTGAAGGGGACAGTTTTGAAGTCTCAAGCCACCACTATCAGCACTGAAATGATGAACAGTTTCGTTAAACTGACAGCCTAACAGGGCTCAAAGTGTGACAGGACGGTCATGGACCGCGTCCTTGCACTTATTTTTGAGGCAGGGCGCCGTCCTATGACTTAATTTTAATTAGGCCTATTTGGCCAGCACTTCCAGGACGGTCGTCCATGACTGCATGGACGGCGTCCATGCAGTTACTGACGACCGGCCATGACTGCCTAAAAATGGCTCCGTTTGAGGTCGAAACAGCCTAAAATTCGCTGGTCACTGGGGCTCCGCCCCAGACCCGCTGGGGAGCTTACGGTAAAGACAAAACCTTTCTCTTTCACAATAAAATTTTTATTTCTTTAATGTTATCCTGTTAGCTTGCGACAATGAAAAACGACTTGTCCTTGAAGTTTTCGCAACTTTATCGTTCACGAATAGCTGGCAAACAAGAACTTAAAAATGGCTCCATTTGAGGTCGACACAGCCAAAAATGCGCTGGTCGCTGGGGCTCTGCCCCAGACCCCGCTGGGGGAGCTTCCGACGCTCCCCCAGACCCCCTAGTCGGAACGAGCTTCGTGCCTTCGGCACTCGCAACTTCGCGCCTATACGTAATATAAGAAGAGATTCTCCTAAAAAATTTAAGTCGGCAAAAATGGGGGGTTTGTTCTCCCACTCCAAGTGGGGGGGTTAGACGCCACTGATCGCACTTGCTTGTCTATTTTGCAGAGAGATATGTGTTTACATTGTCACTGGCTATTTATTGTTGTGCTTTGAAACTTTCCTTTCGCTCGCTTTTATTAATATTGTCTACCTATAAATAATCATTTATCAATCTTTATGCAACAGGTTGCCACCAATTACCTCTGTGGTAACCAGTTATAAATTGATTTTTTTAGTTTTCAGACATCTGGTAATTGTTTTGAAGTAAGTTGAATGAGGAAATGCTCTAATTAGGAGTTTGAAGATGCACACTCCATATTACCAGTGATTAACAATTGCAATATTATTTATTGCTGCAGCTCTGTGACGTCATATCGAAATGGGAGCAGACGCTTCCGATAACAGTTGACAGAAGTCGTTTCGACGTCATTCGAACGATTAAACTCACCTATAAAAACAGGTATTCAAGTTGTACACAGTCTAAACTAATATTGAATTATTAACCCTTGACCGGCCGAGGGTATAGGATTCCATACCATTTGCTGCACTTTGGTCGATAAAGGGTTAACAGTTAAACTTACCTATAAAAACAGGTTTGCACGTTGTACACGGTCTAAGCTAATATTGAATTATTAACCCTTCACCGGCCGATGGTATAGGATTCCCATACCATTTGCTACACTTTGGTCGGTAAAGGGTTAAGAGTAATAATGGTGGATGAATGATGATGATTGTGAATGTGACAATGATCATCTGCGTGTGGACGTTGCTTTCTCCTCGTAGGTTGTATTACAAGAGTATGACTCGGATGGAGACAGAGAGAGAGAGACTGCTACTCGCTTATCAGGCCAACGAGGAAATCATCGCCGGAAGATTTCCGCTGAGCCGTGAATTGGCCGTTGAACTGATGGCACTTATGGCGCAGGTGAAATTCTTCTTCAAGGATATTGAAGCTTTGATTAAATGTGCCGATGGTGAAGATGAAAGCTGTTCATATACTAATATTATCATTCCCATTATCTGTATCCGTATCCAGATGTGTCATGTCGCATGGTTTTGTCATTAAACAAGAATACATGCACATGTATATATATAATATACACTGTGTCCACGATAAAGTAGAACTCAAAATAAAGTGCCATAACTCGGTCAAAACTTGTAGGATTTGTCTGAAATTTTACACACAACAACGGTGGCCATATATACACGAGTTCCTAAAGCCGATTTGAAATAATCGTGAGTTTGCCACATTTATGAGCGTTTGAGATAGAGCACCGAAAAATGCAACTTTCCAACATGCAAACGTTAAAGTAGAACCCTAAACTTTGTAAAATATCTTGGTTAATTGCAGTATTATAGGTACCAAATTTGGAGCACATAATCTGCAGTCTTTTCCATCCATACCCTGCAAATTGTATTACATTTTATTGAACGGTTACGAAGATATACCCTTTTGAAATTGGGTGGTTCAGAAACCAAGTTACCGAACAGTAAAACGCATAGCATAACGTCATTTTTCTGGTTAGCGCAGCATTGGCTGTTGTTTATAAGCGACATTTGCGGAAACAGACACACTACGAGACCTTTTTTACGTAACAGTAGCTAGCTGGTTGTAAAAAATGTCCTCTGCGCTGAAAACCATTTTTTTATAATACTGCAATTAACCAATAATTACAAATAATTATAATATTTAATAATTATAATATAATTATTATAATTAATAATTATAATATAATTATAATAATTACAAAGAGGGCAAGTGCGATACGGAAATAAAACGTAGGGTGGCAATAGGAAAAACTGCAATGAATGGATTGGAAAAAATATGGAAGGATAGGCATGTGAGTACAGATACGAAAAAAAGACTGGTGAGAGCTTTGATAATACCAACAGTACTATATGGATGTGAGACATGGACAATGACCAAGATAATGAATAAAAAGATTAACGCATGTCAGATGTGGATTTGGAGGAAGATGCAGAGAATATCTTGGAAAGAAAAAAGAACAAATGAGTGGGTGCACACAGAAATTGGTATAGATATGGATGAGTCGTTACAACAAACAGTGCTAAGAAGAAAGTTGGTTTTCTTTGGTCATGTTATGCGTTCAAATGGTTTGGAGAAAGATATGATGCTGGCATGCGGTGAAGGAAGGAGAAAACAAGGGCGACCAAGGAAAAGGTGGTTGGACGATGTTCAAGAAACAACAGGAATGAATCTGGAACAACTAAGAGAAGCGACATCAGAAAGAAAGCAATGGAGAAGGCTGGCCTTAACGATCGCTAGAGTTCAACGAACTGACAGCACAAGGTGTGCAATTAACCAAGATATTTCACAAAGTTTAGGGTTCTACTTTAACGTTTGCATGTTGGAAAGTTGCATTTTTCGGTGCTCTATCTCAAACGCTCATAAATTTGGCAAACTCACGAATATTTCAAATCGGCTTTAGGTTCTCGTGTATATATGGCCACCGTTGTTGTGTGTAAAATTTCAGACAAATCCTACAAGTTTTGACCGAGATTATGGCACTTTATTTTGGGTTCTACTTTATCGTGGACACAGTGTATATATATTTTACCTATATATATGCATGTTTATATCTTATATATATATATATAAACGTTTTCTAACATCTAGAGCTTATCATTAATCTAGCAAAGCTAATATGATGCAAGGTGAATAGCTGGTAGACAAGTGTTTAATTAAGTTTCTGTGATTGTGTTTTCACATACTTTCAGATTGAGTATGGTGATATTAAGCCGCTCAGTGAAATGGCGTTGGTGCCAACTGGGAGGCTTTTCTCAGAGAAGTCTTCTCCGCAGCATTCGCCACAGTTGCTTTTACTTGCTCAGATTCTTGAGAGATTCTTTCCAAGTCATTATCGTTGCTCAACAGATGACAGCACTAGGTATGGAAGCAATTTGAAAGTTTGATCAGATATGGAAGCAGTATAATCTAGTAGATATCAGGTATGATTATGAAGCCATAATAAGTGCCAACATGAGTACAATAGTAGTACAATGTTGGGGTGAGGTTGCGTCATACTTGAAATCATTTTCAAATGCGGAATTAAATTTGACAGCCGCAGATTCAAACATGTTCTGTCAGATTGTGAGTTTTTATGAAGAATCTTGTAAGTGATTATCCTCTACAGTCCCTACCCGGCTGTTTGTTTGCAGGAAACTGATACAGAGGTGCTGAACACATTTCTGCAGACATTGCATTCATTACAAACATTGTTTCTTCTAAGTTGTGGGCATGAATGCACATCTGCAATATATTTCGGTTGTTTGAATTTCTACAAATTGACTTGTTTTTCTTAGGTCTCTTGAGCAGAAGTTGATTGAGAAATGGACAAATCTGAAGGGGAAGTTGGTCCAGGAGACCAGGACTGCATCCGTGTCTATCTGGCGGTCACTCGCAAATGGCCGTTCTTTGGTGCAAAACTATTTTCCGCAAAGGTCATCACAAGTTATCTTCTCTCAGAGTTATAGAGATTAATAAGTCTGGACATTTCTATTGCGATGTTTAAGAGCTTTTGAAGATGTTTCTGGCTAGCCTAAATAATGTTGAAGTTTTGTTAAGAAAAACTATTTTGCAACGGTGAATGAAAATTTAGTAGCTTTCCAGTACTGACATGCATATAAATTGTAAAACCTGAACAATAGATATGCATTGACGCATAGGTTTTATCCATGTTTTCGCTGAAGTTTTTATGATCTGCTATGCTGAGAATTTGAATTCTCCAGTTCAGTGCTTTGCTAGGTAGAAATGGTAGTCAAGCCATGCAGTTTTATTGGAAAGCCCGGCAGTGAAAGTAATTTTTTTTAATTTGAGACTGCTTTTCAGCTTTTTAGGCAGTTATTCTGAAGCAGTGTAACCTGTTGTAATCTCGGGCTATCAGTTAAACTTAGTTATGATTTTAAATGTGGTATTTTATCATGCGCAATAGATGAAAGGCCAGATTACGAATTCAGGCGAAGTCTGGCATGTTGTTAATGACGACGGCGTGGCTATTCTCGACTATATCTCTCTGGTAAATCCTTGCATTAAATCGGTTGCTTACTTTTGTTAACCTTTCATGCAGTTCGCACATGCCTACACCTCTATGTTTCACGGCGTGGCTATTCTCGACTATATCTCTCTGGTAAATCCTTGCATTAAATCGGTTGCTTACTTTTGTTAACCTTTCATGCAGTTCGCACATGCCTACACCTCTATGTTTCACGTACTTATGTATGTGTGGGTGTGTCTATGTACATTGTACAATTATAAATACATACGTATGTACATGCATGTGTATTATATATCTGGATATTTTTTATGATGATGATGGTGACGACGATGATGATGATAATCCTCGTGCGCGAAGGCAGGTCTGTTACGTTTTATGCCACCCAAGGATGAAATGAGTGAGATGTTTTCCCCTTACTTTCATCAAAGACATTAGTCGCGGATTAGCAACTTGTCCATGCTTGATATGCAGTCGGTTGAAGTAGATTCGAACCTACAACTCTCCAGCTACAAAGCATGGAACGTACTGCTACACTACCACGCCCCTGGATATTTGTACGGCACTTCTTTATCATCTGAGAGATAATGAACATGGCTATCCAAAAGATGTATTATGAGATATTATGCAGAAGCTATGTAAATGATAGTTTTTAGTGTCTTACGATGCAATTGCATTTCTGTTGGATTTTTCTTTAAGACGCTGATAAAATCCTTCGTTTATTCGTCGATCGTGACGTTCGGTGGATGTCGAGACGACTTCATGTTAGTCATCGATGAAAAGAAGAAGTCAGTGAACATCGACTCCAAGTCTCAACGTCTTCTCTTCATCATGTCGAAACCTAAGGTTTGCTTACTTATTGAAAATCATTCTATGCATCTACACCAAGGGAATGGAATCAATTTCTGCTTGTGCTCTCAGATTCACTTCCTTCCTTAAAAAAGTGGCTCAAACTCGCCGTTTCATCTTCGCTTTCAAGCACGTGTATATTTTTTGTGCATCTTCCTCTGGTGACTGACTTTTTTCAGACCTCAGATTCGCACATTGTGAAAAAGTGATTTACTACTAATACTACTAATAATAGTATCTATGTTCAGGCAGCAAACTGGTTAATGATGTGTCCAATGTCCATTGTGTTGTGATGTACTGGTAATGTATAATTTAATTGTCTACCACGTGCTGAAAAATGTGACTTGATGGGGATTACAGTCAGTGTTGTGACAGTCAATGGTATTGGTGGTGGTGGTGGTGGTGGTGGGTGGTGGTGGTGGTGGTGGTGGTGGTGGTGGGTGGTGGTGGTGGTGGTGGTGGTGGCAGTTGCAGTGGTGGCAGTGGGCGTATTGTTGGTTGTCATTGTTGTAGTCTTTGTTGTCAGGGTGGCAGTAGCATCGATGATTTTGGTAATTGCTCTTTTGTTTCAAGGTGCTAGAGGCTACGCTTCTAATAGCCACGTACATTAACAGTAAAAGTCAACAGATGCCAGCACCAGACCGTTGTCCGCAACCGGTTGATCACGCTGCATCTCGGATTATCACCATACAACACCATGCAGCGGTCGTCGTGGATCACCAGAAATGAATATGGTGCTAGCAGAATTCACGATGTCTCTCCTTCATCGATCTTTGAATGCTGCTTGCAGAATCCAAAGGACGTTTGACATCGCAAGCATTGACAAGCAACTTTGGCAGAAATCTTCATGGGCCATGGCACATTTGAAACAGTCGTGCACAAGAGGAAAGCTCTTCTTGTGTAATTTGCTTGTGGTCAACAATCTGCCTTCAACTAAGCATGGGTATTTTGGCTGAGCCCCGATGTTGGGCTGATATTAACTTGTCTCATAGATGTTGATGTGATCTCAGAAAAGTTTTGACAGTAATAAAATTGTGGCTGTGAAAAGACATATATGATGCTATTTCAACTGCAGTTATTCACCGTTGCACAGTGTTACAGAACATCAGTTTCAAATGTGCTGTGTTACTCAACAGTGGCATGACATAACTCAAAAGTACAGCAAGCGGTGCTTAGGGTAATGTCAAATTGTATTGCTTCTCCCTACACTCCCAAATGTGCACTCAACCTTCCATTCAGCAGATGGCGTTTGTAAATTGAGCTGTGGAACGCAATGACACCTTGCATGTCTGCCGACTCCTATAATAACGTGTGATATGAATTGTAGTCTACTGCGTTGTGTCAATTTGAAATTAAACGAAGATTATTATTAAGAAGTACTGAGTCAATTAAACAAGACCGAATACATTTCTGTGTAATTACAGATCCGAAGATGCTTAAGATGTATGTTGATATCAATTGAACTGTAATGAGAATCGTGCATTTTATAGAGCATCAATTGAGAGAAACCCAAATGTGATGTCAACAGGACAGCATAAAACATGGGTAAACAAAATATGTTTGACCTCTGAAGGAATAAATGCAGGAATGGTTATAGGCTGTTTGTCACAGGGCAGCATATTTCAGGACTAATGTACAGAACAAAGGTAATACTAGGTGATAAACAGGTAATCGTGAACTGTTAAACGAACGGGTATTTTTATACAACCGAGTCATGTATGCGTGTTTTAAATCTTGCTGTATATGCGCAGAATTGATTTACTTTGAGTCTTGTGAAAATGAATCATTTTCTACTCTGAGATCTCTTACGATATTAGACATTGTTTTACGTCAAAAGACAATAAGACAGCTGGTTGACCCAACCCTTCTCTGCTGACTTGTTGACTACTGCAATGTATATATAGCTACTTCAAGCATGCTGTGTTTCTTTGTTGTTATGTGGTATGTCAATAAACGATTGGCAATTGTGTATTGTATAGACTGCATAACTCCTTATTAGTTACTACCCTATGCCTGAAGTTAACGAAGCCCACACGTAAGAACGACAAGTTTCTAGTTTCTGAGTTAGAAAGGGAATCCTTCATTGGTTGTTTTGCTAGCTGTTCCTTCGCGGCACTAAAATCCATCTTGCTTGAAGTCTAACTTTGACATGGCATTGGAAAAATATTTTTCAAAGCACAGGGACTACTTTCAGTGGCGTTGCGAGGGGGAGGAGGTTTGGGGTGGTTTGAACCACCCACTTGGAAAAATATGACCCACACAATTTCTTCAAATCCATCGAGTTTCGTTTCGGGTAGGCCTATAGTTAGGAGGGGGACAAGTAATAGAAACCTAGACTCCTGCTCATTAAAAATTTCATAACCACCTACTTTTTAAGGGCTGGCTACGCCTCTGACTACTTTCATAGTGTGTATCTCATATTCTTTGCAGATGAGTTTCGATATCCAGCACAAGCTAACATGGATTGTAGTTTGGAACAGTTTTATACGGTACATTGATACAAACATTGAAGATTGCTATTTTTATTGCGGTAGTATTTTAGTGGCGATAAGAAAAAAAATTTCTGACAAGCTTCATTCTTTAAATAGAGCTTTAAAATTGATCAAAATTTTGCAAGTTTGCCATTGAAACAAAATAGAAACCTTTAGTGGTGAACAGGTTAAAGCCTACATGGTAAGAGATTCAATGCATGCTCTGCATTTAATTTACGTGGTCAGTCTTTTCCTGCTTCATAATAATAATCCTGTAATTTGCAGTCCGGTTGTGGTTAATTTCTGCTGTGTACAGGAGATTGTAACGTTGCAGATAACAACTGCTCAGTATTTGATATTAAATTATTGTTTTTCTAACATGAGATTTTATGGAGCAACTCTATTAACCTAGCAGCCTTATTGCAATATGGGTAATCAATGTTGAATCCATTTTGCGTAGCAAGATATTTTTCTGAAGTCGAGCCGTAACAAATTGATACAGATGAGGCTTTCAGTGATATGTGTAGTTTAACTTTACATTTTTCTAAACGTCGATGACCTTCATACACCTTTAAGGTTTCTCTTTTAATATGGACATTATAAATATTATGTGTTTAGTAATAATAGTATTTCAAATACAGAGTTAAGTTGAAATTATACTTCAGACAATTTATTTTTACATGTTTATAAAACCTCTATTCAAAGTGATAAATGATGATATTAAATTGATATTGAGATAATTACAATATTATTATATATATATATATATTATTAAGACAATTTATATAGCACCATAGCTCAGCCGAGGCTGAAGGAAAGGGCGCTGTACATGAGATCACAAGTTACAGGCAAAATAATTGCAATGACAGGCTCAAATTTTTAAAATTTTAGTTGGAATTGTAATACTGGTGTAACATCTTTGTCACCTCAAAAGCAGCTGATTTTGCTGTGGCTTTTGATGATTACTGGGCACTATTGTCATTTAATTAAAAAAATGCTATGTGCACATGAAAAGAAATTTTGTGCACAAAGTCTACATACAGCAGTGTAGATTATCAGCATACTGTAGTCTACAATCAGATAGTTGTGCAGTTGGACTGGGGTCTGATTAGCCGATGCTTGGACCACTTTAGGGAAGCCTCGGGTGCAGAATTTGTTTTTCTGTTCGAATTTAGCAATGTTGTGATCTGTGCCATTGGTATAGTTTCTTTGGCACTATAATAAATTATTGTCTATTTCATTGGTAAGTGCAAGACTTCTATGCTGAATATGATCACTGTTGTTGAAAGTGAATAACATTAGTGATAGGAGACCATGCTTCAGTCGTAACATTTTGTCATGTTATCTACCGTAGTTATCCAAACAACAAGCTATTAATTAGCTGTCTAGGTAAATTTATGCTATTGCTAAGTTATGTTCTTTTCATATCCTTCAGGGACAGGAGATTTGTTTAAGAGTGTAGCAGTTTCATTTTGCATGACCTAGTTAGTACTCTCACATTGAGCTTTGCTAGAAAGCCTGACTGTTGTTCTTTCAAGAAATTGGTCGTTTTTGCCACGTTTTGCCACAACTTTTCTGCTGAAGATGTATTTTCTATTCTGGTATTATTCTAAACTATCTCATGACATATGATGCTATGCCAGGTGCGCGACTGTCAGGTCTCAGGCCATAAACATTGATAGGCCATTGGAGATTTTTGTGACGAAAAAGAGCAGTTTTGTTTGATTGTGTTCAAATCTCTTGCCTGTCGTCTGCACAACTGAACTATTCAGCACATTATTTTATGCAAACTTGTTACATTTTGTGTAATTTTAATTATGCATTTTAGTTTAGTTGCTTAAATATTATCATGTCAGTTAATTTTGTGATCTGAGTGTTTGTGTTGGGCTGAAGAAGTTCTGTAATTGTTGTTTGTTTATGTTTGTGGAACGAACATCTGTGGCTTGCTTCACTGCTGCCCGTTGTATTGTGCACATTTCATCCAAACAATTTGATATCTAGATTTATATAGCACCTATATAAAGCATGCCTAAATTTGTATAGCGCCAGTACAGAAAATTATTTATCATCACCTATAGGGAACATGTGTATTTTTTCAGGTGTGACGAGATTCTAAGGTTTAGCAGTTACTTTTCTAACTTATTGTAGTATGTTGAAAATTTAGTTTATCTTGGCACGTGGCAGTGGTCACTTTGAATCATAGTATATAACTCTCTCTCTCTCTCTCTCTCTCTCTCTCTCTCTCTCTCTCTCTCTCTCTCTCTCTCTCTCTCTCTCTCTCTCTCTCTCTCTATATATATATATATATATCGTATAAATTGTCTCAGTTAATTTGAGCACTGTAATGACCTTTTTGAATGGTCCATTTCATGACTGCATACTGTATTTATTTTTATCTTCCAGTTTTTCGTTCAAATACACACAATACTTTCATGACCTGAAATAAAATGTTTGCTTAGACATAAAAGACACAATTATGCTGTCGGTATCGCATATGTAAGCCACACTTCTTGAAATAGCTTCATGGACCACTATTTGGAAATAATATGATTGCCAGTTCTCATTTAGACTAAGCATCACTGTTGTTATTATCACAGTGTTTGTTATAGCTTGGCATGTGTGTGCCAAGTTGAATTTGTTTATAGAGGGTTTTATTTCAGCATATTTTTAAATGCATCAAGTACTTAGCTCCTGGGTGTAATGACATGTAATTTCATTGGCTATGCGGGCCAGGTCTTTTATTTTTTCTTTTCTTTTTTGCGTTAAATCTAGGTCTATACCTACTTGTGTTTAATAATTGGCGTCATTTATTATTAGCTACTTTTTTGCATTGCATCTTTTGATAAACATGAAACTTCCTCAAAAATTATTAATCAAATCCAAATAGATTATACAAACAACTTCTTACTACATAGGCCTATATTATAGGTAGGCCTACAACGCCAAAAGCATAAATAGAGGATAGGAGGTGTTCTCTACGGTACGTACAGTACAGTACAGTTGAGAATCCTGTTCCAGAAACGTGTTCTTACAAAACTGGAGAAAAGGCAAAGAGCGATATTGAGCAGCCCAGCTCTAATTAAGGTATTGAGAACGGTTGAAAACTTGTGGGCAACAAATTGAACGAAGAGAATCACAGAATTTAGGTCTGATTCAGTAGGAATATTTTATGGGACCCGTGTGCAGAGCTTTCGGCGGAGGGCCTTTGAATGCTTTACCCACTCGATTAGAAGAAAATGGCTGTGCCATAGCCTCTGTCTGTTTAGCAATATACAGGGGCAGATCCAAGAGAGGGGCAAACCCGGCCATGGCCTCCCTTTTAGAAATTTGCACATTTCTCACCAGATATTCTCGGGGAGCAAATGGACGTGGTCCTCTCCCCCCTCCACCCATCAGATTCATAGGACCCCTCCATGAGGTTCTTAATTTGAGGTTCTTATATAATAGGCGCTCAACATTGCAGTGGGTAAGGTGAAAGAGAAGTGCATGACTAAAAAAAGGGTCGTCAACTATTTCGGCGACGAAAGCTTAGTGAAATCTCGCTTGTCTTTATGCTCCAAATAGGCATTGGATCTGTAGCCGGGTAGGATCTACGTATACGCTCTCTGGCGACAGCAATGATGTAGAAATTTTAAAAAATACTATTTTTATTTCTACATCATTGCTGTCGCTCTATGACTTTATACCTTTGCGTATCCCAGAATTCTGTCTAATGAAAACATAAACAAGACAGATAAGAAAATAATGGAGACGGACTCGATTGCGTTGAGTAGCAGCAGTTGCGCTCCGACAGAATTCCAAGTTCTTAGCTCTTATGATTCCCGGACGACGACGATTAGTGTGGCCGTCGAACATTGCCAGTTGTGCGGAGGTTCGCGGCGTCCTTTCTACTGCAGAGATTGCATTCGCGCCGGAGATTTTCAACACTCGGTAGTTGGAGGTGACCGATACAATGGGAACAGTGCAAGTGGGGTCCGTCCGAGTCGATCAGACCGCAAAGGTATGCTTACCGAGTAATGTAAATGTAGCCTATGTAATGTAAGAGAGCTCTGGGTATTCCGGCGCCGTAGAGCTATGCCGATTGTTTATTCAGTGGTTGATCTTGGTGATTGGATAACTTTTTTTATAAGATGACCACAAGTATTAAACGCAAGTCGGTAAAATCCCAGACTGGCTGCCTGTACTCCAAACAATATGGCTGCCAACGAATGCAATAAAATTAGAGCGCGACCATCGACAACTTTGTTCGTCAATTCAGCTTCAATTTCAGCAGAAAGACTGCACTATCCCTAAAACAAACCCTAACCGACCCTCACGACGCCTAACCTGAGCCCTAACAGACCCTCACGACGCCTAACCTGAGCCCTAACCGACCCTCACGCGCTCTAATTTTATTGCATTCGTTAACGGCCATATTGTTTGGAGTACGGGCAGCCAGTCTGGGATTTTACCCGCAAGTCATTGCTGGTGATTAACCCGACTAAAGTAAGGGTTGGTAAACGAGTACACAGACTCGGGCATCGATATCCATCGAGTAAACAATATGGCCGCCCCAGATTGGGACAGAATAGAGCGCTGACCTACATCCACAACAGCTTAACATTTCGGCGATAATAAGTGAGTAAATAAGGGTCAATTAAAATGTAATGAAGTAGAAAATGCCACCTTTATTAACGAAAACAAACGTAGAGGGACACAATATTTACAAACGTCAGAAAAAAAGCCATTTAACCGATAGTTAATCGGGGAAAATATCTAAATAGTTGTTTCACAAAAATAAGAAGCAAGTGAGTTATTGTCTGTAAGCATATAGTTATTTTCAAATACAGAATACAGCACTATATAGCACTGAAACATAATGCTATGAAGCACTGAAACATGTAAAATTTCTCTTCCTCGAACCATAATATTAGTAGTATAGTTATATTTCCTACTCAAAAAATCTTGTGGACCCTTATTCATTCACTTACTTGCTTTCACAGAAATATTAGGCTGTTGAGAATGTTAGTCGGAGTGTTCTATTCTCTCCCAATCTGGGCTGCCATGTTGTTAACTGCATATCAGCCACCGAGCCAATATGCTTGTTTACCTTTTCTCAATATAAGTGTTGCATAATTTGTTTTTCATCTATTGTTTTTATGGTTTTCTTGTCATGGTCATGAATCACCCACCTAATCAATCATCTTGAAATCTCAAACTGTTTCCATATTTTGAGTGGGTTTACAGATGGACCCACAAAATTATAGTGAAGCCTATAATTGCTAAAGGTTTTCTCAATGTAACTTTCCACTAAGACTCCGATTTACTAATATTGTATTGTATGCATAAACGTCTCTGGAAAGAAGTTAGTTGATCCGGTGAAGGTTAATGAACGTTGGAAGGAATATTGTGAAGGACTTTACACAGGCAATGAAGACGAGATAACGTTCGAAATTACGGAAAGAGAACCGCCTCCACTGCGAGAAGAAATCAAACGCGCTTTGCTTAAAGCCTCTTTGCACAAAGCCTCGAGACCGGACGGAGTCGCCACCGAGCTTCTCAGATTTGGTGGTGATATGACTCTTACCATGCTACATAAGATTTGTACTGATGTATGGATATCGGGAGTCTGGCCCGACGATTGGACGCAATCAGTTTTTATCCCTTTACCGAAAAAGGGGGATCCGCTCTGTTGCGAGAACTACAGGACCATAGCGCTAGTTTCGCACGCCAGCAAAATTCTCCTAAGGGTCATCCTGGAGCGCATTCAAACTAAACTTGACAATGAACTGGCTCCTGAGCAGGCCGGTTTCAGACCCAATCGAGGCACTCGCGATCAGATTACGAACCTCCGGATCATCATAGAAAAGGCAAATGAGAGAAGTCAGAATCTCTACTTTTGCTTCATAGATTTTACGAAAGCGTTCGACATGGTGCAACACGGTCAGCTGTGGTTGTCCATGCTGGACATGGGGTTTCCCCCACAACTTGTCCAACTATTGATGAACCTATACAAACAGCAACGAGCAGCTGTTAGGACAGATAATATCACCTCTAACTGGTTCCGCGTTAAGAAAGGCGTTCGGCAAGGTTGTAACATCTCGCCTTGCCTATTTAACATCCTGGCGGAACAAGTAATGCGCAAGGCGCTTGACGGGTTCAGAGGGGGCTTCAGAATTGGAGGTAGGACCATCAGTAATCTTAGATACGCGGATGACATACTCTTGATCGCTACATCACCAGAGGAACTCCAGGAGCTCGTCAATCGTGTCGAATCCGCTGCCAAGGAGTACGGTTTAAAGATAAATGTTTGAAAGACGAAGGTTATGACCAATACCGATAGGATCCTCAGGATTTTTGTCGCGGACAGTGAACTAAAACAAGTGGATAACTTCACATATCTAGGCAGCAAAATCTCAAGCGATGCAAAGTGCTCAGTCGATATTAAGTCCAGGCTGGCCATGGGTATGGCGGTCATGGTGAAGCTTACGAAGGTCTGGAAAAACAAGTCCATTAGTACTCAAACCAAGCTTCGTTTGATGAAATCCTTGGTCTGGTCAGTTGCAACCTATGGTTGCGAATCATGGGTGCTTAAAAAGGCGGAGGAAAAGCAGATACAGAGTTTCGAGAACAAATGTACCCGTAAGCTTTTGCGCATTTCTTGGACGCTCAAACTTACCACAGAGCAGGTTTATCGGCTTGCCGGAACTTCACCAGAGCTCTTGGGTTCCATCAAGGCTCGCAAACTCTCCTATTTCGGTCATATCATCAGGCTTCCCCAGGATTGCGTGGAAAAAGCCATTATGCTGGGTCACGTGGAAGGTTGTCGACGCAAGGGTAGACCGCGTATTAGCTGGATTGACAACATTCTTGCTTGGTCCCGTCTTTCCGGATCCAATCTTCTCGCCGCTGCACGTGATAGGAGGCAGTGGAGAGCTGTAGTCCATGCATGCGACCAACCGTCGCGCAGCGACGTCGGTGATTGACATGACATGACATGCATAAATTTATAAAGCACCTCTCACATTGAGACTTTTGATCATGATCCATTAATTCTACAGGCGTTCGATTTCTCCCGTCTTTATTGCAATCCATCAAAACAGCTTCTCTGCCACTTTGTCACTCTAGTCTTTGTCTAACTTAATGCAGCACTCATATATATGCTGATGCCATGTGCTTTGCTTCGGTAGCACTTTGGAATATCTCCATGTTTGCAGTGACATATTTTCTTGTCTCGTTTTCCACGGGCAACGAAGTATTGCTGCACACAGTGTTGGCATTTATTACCATACTCCATGGATGGATTATGCTTTCTAGAGTTTAAAAACTTTTGTGCCAAAACTTTTCTGTTTTTAAGCTATGCTGCGAAGTCGGAGAAACTGAAGGCTACACAGGAGGAACGTTTACAATTCTTTGAACGGTAATTGTTATAATAGATTTAATGGGACACAATGGTCCACTGCAGACTTGAATCTTAAGCTTTGGTGGCCATGAGCCTATACTGGGCCACTGAGCACCTTTTCAGCACCACTGATCTGGTGACTGACTGTAGTCAAATGGTTGGAGAGTTCCAACCAATTTGGAGAAAGAGTTGTTTAACATGTTCCACATGTGAAGTCCTTCTTAGCTGTAAAACATTCCAATGCTAGAAATTGTGAATGACTGTGCTACTTTAATGGTCACTGGTCAGTGATGGGTAATTAAAATTTACTATTGTGCTATCACCTGTAGAGCCATGAATGGAACATTTTGTATTGTAGTCAACAGGTATTAGCCAGTGAAGCATAGGAATAAGAAATTTCTTTAACCTCTGGAGGCCAATAGAAACGAATTTGTTTTCATTATGCACTGGCGTGGAAAGGTGTTATGGCCCCATGGTTGGGACGAATGCTTGGCGAACTTTTAATTAGGCTTAAGGGCATTATAATATTTATAATGGCCATTTGTATGCATGCTTTGTTATCCAGGTATAGGATGATGGTTAGTTAAGTACATTCTCAGAATGGGGATGGGTAGCTTGTCTGTGTTCTGACAGATTTGGACACTAGTTTAACATTTGGTGGTTTGTCTTTTGTTTGCTTTATCAAAAGAAAATTATTGTGAGCTTCTAAGTAGCTATCAATATTCTCTTGATGTTTTTAGGATCTCTTTTATCAGCCATTTGCCTTACATAATATATTTAATTATTTATTTGTGTTATGTGTGTTTTTTAGATATTTAGAATTGGCAGCAAAACATAACAGATGTACGCAAAAGGTTAGTCTGATTCCTTCTTCATAGTAAATGTTGATAGTTGCAGTGTTACTGTTATTGGTGCTTGCTCATGTTATGTGCTATATACTATATACAGTGCAGCACAACTTTACATATATTCTAAACTCCTTTCAATGTTCGGATGTGCATACTCTGCCATTTCACAGAATATAATATTAATAATAATAATATTTAAAAAAATAACATTAGTAATAGTATTAATAACGGACACAATAATTCATATTGCGCCATAACGCAGTCATGCAATTGCAAGGGTGCCTCACAGACAACTAAAATGTGCATAGACACTTTCTAAAATTCCATACACAGAACTTTACCACCAGAGTAGTGGCTCAAACTCATGCTTTTCACATTACAGCAATGCTCTCTAATGAACTTGACTAGTCTGCAATGTTGGGATGGATGGATGCATCCGAACAGCCTGAGAAAATTACAGCATAAGTACTACTACATAATAGATTATAAAAAAATTTTATATGCAGGATTGCAGGTAGTCAAGTCAAGTTTTACTTAACAGACTTGAAAAGAATTTTTTTTTCTTCTTCAGATTACAGATGTGAGGATTAGGAAGGAGAGGAATGCACTGCTGAAGTTGGCGGCGCAAAACAGTGAAAAAGAAGTCACTAAAGGTATTTAACAACTCTCGAGCACTAAAACACAGAGCATAAACAGCACTTGCCAGTCAGAGCATTATCAAACATTATATATACACATACATGTAATTATATAGTGCGGCATGTTTTAAGGCAAATACTTTTGAAAGTTCCTACAGAGTCACTACATGTAAACTTTAAATATTATGTTACGATGGTAGCATATAAGGAAGCTTCAATATGTAGAATAGAGTTGTGCTCAAGAATCGTTTTTAAACTAAACTCTTGGTATGGTCCCAGTTATGCTCCATTTTATATTTTAATATTAAGTGTAGCTTATCGTTGGGAATTTCAAGGGTTCAAACTTTACAAAAGTAAACTCCAACATGTTGGTAATTGTTGCGCCAATTCTGCGTTTAGATAAGAATTGCAGAAAATTGCTGTCTTGTCTGTCTGCATCTCTTGCTTTGTGTGAACTGTCTGTTTCAGGCGTGGCAGAACTGAAACGACTTTGCCGAGCAAATAACGCTCTTTCCAAAACGATATCATCCATCAAGAACAAGATGAAGACAATGTCCGCTCAGTTTAAACTTTATCAAAAACAAATCGAACCGTTGTCGCATGAACTCGAACGGACAAAGAACGAAATGGTGTCTGAGCAACGATGTCACATCGCCAATCTCACCAAATACATCTTTCCGATTGAAACGGTCCAGCAGAAAGGGTCAGTGTTTAGTAAAACTACCAGATATGCATATCTGACATGAAATACCGAACTGATCCGTATCGTATGCTTGGTACAGTACTGTGCTCTGAACTGTTCTGGTATAACAATATCACAGAAAAATTGAAACTGTTCTGTCGCAAAAAGTTCAAGAAACAGTTTAGAATTAATTTTAGTAACTTACTCTACCAGTTTTTTATCTGTTAGTTGAACGACTATAATAATAATTATACGATATAAACGAACGTATTCAAGACGCCATTTGTTGGGGTAGAGTGGAAACTATCTGTCTACTGATTTTGTTAACGTGTCTGAGATTGATGGATCTGATGAGACTCACATCATGGGGAGAATTTGTTTTCAAGTCGAGATACATGATACGTACAGCTTGTGGTTGTATCAGGTTTGCATGATGCTGTTGGGCGAGTGCAGGCAGCTGATGTGTCCTTACATGGTATTAATGGTAGTGCCGATTTAAGATGCTTTTGAATTTAAACAATGATTCTGTGTTAATATTACCATTTAACTAAGGTTTTATAAATATAGTGAGGAAAATGCTTCACTTTTTACTCACGAATATTATATGGAACATGCTTGTTGTTACTTTATTTTGCGTGAATTCTTTTAGTGACTCGGACTCGCTAATGAAGACTCGAGTTTCGCTGCTGGCAGAGGCAAGGCACACAGCCTACATCAAAGGTCGCTGGATCAAAGGTCTCAGCGAATGGGAAGAGATGTACAAAATTGTGAAAGCTGTTCTTCCAGGCAACGGAGACTATGCCTTATACAGCACGTCATTTCTCGATTCATCAGGTAGTGCCTTTCAAACATTGATCGAGCACTATTTAGATAGACAATCTACCGGTACTTTTCACTCTGAATTCAGTTAAAAGTTCTTGATGGGCAATTTATACATGTGTCGGATGTGTCCTATACATGTATTAAGAATTTCAGTTGAGTAATAGAGCGATTTAATTTAAATGTTGCGGTTCATTCTTTTCGTTTAGTGTTTGAGCGGAGAGACTCGCTTCCACAGACGGATGCGGAGTTGACTCGGCGAAACGAGTCGTGGAACATGACGGCGGGTCTTTGCTTTGCAGCGCAGCTCGTGCACATCATAGCAATCTTTTTGAGAACTCATTTACCGTGGAATCTTCACTTCAGGTAACTCTTTGGAGTCGCCTTTAAAGGCAATAAATGTCCAGATACACTTGATTACGCATAGGATTGCCTGCATACATACTCACATATGTACAGAACTGACATCATTGCATCTACTCTATGTACTTGAATCCATAGATGTTGCTATAAATATTTTGTACCTGAAGTTTAAATTTTTTGTCAAGTCTGTGTTACGATGAGCATGCAATTTTGAACTCTGATTTGGTTATTCCTGCATGACTGATATGCAATTGATAGTTAGCTTTGTAACATTGCATGAGTTTTAAGAAATCAGATCGAAGAAAGAGTGAGAAGGGAATAAAAGCGACATTGACGTATTTATTTGGCACAGGTCTTCGTCACTTTGACTGTTACTCGACTTTGGATCAAAGTTCTGTAAATTCTTATAAATGCCTAATTGTGCGCAGAACATTTAAAGAACCATTGTAATTCTAGATGTTCTGTATGATGAACCAGTACATTGCTTTACGAATAATACATTGCTTTACGGATAATACATTGCTTTACGGATAATAGACAATGAATCCGTTAAATAAGTGCCAAGGATGTAAAAATTCTGATTTTAGAGAGTTCTGTTGGGCAGAATTGACAGAGAAGCAATTCAGTGCCGCCGTGTTTAAGTTGAACTGCAACATTCTTCATCTGTGCTACACGCAGAACGTCAACCTGGACGGTCTTCATCCTCAGCACACGATCTGCAACATTCGCACGCTGCTCGACCACGCCGACCTAGGACGGTAACAGACGAGAGACGTTGAATACGTCAACTTCATTTCAACCTCAATTATGCTTTTCTTTAATTCTTATGCTGAAACACGGTTTTCCATGAATTCTAGAAATGCCTCAGAACTCTTGCTAGTGATATATATCTCATAGATGTTCAATTATTTGGATTTCTCACTCGATCAAGACTTGGGGTTTGGCTGACTAACTCGTCCACCTGTGTGACGTTGAACATGTTGAAGAAATGTTTGTGATAAAATAATTGTATATATTATTTAAAATAACCTTTACATTCTGTCGTCAGATTTATCATGAGCAACGACTTGGAGTTGCTGAACGCGATCGAGGAGAGCCTTATGAGCTGCAGCGAGGAGCTGGATCTATCGGATTCGATCGAAAGGCTCGACATCGTTGAGAGGGAATGGGAGCACGTTCCGGTCACACTGCCCGAGGCGGAGATGCCGACCCAAGCGACCATGACGAGTTACTTCTCTGCGCCTCCGTCAACTCAACCGAGAAGCAGCCAGGAAAGCCAGTCAACCATGACGAGTCTGGCAAGCGGGCTAGTCTCCTCTGCCATGGCATCGATTTGGCGAGGGTGGGGCAAGAGCGACAAATGACAGTGTCAACATTTGCGGTGAAAAAAACTGTGCACGTGTGACGTGCAAAATTGAGCCTTCCTCCATTACCATGTATGAAGGTCTTAGGAACTGCTAAGCTACCATTGTTTGGTGCTCTGTCACCATATAGTGGCACTACATAAATTTTAGGTATGAGTACGTGTTTATCTGGCAGCAGACTGAGGTGTGAAACAATTCAGTTTTTTTTAGAAACCGTTTCTCAGCACAATTACGGCCGGTTTGCTGTTTGTCTCTGCACACAAACATTGCTTACGTGTGACTCTAACTAATCTTGTTATCACAGGCGACCATTGTCTCTTGAGGAGAAAAAATTAAATCTTAAGTCATATGCACGATGATAAATAGGAATTAGCCATTTAGTAACTCAGGTATCTCTAGTAAGCACCGTACCTCGCCCTCCTTCGGGTAACATCAATTAAATGATTTTTGCTTCTTGTAGGAAAACAACTTTGCAGCATTTTGTTGCTAAAAGATAGCGTGGTTTAAATATTTGTTATGACTTGCTAAATAATTTTGTTTTCTATAATTATTTTCTCATGTTGATATTCAACTGCCTTACTTTGAATATGGCTAATTAATGCAACATTGTAAAACCCTGGAAATAATCTTGATCTTGTCCCATATTAAGTTAGGTCTCTAGGCCGGTCATGTTTTGAGCTGTCCCAACTACATTGGCTTTATCTTAGGGAGCTTTGTGTGTCATTGAGCTATCTGTTCCAGGCCATCGATTACTTCAGTCTGCTGTGCAAGGTGTCCAGGTTGTCCCTATGGCTTGAAATCCCACACTGTGTGTCATGAAAGCCTCACTGTAGTTGGTCCATCTTTCTGGAGTAAGTAATACCTAGCAATCTCCGTGATGCACTTGGTCTTCTTTTGTCCCTTTTCCGCATTGAGCATTTGAAAACCATTCTCTTTTATTGTGGTTTGGTGCTGCTAGGTCGGAAGTGCCTCTAAGGGGTTTCTCTTCAAGTGGTGCTATAAAAATTCACGACTTATAATAATTACACCTGATGTTGGCAAGAGATCATGAAGAATTTTGATCATAAACTTGAATTTGTATCAACTGAAGGCTAAAATAATGCAAGTCAGGTCAGAAGGGTTGTCCAAATATGGATCAAAGTGTAGTTGGTTGCCATGGAAAACAAAGAAAGGAGAGCAGGTTTGGTTTAGGTCCAATAAAATGAGAATTTGGAGGTCAACATAAGGGTAGGATTTTTTGAAAATTTTGGTACATTATTTGGAGTGGAATGTCTAGTGGTAATAGATAAAGGTGACTGAGATAGATTATGGATGAGTGACAGGAAACCTACTGGCAAAGGAACGGACAAAAATTTGTGGCATTTAGAAGGGAGATCGTTGCAAAGTTGAGGTGTTGTGCGGAAGATGGCTTGATTAGTTCGACAATTTGAGATGAATAGTGACTTGGGAAAGACTGATCAGGTAGCCTACTCTCAAGGCTGTAGTCAGGATTTTGTTGCGGGGGTGGGGGTGTTTACTCGATCTTGAGCAAGCTGACATGCCACAGAATCCACTGACCTGAGAGGTTTGGAGAAGCGTTGTCATATTATGAAGAGATCTTTTTCAGAACTTCATCAACTTCCACATCATCATCATCATCATCATCATCATGAAATATATTTATAATTACAATAAATTTTTTATTTATCAAGTTCAGCAACTCAGTTCTGCTGGTACCGGTAATGAACTATTATGACAATGAATTTTGCTGAAGTAAACTTAGGCCCATATAGCGTCTTAGCCTGTAGCCTATTTGTTGCAAGTCAATCTCTATAATTGCCCAAGACGGTCCTGAATTGCTGACCAAGATACAATTAGTAGAAATTGTTACAAATGGTACACAAACCAAGCAGGGACTACCAAAATGCCCAAATTGGGTAGCTATGTGCTTAGTGCCTCTGATCAGTGTGCGCTGCAAGTGGCGTTACATCAATTTATGGATAGAGTACAATGCAATAGAAAGAAAACACAATGTAGGCCCATAGGCTTACGTAATAATGATGCTGTTTACTAAGTGTTCAAAGAAAGAAAACATTTTAAAATTTGAGTCTTAAATTTGAAATACAACACTAGAGAGAAGCCATTTATTTGCAAAAATAGTATTTGCACAAGTATTGATATTAAATCAAATTCATTATAATAATTTTGATTGTGTCATTTATTAAAATAGCAAATAATAGGCTACTATTATAATCACATAGTCTTAAACTTTTCATGGTATATTATATAACAGTTCAAGTGATGCAAACATATAGATAGTAGCCTATAGCTAAAAACTATTGCCATTCTGTCAAAATGTTCTGTGGGGGTTAGAGGGAAAGTAATTTCTGGGGAACTTCCATAGAGGTGTCTATATTGAGCACTGCCTTCCATGGCCGGTTTCTCACGCATCATAGTGTTTAGTTAACGAAATATGCCCGTGAAGGAAACTTTTTTAGTAAACAAAACAAATGTAGGCTATGTAGCATTATTTTTGTCACGTCTATGCAAACGATGATGTCGTGAGATTAAGTGCGAGAACTACATATTATATAGCCTTGATAATTATATTGGGCATTTGGGCTTATGTACCGTACAGTGCGCCAACCATTGATATGTATGTATTATTAGTAGTTATATAATACATATCAATGTGCGCCAACAAAATCGAGCTACTTATTCCGGTCTGCATTTATTAAATTTTGTAGGCTAACACGAAAAGTGTCGTAGGCATAGGAGACGGGAGTCCAGGGGGAAATGCCCCCTAAATTTCGGGCAAGTCTGTTTTTCGGGCAAGGAGACCCGAAAAACGTGAAATTAATTTTCTGAATGTTTTGGCTGGATGACTAAAACAAGGTCGTCAGAATTTTCGGGCAAAAGTTTATCCCCACTTCTGAAAATAATGTCTCCTACGCCTATGGTCGTAGGACTTTAACTCGAGACTCTGAAGTTGAAACACGTAAAAAGTGTAATAAAATTAAAAATTAAAAAAAATTCCGCTTTCCCCCTTTTGTTTTTCACTGGGCGCAAGCTGCGCCCGCCATGTATAGGGTTAGAAGCCCCTGCTCCTTGCAGTGTAAGAATTGTGGAAAAATAACTGACCATTACCCACTTGGAATCAGGGTGTGAAAAACAGACTTTAACATGGGGCTCTAAGAAAGACTGGGGCTTGAAACCCCCAGCCCCCCCGGCAAGTCTCACCCTGCTCCTATGATATTTTATAGGTCCGTTTGCAGCCGTGCTAATGGCTGCGCTACATAAAAGTTTGAAGATAGGTGTGGCTCCAGACATGTCACGTGACATACGCTGGCCAATCAGCTGCGTATGTCTGGTTTGCACGTGTTGAGTGGCGCAAAAGAAAGGAACAACAAGAAAATTTCAATTCAGTCGAAGTTCGGACGCCGAAGATTAAAGTCACTTTTCTCGTGAAAGATGTTCGGCAACGCAACAAAATGACGACGAAATTCAACCTACACCTTCTGCCGAAAGAAACGAAACGGTGAATGCGAAATTCGTTTATTGTTATTATGCTATAATATGAATTTCATAACTATAGTTTTAAGTCAATAATAGTTACACCTATCAAAATTTATTGCCTAGAAATTTATTGAGATAATGTAATGTATTCAGTGGCAGCCTATTCTGTAATTTATTCGTTAATCGTTATTATGCTAGAATATGAATTTCATAATTAGGTTTTAAGTTAAGCCATAAGCCAATTAACTCCTATCAAAATTTATTGCGTAGAAATAATTATTGAAATGATATAATGTATTCAGTGGCAGCCCATGCCTTATTGTTAATTCCCGTAATTTATCTAGCCCCTATATGAATTTCATAATTATATTTTAAGTTAAGTCATAAGTCAATATAATAACGCCTATCAAAATTTATTGCGTAGAAATAATATTGAAATGATGTAATTTATTCAGTGGCAGTTTCTATGCCGTATTGTTCATTCCTGTAATTAATTTATCTAGCCCCTGTCTGTAGGCTAAATTGTAAAATTTTGGCATTCGCGTTAAAGCTAATTCTATTTTAATTAGTCCAGACAGCCGACCTTTGTAGTTCTATAGGCTTGTATGCTCATTCGACCTTGACACCGTGTAGAGGTGAAATATTGTCATTTCCTTGTCAAGACACGAAGTCACTTACCCGAATAAACTCTGTCATAATCTCATCGACATATCGCTCAGTCTCTAAATAGTTCACCGTGCAATGGACAATATTATCGTCCCACCAACAGTTCCTAGACTATCATCGACTCGAAATTACGATTACGACTGCACTATACTTGTTTCATGCACCGTCCATAGTCGTAATTAACTCTGAGTGCATTGCCTTATTGCATGTACAGTCCTTGGTCATATTACTGCTCATCGCACAGTTAAATGATAGATTTCTCTCCGATGCTATCGATAGTTGAATTCCGAAAATATTTCAGTTGGATACGACCTCCTGCATTTACTGCCAACGTTCATCTGGTCATATATAGGCAATGATTTTCCAAATTTTATATTATTTGTCGGCCAGTTATAAGGCACATTGCTTATGGGGTCATAATATGATTGTATTCTAAATTCACTATGCAGTCAATGACTCTGTTTCTCTTGTATGTTTTGTATTGTATAGATAATATTAGGCTTCATTTAAGTAATGCTGGTAGGCCTATTGATTGCTTAAAAGTCTTGCACATAAATAAAAGTATTTAAACAGTTAGTACTTTAGTAGGTAGATAGTAGCCTATGCAACTTTTCAAGGGAAAAATTAAATTGAAAAATTATATGAAAGGAAGTAGGGGAAATTAAATTAATATTGCAATTGGAAAAATTGGAACGAGTAGGATAGTGACTGGGAAAATTGGAATGGGTGAAAATAGAATGGGGAAAATAGAATGGGGAAAATAGGAAGGGGTAAAATTGGAAGGGGTGAAATTGGAAGGGTGAAATTGGAAGGGGTGAAAATGAAAGGGGCAAAAATGAAAGGGGTAAAAATGAAAGGGGCAAAAATGAAAGGGGCAAAAATGAAAGGGGCAAAAATGAAAGGGGCAAAAATGAAAGGGGCAAAAATGAAAGGGGTAAAAATGAAAGGGGTAAAAATGAAAGGGGTAAAAATGAAAGGGGTAAAAATGAAAGGGGCAAAAATGAAAGGGGCAAAAATGAAAGGGGCAAAAATGAAAGGGGCAAAAATGAAAGGGGCAAAAATGAAAGGGGTAAAAATGAAAGGGGCAAAAATGAAAGGGGCAAAAATGAAAGGGGCAAAAATGAAAGGGGCAAAAATGAAAGGGGCAAAAATGAAAGGGGTAAAAATGAAAGGGGTAAAAATGAAAGGGGTAAAAATGAAAGGGGTAAAAATGAGATGATATAAGAATTAGTAAATATATAGCAATAAAAAAATTAGAAAATATATAGCAATTGAAAATTAGGAAATATATAGCAATTAAAAATTAAAAAATATATAGCAATTAAAAATTGTAAAATTTATAGCAATTAAAAATTAGAAATTATATAGCAATTAAAAATTTAAAAATATATAGCAATTAAAAATTCGATCATGTATAGCGATTCAAAACTAGAAAATAATTAATTAGAAACTGAAAATTAGAAAATTGCAGATTGCAGTTTAAAAATTAGAACATAAAATAATATATGTATACTTTGCATGCATGCATGTTGTTGTATTAACGAGAAACAGGGAGTCAGAGTCTGCTTATAATAATTATTTAATAATATAAAGTTCTGTAAATGTAATGTGGCCTCTATGTGGCCGATAACTTCTATAAAACTTTGGCAAAATCATTGCTCTATATAAAAGACCAGGTGAACGTTGTTGGTCAATGGAGTGGGTCGACTCCAGCCGAAATAATTATTCGGGATTCAACGCCAGATAGCATCGCAGAGCAATCCATGGTTTGACTGAGCGATGGTCAGCAATGTAACTAAGTACTGTACACGTAATGATGCACTGCAGTCAGTAAATATTACGACTATTGTCCGTCCATGAAATTGATTATAGTCCAGTCCTAATTGTAGTTTTGTGTCGATGGTAATGTATGAACTCTTGGTGGAACGATGTATTGTCCATTGCACGGTGAAGTCTTTAGAGACTGAGCTATTTGTCGACGAGATTCTGATAGGGTTTGGCAGTAGGACAAGTGACTTCATACACGTCTTGACGAGAAAATGACAATATTTCATCACTGCACAATGCCATGGTCGAATGAGAATGCAAGTCTGCAGAAGTAAAAACAGTAGGTTGTCTGGGCGAATAAAAATCGAATTAATTAACGCCGATGCAGGCCTGATAGGTGAGATTTTAGAGAAGTACTGTAGGTTTTTGCATATTAATTAGAGTGCTTTTGTATATTTTTCCTATTATCTTATCTAAATATTTGCATTCCTAGATGT
>OX243823.1:13035708-13316234 GCA_945859605.1 Lumbricus rubellus
AAGGACAAGGACAAGGACAAGGACAAGGACAAGGACAAGGACAAGGACAAGGACAAGGACAAGGACAAGGACAAGGACAAGGACAAGGACAAGGACAAGGACAAGGACAAGGACAAGGACAAGGACAAGGACAAGGACAAGGACAAGGACAAGGACAAGGACAAGGACAAGGACAAGGACAAGGACAAGGACAAGGACAAGGACAAGGACAAGGACAAGGACAAGGACAAGGACAAGGACAAGGACAAGGACAAGGACAAGGACAAGGACAAGGACAAGGACAAGGACAAGGACAAGGACAAGGACAAGGACAAGGACAAGGACAAGGACAAGGACAAGGACAAGGACAAGGACAAGGACAAGGACAAGGACAAGGACAAGGACAAGGACAAGGACAAGGACAAGGACAAGGACAAGGACAAGGACAAGGACAAGGACAAGGACAAGGACAAGGACAAGGACAAGGACAAGGACAAGGACAAGGACAAGGACAAGGACAAGGACAAGGACAAGGACAAGGACAAGGACAAGGACAAGGACAAGGACAAGGACAAGGACAAGGACAAGGACAAGGACAAGGACAAGGACAAGGACAAGGACAAGGACAAGGACAAGGACAAGGACAAGGACAAGGACAAGGACAAGGACAAGGACAAGGACAAGGACAAGGACAAGGACAAGGACAAGGACAAGGACAAGGACAAGGACAAGGACAAGGACAAGGACAAGGACAAGGACAAGGACAAGGACAAGGACAAGGACAAGGACAAGGACAAGGACAAGGACAAGGACAAGGACAAGGACAAGGACAAGGACAAGGACAAGGACAAGGACAAGGACAAGGACAAGGACAAGGACAAGGACAAGGACAAGGACAAGGACAAGGACAAGGACAAGGACAAGGACAAGGACAAGGACAAGGACAAGGACAAGGACAAGGACAAGGACAAGGACAAGGACAAGGACAAGGACAAGGACAAGGACAAGGACAAGGACAAGGACAAGGACAAGGACAAGGACAAGGACAAGGACAAGGACAAGGACAAGGACAAGGACAAGGACAAGGACAAGGACAAGGACAAGGACAAGGACAAGGACAAGGACAAGGACAAGGACAAGGACAAGGACAAGGACAAGGACAAGGACAAGGACAAGGACAAGGACAAGGACAAGGACAAGGACAAGGACAAGGACAAGGACAAGGACAAGGACAAGGACAAGGACAAGGACAAGGACAAGGACAAGGACAAGGACAAGGACAAGGACAAGGACAAGGACAAGGACAAGGACAAGGACAAGGACAAGGACAAGGACAAGGACAAGGACAAGGACAAGGACAAGGACAAGGACAAGGACAAGGACAAGGACAAGGACAAGGACAAGGACAAGGACAAGGACAAGGACAAGGACAAGGACAAGGACAAGGACAAGGACAAGGACAAGGCGCTCTCGCCGAGGGGAGGAGCGAGAGCGAGGAGCAAGAGCAAGTTGCTCTTGCACCCGCTCTCGCCGAGGGGAGGAGCGAGAGCGAGGAGCAAGAGCAAGTTGCTCTTGCACCCGCTCTCGCCGAGGGGAGGAGCGAGAGCGAGGAGCAAGAGCAAGTTGCTCTTGCACCCCGCTCTCGCCGAGGGGAGGAGCGAGAGCGAGGAGCAAGAGCAAGTTGCTCTTGCACCCCGCTCTCGCCGAGGGGAGGAGCGAGAGCGAGGAGCAAGAGCAAGTTGCTCTTGCACCCGCTCTCGCCGAGGGGAGGAGCGAGAGCGAGGAGCAAGAGCAAGTTGCTCTTGCACCCCGCTCTCGCCGAGGGGAGGAGCGAGAGCGAGGAGCAAGAGCAAGTTGCTCTTGCACCCCGCTCTCGCCGAGGGGAGGAGCGAGAGCGAGGAGCAAGAGCAAGTTGCTCTTGCACCCCGCTCTCGCCGAGGGGAGGAGCGAGAGCGAGGAGCAAGAGCAAGTTGCTCTTGCACCCCGCTCTCGCCGAGGGGAGGAGCGAGAGCGAGGAGCAAGAGCAAGTTGCTCTTGCACCCCGCTCTCGCCGAGGGGAGGAGCGAGAGCGAGGAGCAAGAGCAAGTTGCTCTTGCACCCCGCTCTCGCCGAGGGGAGGAGCGAGAGCGAGGAGCAAGAGCAACGTTAAAAATTAAAACAAAAGTAAAATTGTAAAAAGTAAAAATGCAAAAATTTAAATAATCAAAAATGAAATTGAAAGATTATATGAAAGGAAGGCGGTGAATGAAATTAAGCGAGGAGCAAGAGCAAGTTTTACACGCAGAATCCTAGAAAATGAGGGCGCTAATTGTTCACGCCGAAACAGAGAATTTAAGGGCGCTAATTTTTCACGCTGAAACAGAGAATTTGAGGGCGCTAATTTTATACGCCCAAACCGAGAAAATGAAGGCGCTAATTTTATACGATTAAACTGAGGAAACAACAACAACAGCAACAGCAACAACAGCAAAAACAACAATCTTCTAAGCGTCGTAAATTATTCGCTCGTTCCAGTATTTTTTTCATCAATCCAACTTCTAGTTAGGCAGGAATAAGTTGGTGTCATCATTCCTGCTTTTATTTCGGCAACAATTATTTTTCATCAATACAACTTCTATTCAATTAAAATTTATTGTTTATCAATGCAGCTTCAACGATGCTGGTTTTTTTCGGCTGGTAATAGGTCTGCTCAGTAATTTTCAAATATATAGTTACCAAGATGCTTATTGTGTTTTTCCTCTGGTTCCTTTGCCTCGATTCGATCACTACTATCTTACATGTGGAGCCTGTGTGCCAAACGCCAATGTTCCGTACGCGAACGATATTATCACTGACACAAAGCTTCTTTTGTAGTCGCTAGGCGGCGCCACGTCACCATACTAGGCGATAATATCGAATAAATATTATCATTAAGGACACAAAAACGGGGAAACAACGGTAGTACATTGGATAATGGACAGGCGCGCAGACGAAGAGGACCCAGGATCGAACCAGGTAAAAGGAAAAAAAAATAAAAAAACAAGGACAAGGACAAGGACAAGGACAAGGACAAGGACAAGGACAAGGACAAGGACAAGGACAAGGACAAGGACAAGGACAAGGACAAGGACAAGGACAAGGACAAGGACAAGGACAAGGACAAGGACAAGGACAAGGACAAGGACAAGGACAAGGACAAGGACAAGGACAAGGACAAGGACAAGGACAAGGACAAGGACAAGGACAAGGACAAGGACAAGGACAAGGACAAGGACAAGGACAAGGACAAGGACAAGGACAAGGACAAGGACAAGGACAAGGACAAGGACAAGGACAAGGACAAGGACAAGGACAAGGACAAGGACAAGGACAAGGACAAGGACAAGGACAAGGACAAGGACAAGGACAAGGACAAGGACAAGGACAAGGACAAGGACAAGGACAAGGACAAGGACAAGGACAAGGACAAGGACAAGGACAAGGACAAGGACAAGGACAAGGACAAGGACAAGGACAAGGACAAGGACAAGGACAAGGACAAGGACAAGGACAAGGACAAGGACAAGGACAAGGACAAGGACAAGGACAAGGACAAGGACAAGGACAAGGACAAGGACAAGGACAAGGACAAGGACAAGGACAAGGACAAGGACAAGGACAAGGACAAGGACAAGGACAAGGACAAGGACAAGGACAAGGACAAGGACAAGGACAAGGACAAGGACAAGGACAAGGACAAGGACAAGGACAAGGACAAGGACAAGGACAAGGACAAGGACAAGGACAAGGACAAGGACAAGGACAAGGACAAGGACAAGGACAAGGACAAGGACAAGGACAAGGACAAGGACAAGGACAAGGACAAGGACAAGGACAAGGACAAGGACAAGGACAAGGACAAGGACAAGGACAAGGACAAGGACAAGGACAAGGACAAGGACAAGGACAAGGACAAGGACAAGGACAAGGACAAGGACAAGGACAAGGACAAGGACAAGGACAAGGACAAGGACAAGGACAAGGACAAGGACAAGGACAAGGACAAGGACAAGGACAAGGACAAGGACAAGGACAAGGACAAGGACAAGGACAAGGACAAGGACAAGGACAAGGACAAGGACAAGGACAAGGACAAGGACAAGGACAAGGACAAGGACAAGGACAAGGACAAGGACAAGGACAAGGACAAGGACAAGGACAAGGACAAGGACAAGGACAAGGACAAGGACAAGGACAAGGACAAGGACAAGGACAAGGACAAGGACAAGGACAAGGACAAGGACAAGGACAAGGACAAGGACAAGGACAAGGACAAGGACAAGGACAAGGACAAGGACAAGGACAAGGACAAGGACAAGGACAAGGACAAGGCGCTCTCGCCGAGGGGAGGAGCGAGAGCGAGGAGCAAGAGCAAGTTGCTCTTGCACCCCGCTCTCGCCGAGGGGAGGAGCGAGAGCGAGGAGCAAGAGCAAGTTGCTCTTGCACCCCGCTCTCGCCGAGGGGAGGAGCGAGAGCGAGGAGCAAGAGCAAGTTGCTCTTGCACCCCGCTCTCGCCGAGGGGAGGAGCGAGAGCGAGGAGCAAGAGCAAGTTGCTCTTGCACCCCGCTCTCGCCGAGGGGAGGAGCGAGAGCGAGGAGCAAGAGCAAGTTGCTCTTGCACCCCGCTCTCGCCGAGGGGAGGAGCGAGAGCGAGGAGCAAGAGCAAGTTGCTCTTGCACCCCGCTCTCGCCGAGGGGAGGAGCGAGAGCGAGGAGCAAGAGCAAGTTGCTCTTGCACCCCGCTCTCGCCGAGGGGAGGAGCGAGAGCGAGGAGCAAGAGCAAGTTGCTCTTGCACCCCGCTCTCGCCGAGGGGAGGAGCGAGAGCGAGGAGCAAGAGCAAGTTGCTCTTGCACCCCGCTCTCGCCGAGGGGAGGAGCGAGAGCGAGGAGCAAGAGCAAGTTGCTCTTGCACCCCGCTCTCGCCGAGGGGAGGAGCGAGAGCGAGGAGCAAGAGCAAGTTGCTCTTGCACCCCGCTCTCGCCGAGGGGAGGAGCGAGAGCGAGGAGCAAGAGCAAGTTGCTCTTGCACCCCGCTCTCGCCGAGGGGAGGAGCGAGAGCGAGGAGCAAGAGCAAGTTGCTCTTGCACCCCGCTCTCGCCGAGGGGAGGAGCGAGAGCGAGGAGCAAGAGCAAGTTGCTCTTGCACCCCGCTCTCGCCGAGGGGAGGAGCGAGAGCGAGGAGCAAGAGCAAGTTGCTCTTGCACCCCGCTCTCGCCGAGGGGAGGAGCGAGAGCGAGGAGCAAGAGCAAGTTGCTCTTGCACCCCGCTCTCGCCGAGGGGAGGAGCGAGAGCGAGGAGCAAGAGCAAGTTGCTCTTGCACCCCGCTCTCGCCGAGGGGAGGAGCGAGAGCGAGGAGCAAGAGCAAGTTGCTCTTGCACCCCGCTCTCGCCGAGGGGAGGAGCGAGAGCGAGGAGCAAGAGCAAGTTGCTCTTGCACCCCGCTCTCGCCGAGGGGAGGAGCGAGAGCGAGGAGCAAGAGCAACGTTAAAAATTAAAACAAAAGTAAAATTGTAAAAAGTAAAAATGCAAAAATTTAAATAATCAAAAATGAAATTGAAAGATTATATGAAAGGAAGGCGGTGAATGAAATTAAGCGAGGAGCAAGAGCAAGTTTTACACGCAGAATCCTAGAAAATGAGGGCGCTAATTTTTCACGCCGAAACAGAGAATTTAAGGGCGCTAATTTTTCACGCCGAAACAGAGAATTTGAGGGCGCTAATTTTATACGCCCAAACCGAGAAAATGAAGGCGCTAATTTTATACGATTAAACTGAGGAAACAACAACAACAGCAACAGCAACAACAGCAAAAACAACAATCTTCTAAGCGTCGTAAATTATTCGCTCGTTCCAGTATTTTTTTCATCAATCCAACTTCTAGTTAGGCAGGAATAAGTTGGTGTCATCATTCCTGCTTTTATTTCGGCAACAATTATTTTTCATCAATACAACTTCTATTCAATTAAAATTTATTGTTTATCAATGCAGCTTCAACGATGCTGGTTTTTTTCGGCTGGTAATAGGTCTGCTCAGTAATTTTCAAATATATAGTTACCAAGATGCTTATTGTGTTTTTCCTCTGGTTCCTTTGCCTCGATTCGATCACTACTATCTTACATGTGGAGCCTGTGTGCCAAACGCCAATGTACCGTACGCGAACGATATTATCACTGACACAAAGCTTCTTTTGTAGTCGCTAGGCGGCGCCACGTCACCATACTAGGCGATAATATCGAATAAATATTATCATTAAGGACACAAAAACGGGGAAACAACGGTAGTACATTGGATAATGGACAGGCGCGCAGACGAAGAGGACCCAGGATCGAACCAGGTAAAAGGAAAAAAAAATAAAAAAACAAGGACAAGGACAAGGACAAGGACAAGGACAAGGACAAGGACAAGGACAAGGACAAGGACAAGGACAAGGACAAGGACAAGGACAAGGACAAGGACAAGGACAAGGACAAGGACAAGGACAAGGACAAGGACAAGGACAAGGACAAGGACAAGGACAAGGACAAGGACAAGGACAAGGACAAGGACAAGGACAAGGACAAGGACAAGGACAAGGACAAGGACAAGGACAAGGACAAGGACAAGGACAAGGACAAGGACAAGGACAAGGACAAGGACAAGGACAAGGACAAGGACAAGGACAAGGACAAGGACAAGGACAAGGACAAGGACAAGGACAAGGACAAGGACAAGGACAAGGACAAGGACAAGGACAAGGACAAGGACAAGGACAAGGACAAGGACAAGGACAAGGACAAGGACAAGGACAAGGACAAGGACAAGGACAAGGACAAGGACAAGGACAAGGACAAGGACAAGGACAAGGACAAGGACAAGGACAAGGACAAGGACAAGGACAAGGACAAGGACAAGGACAAGGACAAGGACAAGGACAAGGACAAGGACAAGGACAAGGACAAGGACAAGGACAAGGACAAGGACAAGGACAAGGACAAGGACAAGGACAAGGACAAGGACAAGGACAAGGACAAGGACAAGGACAAGGACAAGGACAAGGACAAGGACAAGGACAAGGACAAGGACAAGGACAAGGACAAGGACAAGGACAAGGACAAGGACAAGGACAAGGACAAGGACAAGGACAAGGACAAGGACAAGGACAAGGACAAGGACAAGGACAAGGACAAGGACAAGGACAAGGACAAGGACAAGGACAAGGACAAGGACAAGGACAAGGACAAGGACAAGGACAAGGACAAGGACAAGGACAAGGACAAGGACAAGGACAAGGACAAGGACAAGGACAAGGACAAGGACAAGGACAAGGACAAGGACAAGGACAAGGACAAGGACAAGGACAAGGACAAGGACAAGGACAAGGACAAGGACAAGGACAAGGACAAGGACAAGGACAAGGACAAGGACAAGGACAAGGACAAGGACAAGGACAAGGACAAGGACAAGGACAAGGACAAGGACAAGGACAAGGACAAGGACAAGGACAAGGACAAGGACAAGGACAAGGACAAGGACAAGGACAAGGACAAGGACAAGGACAAGGACAAGGACAAGGACAAGGACAAGGACAAGGACAAGGACAAGGACAAGGACAAGGACAAGGACAAGGACAAGGACAAGGACAAGGACAAGGACAAGGACAAGGACAAGGACAAGGACAAGGACAAGGACAAGGACAAGGACAAGGACAAGGACAAGGACAAGGACAAGGACAAGGACAAGGACAAGGACAAGGACAAGGACAAGGACAAGGACAAGGACAAGGACAAGGACAAGGACAAGGACAAGGACAAGGACAAGGACAAGGACAAGGACAAGGACAAGGACAAGGACAAGGACAAGGACAAGGACAAGGACAAGGACAAGGACAAGGACAAGGACAAGGACAAGGACAAGGCGCTCTCGCCGAGGGGAGGAGCGAGAGCGAGGAGCAAGAGCAAGTTGCTCTTGCACCCGCTCTCGCCGAGGGGAGGAGCGAGAGCGAGGAGCAAGAGCAAGTTGCTCTTGCACCCCGCTCTCGCCGAGGGGAGGAGCGAGAGCGAGGAGCAAGAGCAAGTTGCTCTTGCACCCCGCTCTCGCCGAGGGGAGGAGCGAGAGCGAGGAGCAAGAGCAAGTTGCTCTTGCACCCCGCTCTCGCCGAGGGGAGGAGCGAGAGCGAGGAGCAAGAGCAAGTTGCTCTTGCACCCCGCTCTCGCCGAGGGGAGGAGCGAGAGCGAGGAGCAAGAGCAAGTTGCTCTTGCACCCCGCTCTCGCCGAGGGGAGGAGCGAGAGCGAGGAGCAAGAGCAAGTTGCTCTTGCACCCCGCTCTCGCCGAGGGGAGGAGCGAGAGCGAGGAGCAAGAGCAACGTTAAAAATTAAAACAAAAGTAAAATTGTAAAAAGTAAAAATGCAAAAATTTAAATAATCAAAAATGAAATTGAAAGATTATATGAAAGGAAGGCGGTGAATGAAATTAAGCGAGGAGCAAGAGCAAGTTTTACACGCAGAATCCTAGAAAATGAGGGCGCTAATTGTTCACGCCGAAACAGAGAATTTAAGGGCGCTAATTTTTCACGCTGAAACAGAGAATTTGAGGGCGCTAATTTTATACGCCCAAACCGAGAAAATGAAGGCGCTAATTTTATACGATTAAACTGAGGAAACAACAACAACAGCAACAGCAACAACAGCAAAAACAACAATCTTCTAAGCGTCGTAAATTATTCGCTCGTTCCAGTATTTTTTTCATCAATCCAACTTCTAGTTAGGCAGGAATAAGTTGGTGTCATCATTCCTGCTTTTATTTCGGCAACAATTATTTTTCATCAATACAACTTCTATTCAATTAAAATTTATTGTTTATCAATGCAGCTTCAACGATGCTGGTTTTTTTCGGCTGGTAATAGGTCTGCTCAGTAATTTTCAAATATATAGTTACCAAGATGCTTATTGTGTTTTTCCTCTGGTTCCTTTGCCTCGATTCGATCACTACTATCTTACATGTGGAGCCTGTGTGCCAAACGCCAATGTTCCGTACGCGAACGATATTATCACTGACACAAAGCTTCTTTTGTAGTCGCTAGGCGGCGCCACGTCACCATACTAGGCGATAATATCGAATAAATATTATCATTAAGGACACAAAAACGGGGAAACAACGGTAGTACATTGGATAATGGACAGGCGCGCAGACGAAGACGACCCAGGATCGAACCAGGTAAAAGGAAAAAAAAATAAAAAAACAAGGACAAGGACAAGGACAAGGACAAGGACAAGGACAAGGACAAGGACAAGGACAAGGACAAGGACAAGGACAAGGACAAGGACAAGGACAAGGACAAGGACAAGGACAAGGACAAGGACAAGGACAAGGACAAGGACAAGGACAAGGACAAGGACAAGGACAAGGACAAGGACAAGGACAAGGACAAGGACAAGGACAAGGACAAGGACAAGGACAAGGACAAGGACAAGGACAAGGACAAGGACAAGGACAAGGACAAGGACAAGGACAAGGACAAGGACAAGGACAAGGACAAGGACAAGGACAAGGACAAGGACAAGGACAAGGACAAGGACAAGGACAAGGACAAGGACAAGGACAAGGACAAGGACAAGGACAAGGACAAGGACAAGGACAAGGACAAGGACAAGGACAAGGACAAGGACAAGGACAAGGACAAGGACAAGGACAAGGACAAGGACAAGGACAAGGACAAGGACAAGGACAAGGACAAGGACAAGGACAAGGACAAGGACAAGGACAAGGACAAGGACAAGGACAAGGACAAGGACAAGGACAAGGACAAGGACAAGGACAAGGACAAGGACAAGGACAAGGACAAGGACAAGGACAAGGACAAGGACAAGGACAAGGACAAGGACAAGGACAAGGACAAGGACAAGGACAAGGACAAGGACAAGGACAAGGACAAGGACAAGGACAAGGACAAGGACAAGGACAAGGACAAGGACAAGGACAAGGACAAGGACAAGGACAAGGACAAGGACAAGGACAAGGACAAGGACAAGGACAAGGACAAGGACAAGGACAAGGACAAGGACAAGGACAAGGACAAGGACAAGGACAAGGACAAGGACAAGGACAAGGACAAGGACAAGGACAAGGACAAGGACAAGGACAAGGACAAGGACAAGGACAAGGACAAGGACAAGGACAAGGACAAGGACAAGGACAAGGACAAGGACAAGGACAAGGACAAGGACAAGGACAAGGACAAGGACAAGGACAAGGACAAGGACAAGGACAAGGACAAGGACAAGGACAAGGACAAGGACAAGGACAAGGACAAGGACAAGGACAAGGACAAGGACAAGGACAAGGACAAGGACAAGGACAAGGACAAGGACAAGGACAAGGACAAGGACAAGGACAAGGACAAGGACAAGGACAAGGACAAGGACAAGGACAAGGACAAGGACAAGGACAAGGACAAGGACAAGGACAAGGACAAGGACAAGGACAAGGACAAGGACAAGGACAAGGACAAGGACAAGGACAAGGACAAGGACAAGGACAAGGACAAGGACAAGGACAAGGACAAGGACAAGGACAAGGACAAGGACAAGGACAAGGACAAGGCGCTCTCGCCGAGGGGAGGAGCGAGAGCGAGGAGCAAGAGCAAGTTGCTCTTGCACCCGCTCTCGCCGAGGGGAGGAGCGAGAGCGAGGAGCAAGAGCAAGTTGCTCTTGCACCCGCTCTCGCCGAGGGGAGGAGCGAGAGCGAGGAGCAAGAGCAAGTTGCTCTTGCACCCGCTCTCGCCGAGGGGAGGAGCGAGAGCGAGGAGCAAGAGCAAGTTGCTCTTGCACCCGCTCTCGCCGAGGGGAGGAGCGAGAGCGAGGAGCAAGAGCAAGTTGCTCTTGCACCCGCTCTCGCCGAGGGGAGGAGCGAGAGCGAGGAGCAAGAGCAAGTTGCTCTTGCACCCGCTCTCGCCGAGGGGAGGAGCGAGAGCGAGGAGCAAGAGCAAGTTGCTCTTGCACCCGCTCTCGCCGAGGGGAGGAGCGAGAGCGAGGAGCAAGAGCAAGTTGCTCTTGCACCCGCTCTCGCCGAGGGGAGGAGCGAGAGCGAGGAGCAAGAGCAAGTTGCTCTTGCACCCGCTCTCGCCGAGGGGAGGAGCGAGAGCGAGGAGCAAGAGCAAGTTGCTCTTGCACCCGCTCTCGCCGAGGGGAGGAGCGAGAGCGAGGAGCAAGAGCAACGTTAAAAATTAAAACAAAAGTAAAATTGTAAAAAGTAAAAATGCAAAAATTTAAATAATCAAAAATGAAATTGAAAGATTATATGAAAGGAAGGCGGTGAATGAAATTAAGCGAGGAGCAAGAGCAAGTTTTACACGCAGAATCCTAGAAAATGAGGGCGCTAATTTTTCACGCCGAAACAGAGAATTTAAGGGCGCTAATTTTTCACGCTGAAACAGAGAATTTGAGGGCGCTAATTTTATACGCCCAAACCGAGAAAATGAAGGCGCTAATTTTATACGATTAAACTGAGGAAACAACAACAACAGCAACAGCAACAACAGCAAAAACAACAATCTTCTAAGCGTCGTAAATTATTCGCTCGTTCCAGTATTTTTTTCATCAATCCAACTTCTAGTTAGGCAGGAATAAGTTGGTGTCATCATTCCTGCTTTTATTTCGGCAACAATTATTTTTCATCAATACAACTTCTATTCAATTAAAATTTATTGTTTATCAATGCAGCTTCAACGATGCTGGTTTTTTTCGGCTGGTAATAGGTCTGCTCAGTAATTTTCAAATATATAGTTACCAAGATGCTTATTGTGTTTTTCCTCTGGTTCCTTTGCCTCGATTCGATCACTACTATCTTACATGTGGAGCCTGTGTGCCAAACGCCAATGTTCCGTACGCGAACGATATTATCACTGACACAAAGCTTCTTTTGTAGTCGCTAGGCGGCGCCACGTCACCATACTAGGCGATAATATCGAATAAATATTATCATTAAGGACACAAAAACGGGGAAACAACGGTAGTACATTGGATAATGGACAGGCGCGCAGACGAAGACGACCCAGGATCGAACCAGGTAAAAGGAAAAAAAAATAAAAAAACAACGACAAGGACAAGCACAAGGACAAGGACAAGGACAAGGACAAGGACAAGGACAAGGACAAGGACAAGGACAAGGACAAGGACAAGGACAAGGACAAGGACAAGGACAAGGACAAGGACAAGGACAAGGACAAGGACAAGGACAAGGACAAGGACAAGGACAAGGACAAGGACAAGGACAAGGACAAGGACAAGGACAAGGACAAGGACAAGGACAAGGACAAGGACAAGGACAAGGACAAGGACAAGGACAAGGACAAGGACAAGGACAAGGACAAGGACAAGGACAAGGACAAGGACAAGGACAAGGACAAGGACAAGGACAAGGACAAGGACAAGGACAAGGACAAGGACAAGGACAAGGACAAGGACAAGGACAAGGACAAGGACAAGGACAAGGACAAGGACAAGGACAAGGACAAGGACAAGGACAAGGACAAGGACAAGGACAAGGACAAGGACAAGGACAAGGACAAGGACAAGGACAAGGACAAGGACAAGGACAAGGACAAGGACAAGGACAAGGACAAGGACAAGGACAAGGACAAGGACAAGGACAAGGACAAGGACAAGGACAAGGACAAGGACAAGGACAAGGACAAGGACAAGGACAAGGACAAGGACAAGGACAAGGACAAGGACAAGGACAAGGACAAGGACAAGGACAAGGACAAGGACAAGGACAAGGACAAGGACAAGGACAAGGACAAGGACAAGGACAAGGACAAGGACAAGGACAAGGACAAGGACAAGGACAAGGACAAGGACAAGGACAAGGACAAGGACAAGGACAAGGACAAGGACAAGGACAAGGACAAGGACAAGGACAAGGACAAGGACAAGGACAAGGACAAGGACAAGGACAAGGACAAGGACAAGGACAAGGACAAGGACAAGGACAAGGACAAGGACAAGGACAAGGACAAGGACAAGGACAAGGACAAGGACAAGGACAAGGACAAGGACAAGGACAAGGACAAGGACAAGGACAAGGACAAGGACAAGGACAAGGACAAGGACAAGGACAAGGACAAGGACAAGGACAAGGACAAGGACAAGGACAAGGACAAGGACAAGGACAAGGACAAGGACAAGGACAAGGACAAGGACAAGGACAAGGACAAGGACAAGGACAAGGACAAGGACAAGGACAAGGACAAGGACAAGGACAAGGACAAGGACAAGGACAAGGACAAGGACAAGGACAAGGACAAGGACAAGGACAAGGACAAGGACAAGGACAAGGACAAGGACAAGGACAAGGACAAGGACAAGGACAAGGACAAGGACAAGGACAAGGACAAGGACAAGGACAAGGACAAGGACAAGGACAAGGACAAGGACAAGGACAAGGACAAGGACAAGGACAAGGACAAGGACAAGGACAAGGACAAGGACAAGGCGCTCTCGCCGAGGGGAGGAGCGAGAGCGAGGAGCAAGAGCAAGTTGCTCTTGCACCCGCTCTCGCCGAGGGGAGGAGCGAGAGCGAGGAGCAAGAGCAAGTTGCTCTTGCACCCGCTCTCGCCGAGGGGAGGAGCGAGAGCGAGGAGCAAGAGCAAGTTGCTCTTGCACCCGCTCTCGCCGAGGGGAGGAGCGAGAGCGAGGAGCAAGAGCAAGTTGCTCTTGCACCCGCTCTCGCCGAGGGGAGGAGCGAGAGCGAGGAGCAAGAGCAAGTTGCTCTTGCACCCGCTCTCGCCGAGGGGAGGAGCGAGAGCGAGGAGCAAGAGCAAGTTGCTCTTGCACCCGCTCTCGCCGAGGGGAGGAGCGAGAGCGAGGAGCAAGAGCAAGTTGCTCTTGCACCCGCTCTCGCCGAGGGGAGGAGCGAGAGCGAGGAGCAAGAGCAAGTTGCTCTTGCACCCGCTCTCGCCGAGGGGAGGAGCGAGAGCGAGGAGCAAGAGCAAGTTGCTCTTGCACCCGCTCTCGCCGAGGGGAGGAGCGAGAGCGAGGAGCAAGAGCAAGTTGCTCTTGCACCCGCTCTCGCCGAGGGGAGGAGCGAGAGCGAGGAGCAAGAGCAAGTTGCTCTTGCACCCGCTCTCGCCGAGGGGAGGAGCGAGAGCGAGGAGCAAGAGCAAGTTGCTCTTGCACCCGCTCTCGCCGAGGGGAGGAGCGAGAGCGAGGAGCAAGAGCAAGTTGCTCTTGCACCCGCTCTCGCCGAGGGGAGGAGCGAGAGCGAGGAGCAAGAGCAAGTTGCTCTTGCACCCGCTCTCGCCGAGGGGAGGAGCGAGAGCGAGGAGCAAGAGCAAGTTGCTCTTGCACCCGCTCTCGCCGAGGGGAGGAGCGAGAGCGAGGAGCAAGAGCAAGAGGGGAGGAGCGAGAGCGAGGAGCAAGAGCAAGTTGCTCTTGCACCCGCTCTCGCCGAGGGGAGGAGCGAGAGCGAGGAGCAAGAGCAAGTTGCTCTTGCACCCGCTCTCGCCGAGGGGAGGAGCGAGAGCGAGGAGCAAGAGCAAGTTGCTCTTGCACCCGCTCTCGCCGAGGGGAGGAGCGAGAGCGAGGAGCAAGAGCAAGTTGCTCTTGCACCCGCTCTCGCCGAGGGGAGGAGCGAGAGCGAGGAGCAAGAGCAAGTTGCTCTTGCACCCGCTCTCGCCGAGGGGAGGAGCGAGAGCGAGGAGCAAGAGCAAGTTGCTCTTGCACCCGCTCTCGCCGAGGGGAGGAGCGAGAGCGAGGAGCAAGAGCAAGTTGCTCTTGCACCCGCTCTCGCCGAGGGGAGGAGCGAGAGCGAGGAGCAAGAGCAAGTTGCTCTTGCACCCGCTCTCGCCGAGGGGAGGAGCGAGAGCGAGGAGCAAGAGCAAGTTGCTCTTGCACCCGCTCTCGCCGAGGGGAGGAGCGAGAGCGAGGAGCAAGAGCAAGTTGCTCTTGCACCCGCTCTCGCCGAGGGGAGGAGCGAGAGCGAGGAGCAAGAGCAAGTTGCTCTTGCACCCGCTCTCGCCGAGGGGAGGAGCGAGAGCGAGGAGCAAGAGCAAGTTGCTCTTGCACCCGCTCTCGCCGAGGGGAGGAGCGAGAGCGAGGAGCAAGAGCAAGTTGCTCTTGCACCCGCTCTCGCCGAGGGGAGGAGCGAGAGCGAGGAGCAAGAGCAAGTTGCTCTTGCACCCGCTCTCGCCGAGGGGAGGAGCGAGAGCGAGGAGCAAGAGCAAGTTGCTCTTGCACCCGCTCTCGCCGAGGGGAGGAGCGAGAGCGAGGAGCAAGAGCAAGTTGCTCTTGCACCCGCTCTCGCCGAGGGGAGGAGCGAGAGCGAGGAGCAAGAGCAAGTTGCTCTTGCACCCGCTCTCGCCGAGGGGAGGAGCGAGAGCGAGGAGCAAGAGCAAGTTGCTCTTGCACCCGCTCTCGCCGAGGGGAGGAGCGAGAGCGAGGAGCAAGAGCAAGTTGCTCTTGCACCCGCTCTCGCCGAGGGGAGGAGCGAGAGCGAGGAGCAAGAGCAAGTTGCTCTTGCACCCGCTCTCGCCGAGGGGAGGAGCGAGAGCGAGGAGCAAGAGCAAGTTGCTCTTGCACCCGCTCTCGCCGAGGGGAGGAGCGAGAGCGAGGAGCAAGAGCAAGTTGCTCTTGCACCCGCTCTCGCCGAGGGGAGGAGCGAGAGCGAGGAGCAAGAGCAAGTTGCTCTTGCACCCGCTCTCGCCGAGGGGAGGAGCGAGAGCGAGGAGCAAGAGCAAGTTGCTCTTGCACCCGCTCTCGCCGAGGGGAGGAGCGAGAGCGAGGAGCAAGAGCAAGTTGCTCTTGCACCCGCTCTCGCCGAGGGGAGGAGCGAGAGCGAGGAGCAAGAGCAAGTTGCTCTTGCACCCGCTCTCGCCGAGGGGAGGAGCGAGAGCGAGGAGCAAGAGCAAGTTGCTCTTGCACCCGCTCTCGCCGAGGGGAGGAGCGAGAGCGAGGAGCAAGAGCAAGTTGCTCTTGCACCCGCTCTCGCCGAGGGGAGGAGCGAGAGCGAGGAGCAAGAGCAAGTTGCTCTTGCACCCGCTCTCGCCGAGGGGAGGAGCGAGAGCGAGGAGCAAGAGCAAGTTGCTCTTGCACCTCGCTCTCGCCGAGGGGAGGAGCGAGAGCGAGGAGCAAGAGCAAGTTGCTCTTGCTCCTCGCTCTCGCCGAGGGGAGGAGCGAGAGCGAGGAGCAAGAGCAAGTTGCTCTTGCACCCGCTCTCGCCGAGGGGAGGAGCGAGAGCGAGGAGCAAGAGCAAGTTGCTCTTGCACCCGCTCTCGCCGAGGGGAGGAGCGAGAGCGAGGAGCAAGAGCAAGTTGCTCTTGCACCCGCTCTCGCCGAGGGGAGGAGCGAGAGCGAGGAGCAAGAGCAAGTTGCTCTTGCACCCGCTCTCGCCGAGGGGAGGAGCGAGAGCGAGGAGCAAGAGCAAGTTGCTCTTGCACCCGCTCTCGCCGAGGGGAGGAGCGAGAGCGAGGAGCAAGAGCAAGTTGCTCTTGCACCCGCTCTCGCCGAGGGGAGGAGCGAGAGCGAGGAGCAAGAGCAAGTTGCTCTTGCACCCGCTCTCGCCGAGGGGAGGAGCGAGAGCGAGGAGCAAGAGCAAGTTGCTCTTGCACCCGCTCTCGCCGAGGGGAGGAGCGAGAGCGAGGAGCAAGAGCAAGTTGCTCTTGCACCCGCTCTCGCCGAGGGGAGGAGCGAGAGCGAGGAGCAAGAGCAAGTTGCTCTTGCACCCGCTCTCGCCGAGGGGAGGAGCGAGAGCGAGGAGCAAGAGCAAGTTGCTCTTGCACCCGCTCTCGCCGAGGGGAGGAGCGAGAGCGAGGAGCAAGAGCAAGTTGCTCTTGCACCCGCTCTCGCCGAGGGGAGGAGCGAGAGCGAGGAGCAAGAGCAACGTTAAAAATTAAAACAAAAGTAAAATTGTAAAAAGTAAAAATGCAAAAATTTAAATAATCAAAAATGAAATTGAAAGATTATATGAAAGGAAGGCGGTGAATGAAATTAAGCGAGGAGCAAGAGCAAGTTTTACACGCAGAATCCTAGAAAATGAGGGCGCTAATTTTTCACGCCGAAACAGAGAATTTAAGGGCGCTAATTTTTCACGCCGAAACAGAGAATTTGAGGGCGCTAATTTTATACGCCCAAACCGAGAAAATGAAGGCGCTAATTTTATACGATTAAACTGAGGAAACAACAACAACAGCAACAGCAACAACAGCAAAAACAACAATCTTCTAAGCGTCGTAAATTATTCGCTCGTTCCAGTATTTTTTTCATCAATCCAACTTCTAGTTAGGCAGGAATAAGTTGGTGTCATCATTCCTGCTTTTATTTCGGCAACAATTATTTTTCATCAATACAACTTCTATTCAATTAAAATTTATTGTTTATCAATGCAGCTTCAACGATGCTGGTTTTTTTCGGCTGGTAATAGGTCTGCTCAGTAATTTTCAAATATATAGTTACCAAGATGCTTATTGTGTTTTTCCTCTGGTTCCTTTGCCTCGATTCGATCACTACTATCTTACATGTGGAGCCTGTGTGCCAAACGCCAATGTACCGTACGCGAACGATATTATCACTGACACAAAGCTTCTTTTGTAGTCGCTAGGCGGCGCCACGTCACCATACTAGGCGATAATATCGAATAAATATTATCATTAAGGACACAAAAACGGGGAAACAACGGTAGTACATTGGATAATGGACAGGCGCGCAGACGAAGAGGACCCAGGATCGAACCAGGTAAAAGGAAAAAAAAATAAAAAAACAAGGACAAGGACAAGGACAAGGACAAGGACAAGGACAAGGACAAGGACAAGGACAAGGACAAGGACAAGGACAAGGACAAGGACAAGGACAAGGACAAGGACAAGGACAAGGACAAGGACAAGGACAAGGACAAGGACAAGGACAAGGACAAGGACAAGGACAAGGACAAGGACAAGGACAAGGACAAGGACAAGGACAAGGACAAGGACAAGGACAAGGACAAGGACAAGGACAAGGACAAGGACAAGGACAAGGACAAGGACAAGGACAAGGACAAGGACAAGGACAAGGACAAGGACAAGGACAAGGACAAGGACAAGGACAAGGACAAGGACAAGGACAAGGACAAGGACAAGGACAAGGACAAGGACAAGGACAAGGACAAGGACAAGGACAAGGACAAGGACAAGGACAAGGACAAGGACAAGGACAAGGACAAGGACAAGGACAAGGACAAGGACAAGGACAAGGACAAGGACAAGGACAAGGACAAGGACAAGGACAAGGACAAGGACAAGGACAAGGACAAGGACAAGGACAAGGACAAGGACAAGGACAAGGACAAGGACAAGGACAAGGACAAGGACAAGGACAAGGACAAGGACAAGGACAAGGACAAGGACAAGGACAAGGACAAGGACAAGGACAAGGACAAGGACAAGGACAAGGACAAGGACAAGGACAAGGACAAGGACAAGGACAAGGACAAGGACAAGGACAAGGACAAGGACAAGGACAAGGACAAGGACAAGGACAAGGACAAGGACAAGGACAAGGACAAGGACAAGGACAAGGACAAGGACAAGGACAAGGACAAGGACAAGGACAAGGACAAGGACAAGGACAAGGACAAGGACAAGGACAAGGACAAGGACAAGGACAAGGACAAGGACAAGGACAAGGACAAGGACAAGGACAAGGACAAGGACAAGGACAAGGACAAGGACAAGGACAAGGACAAGGACAAGGACAAGGACAAGGACAAGGCGCTCTCGCCGAGGGGAGGAGCGAGAGCGAGGAGCAAGAGCAAGGCGCTCTCGCCGAGGGGAGGAGCGAGAGCGAGGAGCAAGAGCAAGTTGCTCTTGCACCCGCTCTCGCCGAGGGGAGGAGCGAGAGCGAGGAGCAAGAGCAAGTTGCTCTTGCACCCGCTCTCGCCGAGGGGAGGAGCGAGAGCGAGGAGCAAGAGCAAGTTGCTCTTGCACCCGCTCTCGCCGAGGGGAGGAGCGAGAGCGAGGAGCAAGAGCAAGTTGCTCTTGCACCCGCTCTCGCCGAGGGGAGGAGCGAGAGCGAGGAGCAAGAGCAAGTTGCTCTTGCACCCGCTCTCGCCGAGGGGAGGAGCGAGAGCGAGGAGCAAGAGCAAGTTGCTCTTGCACCCGCTCTCGCCGAGGGGAGGAGCGAGAGCGAGGAGCAAGAGCAAGTTGCTCTTGCACCCGCTCTCGCCGAGGGGAGGAGCGAGAGCGAGGAGCAAGAGCAAGTTGCTCTTGCACCCGCTCTCGCCGAGGGGAGGAGCGAGAGCGAGGAGCAAGAGCAAGTTGCTCTTGCACCCGCTCTCGCCGAGGGGAGGAGCGAGAGCGAGGAGCAAGAGCAAGTTGCTCTTGCACCCGCTCTCGCCGAGGGGAGGAGCGAGAGCGAGGAGCAAGAGCAAGTTGCTCTTGCACCCGCTCTCGCCGAGGGGAGGAGCGAGAGCGAGGAGCAAGAGCAAGTTGCTCTTGCACCCGCTCTCGCCGAGGGGAGGAGCGAGAGCGAGGAGCAAGAGCAAGTTGCTCTTGCACCCGCTCTCGCCGAGGGGAGGAGCGAGAGCGAGGAGCAAGAGCAAGTTGCTCTTGCACCCGCTCTCGCCGAGGGGAGGAGCGAGAGCGAGGAGCAAGAGCAAGTTGCTCTTGCACCCGCTCTCGCCGAGGGGAGGAGCGAGAGCGAGGAGCAAGAGCAAGTTGCTCTTGCACCCGCTCTCGCCGAGGGGAGGAGCGAGAGCGAGGAGCAAGAGCAAGTTGCTCTTGCACCCGCTCTCGCCGAGGGGAGGAGCGAGAGCGAGGAGCAAGAGCAAGTTGCTCTTGCACCCGCTCTCGCCGAGGGGAGGAGCGAGAGCGAGGAGCAAGAGCAAGTTGCTCTTGCACCCGCTCTCGCCGAGGGGAGGAGCGAGAGCGAGGAGCAAGAGCAACGTTAAAAATTAAAACAAAAGTAAAATTGTAAAAAGTAAAAATGCAAAAATTTAAATAATCAAAAATGAAATTGAAAGATTATATGAAAGGAAGGCGGTGAATGAAATTAAGCGAGGAGCAAGAGCAAGTTTTACACGCAGAATCCTAGAAAATGAGGGCGCTAATTTTTCACGCCGAAACAGAGAATTTAAGGGCGCTAATTTTTCACGCCGAAACAGAGAATTTGAGGGCGCTAATTTTATACGCCCAAACCGAGAAAATGAAGGCGCTAATTTTATACGATTAAACTGAGGAAACAACAACAACAGCAACAGCAACAACAGCAAAAACAACAATCTTCTAAGCGTCGTAAATTATTCGCTCGTTCCAGTATTTTTTTCATCAATCCAACTTCTAGTTAGGCAGGAATAAGTTGGTGTCATCATTCCTGCTTTTATTTCGGCAACAATTATTTTTCATCAATACAACTTCTATTCAATTAAAATTTATTGTTTATCAATGCAGCTTCAACGATGCTGGTTTTTTTCGGCTGGTAATAGGTCTGCTCAGTAATTTTCAAATATATAGTTACCAAGATGCTTATTGTGTTTTTCCTCTGGTTCCTTTGCCTCGATTCGATCACTACTATCTTACATGTGGAGCCTGTGTGCCAAACGCCAATGTACCGTACGCGAACGATATTATCACTGACACAAAGCTTCTTTTGTAGTCGCTAGGCGGCGCCACGTCACCATACTAGGCGATAATATCGAATAAATATTATCATTAAGGACACAAAAACGGGGAAACAACGGTAGTACATTGGATAATGGACAGGCGCGCAGACGAAGACGACCCAGGATCGAACCAGGTAAAAGGAAAAAAAAATAAAAAAACAAGGACAAGGACAAGGACAAGGACAAGGACAAGGACAAGGACAAGGACAAGGACAAGGACAAGGACAAGGACAAGGACAAGGACAAGGACAAGGACAAGGACAAGGACAAGGACAAGGACAAGGACAAGGACAAGGACAAGGACAAGGACAAGGACAAGGACAAGGACAAGGACAAGGACAAGGACAAGGACAAGGACAAGGACAAGGACAAGGACAAGGACAAGGACAAGGACAAGGACAAGGACAAGGACAAGGACAAGGACAAGGACAAGGACAAGGACAAGGACAAGGACAAGGACAAGGACAAGGACAAGGACAAGGACAAGGACAAGGACAAGGACAAGGACAAGGACAAGGACAAGGACAAGGACAAGGACAAGGACAAGGACAAGGACAAGGACAAGGACAAGGACAAGGACAAGGACAAGGACAAGGACAAGGACAAGGACAAGGACAAGGACAAGGACAAGGACAAGGACAAGGACAAGGACAAGGACAAGGACAAGGACAAGGACAAGGACAAGGACAAGGACAAGGACAAGGACAAGGACAAGGACAAGGACAAGGACAAGGACAAGGACAAGGACAAGGACAAGGACAAGGACAAGGACAAGGACAAGGACAAGGACAAGGACAAGGACAAGGACAAGGACAAGGACAAGGACAAGGACAAGGACAAGGACAAGGACAAGGACAAGGACAAGGACAAGGACAAGGACAAGGACAAGGACAAGGACAAGGACAAGGACAAGGACAAGGACAAGGACAAGGACAAGGACAAGGACAAGGACAAGGACAAGGACAAGGACAAGGACAAGGACAAGGACAAGGACAAGGACAAGGACAAGGACAAGGACAAGGACAAGGACAAGGACAAGGACAAGGACAAGGACAAGGACAAGGACAAGGACAAGGACAAGGACAAGGACAAGGACAAGGACAAGGACAAGGACAAGGACAAGGACAAGGACAAGGACAAGGACAAGGACAAGGACAAGGACAAGGACAAGGACAAGGACAAGGACAAGGACAAGGACAAGGACAAGGACAAGGACAAGGACAAGGACAAGGACAAGGACAAGGACAAGGACAAGGACAAGGACAAGGACAAGGACAAGGACAAGGACAAGGACAAGGACAAGGACAAGGACAAGGACAAGGACAAGGACAAGGACAAGGACAAGGACAAGGACAAGGACAAGGACAAGGACAAGGACAAGGACAAGGACAAGGACAAGGACAAGGACAAGGACAAGGACAAGGACAAGGACAAGGACAAGGACAAGGACAAGGACAAGGACAAGGACAAGGACAAGGACAAGGACAAGGACAAGGACAAGGACAAGGACAAGGCGCTCTCGCCGAGGGGAGGAGCGAGAGCGAGGAGCAAGAGCAAGTTGCTCTTGCACCCGCTCTCGCCGAGGGGAGGAGCGAGAGCGAGGAGCAAGAGCAAGTTGCTCTTGCACCCGCTCTCGCCGAGGGGAGGAGCGAGAGCGAGGAGCAAGAGCAAGTTGCTCTTGCACCCGCTCTCGCCGAGGGGAGGAGCGAGAGCGAGGAGCAAGAGCAAGTTGCTCTTGCACCCGCTCTCGCCGAGGGGAGGAGCGAGAGCGAGGAGCAAGAGCAAGTTGCTCTTGCACCCGCTCTCGCCGAGGGGAGGAGCGAGAGCGAGGAGCAAGAGCAAGTTGCTCTTGCACCCGCTCTCGCCGAGGGGAGGAGCGAGAGCGAGGAGCAAGAGCAAGTTGCTCTTGCACCCGCTCTCGCCGAGGGGAGGAGCGAGAGCGAGGAGCAAGAGCAACGTTAAAAATTAAAACAAAAGTAAAATTGTAAAAAGTAAAAATGCAAAAATTTAAATAATCAAAAATGAAATTGAAAGATTATATGAAAGGAAGGCGGTGAATGAAATTAAGCGAGGAGCAAGAGCAAGTTTTACACGCAGAATCCTAGAAAATGAGGGCGCTAATTTTTCACGCCGAAACAGAGAATTTAAGGGCGCTAATTTTTCACGCCGAAACAGAGAATTTGAGGGCGCTAATTTTATACGCCCAAACCGAGAAAATGAAGGCGCTAATTTTATACGATTAAACTGAGGAAACAACAACAACAGCAACAGCAACAACAGCAAAAACAACAATCTTCTAAGCGTCGTAAATTATTCGCTCGTTCCAGTATTTTTTTCATCAATCCAACTTCTAGTTAGGCAGGAATAAGTTGGTGTCATCATTCCTGCTTTTATTTCGGCAACAATTATTTTTCATCAATACAACTTCTATTCAATTAAAATTTATTGTTTATCAATGCAGCTTCAACGATGCTGGTTTTTTTCGGCTGGTAATAGGTCTGCTCAGTAATTTTCAAATATATAGTTACCAAGATGCTTATTGTGTTTTTCCTCTGGTTCCTTTGCCTCGATTCGATCACTACTATCTTACATGTGGAGCCTGTGTGCCAAACGCCAATGTACCGTACGCGAACGATATTATCACTGACACAAAGCTTCTTTTGTAGTCGCTAGGCGGCGCCACGTCACCATACTAGGCGATAATATCGAATAAATATTATCATTAAGGACACAAAAACGGGGAAACAACGGTAGTACATTGGATAATGGACAGGCGCGCAGACGAAGACGACCCAGGATCGAACCAGGTAAAAGGAAAAAAAAATAAAAAAACAAGGACAAGGACAAGGACAAGGACAAGGACAAGGACAAGGACAAGGACAAGGACAAGGACAAGGACAAGGACAAGGACAAGGACAAGGACAAGGACAAGGACAAGGACAAGGACAAGGACAAGGACAAGGACAAGGACAAGGACAAGGACAAGGACAAGGACAAGGACAAGGACAAGGACAAGGACAAGGACAAGGACAAGGACAAGGACAAGGACAAGGACAAGGACAAGGACAAGGACAAGGACAAGGACAAGGACAAGGACAAGGACAAGGACAAGGACAAGGACAAGGACAAGGACAAGGACAAGGACAAGGACAAGGACAAGGACAAGGACAAGGACAAGGACAAGGACAAGGACAAGGACAAGGACAAGGACAAGGACAAGGACAAGGACAAGGACAAGGACAAGGACAAGGACAAGGACAAGGACAAGGACAAGGACAAGGACAAGGACAAGGACAAGGACAAGGACAAGGACAAGGACAAGGACAAGGACAAGGACAAGGACAAGGACAAGGACAAGGACAAGGACAAGGACAAGGACAAGGACAAGGACAAGGACAAGGACAAGGACAAGGACAAGGACAAGGACAAGGACAAGGACAAGGACAAGGACAAGGACAAGGACAAGGACAAGGACAAGGACAAGGACAAGGACAAGGACAAGGACAAGGACAAGGACAAGGACAAGGACAAGGACAAGGACAAGGACAAGGACAAGGACAAGGACAAGGACAAGGACAAGGACAAGGACAAGGACAAGGACAAGGACAAGGACAAGGACAAGGACAAGGACAAGGACAAGGACAAGGACAAGGACAAGGACAAGGACAAGGACAAGGACAAGGACAAGGACAAGGACAAGGACAAGGACAAGGACAAGGACAAGGACAAGGACAAGGACAAGGACAAGGACAAGGACAAGGACAAGGACAAGGACAAGGACAAGGACAAGGACAAGGACAAGGACAAGGACAAGGACAAGGACAAGGACAAGGACAAGGACAAGGACAAGGACAAGGACAAGGACAAGGACAAGGACAAGGACAAGGACAAGGACAAGGACAAGGACAAGGACAAGGACAAGGACAAGGACAAGGACAAGGACAAGGACAAGGACAAGGACAAGGACAAGGACAAGGACAAGGACAAGGACAAGGACAAGGACAAGGACAAGGACAAGGACAAGGACAAGGACAAGGACAAGGACAAGGACAAGGACAAGGACAAGGACAAGGACAAGGACAAGGACAAGGACAAGGACAAGGACAAGGACAAGGACAAGGACAAGGACAAGGACAAGGACAAGGACAAGGACAAGGACAAGGACAAGGACAAGGACAAGGACAAGGACAAGGACAAGGACAAGGACAAGGACAAGGACAAGGACAAGGACAAGGACAAGGACAAGGACAAGGACAAGGACAAGGACAAGGACAAGGACAAGGACAAGGACAAGGACAAGGACAAGGACAAGGCGCTCTCGCCGAGGGGAGGAGCGAGAGCGAGGAGCAAGAGCAAGTTGCTCTTGCACCCGCTCTCGCCGAGGGGAGGAGCGAGAGCGAGGAGCAAGAGCAAGTTGCTCTTGCACCCGCTCTCGCCGAGGGGAGGAGCGAGAGCGAGGAGCAAGAGCAAGTTGCTCTTGCACCCGCTCTCGCCGAGGGGAGGAGCGAGAGCGAGGAGCAAGAGCAAGTTGCTCTTGCACCCGCTCTCGCCGAGGGGAGGAGCGAGAGCGAGGAGCAAGAGCAAGTTGCTCTTGCACAAGAGCAAGTTGCTCTTGCACCCGCTCTCGCCGAGGGGAGGAGCGAGAGCGAGGAGCAAGAGCAAGTTGCTCTTGCACCCGCTCTCGCCGAGGGGAGGAGCGAGAGCGAGGAGCAAGAGCAAGTTGCTCTTGCACCCGCTCTCGCCGAGGGGAGGAGCGAGAGCGAGGAGCAAGAGCAACGTTAAAAATTAAAACAAAAGTAAAATTGTAAAAAGTAAAAATGCAAAAATTTAAATAATCAAAAATGAAATTGAAAGATTATATGAAAGGAAGGCGGTGAATGAAATTAAGCGAGGAGCAAGAGCAAGTTTTACACGCAGAATCCTAGAAAATGAGGGCGCTAATTTTTCACGCCGAAACAGAGAATTTAAGGGCGCTAATTTTTCACGCCGAAACAGAGAATTTGAGGGCGCTAATTTTATACGCCCAAACCGAGAAAATGAAGGCGCTAATTTTATACGATTAAACTGAGGAAACAACAACAACAGCAACAGCAACAACAGCAAAAACAACAATCTTCTAAGCGTCGTAAATTATTCGCTCGTTCCAGTATTTTTTTCATCAATCCAACTTCTAGTTAGGCAGGAATAAGTTGGTGTCATCATTCCTGCTTTTATTTCGGCAACAATTATTTTTCATCAATACAACTTCTATTCAATTAAAATTTATTGTTTATCAATGCAGCTTCAACGATGCTGGTTTTTTTCGGCTGGTAATAGGTCTGCTCAGTAATTTTCAAATATATAGTTACCAAGATGCTTATTGTGTTTTTCCTCTGGTTCCTTTGCCTCGATTCGATCACTACTATCTTACATGTGGAGCCTGTGTGCCAAACGCCAATGTACCGTACGCGAACGATATTATCACTGACACAAAGCTTCTTTTGTAGTCGCTAGGCGGCGCCACGTCACCATACTAGGCGATAATATCGAATAAATATTATCATTAAGGACACAAAAACGGGGAAACAACGGTAGTACATTGGATAATGGACAGGCGCGCAGACGAAGACGACCCAGGATCGAACCAGGTAAAAGGAAAAAAAAATAAAAAAACAAGGACAAGGACAAGGACAAGGACAAGGACAAGGACAAGGACAAGGACAAGGACAAGGACAAGGACAAGGACAAGGACAAGGACAAGGACAAGGACAAGGACAAGGACAAGGACAAGGACAAGGACAAGGACAAGGACAAGGACAAGGACAAGGACAAGGACAAGGACAAGGACAAGGACAAGGACAAGGACAAGGACAAGGACAAGGACAAGGACAAGGACAAGGACAAGGACAAGGACAAGGACAAGGACAAGGACAAGGACAAGGACAAGGACAAGGACAAGGACAAGGACAAGGACAAGGACAAGGACAAGGACAAGGACAAGGACAAGGACAAGGACAAGGACAAGGACAAGGACAAGGACAAGGACAAGGACAAGGACAAGGACAAGGACAAGGACAAGGACAAGGACAAGGACAAGGCGCTCTCGCCGAGGGGAGGAGCGAGAGCGAGGAGCAAGAGCAAGTTGCTCTTGCACCCGCTCTCGCCGAGGGGAGGAGCGAGAGCGAGGAGCAAGAGCAAGTTGCTCTTGCACCCGCTCTCGCCGAGGGGAGGAGCGAGAGCGAGGAGCAAGAGCAAGTTGCTCTTGCACCCGCTCTCGCCGAGGGGAGGAGCGAGAGCGAGGAGCAAGAGCAAGTTGCTCTTGCACCCGCTCTCGCCGAGGGGAGGAGCGAGAGCGAGGAGCAAGAGCAAGTTGCTCTTGCACCCGCTCTCGCCGAGGGGAGGAGCGAGAGCGAGGAGCAAGAGCAAGTTGCTCTTGCACCCGCTCTCGCCGAGGGGAGGAGCGAGAGCGAGGAGCAAGAGCAAGTTGCTCTTGCACCCGCTCTCGCCGAGGGGAGGAGCGAGAGCGAGGAGCAAGAGCAAGTTGCTCTTGCACCCGCTCTCGCCGAGGGGAGGAGCGAGAGCGAGGAGCAAGAGCAAGTTGCTCTTGCACCCGCTCTCGCCGAGGGGAGGAGCGAGAGCGAGGAGCAAGAGCAAGTTGCTCTTGCACCCCGCTCTCGCCGAGGGGAGGAGCGAGAGCGAGGAGCAAGAGCAACGTTAAAAATTAAAACAAAAGTAAAATTGTAAAAAGTAAAAATGCAAAAATTTAAATAATCAAAAATGAAATTGAAAGATTATATGAAAGGAAGGCGGTGAATGAAATTAAGCGAGGAGCAAGAGCAAGTTTTACACGCAGAATCCTAGAAAATGAGGGCGCTAATTTTTCACGCCGAAACAGAGAATTTAAGGGCGCTAATTTTTCACGCCGAAACAGAGAATTTGAGGGCGCTAATTTTATACGCCCAAACCGAGAAAATGAAGGCGCTAATTTTATACGATTAAACTGAGGAAACAACAACAACAGCAACAGCAACAACAGCAAAAACAACAATCTTCTAAGCGTCGTAAATTATTCGCTCGTTCCAGTATTTTTTTCATCAATCCAACTTCTAGTTAGGCAGGAATAAGTTGGTGTCATCATTCCTGCTTTTTTTTCGGCAACAATTATTTTTCATCAATACAACTTCTATTCAATTAAAATTTATTGTTTATCAATGCAGCTTCAACGATGCTGGTTTTTTTCGGCTGGTAATAGGTCTGCTCAGTAATTTTCAAATATATAGTTACCAAGATGCTTATTGTGTTTTTCCTCTGGTTCCTTTGCCTCGATTCGATCACTACTATCTTACATGTGGAGCCTGTGTGCCAAACGCCAATGTACCGTACGCGAACGATATTATCACTGACACAAAGCTTCTTTTGTAGTCGCTAGGCGGCGCCACGTCACCATACTAGGCGATAATATCGAATAAATATTATCATTAAGGACACAAAAACGGGGAAACAACGGTAGTACATTGGATAATGGACAGGCGCGCAGACGAAGACGACCCAGGATCGAACCAGGTAAAAGGAAAAAAAAATAAAAAAACAAGGACAAGGACAAGGACAAGGACAAGGACAAGGACAAGGACAAGGACAAGGACAAGGACAAGGACAAGGACAAGGACAAGGACAAGGACAAGGACAAGGACAAGGACAAGGACAAGGACAAGGACAAGGACAAGGACAAGGACAAGGACAAGGACAAGGACAAGGACAAGGACAAGGACAAGGACAAGGACAAGGACAAGGACAAGGACAAGGACAAGGACAAGGACAAGGACAAGGACAAGGACAAGGACAAGGACAAGGACAAGGACAAGGACAAGGACAAGGACAAGGACAAGGACAAGGACAAGGACAAGGACAAGGACAAGGACAAGGACAAGGACAAGGACAAGGACAAGGACAAGGACAAGGACAAGGACAAGGACAAGGACAAGGACAAGGACAAGGACAAGGACAAGGACAAGGACAAGGACAAGGACAAGGACAAGGACAAGGACAAGGACAAGGACAAGGACAAGGACAAGGACAAGGACAAGGACAAGGACAAGGACAAGGACAAGGACAAGGACAAGGACAAGGACAAGGACAAGGACAAGGACAAGGACAAGGACAAGGACAAGGACAAGGACAAGGACAAGGACAAGGACAAGGACAAGGACAAGGACAAGGACAAGGACAAGGACAAGGACAAGGACAAGGACAAGGACAAGGACAAGGACAAGGACAAGGACAAGGACAAGGACAAGGACAAGGACAAGGACAAGGACAAGGACAAGGACAAGGACAAGGACAAGGACAAGGACAAGGACAAGGACAAGGACAAGGACAAGGCGCTCTCGCCGAGGGGAGGAGCGAGAGCGAGGAGCAAGAGCAAGTTGCTCTTGCACCCGCTCTCGCCGAGGGGAGGAGCGAGAGCGAGGAGCAAGAGCAAGTTGCTCTTGCACCCGCTCTCGCCGAGGGGAGGAGCGAGAGCGAGGAGCAAGAGCAAGTTGCTCTTGCACCCGCTCTCGCCGAGGGGAGGAGCGAGAGCGAGGAGCAAGAGCAAGTTGCTCTTGCACCCGCTCTCGCCGAGGGGAGGAGCGAGAGCGAGGAGCAAGAGCAAGTTGCTCTTGCACCCGCTCTCGCCGAGGGGAGGAGCGAGAGCGAGGAGCAAGAGCAAGTTGCTCTTGCACCCGCTCTCGCCGAGGGGAGGAGCGAGAGCGAGGAGCAAGAGCAAGTTGCTCTTGCACCCGCTCTCGCCGAGGGGAGGAGCGAGAGCGAGGAGCAAGAGCAAGTTGCTCTTGCACCCGCTCTCGCCGAGGGGAGGAGCGAGAGCGAGGAGCAAGAGCAAGTTGCTCTTGCACCCGCTCTCGCCGAGGGGAGGAGCGAGAGCGAGGAGCAAGAGCAAGTTGCTCTTGCACCCGCTCTCGCCGAGGGGAGGAGCGAGAGCGAGGAGCAAGAGCAACGTTAAAAATTAAAACAAAAGTAAAATTGTAAAAAGTAAAAATGCAAAAATTTAAATAATCAAAAATGAAATTGAAAGATTATATGAAAGGAAGGCGGTGAATGAAATTAAGCGAGGAGCAAGAGCAAGTTTTACACGCAGAATCCTAGAAAATGAGGGCGCTAATTTTTCACGCCGAAACAGAGAATTTAAGGGCGCTAATTTTTCACGCCGAAACAGAGAATTTGAGGGCGCTAATTTTATACGCCCAAACCGAGAAAATGAAGGCGCTAATTTTATACGATTAAACTGAGGAAACAACAACAACAGCAACAGCAACAACAGCAAAAACAACAATCTTCTAAGCGTCGTAAATTATTCGCTCGTTCCAGTATTTTTTTCATCAATCCAACTTCTAGTTAGGCAGGAATAAGTTGGTGTCATCATTCCTGCTTTTATTTCGGCAACAATTATTTTTCATCAATACAACTTCTATTCAATTAAAATTTATTGTTTATCAATGCAGCTTCAACGATGCTGGTTTTTTTCGGCTGGTAATAGGTCTGCTCAGTAATTTTCAAATATATAGTTACCAAGATGCTTATTGTGTTTTTCCTCTGGTTCCTTTGCCTCGATTCGATCACTACTATCTTACATGTGGAGCCTGTGTGCCAAACGCCAATGTACCGTACGCGAACGATATTATCACTGACACAAAGCTTCTTTTGTAGTCGCTAGGCGGCGCCACGTCACCATACTAGGCGATAATATCGAATAAGGGGAGGAGCGAGAGCGAGGAGCAAGAGCAAGTTGCTCTTGCACCCGCTCTCGCCGAGGGGAGGAGCGAGAGCGAGGAGCAAGAGCAAGTTGCTCTTGCACCCGCTCTCGCCGAGGGGAGGAGCGAGAGCGAGGAGCAAGAGCAAGTTGCTCTTGCACCCGCTCTCGCCGAGGGGAGGAGCGAGAGCGAGGAGCAAGAGCAAGTTGCTCTTGCACCCGCTCTCGCCGAGGGGAGGAGCGAGAGCGAGGAGCAAGAGCAACGTTAAAAATTAAAACAAAAGTAAAATTGTAAAAAGTAAAAATGCAAAAATTTAAATAATCAAAAATGAAATTGAAAGATTATATGAAAGGAAGGCGGTGAATGAAATTAAGCGAGGAGCAAGAGCAAGTTTTACACGCAGAATCCTAGAAAATGAGGGCGCTAATTTTTCACGCCGAAACAGAGAATTTAAGGGCGCTAATTTTTCACGCCGAAACAGAGAATTTGAGGGCGCTAATTTTATACGCCCAAACCGAGAAAATGAAGGCGCTAATTTTATACGATTAAACTGAGGAAACAACAACAACAGCAACAGCAACAACAGCAAAAACAACAATCTTCTAAGCGTCGTAAATTATTCGCTCGTTCCAGTATTTTTTTCATCAATCCAACTTCTAGTTAGGCAGGAATAAGTTGGTGTCATCATTCCTGCTTTTATTTCGGCAACAATTATTTTTCATCAATACAACTTCTATTCAATTAAAATTTATTGTTTATCAATGCAGCTTCAACGATGCTGGTTTTTTTCGGCTGGTAATAGGTCTGCTCAGTAATTTTCAAATATATAGTTACCAAGATGCTTATTGTGTTTTTCCTCTGGTTCCTTTGCCTCGATTCGATCACTACTATCTTACATGTGGAGCCTGTGTGCCAAACGCCAATGTACCGTACGCGAACGATATTATCACTGACACAAAGCTTCTTTTGTAGTCGCTAGGCGGCGCCACGTCACCATACTAGGCGATAATATCGAATAAATATTATCATTAAGGACACAAAAACGGGGAAACAACGGTAGTACATTGGATAATGGACAGGCGCGCAGACGAAGACGACCCAGGATCGAACCAGGTAAAAGGAAAAAAAAATAAAAAAACAAGGACAAGGACAAGGACAAGGACAAGGACAAGGACAAGGACAAGGACAAGGACAAGGACAAGGACAAGGACAAGGACAAGGACAAGGACAAGGACAAGGACAAGGACAAGGACAAGGACAAGGACAAGGACAAGGACAAGGACAAGGACAAGGACAAGGACAAGGACAAGGACAAGGACAAGGACAAGGACAAGGACAAGGACAAGGACAAGGACAAGGACAAGGACAAGGACAAGGACAAGGACAAGGACAAGGACAAGGACAAGGACAAGGACAAGGACAAGGACAAGGACAAGGACAAGGACAAGGACAAGGACAAGGACAAGGACAAGGACAAGGACAAGGACAAGGACAAGGACAAGGACAAGGACAAGGACAAGGACAAGGACAAGGACAAGGACAAGGACAAGGACAAGGACAAGGACAAGGACAAGGACAAGGACAAGGACAAGGACAAGGACAAGGACAAGGACAAGGACAAGGACAAGGACAAGGACAAGGACAAGGACAAGGACAAGGACAAGGACAAGGACAAGGACAAGGACAAGGACAAGGACAAGGACAAGGACAAGGACAAGGACAAGGACAAGGACAAGGACAAGGACAAGGACAAGGACAAGGACAAGGACAAGGACAAGGACAAGGACAAGGACAAGGGACAAGGACAAGGACAAGGACAAGGACAAGGACAAGGACAAGGACAAGGACAAGGACAAGGACAAGGACAAGGACAAGGACAAGGACAAGGACAAGGACAAGGACAAGGACAAGGACAAGGACAAGGACAAGGACAAGGACAAGGACAAGGACAAGGACAAGGACAAGGACAAGGACAAGGACAAGGACAAGGACAAGGACAAGGACAAGGACAAGGACAAGGACAAGGACAAGGACAAGGACAAGGACAAGGACAAGGACAAGGACAAGGACAAGGACAAGGACAAGGACAAGGACAAGGACAAGGACAAGGACAAGGACAAGGACAAGGACAAGGACAAGGACAAGGACAAGGACAAGGACAAGGACAAGGACAAGGACAAGGACAAGGACAAGGACAAGGACAAGGACAAGGACAAGGACAAGGACAAGGACAAGGACAAGGACAAGGACAAGGACAAGGACAAGGACAAGGACAAGGACAAGGACAAGGACAAGGACAAGGACAAGGACAAGGACAAGGACAAGGACAAGGACAAGGACAAGGACAAGGACAAGGACAAGGACAAGGACAAGGACAAGGACAAGGACAAGGACAAGGACAAGGACAAGGACAAGGACAAGGACAAGGACAAGGACAAGGACAAGGACAAGGACAAGGACAAGGACAAGGACAAGGCGCTCTCGCCGAGGGGAGGAGCGAGAGCGAGGAGCAAGAGCAAGTTGCTCTTGCACCCGCTCTCGCCGAGGGGAGGAGCGAGAGCGAGGAGCAAGAGCAAGTTGCTCTTGCACCCGCTCTCGCCGAGGGGAGGGAGCGAGAGCGAGGAGCAAGAGCAAGTTGCTCTTGCACCCGCTCTCGCCGAGGGGAGGAGCGAGAGCGAGGAGCAAGAGCAAGTTGCTCTTGCACCCGCTCTCGCCGAGGGGAGGAGCGAGAGCGAGGAGCAAGAGCAACGTTAAAAATTAAAACAAAAGTAAAATTGTAAAAAGTAAAAATGCAAAAATTTAAATAATCAAAAATGAAATTGAAAGATTATATGAAAGGAAGGCGGTGAATGAAATTAAGCGAGGAGCAAGAGCAAGTTTTACACGCAGAATCCTAGAAAATGAGGGCGCTAATTTTTCACGCCGAAACAGAGAATTTAAGGGCGCTAATTTTTCACGCCGAAACAGAGAATTTGAGGGCGCTAATTTTATACGCCCAAACCGAGAAAATGAAGGCGCTAATTTTATACGATTAAACTGAGGAAACAACAACAACAGCAACAGCAACAACAGCAAAAACAACAATCTTCTAAGCGTCGTAAATTATTCGCTCGTTCCAGTATTTTTTTCATCAATCCAACTTCTAGTTAGGCAGGAATAAGTTGGTGTCATCATTCCTGCTTTTATTTCGGCAACAATTATTTTTCATCAATACAACTTCTATTCAATTAAAATTTATTGTTTATCAATGCAGCTTCAACGATGCTGGTTTTTTTCGGCTGGTAATAGGTCTGCTCAGTAATTTTCAAATATATAGTTACCAAGATGCTTATTGTGTTTTTCCTCTGGTTCCTTTGCCTCGATTCGATCACTACTATCTTACATGTGGAGCCTGTGTGCCAAACGCCAATGTACCGTACGCGAACGATATTATCACTGACACAAAGCTTCTTTTGTAGTCGCTAGGCGGCGCCACGTCACCATACTAGGCGATAATATCGAATAAATAATATCATTAAGGACACAAAAACGGGGAAACAACGGTAGTACATTGGATAATGGACAGGCGCGCAGACGAAGAGGACCCAGGATCGAACCAGGTAAAAGGAAAAAAAAATAAAAAAACAAGGACAAGGACAAGGACAAGGACAAGGACAAGGACAAGGACAAGGACAAGGACAAGGACAAGGACAAGGACAAGGACAAGGACAAGGACAAGGACAAGGACAAGGACAAGGACAAGGACAAGGACAAGGACAAGGACAAGGACAAGGACAAGGACAAGGACAAGGACAAGGACAAGGACAAGGACAAGGACAAGGACAAGGACAAGGACAAGGACAAGGACAAGGACAAGGACAAGGACAAGGACAAGGACAAGGACAAGGACAAGGACAAGGACAAGGACAAGGACAAGGACAAGGACAAGGACAAGGACAAGGACAAGGACAAGGACAAGGACAAGGACAAGGACAAGGACAAGGACAAGGACAAGGACAAGGACAAGGACAAGGACAAGGACAAGGACAAGGACAAGGACAAGGACAAGGACAAGGACAAGGACAAGGACAAGGACAAGGACAAGGACAAGGACAAGGACAAGGACAAGGACAAGGACAAGGACAAGGACAAGGACAAGGACAAGGACAAGGACAAGGACAAGGACAAGGACAAGGACAAGGACAAGGACAAGGACAAGGACAAGGACAAGGACAAGGACAAGGACAAGGACAAGGACAAGGACAAGGACAAGGACAAGGACAAGGACAAGGACAAGGACAAGGACAAGGACAAGGACAAGGACAAGGACAAGGACAAGGACAAGGACAAGGACAAGGACAAGGACAAGGACAAGGACAAGGACAAGGACAAGGACAAGGACAAGGACAAGGACAAGGACAAGGACAAGGACAAGGACAAGGACAAGGACAAGGACAAGGACAAGGACAAGGACAAGGACAAGGACAAGGACAAGGACAAGGACAAGGACAAGGACAAGGACAAGGACAAGGACAAGGACAAGGACAAGGACAAGGACAAGGACAAGGACAAGGACAAGGACAAGGACAAGGACAAGGACAAGGACAAGGACAAGGACAAGGACAAGGACAAGGACAAGGACAAGGACAAGGACAAGGACAAGGACAAGGACAAGGACAAGGACAAGGACAAGGACAAGGACAAGGACAAGGACAAGGACAAGGACAAGGACAAGGACAAGGACAAGGACAAGGACAAGGACAAGGACAAGGACAAGGACAAGGCGCTCTCGCCGAGGGGAGGAGCGAGAGCGAGGAGCAAGAGCAAGTTGCTCTTGCACCCGCTCTCGCCGAGGGGAGGAGCGAGAGCGAGGAGCAAGAGCAAGTTGCTCTTGCACCCGCTCTCGCCGAGGGGAGGAGCGAGAGCGAGGAGCAAGAGCAAGTTGCTCTTGCACCCGCTCTCGCCGAGGGGAGGAGCGAGAGCGAGGAGCAAGAGCAAGTTGCTCTTGCACCCGCTCTCGCCGAGGGGAGGAGCGAGAGCGAGGAGCAAGAGCAAGTTGCTCTTGCACCCGCTCTCGCCGAGGGGAGGAGCGAGAGCGAGGAGCAAGAGCAAGTTGCTCTTGCACCCGCTCTCGCCGAGGGGAGGAGCGAGAGCGAGGAGCAAGAGCAAGTTGCTCTTGCACCCGCTCTCGCCGAGGGGAGGAGCGAGAGCGAGGAGCAAGAGCAAGTTGCTCTTGCACCCGCTCTCGCCGAGGGGAGGAGCGAGAGCGAGGAGCAAGAGCAACGTTAAAAATTAAAACAAAAGTAAAATTGTAAAAAGTAAAAATGCAAAAATTTAAATAATCAAAAATGAAATTGAAAGATTATATGAAAGGAAGGCGGTGAATGAAATTAAGCGAGGAGCAAGAGCAAGTTTTACACGCAGAATCCTAGAAAATGAGGGCGCTAATTTTTCACGCCGAAACAGAGAATTTAAGGGCGCTAATTTTTCACGCCGAAACAGAGAATTTGAGGGCGCTAATTTTATACGCCCAAACCGAGAAAATGAAGGCGCTAATTTTATACGATTAAACTGAGGAAACAACAACAACAGCAACAGCAACAACAGCAAAAACAACAATCTTCTAAGCGTCGTAAATTATTCGCTCGTTCCAGTATTTTTTTCATCAATCCAACTTCTAGTTAGGCAGGAATAAGTTGGTGTCATCATTCCTGCTTTTATTTCGGCAACAATTATTTTTCATCAATACAACTTCTATTCAATTAAAATTTATTGTTTATCAATGCAGCTTCAACGATGCTGGTTTTTTTCGGCTGGTAATAGGTCTGCTCAGTAATTTTCAAATATATAGTTACCAAGATGCTTATTGTGTTTTTCCTCTGGTTCCTTTGCCTCGATTCGATCACTACTATCTTACATGTGGAGCCTGTGTGCCAAACGCCAATGTACCGTACGCGAACGATATTATCACTGACACAAAGCTTCTTTTGTAGTCGCTAGGCGGCGCCACGTCACCATACTAGGCGATAATATCGAATAAATATTATCATTAAGGACACAAAAACGGGGAAACAACGGTAGTACATTGGATAATGGACAGGCGCGCAGACGAAGACGACCCAGGATCGAACAAGGACAAGGACAAGGACAAGGACAAGGACAAGGACAAGGACAAGGACAAGGACAAGGACAAGGACAAGGACAAGGACAAGGACAAGGACAAGGACAAGGACAAGGACAAGGACAAGGACAAGGACAAGGACAAGGACAAGGACAAGGACAAGGACAAGGACAAGGACAAGGACAAGGACAAGGACAAGGACAAGGACAAGGACAAGGACAAGGACAAGGACAAGGACAAGGACAAGGACAAGGACAAGGACAAGGACAAGGACAAGGACAAGGACAAGGACAAGGACAAGGACAAGGACAAGGACAAGGACAAGGACAAGGACAAGGACAAGGACAAGGACAAGGACAAGGACAAGGACAAGGACAAGGACAAGGACAAGGACAAGGACAAGGACAAGGACAAGGACAAGGACAAGGACAAGGACAAGGACAAGGACAAGGACAAGGACAAGGACAAGGACAAGGACAAGGACAAGGACAAGGACAAGGACAAGGACAAGGACAAGGACAAGGACAAGGACAAGGACAAGGACAAGGACAAGGACAAGGACAAGGACAAGGACAAGGACAAGGACAAGGACAAGGACAAGGACAAGGACAAGGACAAGGACAAGGACAAGGACAAGGACAAGGACAAGGACAAGGACAAGGACAAGGACAAGGACAAGGACAAGGACAAGGACAAGGACAAGGACAAGGACAAGGACAAGGACAAGGACAAGGACAAGGACAAGGACAAGGACAAGGACAAGGACAAGGACAAGGACAAGGACAAGGACAAGGACAAGGACAAGGACAAGGACAAGGACAAGGACAAGGACAAGGACAAGGACAAGGACAAGGACAAGGACAAGGACAAGGACAAGGACAAGGACAAGGACAAGGACAAGGACAAGGACAAGGACAAGGACAAGGACAAGGACAAGGACAAGGACAAGGACAAGGACAAGGACAAGGACAAGGACAAGGACAAGGACAAGGACAAGGACAAGGACAAGGACAAGGACAAGGACAAGGACAAGGACAAGGACAAGGACAAGGACAAGGACAAGGACAAGGACAAGGACAAGGACAAGGACAAGGACAAGGACAAGGACAAGGACAAGGACAAGGACAAGGACAAGGACAAGGACAAGGACAAGGACAAGGCGCTCTCGCCGAGGGGAGGAGCGAGAGCGAGGAGCAAGAGCAAGTTGCTCTTGCACCCGCTCTCGCCGAGGGGAGGAGCGAGAGCGAGGAGCAAGAGCAAGTTGCTCTTGCACCCGCTCTCGCCGAGGGGAGGAGCGAGAGCGAGGAGCAAGAGCAAGTTGCTCTTGCACCCGCTCTCGCCGAGGGGAGGAGCGAGAGCGAGGAGCAAGAGCAAGTTGCTCTTGCACCCGCTCTCGCCGAGGGGAGGAGCGAGAGCGAGGAGCAAGAGCAAGTTGCTCTTGCACCCGCTCTCGCCGAGGGGAGGAGCGAGAGCGAGGAGCAAGAGCAAGTTGCTCTTGCACCCGCTCTCGCCGAGGGGAGGAGCGAGAGCGAGGAGCAAGAGCAACGTTAAAAATTAAAACAAAAGTAAAATTGTAAAAAGTAAAAATGCAAAAATTTAAATAATCAAAAATGAAATTGAAAGATTATATGAAAGGAAGGCGGTGAATGAAATTAAGCGAGGAGCAAGAGCAAGTTTTACACGCAGAATCCTAGAAAATGAGGGCGCTAATTTTTCACGCCGAAACAGAGAATTTAAGGGCGCTAATTTTTCACGCCGAAACAGAGAATTTGAGGGCGCTAATTTTATACGCCCAAACCGAGAAAATGAAGGCGCTAATTTTATACGATTAAACTGAGGAAACAACAACAACAGCAACAGCAACAACAGCAAAAACAACAATCTTCTAAGCGTCGTAAATTATTCGCTCGTTCCAGTATTTTTTTCATCAATCCAACTTCTAGTTAGGCAGGAATAAGTTGGTGTCATCATTCCTGCTTTTATTTCGGCAACAATTATTTTTCATCAATACAACTTCTATTCAATTAAAATTTATTGTTTATCAATGCAGCTTCAACGATGCTGGTTTTTTTCGGCTGGTAATAGGTCTGCTCAGTAATTTTCAAATATATAGTTACCAAGATGCTTATTGTGTTTTTCCTCTGGTTCCTTTGCCTCGATTCGATCACTACTATCTTACATGTGGAGCCTGTGTGCCAAACGCCAATGTACCGTACGCGAACGATATTATCACTGACACAAAGCTTCTTTTGTAGTCGCTAGGCGGCGCCACGTCACCATACTAGGCGATAATATCGAATAAATAATATCATTAAGGACACAAAAACGGGGAAACAACGGTAGTACATTGGATAATGGACAGGCGCGCAGACGAAGAGGACCCAGGATCGAACCAGGTAAAAGGGAAAAAAAATAAAAAAACAAGGACAAGGACAAGGACAAGGACAAGGACAAGGACAAGGACAAGGACAAGGACAAGGACAAGGACAAGGACAAGGACAAGGACAAGGACAAGGACAAGGACAAGGACAAGGACAAGGACAAGGACAAGGACAAGGACAAGGACAAGGACAAGGACAAGGACAAGGACAAGGACAAGGACAAGGACAAGGACAAGGACAAGGACAAGGACAAGGACAAGGACAAGGACAAGGACAAGGACAAGGACAAGGACAAGGACAAGGACAAGGACAAGGACAAGGACAAGGACAAGGACAAGGACAAGGACAAGGACAAGGACAAGGACAAGGACAAGGACAAGGACAAGGACAAGGACAAGGACAAGGACAAGGACAAGGACAAGGACAAGGACAAGGACAAGGACAAGGACAAGGACAAGGACAAGGACAAGGACAAGGACAAGGACAAGGACAAGGACAAGGACAAGGACAAGGACAAGGACAAGGACAAGGACAAGGACAAGGACAAGGACAAGGACAAGGACAAGGACAAGGACAAGGACAAGGACAAGGACAAGGACAAGGACAAGGACAAGGACAAGGACAAGGACAAGGACAAGGACAAGGACAAGGACAAGGACAAGGACAAGGACAAGGACAAGGACAAGGACAAGGACAAGGACAAGGACAAGGACAAGGACAAGGACAAGGACAAGGCGCTCTCGCCGAGGGGAGGAGCGAGAGCGAGGAGCAAGAGCAAGTTGCTCTTGCACCCGCTCTCGCCGAGGGGAGGAGCGAGAGCGAGGAGCAAGAGCAAGTTGCTCTTGCACCCGCTCTCGCCGAGGGGAGGAGCGAGAGCGAGGAGCAAGAGCAAGTTGCTCTTGCACCCGCTCTCGCCGAGGGGAGGAGCGAGAGCGAGGAGCAAGAGCAAGTTGCTCTTGCACCCGCTCTCGCCGAGGGGAGGAGCGAGAGCGAGGAGCAAGAGCAACGTTAAAAATTAAAACAAAAGTAAAATTGTAAAAAGTAAAAATGCAAAAATTTAAATAATCAAAAATGAAATTGAAAGATTATATGAAAGGAAGGCGGTGAATGAAATTAAGGGGAGGAGCGAGAGCGAGGAGCAAGAGCAACGTTAAAAATTAAAACAATTTTTCACGCCGAAACAGAGAATTTGAGGGCGCTAATTTTATACGCCCAAACCGAGAAAATGAAGGCGCTAATTTTATACGATTAAACTGAGGAAACAACAACAACAGCAACAGCAACAACAGCAAAAACAACAATCTTCTAAGCGTCGTAAATTATTCGCTCGTTCCAGTATTTTTTTCATCAATCCAACTTCTAGTTAGGCAGGAATAAGTTGGTGTCATCATTCCTGCTTTTATTTCGGCAACAATTATTTTTCATCAATACAACTTCTATTCAATTAAAATTTATTGTTTATCAATGCAGCTTCAACGATGCTGGTTTTTTTCGGCTGGTAATAGGTCTGCTCAGTAATTTTCAAATATATAGTTACCAAGATGCTTATTGTGTTTTTCCTCTGGTTCCTTTGCCTCGATTCGATCACTACTATCTTACATGTGGAGCCTGTGTGCCAAACGCCAATGTACCGTACGCGAACGATATTATCACTGACACAAAGCTTCTTTTGTAGTCGCTAGGCGGCGCCACGTCACCATACTAGGCGATAATATCGAATAAATAATATCATTAAGGACACAAAAACGGGGAAACAACGGTAGTACATTGGATAATGGACAGGCGCGCAGACGAAGAGGACCCAGGATCGAACCAGGTAAAAGGAAAAAAAAAGGACAAGGACAAGGACAAGGACAAGGACAAGGACAAGGACAAGGACAAGGACAAGGACAAGGACAAGGACAAGGACAAGGACAAGGACAAGGACAAGGACAAGGACAAGGACAAGGACAAGGACAAGGACAAGGACAAGGACAAGGACAAGGACAAGGACAAGGACAAGGACAAGGACAAGGACAAGGACAAGGACAAGGACAAGGACAAGGACAAGGACAAGGACAAGGACAAGGACAAGGACAAGGACAAGGACAAGGACAAGGACAAGGACAAGGACAAGGACAAGGACAAGGACAAGGACAAGGCGCTCTCGCCGAGGGGAGGAGCGAGAGCGAGGAGCAAGAGCAAGTTGCTCTTGCACCCGCTCTCGCCGAGGGGAGGAGCGAGAGCGAGGAGCAAGAGCAAGTTGCTCTTGCACCCGCTCTCGCCGAGGGGAGGAGCGAGAGCGAGGAGCAAGAGCAAGTTGCTCTTGCACCCGCTCTCGCCGAGGGGAGGAGCGAGAGCGAGGAGCAAGAGCAAGTTGCTCTTGCACCCGCTCTCGCCGAGGGGAGGAGCGAGAGCGAGGAGCAAGAGCAAGTTGCTCTTGCACCCGCTCTCGCCGAGGGGAGGAGCGAGAGCGAGGAGCAAGAGCAAGTTGCTCTTGCACCCGCTCTCGCCGAGGGGAGGAGCGAGAGCGAGGAGCAAGAGCAAGTTGCTCTTGCACCCGCTCTCGCCGAGGGGAGGAGCGAGAGCGAGGAGCAAGAGCAAGTTGCTCTTGCACCCGCTCTCGCCGAGGGGAGGAGCGAGAGCGAGGAGCAAGAGCAAGTTGCTCTTGCACCCGCTCTCGCCGAGGGGAGGAGCGAGAGCGAGGAGCAAGAGCAAGTTGCTCTTGCACCCGCTCTCGCCGAGGGGAGGAGCGAGAGCGAGGAGCAAGAGCAACGTTAAAAATTAAAACAAAAGTAAAATTGTAAAAAGTAAAAATGCAAAAATTTAAATAATCAAAAATGAAATTGAAAGATTATATGAAAGGAAGGCGGTGAATGAAATTAAGCGAGGAGCAAGAGCAAGTTTTACACGCAGAATCCTAGAAAATGAGGGCGCTAATTTTTCACGCCGAAACAGAGAATTTAAGGGCGCTAATTTTTCACGCCGAAACAGAGAATTTGAGGGCGCTAATTTTATACGCCCAAACCGAGAAAATGAAGGCGCTAATTTTATACGATTAAACTGAGGAAACAACAACAACAGCAACAGCAACAACAGCAAAAACAACAATCTTCTAAGCGTCGTAAATTATTCGCTCGTTCCAGTATTTTTTTCATCAATCCAACTTCTAGTTAGGCAGGAATAAGTTGGTGTCATCATTCCTGCTTTTATTTCGGCAACAATTATTTTTCATCAATACAACTTCTATTCAATTAAAATTTATTGTTTATCAATGCAGCTTCAACGATGCTGGTTTTTTTCGGCTGGTAATAGGTCTGCTCAGTAATTTTCAAATATATAGTTACCAAGATGCTTATTGTGTTTTTCCTCTGGTTCCTTTGCCTCGATTCGATCACTACTATCTTACATGTGGAGCCTGTGTGCCAAACGCCAATGTACCGTACGCGAACGATATTATCACTGACACAAAGCTTCTTTTGTAGTCGCTAGGCGGCGCCACGTCACCATACTAGGCGATAATATCGAATAAATATTATCATTAAGGACACAAAAACGGGGAAACAACGGTAGTACATTGGATAATGGACAGGCGCGCAGACGAAGAGGACCCAGGATCGAACCAGGTAAAAGGAAAAAAAAATAAAAAAACAAGGACAAGGACAAGGACAAGGACAAGGACAAGGACAAGGACAAGGACAAGGACAAGGACAAGGACAAGGACAAGGACAAGGACAAGGACAAGGACAAGGACAAGGACAAGGACAAGGACAAGGACAAGGACAAGGACAAGGACAAGGACAAGGACAAGGACAAGGACAAGGACAAGGACAAGGACAAGGACAAGGACAAGGACAAGGACAAGGACAAGGACAAGGACAAGGACAAGGACAAGGACAAGGACAAGGACAAGGACAAGGACAAGGACAAGGACAAGGACAAGGACAAGGACAAGGACAAGGACAAGGACAAGGACAAGGACAAGGACAAGGACAAGGACAAGGACAAGGACAAGGACAAGGACAAGGACAAGGACAAGGACAAGGACAAGGACAAGGACAAGGACAAGGACAAGGACAAGGACAAGGACAAGGACAAGGACAAGGACAAGGACAAGGACAAGGACAAGGACAAGGACAAGGACAAGGACAAGGACAAGGACAAGGACAAGGACAAGGACAAGGACAAGGACAAGGACAAGGACAAGGACAAGGACAAGGACAAGGACAAGGACAAGGACAAGGACAAGGACAAGGACAAGGACAAGGACAAGGACAAGGACAAGGACAAGGACAAGGACAAGGACAAGGACAAGGACAAGGACAAGGACAAGGACAAGGACAAGGACAAGGACAAGGACAAGGACAAGGACAAGGACAAGGACAAGGACAAGGACAAGGACAAGGACAAGGACAAGGACAAGGACAAGGACAAGGACAAGGACAAGGACAAGGACAAGGACAAGGACAAGGACAAGGACAAGGACAAGGACAAGGACAAGGACAAGGACAAGGACAAGGACAAGGACAAGGACAAGGACAAGGACAAGGACAAGGACAAGGACAAGGACAAGGACAAGGACAAGGACAAGGACAAGGACAAGGACAAGGACAAGGACAAGGACAAGGACAAGGACAAGGACAAGGACAAGGACAAGGACAAGGACAAGGACAAGGACAAGGACAAGGACAAGGACAAGGACAAGGACAAGGACAAGGACAAGGACAAGGACAAGGACAAGGACAAGGACAAGGACAAGGACAAGGACAAGGACAAGGACAAGGACAAGGACAAGGACAAGGACAAGGACAAGGACAAGGACAAGGACAAGGACAAGGACAAGGACAAGGACAAGGACAAGGACAAGGACAAGGACAAGGACAAGGACAAGGACAAGGACAAGGACAAGGACAAGGACAAGGACAAGGACAAGGACAAGGACAAGGACAAGGACAAGGACAAGGACAAGGACAAGGACAAGGACAAGGACAAGGACAAGGACAAGGCGCTCTCGCCGAGGGGAGGAGCGAGAGCGAGGAGCAAGAGCAAGTTGCTCTTGCACCCGCTCTCGCCGAGGGGTGGAGCGAGAGCGAGGAGCAAGAGCAAGTTGCTCTTGCACCCGCTCTCGCCGAGGGGAGGAGCGAGAGCGAGGAGCAAGAGCAAGTTGCTCTTGCACCCGCTCTCGCCGAGGGGAGGAGCGAGAGCGAGGAGCAAGAGCAAGTTGCTCTTGCACCCGCTCTCGCCGAGGGGAGGAGCGAGAGCGAGGAGCAAGAGCAAGTTGCTCTTGCACCCGCTCTCGCCGAGGGGAGGAGCGAGAGCGAGGAGCAAGAGCAAGTTGCTCTTGCACCCGCTCTCGCCGAGGGGAGGAGCGAGAGCGAGGAGCAAGAGCAAGTTGCTCTTGCACCCGCTCTCGCCGAGGGGAGGAGCGAGAGCGAGGAGCAAGAGCAAGTTGCTCTTGCACCCGCTCTCGCCGAGGGGAGGAGCGAGAGCGAGGAGCAAGAGCAAGTTGCTCTTGCACCCGCTCTCGCCGAGGGGAGGAGCGAGAGCGAGGAGCAAGAGCAAGTTGCTCTTGCACCCGCTCTCGCCGAGGGGAGGAGCGAGAGCGAGGAGCAAGAGCAAGTTGCTCTTGCACCCGCTCTCGCCGAGGGGAGGAGCGAGAGCGAGGAGCAAGAGCAACGTTAAAAATTAAAACAAAAGTAAAATTGTAAAAAGTAAAAATGCAAAAATTTAAATAATCAAAAATGAAATTGAAAGATTATATGAAAGGAAGGCGGTGAATGAAATTAAGCGAGGAGCAAGAGCAAGTTTTACACGCAGAATCCTAGAAAATGAGGGCGCTAATTTTTCACGCCGAAACAGAGAATTTAAGGGCGCTAATTTTTCACGCCGAAACAGAGAATTTGAGGGCGCTAATTTTATACGCCCAAACCGAGAAAATGAAGGCGCTAATTTTATACGATTAAACTGAGGAAACAACAACAACAGCAACAGCAACAACAGCAAAAACAACAATCTTCTAAGCGTCGTAAATTATTCGCTCGTTCCAGTATTTTTTTCATCAATCCAACTTCTAGTTAGGCAGGAATAAGTTGGTGTCATCATTCCTGCTTTTATTTCGGCAACAATTATTTTTCATCAATACAACTTCTATTCAATTAAAATTTATTGTTTATCAATGCAGCTTCAACGATGCTGGTTTTTTTCGGCTGGTAATAGGTCTGCTCAGTAATTTTCAAATATATAGTTACCAAGATGCTTATTGTGTTTTTCCTCTGGTTCCTTTGCCTCGATTCGATCACTACTATCTTACATGTGGAGCCTGTGTGCCAAACGCCAATGTACCGTACGCGAACGATATTATCACTGACACAAAGCTTCTTTTGTAGTCGCTAGGCGGCGCCACGTCACCATACTAGGCGATAATATCGAATAAATAATATCATTAAGGACACAAAAACGGGGAAACAACGGTAGTACATTGGATAATGGACAGGCGCGCAGACGAAGAGGACCCAGGATCGAACCAGGTAAAAGGAAAAAAAAATAAAAAAACAAGGACAAGGACAAGGACAAGGACAAGGACAAGGACAAGGACAAGGACAAGGACAAGGACAAGGACAAGGACAAGGACAAGGACAAGGACAAGGACAAGGACAAGGACAAGGACAAGGACAAGGACAAGGACAAGGACAAGGACAAGGACAAGGACAAGGACAAGGACAAGGACAAGGACAAGGACAAGGACAAGGACAAGGACAAGGACAAGGACAAGGACAAGGACAAGGACAAGGACAAGGACAAGGACAAGGACAAGGACAAGGACAAGGACAAGGACAAGGACAAGGACAAGGACAAGGACAAGGACAAGGACAAGGACAAGGACAAGGACAAGGACAAGGACAAGGACAAGGACAAGGACAAGGACAAGGACAAGGACAAGGACAAGGACAAGGACAAGGACAAGGACAAGGACAAGGACAAGGACAAGGACAAGGACAAGGACAAGGACAAGGACAAGGACAAGGACAAGGACAAGGACAAGGACAAGGACAAGGACAAGGACAAGGACAAGGACAAGGACAAGGACAAGGACAAGGACAAGGACAAGGACAAGGACAAGGACAAGGACAAGGACAAGGACAAGGACAAGGACAAGGACAAGGACAAGGACAAGGACAAGGACAAGGACAAGGACAAGGACAAGGACAAGGACAAGGACAAGGACAAGGACAAGGACAAGGACAAGGACAAGGACAAGGACAAGGACAAGGACAAGGACAAGGACAAGGACAAGGACAAGGACAAGGACAAGGACAAGGACAAGGACAAGGACAAGGACAAGGACAAGGACAAGGACAAGGACAAGGACAAGGACAAGGACAAGGACAAGGACAAGGACAAGGACAAGGACAAGGACAAGGACAAGGACAAGGACAAGGACAAGGACAAGGACAAGGACAAGGACAAGGACAAGGACAAGGACAAGGACAAGGACAAGGACAAGGACAAGGACAAGGACAAGGACAAGGACAAGGACAAGGACAAGGACAAGGACAAGGCGCTCTCGCCGAGGGGAGGAGCGAGAGCGAGGAGCAAGAGCAAGTTGCTCTTGCACCCGCTCTCGCCGAGGGGAGGAGCGAGAGCGAGGAGCAAGAGCAAGTTGCTCTTGCACCCGCTCTCGCCGAGGGGAGGAGCGAGAGCGAGGAGCAAGAGCAAGTTGCTCTTGCACCCGCTCTCGCCGAGGGGAGGAGCGAGAGCGAGGAGCAAGAGCAAGTTGCTCTTGCACCCGCTCTCGCCGAGGGGAGGAGCGAGAGCGAGGAGCAAGAGCAAGTTGCTCTTGCACCCGCTCTCGCCGAGGGGAGGAGCGAGAGCGAGGAGCAAGAGCAAGTTGCTCTTGCACCCGCTCTCGCCGAGGGGAGGAGCGAGAGCGAGGAGCAAGAGCAAGTTGCTCTTGCACCCGCTCTCGCCGAGGGGAGGAGCGAGAGCGAGGAGCAAGAGCAACGTTAAAAATTAAAACAAAAGTAAAATTGTAAAAAGTAAAAATGCAAAAATTTAAATAATCAAAAATGAAATTGAAAGATTATATGAAAGGAAGGCGGTGAATGAAATTAAGCGAGGAGCAAGAGCAAGTTTTACACGCAGAATCCTAGAAAATGAGGGCGCTAATTTTATACGCCCAAACCGAGAAAATGAAGGCGCTAATTTTATACGATTAAACTGAGGAAACAACAACAACAGCAACAGCAACAACAGCAAAAACAACAATCTTCTAAGCGTCGTAAATTATTCGCTCGTTCCAGTATTTTTTTCATCAATCCAACTTCTAGTTAGGCAGGAATAAGTTGGTGTCATCATTCCTGCTTTTATTTCGGCAACAATTATTTTTCATCAATACAACTTCTATTCAATTAAAATTTATTGTTTATCAATGCAGCTTCAACGATGCTGGTTTTTTTCGGCTGGTAATAGGTCTGCTCAGTAATTTTCAAATATATAGTTACCAAGATGCTTATTGTGTTTTTCCTCTGGTTCCTTTGCCTCGATTCGATCACTACTATCTTACCTGTGGAGCCTGTGTGCCAAACGCCAATGTACCGTACGCGAACGATATTATCACTGACACAAAGCTTCTTTTGTAGTCGCTAGGCGGCGCCACGTCACCATACTAGGCGATAATATCGAATAAATATTATCATTAAGGACACAAAAACGGGGAAACAACGGTAGTACATTGGATAATGGACAGGCGCGCAGACGAAGACGACCCAGGATCGAACCAGGTAAAAGGAAAAAAAAATAAAAAAACAAGGACAAGGACAAGGACAAGGACAAGGACAAAGACAAGGACAAGGACAAGGACAAGGACAAGGACAAGGACAAGGACAAGGACAAGGACAAGGACAAGGACAAGGACAAGGACAAGGACAAGGACAAGGACAAGGACAAGGACAAGGACAAGGACAAGGACAAGGACAAGGACAAGGACAAGGACAAGGACAAGGACAAGGACAAGGACAAGGACAAGGACAAGGACAAGGACAAGGACAAGGACAAGGACAAGGACAAGGACAAGGACAAGGACAAGGACAAGGACAAGGACAAGGACAAGGACAAGGACAAGGACAAGGACAAGGACAAGGACAAGGACAAGGACAAGGACAAGGACAAGGACAAGGACAAGGACAAGGACAAGGACAAGGACAAGGACAAGGACAAGGACAAGGACAAGGACAAGGACAAGGACAAGGACAAGGACAAGGACAAGGACAAGGACAAGGACAAGGACAAGGACAAGGACAAGGACAAGGACAAGGACAAGGACAAGGACAAGGACAAGGACAAGGACAAGGACAAGGACAAGGACAAGGACAAGGACAAGGACAAGGACAAGGACAAGGACAAGGACAAGGACAAGGACAAGGACAAGGACAAGGACAAGGACAAGGACAAGGACAAGGACAAGGACAAGGACAAGGACAAGGACAAGGACAAGGACAAGGACAAGGACAAGGACAAGGACAAGGACAAGGACAAGGACAAGGACAAGGACAAGGACAAGGACAAGGACAAGGACAAGGACAAGGACAAGGACAAGGACAAGGACAAGGACAAGGACAAGGACAAGGACAAGGACAAGGACAAGGACAAGGACAAGGACAAGGACAAGGACAAGGACAAGGACAAGTTGCTCTTGCACCCGCTCTCGCCGAGGGGAGGAGCGAGAGCGAGGAGCAAGAGCAAGTTGCTCTTGCACCCGCTCTCGCCGAGGGGAGGAGCGAGAGCGAGGAGCAAGAGCAAGTTGCTCTTGCACCCGCTCTCGCCGAGGGGAGGAGCGAGAGCGAGGAGCAAGAGCAAGTTGCTCTTGCACCCGCTCTCGCCGAGGGGAGGAGCGAGAGCGAGGAGCAAGAGCAAGTTGCTCTTGCACCCGCTCTCGCCGAGGGGAGGAGCGAGAGCGAGGAGCAAGAGCAAGTTGCTCTTGCACCCGCTCTCGCCGAGGGGAGGAGCGAGAGCGAGGAGCAAGAGCAAGTTGCTCTTGCACCCGCTCTCGCCGAGGGGAGGAGCGAGAGCGAGGAGCAAGAGCAACGTTAAAAATTAAAACAAAAGTAAAATTGTAAAAAGTAAAAATGCAAAAATTTAAATAATCAAAAATGAAATTGAAAGATTATATGAAAGGAAGGCGGTGAATGAAATTAAGCGAGGAGCAAGAGCAAGTTTTACACGCAGAATCCTAGAAAATGAGGGCGCTAATTTTTCACGCCGAAACAGAGAATTTAAGGGCGCTAATTTTTCACGCCGAAACAGAGAATTTGAGGGCGCTAATTTTATACGCCCAAACCGAGAAAATGAAGGCGCTAATTTTATACGATTAAACTGAGGAAACAACAACAACAGCAACAGCAACAACAGCAAAAACAACAATCTTCTAAGCGTCGTAAATTATTCGCTCGTTCCAGTATTTTTTTCATCAATCCAACTTCTAGTTAGGCAGGAATAAGTTGGTGTCATCATTCCTGCTTTTATTTCGGCAACAATTATTTTTCATCAATACAACTTCTATTCAATTAAAATTTATTGTTTATCAATGCAGCTTCAACGATGCTGGTTTTTTTCGGCTGGTAATAGGTCTGCTCAGTAATTTTCAAATATATAGTTACCAAGATGCTTATTGTGTTTTTCCTCTGGTTCCTTTGCCTCGATTCGATCACTACTATCTTACATGTGGAGCCTGTGTGCCAAACGCCAATGTACCGTACGCGAACGATATTATCACTGACACAAAGCTTCTTTTGTAGTCGCTAGGCGGCGCCACGTCACCATACTAGGCGATAATATCGAATAAATAATATCATTAAGGACACAAAAACGGGGAAACAACGGTAGTACATTGGATAATGGACAGGCGCGCAGACGAAGAGGACCCAGGATCGAACCAGGTAAAAGGAAAAAAAATAAAAAAACAAGGACAAGGACAAGGACAAGGACAAGGACAAGGACAAGGACAAGGACAAGGACAAGGACAAGGACAAGGACAAGGACAAGGACAAGGACAAGGACAAGGACAAGGACAAGGACAAGGACAAGGACAAGGACAAGGACAAGGACAAGGACAAGGACAAGGACAAGGACAAGGACAAGGACAAGGACAAGGACAAGGACAAGGACAAGGACAAGGACAAGGACAAGGACAAGGACAAGGACAAGGACAAGGACAAGGACAAGGACAAGGACAAGGACAAGGACAAGGACAAGGACAAGGACAAGGACAAGGACAAGGACAAGGACAAGGACAAGGACAAGGACAAGGACAACGACAAGGACAAGGACAAGGACAAGGACAAGGACAAGGACAAGGACAAGGACAAGGACAAGGACAAGGACAAGGACAAGGACAAGGACAAGGACAAGGACAAGGACAAGGACAAGGACAAGGACAAGGACAAGGACAAGGACAAGGACAAGGACAAGGACAAGGACAAGGACAAGGACAAGGACAAGGACAAGGACAAGGACAAGGACAAGGACAAGGACAAGGACAAGGACAAGGACAAGGACAAGGACAAGGACAAGGACAAGGACAAGGACAAGGACAAGGACAAGGACAAGGACAAGGACAAGGACAAGGACAAGGACAAGGACAAGGACAAGGACAAGGACAAGGACAAGGACAAGGACAAGGACAAGGACAAGGACAAGGACAAGGACAAGGACAAGGACAAGGACAAGGACAAGGACAAGGACAAGGACAAGGACAAGGACAAGGACAAGGACAAGGACAAGGACAAGGACAAGGACAAGGACAAGGACAAGGACAAGGACAAGGACAAGGACAAGGACAAGGACAAGGACAAGGACAAGGACAAGGACAAGGACAAGGACAAGGACAAGGACAAGGACAAGGACAAGGACAAGGACAAGGACAAGGACAAGGACAAGGACAAGGACAAGGACAAGGACAAGGACAAGGACAAGGACAAGGACAAGGACAAGGACAAGGACAAGGACAAGGACAAGGACAAGGACAAGGACAAGGACAAGGACAAGGACAAGGACAAGGACAAGGACAAGGACAAGGACAAGGACAAGGACAAGGACAAGGACAAGGACAAGGACAAGGACAAGGACAAGGACAAGGACAACCCGCTCTCGCCGAGGGGAGGAGCGAGAGCGAGGAGCAAGAGCAAGTTGCTCTTGCACCCGCTCTCGCCGAGGGGAGGAGCGAGAGCGAGGAGCAAGAGCAAGTTGCTCTTGCACCCGCTCTCGCCGAGGGGAGGAGCGAGAGCGAGGAGCAAGAGCAACGTTAAAAATTAAAACAAAAGTAAAATTGTAAAAAGTAAAAATGCAAAAATTTAAATAATCAAAAATGAAATTGAAAGATTATATGAAAGGAAGGCGGTGAATGAAATTAAGCGAGGAGCAAGAGCAAGTTTTACACGCAGAATCCTAGAAAATGAGGGCGCTAATTTTTCACGCCGAAACAGAGAATTTAAGGGCGCTAATTTTTCACGCCGAAACAGAGAATTTGAGGGCGCTAATTTTATACGCCCAAACCGAGAAAATGAAGGCGCTAATTTTATACGATTAAACTGAGGAAACAACAACAACAGCAACAGCAACAACAGCAAAAACAACAATCTTCTAAGCGTCGTAAATTATTCGCTCGTTCCAGTATTTTTTTCATCAATCCAACTTCTAGTTAGGCAGGAATAAGTTGGTGTCATCATTCCTGCTTTTATTTCGGCAACAATTATTTTTCATCAATACAACTTCTATTCAATTAAAATTTATTGTTTATCAATGCAGCTTCAACGATGCTGGTTTTTTTCGGCTGGTAATAGGTCTGCTCAGTAATTTTCAAATATATAGTTACCAAGATGCTTATTGTGTTTTTCCTCTGGTTCCTTTGCCTCGATTCGATCACTACTATCTTACATGTGGAGCCTGTGTGCCAAACGCCAATGTACCGTACGCGAACGATATTATCACTGACACAAAGCTTCTTTTGTAGTCGCTAGGCGGCGCCACGTCACCATACTAGGCGATAATATCGAATAAATAATATCATTAAGGACACAAAAACGGGGAAACAACGGTAGTACATTGGATAATGGACAGGCGCGCAGACGAAGAGGACCCAGGATCGAACCAGGTAAAAGGACAAGGACAAGGACAAGGACAAGGACAAGGACAAGGACAAGGACAAGGACAAGGACAAGGACAAGGACAAGGACAAGGACAAGGACAAGGACAAGGACAAGGACAAGGACAAGGACAAGGACAAGGACAAGGACAAGGACAAGGACAAGGACAAGGACAAGGACAAGGACAAGGACAAGGACAAGGACAAGGACAAGGACAAGGACAAGGACAAGGACAAGGACAAGGACAAGGACAAGGACAAGGACAAGGACAAGGACAAGGACAAGGACAAGGACAAGGACAAGGACAAGGACAAGGACAAGGACAAGGACAAGGACAAGGACAAGGACAAGGACAAGGACAAGGACAAGGACAAGGACAAGGACAAGGACAAGGACAAGGACAAGGACAAGGACAAGGACAAGGACAAGGACAAGGACAAGGACAAGGACAAGGACAAGGACAAGGACAAGGACAAGGACAAGGACAAGGACAAGGACAAGGACAAGGACAAGGACAAGGACAAGGACAAGGACAAGGACAAGGACAAGGACAAGGACAAGGACAAGGACAAGGACAAGGACAAGGACAAGGACAAGGACAAGGACAAGGACAAGGACAAGGACAAGGACAAGGACAAGGACAAGGACAAGGACAAGGACAAGGACAAGGACAAGGACAAGGACAAGGACAAGGACAAGGACAAGGACAAGGACAAGGACAAGGACAAGGACAAGGACAAGGACAAGGACAAGGACAAGGACAAGGACAAGGACAAGGACAAGGACAAGGACAAGGACAAGGACAAGGACAAGGACAAGGACAAGGACAAGGACAAGGACAAGGACAAGGACAAGGACAAGGACAAGGACAAGGACAAGGACAAGGACAAGGACAAGGACAAGGACAAGGACAAGGACAAGGACAAGGACAAGGACAAGGACAAGGACAAGGACAAGGACAAGGACAAGGACAAGGACAAGGACAAGGACAAGGACAAGGACAAGGCGCTCTCGCCGAGGGGAGGAGCGAGAGCGAGGAGCAAGAGCAAGTTGCTCTTGCACCCGCTCTCGCCGAGGGGAGGAGCGAGAGCGAGGAGCAAGAGCAAGTTGCTCTTGCACCCGCTCTCGCCGAGGGGAGGAGCGAGAGCGAGGAGCAAGAGCAAGTTGCTCTTGCACCCGCTCTCGCCGAGGGGAGGAGCGAGAGCGAGGAGCAAGAGCAAGTTGCTCTTGCACCCGCTCTCGCCGAGGGGAGGAGCGAGAGCGAGGAGCAAGAGCAAGTTGCTCTTGCACCCGCTCTCGCCGAGGGGAGGAGCGAGAGCGAGGAGCAAGAGCAACGTTAAAAATTAAAACAAAAGTAAAATTGTAAAAAGTAAAAATGCAAAAATTTAAATAATCAAAAATGAAATTGAAAGATTATATGAAAGGAAGGCGGTGAATGGGAGGAGCGAGAGCGAGGAGCAAGAGCAAGTTGCTCTTGCACCCGCTCTCGCCGAGGGGAGGAGCGAGAGCGAGGAGCAAGAGCAAGTTGCTCTTGCACCCGCTCTCGCCGAGGGGAGGAGCGAGAGCGAGGAGCAAGAGCAAGTTGCTCTTGCACCCGCTCTCGCCGAGGGGAGGAGCGAGAGCGAGGAGCAAGAGCAAGTTGCTCTTGCACCCGCTCTCGCCGAGGGGAGGAGCGAGAGCGAGGAGCAAGAGCAAGTTGCTCTTGCACCCGCTCTCGCCGAGGGGAGGAGCGAGAGCGAGGAGCAAGAGCAAGTTGCTCTTGCACCCGCTCTCGCCGAGGGGAGGAGCGAGAGCGAGGAGCAAGAGCAAGTTGCTCTTGCACCCGCTCTCGCCGAGGGGAGGAGCGAGAGCGAGGAGCAAGAGCAAGTTGCTCTTGCACCCGCTCTCGCCGAGGGGAGGAGCGAGAGCGAGGAGCAAGAGCAACGTTAAAAATTAAAACAAAAGTAAAATTGTAAAAAGTAAAAATGCAAAAATTTAAATAATCAAAAATGAAATTGAAAGATTATATGAAAGGAAGGCGGTGAATGAAATTAAGCGAGGAGCAAGAGCAAGTTTTACACGCAGAATCCTAGAAAATGAGGGCGCTAATTTTTCACGCCGAAACAGAGAATTTAAGGGCGCTAATTTTTCACGCCGAAACAGAGAATTTGAGGGCGCTAATTTTATACGCCCAAACCGAGAAAATGAAGGCGCTAATTTTATACGATTAAACTGAGGAAACAACAACAACAGCAACAGCAACAACAGCAAAAACAACAATCTTCTAAGCGTCGTAAATTATTCGCTCGTTCCAGTATTTTTTTCATCAATCCAACTTCTAGTTAGGCAGGAATAAGTTGGTGTCATCATTCCTGCTTTTATTTCGGCAACAATTATTTTTCATCAATACAACTTCTATTCAATTAAAATTTATTGTTTATCAATGCAGCTTCAACGATGCTGGTTTTTTTCGGCTGGTAATAGGTCTGCTCAGTAATTTTCAAATATATAGTTACCAAGATGCTTATTGTGTTTTTCCTCTGGTTCCTTTGCCTCGATTCGATCACTACTATCTTACATGTGGAGCCTGTGTGCCAAACGCCAATGTACCGTACGCGAACGATATTATCACTGACACAAAGCTTCTTTTGTAGTCGCTAGGCGGCGCCACGTCACCATACTAGGCGATAATATCGAATAAATATTATCATTAAGGACACAAAAACGGGGAAACAACGGTAGTACATTGGATAATGGACAGGCGCGCAGACGAAGACGACCCAGGATCGAACCAGGTAAAAGGACAAGGACAAGGACAAGGACAAGGACAAGGACAAGGACAAGGACAAGGACAAGGACAAGGACAAGGACAAGGACAAGGACAAGGACAAGGACAAGGACAAGGACAAGGACAAGGACAAGGACAAGGACAAGGACAAGGACAAGGACAAGGACAAGGACAAGGACAAGGACAAGGACAAGGACAAGGACAAGGACAAGGACAAGGACAAGGACAAGGACAAGGACAAGGACAAGGACAAGGACAAGGACAAGGACAAGGACAAGGACAAGGACAAGGACAAGGACAAGGACAAGGACAAGGACAAGGACAAGGACAAGGACAAGGACAAGGACAAGGACAAGGACAAGGACAAGGACAAGGACAAGGACAAGGACAAGGACAAGGACAAGGACAAGGACAAGGACAAGGACAAGGACAAGGACAAGGACAAGGACAAGGACAAGGACAAGGACAAGGACAAGGACAAGGACAAGGACAAGGACAAGGACAAGGACAAGGACAAGGACAAGGACAAGGACAAGGACAAGGACAAGGACAAGGACAAGGACAAGGACAAGGACAAGGACAAGGACAAGGACAAGGACAAGGACAAGGACAAGGACAAGGACAAGGACAAGGACAAGGACAAGGACAAGGACAAGGACAAGGACAAGGACAAGGACAAGGACAAGGACAAGGACAAGGACAAGGACAAGGACAAGGACAAGGACAAGGACAAGGACAAGGACAAGGACAAGGACAAGGACAAGGACAAGGACAAGGACAAGGACAAGGACAAGGACAAGGACAAGGACAAGGACAAGGACAAGGACAAGGACAAGGACAAGGACAAGGACAAGGACAAGGACAAGGACAAGGACAAGGACAAGGACAAGGACAAGGACAAGGACAAGGACAAGGACAAGGACAAGGACAAGGACAAGGACAAGGACAAGGACAAGGACAAGGACAAGGACAAGGACAAGGACAAGGACAAGGACAAGGACAAGGACAAGGACAAGGACAAGGACAAGGACAAGGACAAGGACAAGGACAAGGACAAGGACAAGGACAAGGACAAGGACAAGGACAAGGACAAGGACAAGGACAAGGACAAGGACAAGGACAAGGACAAGGACAAGGACAAGGACAAGGACAAGGACAAGGACAAGGACAAGGACAAGGACAAGGACAAGGACAAGGACAAGGACAAGGACAAGGACAAGGACAAGGACAAGGACAAGGACAAGGACAAGGACAAGGACAAGGACAAGGACAAGGACAAGGACAAGGACAAGGACAAGGACAAGGACAAGGACAAGGACAAGGACAAGGACAAGGACAAGGACAAGGACAAGGACAAGGACAAGGACAAGGCGCTCTCGCCGAGGGGAGGAGCGAGAGCGAGGAGCAAGAGCAAGTTGCTCTTGCACCCGCTCTCGCCGAGGGGAGGAGCGAGAGCGAGGAGCAAGAGCAAGTTGCTCTTGCACCCGCTCTCGCCGAGGGGAGGAGCGAGAGCGAGGAGCAAGAGCAAGTTGCTCTTGCACCCGCTCTCGCCGAGGGGAGGAGCGAGAGCGAGGAGCAAGAGCAAGTTGCTCTTGCACCCGCTCTCGCCGAGGGGAGGAGCGAGAGCGAGGAGCAAGAGCAAGTTGCTCTTGCACCCGCTCTCGCCGAGGGGAGGAGCGAGAGCGAGGAGCAAGAGCAAGTTGCTCTTGCACCCGCTCTCGCCGAGGGGAGGAGCGAGAGCGAGGAGCAAGAGCAAGTTGCTCTTGCACCCGCTCTCGCCGAGGGGAGGAGCGAGAGCGAGGAGCAAGAGCAAGTTGCTCTTGCACCCGCTCTCGCCGAGGGGAGGAGCGAGAGCGAGGAGCAAGAGCAAGTTGCTCTTGCACCCGCTCTCGCCGAGGGGAGGAGCGAGAGCGAGGAGCAAGAGCAAGTTGCTCTTGCACCCGCTCTCGCCGAGGGGAGGAGCGAGAGCGAGGAGCAAGAGCAAGTTGCTCTTGCACCCGCTCTCGCCGAGGGGAGGAGCGAGAGCGAGGAGCAAGAGCAAGTTGCTCTTGCACCCGCTCTCGCCGAGGGGAGGAGCGAGAGCGAGGAGCAAGAGCAAGTTGCTCTTGCACCCGCTCTCGCCGAGGGGAGGAGCGAGAGCGAGGAGCAAGAGCAACGTTAAAAATTAAAACAAAAGTAAAATTGTAAAAAGTAAAAATGCAAAAATTTAAATAATCAAAAATGAAATTGAAAGATTATATGAAAGGAAGGCGGTGAATGAAATTAAGCGAGGAGCAAGAGCAAGTTTTACACGCAGAATCCTAGAAAATGAGGGCGCTAATTTTTCACGCCGAAACAGAGAATTTAAGGGCGCTAATTTTTCACGCCGAAACAGAGAATTTGAGGGCGCTAATTTTATACGCCCAAACCGAGAAAATGAAGGCGCTAATTTTATACGATTAAACTGAGGAAACAACAACAACAGCAACAGCAACAACAGCAAAAACAACAATCTTCTAAGCGTCGTAAATTATTCGCTCGTTCCAGTATTTTTTTCATCAATCCAACTTCTAGTTAGGCAGGAATAAGTTGGTGTCATCATTCCTGCTTTTATTTCGGCAACAATTATTTTTCATCAATACAACTTCTATTCAATTAAAATTTATTGTTTATCAATGCAGCTTCAACGATGCTGGTTTTTTTCGGCTGGTAATAGGTCTGCTCAGTAATTTTCAAATATATAGTTACCAAGATGCTTATTGTGTTTTTCCTCGTTACCAAGATGCTTATTGTGTTTTTCCTCTGGTTCCTTTGCCTCGATTCGATCACTACTATCTTACATGTGGAGCCTGTGTGCCAAACGCCAATGTACCGTACGCGAACGATATTATCACTGACACAAAGCTTCTTTTGTAGTCGCTAGGCGGCGCCACGTCACCATACTAGGCGATAATATCGAATAAATATTATCATTAAGGACACAAAAACGGGGAAACAACGGTAGTACATTGGATAATGGACAGGCGCGCAGACGAAGACGACCCAGGATCGAACCAGGTAAAAGGAAAAAAAAATAAAAAAACAAGGACAAGGACAAGGACAAGGACAAGGACAAGGACAAGGACAAGGACAAGGACAAGGACAAGGACAAGGACAAGGACAAGGACAAGGACAAGGACAAGGACAAGGACAAGGACAAGGACAAGGACAAGGACAAGGACAAGGACAAGGACAAGGACAAGGACAAGGACAAGGACAAGGACAAGGACAAGGACAAGGACAAGGACAAGGACAAGGACAAGGACAAGGACAAGGACAAGGACAAGGACAAGGACAAGGACAAGGACAAGGACAAGGACAAGGACAAGGACAAGGACAAGGACAAGGACAAGGACAAGGACAAGGACAAGGACAAGGACAAGGACAAGGACAAGGACAAGGACAAGGACAAGGACAAGGACAAGGACAAGGACAAGGACAAGGACAAGGACAAGGACAAGGACAAGGACAAGGACAAGGACAAGGACAAGGACAAGGACAAGGACAAGGACAAGGACAAGGACAAGGACAAGGACAAGGACAAGGACAAGGACAAGGACAAGGACAAGGACAAGGACAAGGACAAGGACAAGGACAAGGACAAGGACAAGGACAAGGACAAGGACAAGGACAAGGACAAGGACAAGGACAAGGACAAGGACAAGGACAAGGACAAGGACAAGGACAAGGACAAGGACAAGGACAAGGACAAGGACAAGGACAAGGACAAGGACAAGGACAAGGACAAGGACAAGGACAAGGACAAGGACAAGGACAAGGACAAGGACAAGGACAAGGACAAGGACAAGGACAAGGACAAGGACAAGGACAAGGACAAGGACAAGGACAAGGACAAGGCGCTCTCGCCGAGGGGAGGAGCGAGAGCGAGGAGCAAGAGCAAGTTGCTCTTGCACCCGCTCTCGCCGAGGGGAGGAGCGAGAGCGAGGAGCAAGAGCAAGTTGCTCTTGCACCCGCTCTCGCCGAGGGGAGGAGCGAGAGCGAGGAGCAAGAGCAAGTTGCTCTTGCACCCGCTCTCGCCGAGGGGAGGAGCGAGAGCGAGGAGCAAGAGCAAGTTGCTCTTGCACCCGCTCTCGCCGAGGGGAGGAGCGAGAGCGAGGAGCAAGAGCAAGTTGCTCTTGCACCCGCTCTCGCCGAGGGGAGGAGCGAGAGCGAGGAGCAAGAGCAAGTTGCTCTTGCACCCGCTCTCGCCGAGGGGAGGAGCGAGAGCGAGGAGCAAGAGCAAGTTGCTCTTGCACCCGCTCTCGCCGAGGGGAGGAGCGAGAGCGAGGAGCAAGAGCAAGTTGCTCTTGCACCCGCTCTCGCCGAGGGGAGGAGCGAGAGCGAGGAGCAAGAGCAAGTTGCTCTTGCACCCGCTCTCGCCGAGGGGAGGAGCGAGAGCGAGGAGCAAGAGCAACGTTAAAAATTAAAACAAAAGTAAAATTGTAAAAAGTAAAAATGCAAAAATTTAAATAATCAAAAATGAAATTGAAAGATTATATGAAAGGAAGGCGGTGAATGAAATTAAGCGAGGAGCAAGAGCAAGTTTTACACGCAGAATCCTAGAAAATGAGGGCGCTAATTTTTCACGCCGAAACAGAGAATTTAAGGGCGCTAATTTTTCACGCCGAAACAGAGAATTTGAGGGCGCTAATTTTATACGCCCAAACCGAGAAAATGAAGGCGCTAATTTTATACGATTAAACTGAGGAAACAACAACAACAGCAACAGCAACAACAGCAAAAACAACAATCTTCTAAGCGTCGTAAATTATTCGCTCGTTCCAGTATTTTTTTCATCAATCCAACTTCTAGTTAGGCAGGAATAAGTTGGTGTCATCATTCCTGCTTTTATTTCGGCAACAATTATTTTTCATCAATACAACTTCTATTCAATTAAAATTTATTGTTTATCAATGCAGCTTCAACGATGCTGGTTTTTTTCGGCTGGTAATAGGTCTGCTCAGTAATTTTCAAATATATAGTTACCAAGATGCTTATTGTGTTTTTCCTCTGGTTCCTTTGCCTCGATTCGATCACTACTATCTTACATGTGGAGCCTGTGTGCCAAACGCCAATGTACCGTACGCGAACGATATTATCACTGACACAAAGCTTCTTTTGTAGTCGCTAGGCGGCGCCACGTCACCATACTAGGCGATAATATCGAATAAATATTATCATTAAGGACACAAAAACGGGGAAACAACGGTAGTACATTGGATAATGGACAGGCGCGCAGACGAAGACGACCCAGGATCGAACCAGGTAAAAGGAAAAAAAAATAAAAAAACAAGGACAAGGACAAGGACAAGGACAAGGACAAGGACAAGGACAAGGACAAGGACAAGGACAAGGACAAGGACAAGGACAAGGACAAGGACAAGGACAAGGACAAGGACAAGGACAAGGACAAGGACAAGGACAAGGACAAGGACAAGGACAAGGACAAGGACAAGGACAAGGACAAGGACAAGGACAAGGACAAGGACAAGGACAAGGACAAGGACAAGGACAAGGACAAGGACAAGGACAAGGACAAGGACAAGGACAAGGACAAGGACAAGGACAAGGACAAGGACAAGGACAAGGACAAGGACAAGGACAAGGACAAGGACAAGGACAAGGACAAGGACAAGGACAAGGACAAGGACAAGGACAAGGACAAGGACAAGGACAAGGACAAGGACAAGGACAAGGACAAGGACAAGGACAAGGACAAGGACAAGGACAAGGACAAGGACAAGGACAAGGACAAGGACAAGGACAAGGACAAGGACAAGGACAAGGACAAGGACAAGGACAAGGACAAGGACAAGGACAAGGACAAGGACAAGGACAAGGACAAGGACAAGGACAAGGACAAGGACAAGGACAAGGACAAGGACAAGGACAAGGACAAGGACAAGGACAAGGACAAGGACAAGGACAAGGACAAGGACAAGGACAAGGACAAGGACAAGGACAAGGACAAGGACAAGGACAAGGACAAGGACAAGGACAAGGACAAGGACAAGGACAAGGACAAGGACAAGGACAAGGACAAGGACAAGGACAAGGACAAGGACAAGGACAAGGACAAGGACAAGGACAAGGACAAGGACAAGGACAAGGACAAGGACAAGGACAAGGACAAGGACAAGGACAAGGACAAGGACAAGGACAAGGACAAGGACAAGGACAAGGACAAGGACAAGGACAAGGACAAGGACAAGGACAAGGACAAGGACAAGGACAAGGACAAGGACAAGGACAAGGACAAGGACAAGGACAAGGACAAGGACAAGGACAAGGACAAGGACAAGGACAAGGACAAGGACAAGGACAAGGACAAGGACAAGGACAAGGACAAGGACAAGGACAAGGACAAGGACAAGGACAAGGACAAGGACAAGGACAAGGACAAGGACAAGGACAAGGACAAGGACAAGGACAAGGACAAGGACAAGGACAAGGACAAGGCGCTCTCGCCGAGGGGAGGAGCGAGAGCGAGGAGCAAGAGCAAGTTGCTCTTGCACCCGCTCTCGCCGAGGGGAGGAGCGAGAGCGAGGAGCAAGAGCAAGTTGCTCTTGCACCCGCTCTCGCCGAGGGGAGGAGCGAGAGCGAGGAGCAAGAGCAAGTTGCTCTTGCACCCGCTCTCGCCGAGGGGAGGAGCGAGAGCGAGGAGCAAGAGCAAGTTGCTCTTGCACCCGCTCTCGCCGAGGGGAGGAGCGAGAGCGAGGAGCAAGAGCAAGTTGCTCTTGCACCCGCTCTCGCCGAGGGGAGGAGCGAGAGCGAGGAGCAAGAGCAAGTTGCTCTTGCACCCGCTCTCGCCGAGGGGAGGAGCGAGAGCGAGGAGCAAGAGCAAGTTGCTCTTGCACCCGCTCTCGCCGAGGGGAGGAGCGAGAGCGAGGAGCAAGAGCAAGTTGCTCTTGCACCCGCTCTCGCCGAGGGGAGGAGCGAGAGCGAGGAGCAAGAGCAAGTTGCTCTTGCACCCGCTCTCGCCGAGGGGAGGAGCGAGAGCGAGGAGCAAGAGCAACGTTAAAAATTAAAACAAAAGTAAAATTGTAAAAAGTAAAAATGCAAAAATTTAAATAATCAAAAATGAAATTGAAAGATTATATGAAAGGAAGGCGGTGAATGAAATTAAGCGAGGAGCAAGAGCAAGTTTTACACGCAGAATCCTAGAAAATGAGGGCGCTAATTTTTCACGCCGAAACAGAGAATTTAAGGGCGCTAATTTTTCACGCCGAAACAGAGAATTTGAGGGCGCTAATTTTATACGCCCAAACCGAGAAAATGAAGGCGCTAATTTTATACGATTAAACTGAGGAAACAACAACAACAGCAACAGCAACAACAGCAAAAACAACAATCTTCTAAGCGTCGTAAATTATTCGCTCGTTCCAGTATTTTTTTCATCAATCCAACTTCTAGTTAGGCAGGAATAAGTTGGTGTCATCATTCCTGCTTTTATTTCGGCAACAATTATTTTTCATCAATACAACTTCTATTCAATTAAAATTTATTGTTTATCAATGCAGCTTCAACGATGCTGGTTTTTTTCGGCTGGTAATAGGTCTGCTCAGTAATTTTCAAATATATAGTTACCAAGATGCTTATTGTGTTTTTCCTCTGGTTCCTTTGCCTCGATTCGATCACTGACACAAAGCTTCTTTTGTAGTCGCTAGGCGGCGCCACGTCACCATACTAGGCGATAATATCGAATAAATATTATCATTAAGGACACAAAAACGGGGAAACAACGGTAGTACATTGGATAATGGACAGGCGCGCAGACGAAGACGACCCAGGAACGAACAAGGACAAGGACAAGGACAAGGACAAGGACAAGGACAAGGACAAGGACAAGGACAAGGACAAGGACAAGGACAAGGACAAGGACAAGGACAAGGACAAGGACAAGGACAAGGACAAGGACAAGGACAAGGACAAGGACAAGGACAAGGACAAGGACAAGGACAAGGACAAGGACAAGGACAAGGACAAGGACAAGGACAAGGACAAGGACAAGGACAAGGACAAGGACAAGGACAAGGACAAGGACAAGGACAAGGACAACGACAAGGACAAGGACAAGGACAAGGACAAGGACAAGGACAAGGACAAGGACAAGGACAAGGACAAGGACAAGGACAAGGACAAGGACAAGGACAAGGACAAGGACAAGGACAAGGACAAGGACAAGGACAAGGACAAGGACAAGGACAAGGACAAGGACAAGGACAAGGACAAGGACAAGGACAAGGACAAGGACAAGGACAAGGACAAGGACAAGGACAAGGACAAGGACAAGGACAAGGACAAGGACAAGGACAAGGACAAGGACAAGGACAAGGACAAGGACAAGGACAAGGACAAGGACAAGGACAAGGACAAGGACAAGGACAAGGACAAGGACAAGGACAAGGACAAGGACAAGGACAAGGACAAGGACAAGGACAAGGACAAGGACAAGGACAAGGACAAGGACAAGGACAAGGACAAGGACAAGGACAAGGACAAGGACAAGGACAAGGACAAGGACAAGGACAAGGACAAGGACAAGGACAAGGACAAGGACAAGGACAAGGACAAGGACAAGGACAAGGACAAGGACAAGGACAAGGACAAGGACAAGGACAAGGACAAGGACAAGGACAAGGACAAGGACAAGGACAAGGACAAGGACAAGGACAAGGACAAGGACAAGGACAAGGACAAGGACAAGGACAAGGACAAGGACAAGGACAAGGACAAGGACAAGGACAAGGACAAGGACAAGGACAAGGACAAGGACAAGGACAAGGACAAGGACAAGGACAAGGACAAGGACAAGGACAAGGACAAGGACAAGGACAAGGACAAGGACAAGGACAAGGACAAGGACAAGGACAAGGACAAGGACAAGGACAAGGACAAGGACAAGGACAAGGACAAGGACAAGGACAAGGACAAGGACAAGGACAAGGACAAGGACAAGGACAAGGACAAGGACAAGGACAAGGACAAGGACAAGGACAAGGACAAGGACAAGGACAAGGACAAGGACAAGGACAAGGACAAGGACAAGGACAAGGACAAGGCGCTCTCGCCGAGGGGAGGAGCGAGAGCGAGGAGCAAGAGCAAGTTGCTCTTGCACCCGCTCTCGCCGAGGGGAGGAGCGAGAGCGAGGAGCAAGAGCAAGTTGCTCTTGCACCCGCTCTCGCCGAGGGGAGGAGCGAGAGCGAGGAGCAAGAGCAAGTTGCTCTTGCACCCGCTCTCGCCGAGGGGAGGAGCGAGAGCGAGGAGCAAGAGCAAGTTGCTCTTGCACCCGCTCTCGCCGAGGGGAGGAGCGAGAGCGAGGAGCAAGAGCAAGTTGCTCTTGCACCCGCTCTCGCCGAGGGGAGGAGCGAGAGCGAGGAGCAAGAGCAAGTTGCTCTTGCACCCGCTCTCGCCGAGGGGAGGAGCGAGAGCGAGGAGCAAGAGCAAGTTGCTCTTGCACCCGCTCTCGCCGAGGGGAGGAGCGAGAGCGAGGAGCAAGAGCAAGTTGCTCTTGCACCCGCTCTCGCCGAGGGGAGGAGCGAGAGCGAGGAGCAAGAGCAAGTTGCTCTTGCACCCGCTCTCGCCGAGGGGAGGAGCGAGAGCGAGGAGCAAGAGCAAGTTGCTCTTGCACCCGCTCTCGCCGAGGGGAGGAGCGAGAGCGAGGAGCAAGAGCAAGTTGCTCTTGCACCCGCTCTCGCCGAGGGGAGGAGCGAGAGCGAGGAGCAAGAGCAACGTTAAAAATTAAAACAAAAGTAAAATTGTAAAAAGTAAAAATGCAAAAATTTAAATAATCAAAAATGAAATTGAAAGATTATATGAAAGGAAGGCGGTGAATGAAATTAAGCGAGGAGCAAGAGCAAGTTTTACACGCAGAATCCTAGAAAATGAGGGCGCTAATTTTTCACGCCGAAACAGAGAATTTAAGGGCGCTAATTTTTCACGCCGAAACAGAGAATTTGAGGGCGCTAATTTTATACGCCCAAACCGAGAAAATGAAGGCGCTAATTTTATTCGATTAAACTGAGGAAACAACAACAACAGCAACAGCAACAACAGCAAAAACAACAATCTTCTAAGCGTCGTAAATTATTCGCTCGTTCCAGTATTTTTTTCATCAATCCAACTTCTAGTTAGGCAGGAATAAGTTGGTGTCATCATTCCTGCTTTTATTTCGGCAACAATTATTTTTCATCAATACAACTTCTATTCAATTAAAATTTATTGTTTATCAATGCAGCTTCAACGATGCTGGTTTTTTTCGGCTGGTAATAGGTCTGCTCAGTAATTTTCAAATATATAGTTACCAAGATGCTTATTGTGTTTTTCCTCTGGTTCCTTTGCCTCGATTCGATCACTACTATCTTACATGTGGAGCCTGTGTGCCAAACGCCAATGTACCGTACGCGAACGATATTATCACTGACACAAAGCTTCTTTTGTAGTCGCTAGGCGGCGCCACGTCACCATACTAGGCGATAATATCGAATAAATAATATCATTAAGGACACAAAAACGGGGAAACAACGGTAGTACATTGGATAATGGACAGGCGCGCAGACGAAGAGGACCCAGGATCGAACCAGGTAAAAGGACAAGGACAAGGACAAGGACAAGGACAAGGACAAGGACAAGGACAAGGACAAGGACAAGGACAAGGACAAGGACAAGGACAAGGACAAGGACAAGGACAAGGACAAGGACAAGGACAAGGACAAGGACAAGGACAAGGACAAGGATAAGGACAAGGACAAGGACAAGGACAAGGACAAGGACAAGGACAAGGACAAGGACAAGGACAAGGACAAGGACAAGGACAAGGACAAGGACAAGGACAAGGACAAGGACAAGGACAAGGACAAGGACAAGGACAAGGACAAGGACAAGGACAAGGACAAGGACAAGGACAAGGACAAGGACAAGGACAAGGACAAGGACAAGGACAAGGACAAGGACAAGGACAAGGACAAGGACAAGGACAAGGACAAGGACAAGGACAAGGACAAGGACAAGGACAAGGACAAGGACAAGGACAAGGACAAGGACAAGGACAAGGACAAGGACAAGGACAAGGACAAGGACAAGGACAAGGACAAGGACAAGGACAAGGACAAGGACAAGGACAAGGACAAGGACAAGGACAAGGACAAGGACAAGGACAAGGACAAGGACAAGGACAAGGACAAGGACAAGGACAAGGACAAGGACAAGGACAAGGACAAGGACAAGGACAAGGACAAGGACAAGGACAAGGACAAGGACAAGGACAAGGACAAGGACAAGGACAAGGACAAGGACAAGGACAAGGACAAGGACAAGGACAAGGACAAGGACAAGGACAAGGACAAGGACAAGGACAAGGACAAGGACAAGGACAAGGACAAGGACAAGGACAAGGACAAGGACAAGGACAAGGACAAGGACAAGGACAAGGACAAGGACAAGGACAAGGACAAGGACAAGGACAAGGACAAGGACAAGGACAAGGACAAGGACAAGGACAAGGACAAGGACAAGGACAAGGACAAGGACAAGGACAAGGACAAGGACAAGGACAAGGACAAGGACAAGGACAAGGACAAGGACAAGGACAAGGACAAGGACAAGGACAAGGACAAGGACAAGGACAAGGACAAGGACAAGGACAAGGACAAGGACAAGGACAAGGACAAGGACAAGGACAAGGACAAGGACAAGGACAAGGACAAGGACAAGGACAAGGACAAGGACAAGGACAAGGACAAGGACAAGGACAAGGACAAGGACAAGGACAAGGACAAGGACAAGGACAAGGACAAGGACAAGGACAAGGACAAGGACAAGGCGCTCTCGCCGAGGGGAGGAGCGAGAGCGAGGAGCAAGAGCAAGTTGCTCTTGCACCCGCTCTCGCCGAGGGGAGGAGCGAGAGCGAGGAGCAAGAGCAAGTTGCTCTTGCACCCGCTCTCGCCGAGGGGAGGAGCGAGAGCGAGGAGCAAGAGCAAGTTGCTCTTGCACCCGCTCTCGCCGAGGGGAGGAGCGAGAGCGAGGAGCAAGAGCAAGTTGCTCTTGCACCCGCTCTCGCCGAGGGGAGGAGCGAGAGCGAGGAGCAAGAGCAAGTTGCTCTTGCACCCGCTCTCGCCGAGGGGAGGAGCGAGAGCGAGGAGCAAGAGCAAGTTGCTCTTGCACCCGCTCTCGCCGAGGGGAGGAGCGAGAGCGAGGAGCAAGAGCAAGTTGCTCTTGCACCCGCTCTCGCCGAGGGGAGGAGCGAGAGCGAGGAGCAAGAGCAAGTTGCTCTTGCACCCGCTCTCGCCGAGGGCAGGAGCGCGAGCGAGGAGCAAGAGCAAGTTGCTCTTGCACCCGCTCTCGCCGAGGGCAGGAGCGAGAGCGAGGAGCAAGAGCAAGTTGCTCTTGCACCCGCTCTCGCCGAGGGCAGGAGCGAGAGCGAGGAGCAAGAGCAAGTTGCTCTTGCACCCGCTCTCGCCGAGGGGAGGAGCGAGAGCGAGGAGCAAGAGCAAGTTGCTCTTGCACCCGCTCTCGCCGAGGGGAGGAGCGAGAGCGAGGAGCAAGAGCAAGTTGCTCTTGCACCCGCTCTCGCCGAGGGGAGGAGCGAGAGCGAGGAGCAAGAGCAAGTTGCTCTTGCACCCGCTCTCGCCGAGGGGAGGAGCGAGAGCGAGGAGCAAGAGCAAGTTGCTCTTGCACCCGCTCTCGCCGAGGGGAGGAGCGAGAGCGAGGAGCAAGAGCAAGTTGCTCTTGCACCCGCTCTCGCCGAGGGGAGGAGCGAGAGCGAGGAGCAAGAGCAAGTTGCTCTTGCACCCGCTCTCGCCGAGGGGAGGAGCGAGAGCGAGGAGCAAGAGCAAGTTGCTCTTGCACCCGCTCTCGCCGAGGGGAGGAGCGAGAGCGAGGAGCAAGAGCAACGTTAAAAATTAAAACAAAAGTAAAATTGTAAAAAGTAAAAATGCAAAAATTTAAATAATCAAAAATGAAATTGAAAGATTATATGAAAGGAAGGCGGTGAATGAAATTAAGCGAGGAGCAAGAGCAAGTTTTACACGCAGAATCCTAGAAAATGAGGGCGCTAATTTTTCACGCCGAAACAGAGAATTTAAGGGCGCTAATTTTTCACGCCGAAACAGAGAATTTGAGGGCGCTAATTTTATACGCCCAAACCGAGAAAATGAAGGCGCTAATTTTATACGATTAAACTGAGGAAACAACAACAACAGCAACAGCAACAACAGCAAAAACAACAATCTTCTAAGCGTCGTAAATTATTCGCTCGTTCCAGTATTTTTTTCATCAATCCAACTTCTAGTTAGGCAGGAATAAGTTGGTGTCATCATTCCTGCTTTTATTTCGGCAACAATTATTTTTCATCAATACAACTTCTATTCAATTAAAATTTATTGTTTATCAATGCAGCTTCAACGATGCTGGTTTTTTTCGGCTGGTAATAGGTCTGCTCAGTAATTTTCAAATATATAGTTACCAAGATGCTTATTGTGTTTTTCCTCTGGTTCCTTTGCCTCGATTCGATCACTACTATCTTACATGTGGAGCCTGTGTGCCAAACGCCAATGTACCGTACGCGAACGATATTATCACTGACACAAAGCTTCTTTTGTAGTCGCTAGGCGGCGCCACGTCACCATACTAGGCGATAATATCGAATAAATATTATCATTAAGGACACAAAAACGGGGAAACAACGGTAGTACATTGGATAATGGACAGGCGCGCAGACGAAGAGGACCCAGGATCGAACCAGGTAAAAGGAAAAAAAAAAAGAAAAGGACAAGGACAAGGACAAGGACAAGGACAAGGACAAGGACAAGGACAAGGACAAGGACAAGGACAAGGACAAGGACAAGGACAAGGACAAGGACAAGGACAAGGACAAGGACAAGGACAAGGACAAGGACAAGGACAAGGACAAGGACAAGGACAAGGACAAGGACAAGGACAAGGACAAGGACAAGGACAAGGACAAGGACAAGGACAAGGACAAGGACAAGGACAAGGACAAGGACAAGGACAAGGACAAGGACAAGGACAAGGACAAGGACAAGGACAAGGACAAGGACAAGGACAAGGACAAGGACAAGGACAAGGACAAGGACAAGGACAAGGACAAGGACAAGGACAAGGACAAGGACAAGGACAAGGACAAGGACAAGGACAAGGACAAGGACAAGGACAAGGACAAGGACAAGGACAAGGACAAGGACAAGGACAAGGACAAGGACAAGGACAAGGACAAGGACAAGGACAAGGACAAGGACAAGGACAAGGACAAGGACAAGGACAAGGACAAGGACAAGGACAAGGACAAGGACAAGGACAAGGACAAGGACAAGGACAAGGACAAGGACAAGGACAAGGACAAGGACAAGGACAAGGACAAGGACAAGGACAAGGACAAGGACAAGGACAAGGACAAGGACAAGGACAAGGACAAGGACAAGGACAAGGACAAGGACAAGGACAAGGACAAGGACAAGGACAAGGACAAGGACAAGGACAAGGACAAGGACAAGGACAAGGACAAGGACAAGGACAAGGACAAGGACAAGGACAAGGACAAGGACAAGGACAAGGACAAGGACAAGGACAAGGACAAGGACAAGGACAAGGACAAGGACAAGGACAAGGACAAGGACAAGGACAAGGACAAGGACAAGGACAAGGACAAGGACAAGGACAAGGACAAGGACAAGGACAAGGACAAGGACAAGGACAAGGACAAGGACAAGGACAAGGACAAGGACAAGGACAAGGACAAGGACAAGGACAAGGACAAGGACAAGGACAAGGACAAGGACAAGGACAAGGACAAGGACAAGGACAAGGACAAGGACAAGGACAAGGACAAGGACAAGGACAAGGACAAGGACAAGGACAAGGACAAGGACAAGGACAAGGACAAGGACAAGGACAAGGACAAGGACAAGGACAAGGACAAGGACAAGGACAAGGACAAGGACAAGGACAAGGACAAGGACAAGGACAAGGACAAGGACAAGGCGCTCTCGCCGAGGGGAGGAGCGAGAGCGAGGAGCAAGAGCAAGTTGCTCTTGCACCCGCTCTCGCCGAGGGGAGGAGCGAGAGCGAGGAGCAAGAGCAAGTTGCTCTTGCACCCGCTCTCGCCGAGGGGAGGAGCGAGAGCGAGGAGCAAGAGCAAGTTGCTCTTGCACCCGCTCTCGCCGAGGGGAGGAGCGAGAGCGAGGAGCAAGAGCAAGTTGCTCTTGCACCCGCTCTCGCCGAGGGGAGGAGCGAGAGCGAGGAGCAAGAGCAAGTTGCTCTTGCACCCGCTCTCGCCGAGGGGAGGAGCGAGAGCGAGGAGCAAGAGCAAGTTGCTCTTGCACCCGCTCTCGCCGAGGGGAGGAGCGAGAGCGAGGAGCAAGAGCAAGTTGCTCTTGCACCCGCTCTCGCCGAGGGGAGGAGCGAGAGCGAGGAGCAAGAGCAAGTTGCTCTTGCACCCGCTCTCGCCGAGGGGAGGAGCGAGAGCGAGGAGCAAGAGCAACGTTAAAAATTAAAACAAAAGTAAAATTGTAAAAAGTAAAAATGCAAAAATTTAAATAATCAAAAATGAAATTGAAAGATTATATAAAAGGAAGGCGGTGAATGAAATTAAGCGAGGAGCAAGAGCAAGTTTTACACGCAGAATCCTAGAAAATGAGGGCGCTAATTTTTCACGCCGAAACAGAGAATTTAAGGGCGCTAATTTTTCACGCCGAAACAGAGAATTTGAGGGCGCTAATTTTATACGCCCAAACCGAGAAAATGAAGGCGCTAATTTTATACGATTAAACTGAGGAAACAACAACAACAGCAACAGCAACAACAGCAAAAACAACAATCTTCTAAGCGTCGTAAATTATTCGCTCGTTCCAGTATTTTTTTCATCAATCCAACTTCTAGTTAGGCAGGAATAAGTTGGTGTCATCATTCCTGCTTTTATTTCGGCAACAATTATTTTTCATCAATACAACTTCTATTCAATTAAAATTTATTGTTTATCAATGCAGCTTCAACGATGCTGGTTTTTTTCGGCTGGTAATAGGTCTGCTCAGTAATTTTCAAATATATAGTTACCAAGATGCTTATTGTGTTTTTCCTCTGGTTCCTTTGCCTCGATTCGATCACTACTATCTTACATGTGGAGCCTGTGTGCCAAACGCCAATGTACCGTACGCGAACGATATTATCACTGACACAAAGCTTCTTTTGTAGTCGCTAGGCGGCGCCACGTCACCATACTAGGCGATAATATCGAATAAATATTATCATTAAGGACACAAAAACGGGGAAACAACGGTAGTACATTGGATAATGGACAGGCGCGCAGACGAAGAGGACCCAGGATCGAACCAGGTAAAAGGGAAAAAAAATAAAAAAACAAGGACAAGGACAAGGACAAGGACAAGGACAAGGCGCTCTCGCCGAGGGGAGGAGCGAGAGCGAGGAGCAAGAGCAAGTTGCTCTTGCACCCGCTCTCGCCGAGGGGAGGAGCGAGAGCGAGGAGCAAGAGCAAGTTGCTCTTGCACCCGCTCTCGCCGAGGGGAGGAGCGAGAGCGAGGAGCAAGAGCAAGTTGCTCTTGCACCCGCTCTCGCCGAGGGGAGGAGCGAGAGCGAGGAGCAAGAGCAAGTTGCTCTTGCACCCGCTCTCGCCGAGGGGAGGAGCGAGAGCGAGGAGCAAGAGCAAGTTGCTCTTGCACCCGCTCTCGCCGAGGGGAGGAGCGAGAGCGAGGAGCAAGAGCAAGTTGCTCTTGCACCCGCTCTCGCCGAGGGGAGGAGCGAGAGCGAGGAGCAAGAGCAAGTTGCTCTTGCACCCGCTCTCGCCGAGGGGAGGAGCGAGAGCGAGGAGCAAGAGCAAGTTGCTCTTGCACCCGCTCTCGCCGAGGGGAGGAGCGAGAGCGAGGAGCAAGAGCAAGTTGCTCTTGCACCCGCTCTCGCCGAGGGGAGGAGCGAGAGCGAGGAGCAAGAGCAAGTTGCTCTTGCACCCGCTCTCGCCGAGGGGAGGAGCGAGAGCGAGGAGCAAGAGCAAGTTGCTCTTGCACCCGCTCTCGCCGAGGGGAGGAGCGAGAGCGAGGAGCAAGAGCAACGTTAAAAATTAAAACAAAAGTAAAATTGTAAAAAGTAAAAATGCAAAAATTTAAATAATCAAAAATGAAATTGAAAGATTATATAAAAGGAAGGCGGTGAATGAAATTAAGCGAGGAGCAAGAGCAAGTTTTACACGCAGAATCCTAGAAAATGAGGGCGCTAATTTTTCACGCCGAAACAGAGAATTTAAGGGCGCTAATTTTTCACGCCGAAACAGAGAATTTGAGGGCGCTAATTTTATACGCCCAAACCGAGAAAATGAAGGCGCTAATTTTATACGATTAAACTGAGGAAACAACAACAACAGCAACAGCAACAACAGCAAAAACAACAATCTTCTAAGCGTCGTAAATTATTCGCTCGTTCCAGTATTTTTTTCATCAATCCAACTTCTAGTTAGGCAGGAATAAGTTGGTGTCATCATTCCTGCTTTTATTTCGGCAACAATTATTTTTCATCAATACAACTTCTATTCAATTAAAATTTATTGTTTATCAATGCAGCTTCAACGATGCTGGTTTTTTTCGGCTGGTAATAGGTCTGCTCAGTAATTTTCAAATATATAGTTACCAAGATGCTTATTGTGTTTTTCCTCTGGTTCCTTTGCCTCGATTCGATCACTACTATCTTACATGTGGAGCCTGTGTGCCAAACGCCAATGTACCGTACGCGAACGATATTATCACTGACACAAAGCTTCTTTTGTAGTCGCTAGGCGGCGCCACGTCACCATACTAGGCGATAATATCGAATAAATATTATCATTAAGGACACAAAAACGGGGAAACAACGGTAGTACATTGGATAATGGACAGGCGCGCAGACGAAGAGGACCCAGGATCGAACCAGGTAAAAGGAAAAAAAAATAAAAAAACAAGGACAAGGACAAGGACAAGGACAAGGACAAGGCGCTCTCGCCGAGGGGAGGAGCGAGAGCGAGGAGCAAGAGCAAGTTGCTCTTGCACCCGCTCTCGCCGAGGGGAGGAGCGAGAGCGAGGAGCAAGAGCAAGTTGCGCTTGCACCCGCTCTCGCCGAGGGGAGGAGCGAGAGCGAGGAGCAAGAGCAAGTTGCTCTTGCACCCGCTCTCGCCGAGGGGAGGAGCGAGAGCGAGGAGCAAGAGCAAGTTGCTCTTGCACCCGCTCTCGCCGAGGGGAGGAGCGAGAGCGAGGAGCAAGAGCAAGTTGCTCTTGCACCCGCTCTCGCCGAGGGGAGGAGCGAGAGCGAGGAGCAAGAGCAAGTTGCTCTTGCACCCGCTCTCGCCGAGGGGAGGAGCGAGAGCGAGGAGCAAGAGCAAGTTGCTCTTGCACCCGCTCTCGCCGAGGGGAGGAGCGAGAGCGAGGAGCAAGAGCAAGTTGCTCTTGCACCCGCTCTCGCCGAGGGGAGGAGCGAGAGCGAGGAGCAAGAGCAAGTTGCTCTTGCACCCGCTCTCGCCGAGGGGAGGAGCGAGAGCGAGGAGCAAGAGCAAGTTGCTCTTGCACCCGCTCTCGCCGAGGGGAGGAGCGAGAGCGAGGAGCAAGAGCAAGTTGCTCTTGCACCCGCTCTCGCCGAGGGGAGGAGCGAGAGCGAGGAGCAAGAGCAACGTTAAAAATTAAAACAAAAGTAAAATTGTAAAAAGTAAAAATGCAAAAATTTAAATAATCAAAAATGAAATTGAAAGATTATATAAAAGGAAGGCGGTGAATGAAATTAAGCGAGGAGCAAGAGCAAGTTTTACACGCAGAATCCTAGAAAATGAGGGCGCTAATTTTTCACGCCGAAACAGAGAATTTAAGGGCGCTAATTTTTCACGCCGAAACAGAGAATTTGAGGGCGCTAATTTTATACGCCCAAACCGAGAAAATGAAGGCGCTAATTTTATACGATTAAACTGAGGAAACAACAACAACAGCAACAGCAACAACAGCAAAAACAACAATCTTCTAAGCGTCGTAAATTATTCGCTCGTTCCAGTATTTTTTTCATCAATCCAACTTCTAGTTAGGCAGGAATAAGTTGGTGTCATCATTCCTGCTTTTATTTCGGCAACAATTATTTTTCATCAATACAACTTCTATTCAATTAAAATTTATTGTTTATCAATGCAGCTTCAACGATGCTGGTTTTTTTCGGCTGGTAATAGGTCTGCTCAGTAATTTTCAAATATATAGTTACCAAGATGCTTATTGTGTTTTTCCTCTGGTTCCTTTGCCTCGATTCGATCACTACTATCTTACATGTGGAGCCTGTGTGCCAAACGCCAATGTACCGTACGCGAACGATATTATCACTGACACAAAGCTTCTTTTGTAGTCGCTAGGCGGCGCCACGTCACCATACTAGGCGATAATATCGAATAAATATTATCATTAAGGACACAAAAACGGGGAAACAACGGTAGTACATTGGATAATGGACAGGCGCGCAGACGAAGAGGACCCAGGATCGAACCAGGTAAAAGGAAAAAAAAATACAAAAACAAGGACAAGGACAAGGACAAGGACAAGGACAAGCACAAGGACAAGGACAAGGACAAGGACAAGGACAAGGACAAGGACAAGGACAAGGACAAGGACAAGGACAAGGACAAGGACAAGGACAAGGACAAGGACAAGGACAAGGACAAGGACAAGGACAAGGACAAGGACAAGGACAAGGACAAGGACAAGGACAAGGACAAGGACAAGGACAAGGACAAGGACAAGGACAAGGACAAGGACAAGGACAAGGACAAGGACAAGGACAAGGACAAGGACAAGGACAAGGACAAGGACAAGGACAAGGACAAGGACAAGGACAAGGACAAGGACAAGGACAAGGACAAGGACAAGGACAAGGACAAGGACAAGGACAAGGACAAGGACAAGGACAAGGACAAGGACAAGGACAAGGACAAGGACAAGGACAAGGACAAGGACAAGGACAAGGACAAGGACAAGGACAAGGACAAGGACAAGGACAAGGACAAGGACAAGGACAAGGACAAGGACAAGGACAAGGACAAGGACAAGGACAAGGACAAGGACAAGGACAAGGACAAGGACAAGGACAAGGACAAGGACAAGGACAAGGACAAGGACAAGGACAAGGACAAGGACAAGGACAAGGACAAGGACAAGGACAAGGACAAGGACAAGGACAAGGACAAGGACAAGGACAAGGACAAGGACAAGGACAAGGACAAGGACAAGGACAAGGACAAGGACAAGGACAAGGACAAGGACAAGGACAAGGACAAGGACAAGGACAAGGACAAGGACAAGGACAAGGACAAGGACAAGGACAAGGACAAGGACAAGGACAAGGACAAGGACAAGGACAAGGACAAGGACAAGGACAAGGACAAGGACAAGGACAAGGACAAGGACAAGGACAAGGACAAGGACAAGGACAAGGACAAGGACAAGGACAAGGACAAGGACAAGGACAAGGACAAGGACAAGGACAAGGACAAGGACAAGGACAAGGACAAGGACAAGGACAAGGACAAGGACAAGGACAAGGACAAGGACAAGGACAAGGACAAGGACAAGGACAAGGACAAGGACAAGGACAAGGACAAGGACAAGGACAAGGACAAGGACAAGGACAAGGACAAGGACAAGGACAAGGACAAGGACAAGGACAAGGACAAGGACAAGGACAAGGACAAGGACAAGGACAAGGACAAGGACAAGGACAAGGACAAGGACAAGGACAAGGACAAGGACAAGGACAAGGACAAGGACAAGGACAAGGACAAGGACAAGGACAAGGACAAGGACAAGGACAAGGACAAGGACAAGGACAAGGACAAGGACAAGGACAAGGACAAGGACAAGGCGCTCTCGCCGAGGGGAGGAGCGAGAGCGAGGAGCAAGAGCAAGTTGCTCTTGCACCCGCTCTCGCCGAGGGGAGGAGCGAGAGCGAGGAGCAAGAGCAAGTTGCTCTTGCACCCGCTCTCGCCGAGGGGAGGAGCGAGAGCGAGGAGCAAGAGCAAGTTGCTCTTGCACCCGCTCTCGCCGAGGGGAGGAGCGAGAGCGAGGAGCAAGAGCAAGTTGCTCTTGCACCCGCTCTCGCCGAGGGGAGGAGCGAGAGCGAGGAGCAAGAGCAAGTTGCTCTTGCACCCGCTCTCGCCGAGGGGAGGAGCGAGAGCGAGGAGCAAGAGCAACGTTAAAAATTAAAACAAAAGTAAAATTGTAAAAAGTAAAAATGCAAAAATTTAAATAATCAAAAATGAAATTGAAAGATTATATGAAAGGAAGGCGGTGAATGAAATTAAGCGAGGAGCAAGAGCAAGTTTTACACGCAGAATCCTAGAAAATGAGGGCGCTAATTTTTCACGCCGAAACAGAGAATTTAAGGGCGCTAATTTTTCACGCCGAAACAGAGAATTTGAGGGCGCTAATTTTATACGCCCAAACCGAGAAAATGAAGGCGCTAATTTTATACGATTAAACTGAGGAAACAACAACAACAGCAACAGCAACAACAGCAAAAACAACAATCTTCTAAGCGTCGTAAATTATTCGCTCGTTCCAGTATTTTTTTCATCAATCCAACTTCTAGTTAGGCAGGAATAAGTTGGTGTCATCATTCCTGCTTTTATTTCGGCAACAATTATTTTTCATCAATACAACTTCTATTCAATTAAAATTTATTGTTTATCAATGCAGCTTCAACGATGCTGGTTTTTTTCGGCTGGTAATAGGTCTGCTCAGTAATTTTCAAATATATAGTTACCAAGATGCTTATTGTGTTTTTCCTCTGGTTCCTTTGCCTCGATTCGATCACTACTATCTTACATGTGGAGCCTGTGTGCCAAACGCCAATGTACCGTACGCGAACGATATTATCACTGACACAAAGCTTCTTTTGTAGTCGCTAGGCGGCGCCACGTCACCATACTAGGCGATAATATCGAATAAATATTATCATTAAGGACACAAAAACGGGGAAACAACGGTAGTACATTGGATAATGGACAGGCGCGCAGACGAAGAGGACCCAGGATCGAACAAGGACAAGGACAAGGACAAGGACAAGGACAAGGACAAGGACAAGGACAAGGACAAGGACAAGGACAAGGACAAGGACAAGGACAAGGACAAGGACAAGGACAAGGACAAGGACAAGGACAAGGACAAGGACAAGGACAAGGACAAGGACAAGGACAAGGACAAGGACAAGGACAAGGACAAGGACAAGGACAAGGACAAGGACAAGGACAAGGACAAGGACAAGGACAAGGACAAGGACAAGGACAAGGACAAGGACAAGGACAAGGACAAGGACAAGGACAAGGACAAGGACAAGGACAAGGACAAGGACAAGGACAAGGACAAGGACAAGGACAAGGACAAGGACAAGGACAAGGACAAGGACAAGGACAAGGACAAGGACAAGGACAAGGACAAGGACAAGGACAAGGACAAGGACAAGGACAAGGACAAGGACAAGGACAAGGACAAGGACAAGGACAAGGACAAGGACAAGGACAAGGACAAGGACAAGGACAAGGACAAGGACAAGGACAAGGACAAGGACAAGGACAAGGACAAGGACAAGGACAAGGACAAGGACAAGGACAAGGACAAGGACAAGGACAAGGACAAGGACAAGGACAAGGACAAGGACAAGGACAAGGACAAGGACAAGGACAAGGACAAGGACAAGGACAAGGACAAGGACAAGGACAAGGACAAGGACAAGGACAAGGACAAGGACAAGGACAAGGACAAGGACAAGGACAAGGACAAGGACAAGGACAAGGACAAGGACAAGGACAAGGACAAGGACAAGGACAAGGACAAGGACAAGGACAAGGACAAGGACAAGGACAAGGACAAGGACAAGGACAAGGACAAGGACAAGGACAAGGACAAGGACAAGGACAAGGACAAGGACAAGGACAAGGACAAGGACAAGGACAAGGACAAGGACAAGGACAAGGACAAGGACAAGGACAAGGACAAGGACAAGGACAAGGACAAGGACAAGGACAAGGACAAGGACAAGGACAAGGACAAGGACAAGGACAAGGACAAGGACAAGGACAAGGACAAGGACAAGGACAAGGACAAGGACAAGGACAAGGACAAGGACAAGGACAAGGACAAGGACAAGGACAAGGACAAGGACAAGGACAAGGACAAGGACAAGGACAAGGACAAGGACAAGGACAAGGACAAGGACAAGGACAAGGACAAGGACAAGGACAAGGACAAGGACAAGGACAAGGACAAGGACAAGGACAAGGACAAGGACAAGGACAAGGACAAGGACAAGGACAAGGACAAGGACAAGGACAAGGACAAGGACAAGGACAAGGACAAGGACAAGGACAAGGACAAGGACAAGGACAAGGACAAGGCGCTCTCGCCGAGGGGAGGAGCGAGAGCGAGGAGCAAGAGCAAGTTGCTCTTGCACCCGCTCTCGCCGAGGGGAGGAGCGAGAGCGAGGAGCAAGAGCAAGTTGCTCTTGCACCCGCTCTCGCCGAGGGGAGGAGCGAGAGCGAGGAGCAAGAGCAAGTTGCTCTTGCACCCGCTCTCGCCGAGGGGAGGAGCGAGAGCGAGGAGCAAGAGCAAGTTGCTCTTGCACCCGCTCTCGCCGAGGGGAGGAGCGAGAGCGAGGAGCAAGAGCAACGTTAAAAATTAAAACAAAAGTAAAATTGTAAAAAGTAAAAATGCAAAAATTTAAATAATCAAAAATGAAATTGAAAGATTATATGAAAGGAAGGCGGTGAATGAAATTAAGCGAGGAGCAAGAGCAAGTTTTACACGCAGAATCCTAGAAAATGAGGGCGCTAATTTTTCACGCCGAAACAGAGAATTTAAGGGCGCTAATTTTTCACGCCGAAACAGAGAATTTGAGGGCGCTAATTTTATACGCCCAAACCGAGAAAATGAAGGCGCTAATTTTATACGATTAAACTGAGGAAACAACAACAACAGCAACAGCAACAACAGCAAAAACAACAATCTTCTAAGCGTCGTAAATTATTCGCTCGTTCCAGTATTTTTTTCATCAATCCAACTTCTAGTTAGGCAGGAATAAGTTGGTGTCATCATTCCTGCTTTTATTTCGGCAACAATTATTTTTCATCAATACAACTTCTATTCAATTAAAATTTATTGTTTATCAATGCAGCTTCAACGATGCTGGTTTTTTTCGGCTGGTAATAGGTCTGCTCAGTAATTTTCAAATATATAGTTACCAAGATGCTTATTGTGTTTTTCCTCTGGTTCCTTTGCCTCGATTCGATCACTACTATCTTACATGTGGAGCCTGTGTGCCAAACGCCAATGTACCGTACGCGAACGATATTATCACTGACACAAAGCTTCTTTTGTAGTCGCTAGGCGGCGCCACGTCACCATACTAGGCGATAATATCGAATAAATATTATCATTAAGGACACAAAAACGGGGAAACAACGGTAGTACATTGGATAATGGACAGGCGCGCAGACGAAGAGGACCCAGGATCGAACCAGGTAAAAGGAAAAAAAAATAAAAAAGGACAAGGACAAGGACAAGGACAAGGACAAGGACAAGGACAAGGACAAGGACAAGGACAAGGACAAGGACAAGGACAAGGACAAGGACAAGGACAAGGACAAGGACAAGGACAAGGACAAGGACAAGGACAAGGACAAGGACACCGAGGGGAGGAGCGAGAGCGAGGAGCAAGAGCAAGTTGCTCTTGCACCCGCTCTCGCCGAGGGGAGGAGCGAGAGCGAGGAGCAAGAGCAAGTTGCTCTTGCACCCGCTCTCGCCGAGGGGAGGAGCGAGAGCGAGGAGCAAGAGCAAGTTGCTCTTGCACCCGCTCTCGCCGAGGGGAGGAGCGAGAGCGAGGAGCAAGAGCAAGTTGCTCTTGCACCCGCTCTCGCCGAGGGGAGGAGCGAGAGCGAGGAGCAAGAGCAAGTTGCTCTTGCACCCGCTCTCGCCGAGGGGAGGAGCGAGAGCGAGGAGCAAGAGCAAGTTGCTCTTGCACCCGCTCTCGCCGAGGGGAGGAGCGAGAGCGAGGAGCAAGAGCAACGTTAAAAATTAAAACAAAAGTAAAATTGTAAAAAGTAAAAATGCAAAAATTTAAATAATCAAAAATGAAATTGAAAGATTATATGAAAGGAAGGCGGTGAATGAAATTAAGCGAGGAGCAAGAGCAAGTTTTACACGCAGAATCCTAGAAAATGAGGGCGCTAATTTTTCACGCCGAAACAGAGAATTTAAGGGCGCTAATTTTTCACGCCGAAACAGAGAATTTGAGGGCGCTAATTTTATACGCCCAAACCGAGAAAATGAAGGCGCTAATTTTATACGATTAAACTGAGGAAACAACAACAACAGCAACAGCAACAACAGCAAAAACAACAATCTTCTAAGCGTCGTAAATTATTCGCTCGTTCCAGTATTTTTTTCATCAATCCAACTTCTAGTTAGGCAGGAATAAGTTGGTGTCATCATTCCTGCTTTTATTTCGGCAACAATTATTTTTCATCAATACAACTTCTATTCAATTAAAATTTATTGTTTATCAATGCAGCTTCAACGATGCTGGTTTTTTTCGGCTGGTAATAGGTCTGCTCAGTAATTTTCAAATATATAGTTACCAAGATGCTTATTGTGTTTTTCCTCTGGTTCCTTTGCCTCGATTCGATCACTACTATCTTACATGTGGAGCCTGTGTGCCAAACGCCAATGTACCGTACGCGAACGATATTATCACTGACACAAAGCTTCTTTTGTAGTCGCTAGGCGGCGCCACGTCACCATACTAGGCGATAATATCGAATAAATATTATCATTAAGGACACAATGATGATGATGATGATGATGATGATGATGATGATGATGATGATGATGATGATGATGATGATGTCTACATGGGCGTCCACAGCGGGGCGCAATGGGGCGCAAGTGCGCCCCTCTGGATTTTTCGCATAGTTTGCACATAAATTTAGATTATTTTGTTGTGATTGTTACAACGCGATTTTCAATGTGATTATCGATTCCTTCTACAAGTTGAACCTATTTATCTTTCTTTGGGCGCAGAACGTATAGGTAGGCTATAGTATTCTCTCGTGGTAATATGGAAATTCAAACTGGTAATATGGAAATTCAAACTGGTAATATGGACATTCAAACTGGTAATATGGACATTCAAACTGGTAATATGGAAATTCAAACTGTCACCCATTAAATTTAGACCATGTGACAATTATTTAGAAGTTTGCGCCCCCCTAGAAAAATTCCTGCGGACGCCCATGGATGTCTATTATTTTTATTGCGCCATATTATAACACGGCACATGACACTACAATTGAGTCTAATAATTAAGCAAACACAAGAACACGACTCACTGCAAGTGAATTGCGTGTGAAGAGCTTGCTTAATGCTCAGGGTCAATACACAGCCTTCTGATGTGGATTCGAACCCTCGACCTTCCAACTCCATGGCATCGAATGCACACCGACTCTAAGGAGCTCCTTAATTTGTCCAAAAGACGCCAAAGTATTTATTGGTAAGTCTTGATAATGTGTTTATATTCTGCATAACTCCCTTGCTGGTTGCATGCACTCTGCCAGCGCCAGCCCCAATCCTGGACAAATGAGTAGGGCTAATGAACTGCAAAATATTCTACAATAACCAATGTATCGAAGTCATTTAGGCTACAGTAACTGACGAAACTATATGTCGCTGGCTAAAAAAGAGGATTGTCGTTAATTATTAGATTGAAATATTAGCAAAGATGGGACGCTAGACTTACATGTAGGCTACATGTAAGTGCTCGGTGAATAGAAATATATTATTGGCTTTGTAATGAATTAATACGCATCAATTACATCATTCAGTTGAGAGGAGATTTTAGTTTAAATAAAATAACAGATAACACGAGCAGGGGTCAAAAGCACATTCTTAATTTTCCACACTAGTCAATAATTATTCGTTGACGCCAGGATGCGACGCAGTGCCGTGCGGTGAGCAATTATACGATGACCCCATGCATGTGATTCAGTGGTCACTCTGTCCGTTGAGCGACGGCAGCTTGCAGCGTAAACGCCGCGTCGCTGCAGCTGGTCACTACTCGAATGAGCGGTCAGGTGGCGCCACGTACTGGACTCAAGTCGAGTTATATATCCGAAAAAATAATTAGGGGGACTATTTTTCTAAAACACTAAATGAGCACGAATCAAGAGGCTTTAAGGCTTTAAAGGTAAAATATTTGGGCGGACCAAAGTCAGGACCAACCTTAAATTTTTGGTCCGATTTATGTGAGTATGATACGGGATATGGCCAGTACAAGATGGAAACATAAGACTATATATATACATATATATATATAAATGTATATATATATAGGACTATCGTCTTCCAAGTGACTTTATTGACCTGGACAACGCCGGCTTCTTTCCCTGGTATATACTGCTGGCTGTGTTACATATTCTATTGACTTGGTATAGCAACGGATGTTCAGATATACGGCTTCCTCGTTACCATTCGTTTGCCTCAGATCGCTATCAAATGCCTTTGCTTGATTACTATCGATGCGCTCGGGTCGTGTGACACGTGTCCTACCGACCACTATATAAAGTTCACGTACCACAGCTAAGCTGCTCCTAAGCACAAGGCCTTTGTTGGGTCCACACGCAACACGCTGAGGAATACGTTGCAATAGGACACGGACCACCTTTGGACTATTATGGACAACCCCTTTGACTCAACACAGCGCTCGTGAATAAGCTGGTGCCCCACGCTTGGCTTTCGAGTAGCGCTTTAGAGGTTTGGAGATTACGATTACGATATCCTTCTGCGAAATTGTTCCAATACTGGAGATTAAGATACACTTGAAAGTTCGTGATATTACAAAGATGGCGACTACGTTGCCCGTATCAGCAGCTTTCACAGAAAACAAGACGGGAATCTCATGTAAGCTTATAGGAAGCGGATATTGCGGAAATCAAACAACTGCCACAACCATCCTCAACATTTACGAAAACTTTGCGTATTTGCGCGTCATAGCCGACTATATCTATATCGTCTCCAGTTCAATCATCACAGTTCTTTGTGTTGTTGGAAACTCACTGACCTTGATGGTCATGACCCGGAAAACGTTTCGTTTCAGTTCGGTGGCCGTGTATATGTCGGCAATGGCTACATCTGACACGCTGGCCATGATCATGGACGACCTGAACAATTGGATGGAGGCTGTTCCGAAGATCATGCTACTCGGGATGTCTAATGGTTTCTGTAAGTTCCACCGCTTCTTCTTCAGCGTGGCCTACACCTACTCGGCCTGGATCGTGACGTCCGTCTGCATTGAGCGTTTCATCGTCGTCTGTTTTCCTTTCAAAGCAAAACAGATCTGCAGTTACCGAAACACCGTAATTATCGTGTTGGTTCTGCCTGTTCCAATCTCCGCCATCCACCTGTACCGTCTGTGGGCTTGGTATGCGGATGGCAGAGATTGCATCATGGAATCCAGCTGGTTCGAATTCCAGTCGGATTTCGGTCCGTGGATCAGTGGATTCGCCTACTCGTATCTGCCCGTTGTTATCATGATCGTTCTGAATGCTGCCATCATTGGTAAGCTGACGATGGCTCGCAATCTTCGTAGCCACATGTCCGTAGACTCCAGTGCCAACGAGAAGAAGGAGATTCGCATCACTATTACGATTGTGGTCATCTGCATCTTTTATGTTATCATGACGGTCCCGCTTAGCATCTACTACACACTGGCCTTCAAATATGGAGAGGTTCGTTTATGGTAAATTGGTTAATTTTAATTTGTTATATTGTTAGATGTTAGCTGTTAATTCGTTGTACGCCTAATCGTTCTTTTATGCAAGAAACCTCGAGGAAGGTACAGAATGGGCATAGGCCTACAATAATTGTTATCCTACCTGACTCTACAATAGACTTTAGAATCGATTTGCGAAGATGAGAGGAGCAGGTGCAGAATTGATTTGTAGCGGATGCATCGCTAAAGTATTTTGCCGAATATCATAGGCGTAGGAGACGGGGTCCAGGGAAGGGGGCAAATGCCCCCCCAAATTTCGGGAAAGTCTGGTTTTTCGGGCAAGCAGTCCGGGAAAAGCAAAAAAATGTATAAAAAAATTTCGGAATTTCGACCGGACGACTAAAAAAAAAGGTCGTCAGATTTTTCGGGCGAAAAAAGTTACGGAAATTTTCGGGCAATTTCGACCGGACAACAAACAAAAAAGGTCCTCAGATTTTTCGGGCAAAAGTTTAGCTTTTGCCCCCCCCCCCCCACTCCTGAAATGTCCTCTACGCCTATGCCGAATATCAACTATGGATTAGGCCTGAAGCATTGAAAAACAGTTGCTGTCAGATCTGCACTTAGAGAAATGACGTTGCAGCTTACGATTTTCTTTTCAAATTCCTGTCCATAGGACTCAGGTAAACTCTAAATTAGTAAACATTTTCACCAAATTTAAGAGAAAATTTTCAGTGCACAGAGTGCATTAAGTCGTTTGCGTATTAAGGCGTTAGGAGCAGGAATAGGCTAACTGAAGGGGGTAGACCTATTCAAATGAGCCCTTAACCGACCGAGGGCATACGGTTTCCCCTAACATTTTCTGCACTTTAATATGAATGGTCGGTAATGTGTCAACCTTAAATGAATTCTATTTGCATGGCATACACAATACAGATAAGCCTAGGCGTAGCATATACATTTACATACCGGTATACACAATACCACATAATATAGGGTCTAATATTACATATTATTTTATTGATAAAATCACATAAAATATTTTTATATATAATATTATATATGATATTAAATATATGTTACATATTTTATCTATTGCGCCATTTCCGTTTGATTAATAGTGATGTATAAGATGCACTGCTATTTGAGTGGTTGTCGACTCATCTGAGAGAACAAAACCGTGGGGCCCTATGGGAAATTACGGTGATATATTAATATTATTGTAATAATATAATATAATATTATAATATAATAATATAATAATAATAATAATATAATAATAATAATAATAATAATAAATAATAGTAAAATGGTATAGACCTGGAAAGAGGTAGGCCCTAAATAGCTTATACATATGTAGTATTGCGATATCATATGTATTATTTGTTTGATTTGTTTCAGTTTATAAACACGAATCCCAAGTACTACATGGTGAGAACGATCGTCATCATGGTTTCCACGTCCAGCTACGCCACCAACTTCTTCCTCTACGTCGTGACGTCATCAGCATTCCGGAAGCAGCTACGGAAGCTGGTGTGTTGCTGCTGCCTCAGATATCAACCAGCAGGAAGCAGTCGTTGGGTCAAATCCGGATGGGGTGGGATGCACACCGGAGGTGGAGGAGGGAAAGCAGCCGGGGACTCCACCATCAGCATTGCCATCAGCAGCATCAGCACGACCAGGATGACGGATGTGATGGAGGATGAAGGAAGGTCGGTTGCTGAATCAGAGGCAAACGCATCAGCACCGATTTCGGAAAATTCGAGACTTTGAATGAAGCGAATAAACTACGACTTTATTGGTGAACTTTGAATCAGTTTCCCTTTATTTGCTGTTTAGAATAGTTTCTTGAGTTCAAGACGCTTTTAGGTTTTAAATAGGCTACGTGGGATATGCCTAGTAGGCTAATTTTTAGTTTTACACTGTATATAGTGCACGTTATATTTTCCAGTACTCTATTCGACATTTGTGCAATTATACGATTCTATTTAATGCGTAATTAGATTAGTTGATGAGGAAATTGTTCTTTTGACTGAGTTGTTTGTTACAAATCTATACCTTTTGTACAGAGATGTCGCTAATGTGGTAAATTGGCACCAGGCATTAATGTAGGCCTATGTAATTTTTCTCGTGCTCTGGAACTAATAGTTTACGCAGGGATGGACAGTAATGTAATTGAGTAATTGAAATTACTTTTCTCTAGTGATCTGCAATTTGTAATTCAATTGCATGTTACTGTGTGATTTTCCCCTTCCACAGCCTGCCTCTAACACGAATAATTAACAGCGCCGTTACAACCTATTGCCGTTTAGTCTTGATAGAACAGAAGCAAAATGCAACGGTAACATTGACGCTTTGACAACCAGAGGTACTAAAAGCCTCTGGAAAACGAATCCAACTCGTCGTAAAAGTGTTAAAACAGCTTTTATCCGCGTGTCATCTATGTTGTGATGGCAAAACATAGGCCTATTGAACTGAACTCTATTTAAAGGAGCGCTATATAAATTACTTAGATGGACATGTCTAAGACTAACATTTGTAATTTAAAGATTAATGAATGTAATGATGAGTGCCTCGTTATTTATTAATTATTATTTTTTCCATTTTGTCATGTAAACATTACTTGCACTAATCTTAATCCCAATGGCATTTACAATTCTGCAGTAAGAACACATGCTGCACAAATATTTTTCACTACAAAAATATACAGGACATATAAAGGCACTGACTACCTATGCAATACATGCATGCCCTAAAGTACGGTAGCCTCCGAATAAGTTGATATTGCTGTTCAGCTGTAGCGCTGGCAAATTGGGAAACCGCAAGCACTATAGTGTACACTGTAGATCGGCGGTTCCCAACCCGTGGCCCGCGGGCAAAAAGTGGCCTACGCGGCCTCCAAAAATGGTCCTCATCTCTAAAAGAACTTTCAAAAATATATTTATAAATTGACAATTTGGACAGGATAGAACATATAATTATTTTCTATTACAAATTATTTTTTTGACGTATTTAAATAACATCAAGCATTCTATTTTTAATCAACTCTAAGAATTTTATATGCTTTTAGTTAATTAAACTTTAGCCTTATGGTCTCATAATGTCCTTCAACTATGAAAAAGTGGCCCTCATGCCCTCCAACTTATAAAAAGTGGCCCTAAAGTGCAAAGAGGTTTGGAACTACTGGTGTAGATTGTAGACCCACCTGTTTGGCTGGACCAAGTCCGGGGATGAACTACGATTAGTATCAGTCTTTGCTGCATGGTGACGCAATATCGAGTATATCTTCTTCAACAACTGAGTTCCGAGCGACACTCGACTCCAAAAAAACAAAAACACCATCACATAAATTTCGCTGTTTCTAGGACACAAGAGTCATAGAGAAAAAATGGTCATTATAAATAATGGCTCAGAGGAAGCACTAGAAGTTAAGAAGATTATTCGAAGCGGCTTGGACGACATCAATTATTTTGCCATTCCCTCCTGTACGGCAACTGCATCGTCTATGTACTATAATTGTACTTGCTCTTTGTAAGCTTCAGATTTCAGGTGTGGTGTATGCTTGTATGTGCACTTGTTAATCGTTATAGCGCCCCTTCAAGCTCTACTCAAAGGCGCTCCCGACTGCAGAGCGGACACTGCATCGGAGTTTCACGCCGAAGCGCTGAGCAATTGCGAGTGAATTAAGGACTTGCCCAAGGACCCAACGCGGCGAATTGAGGTAGATTCGAACCTGCAACCACCCGACTGCAAGGCAAAGAACATACCTAAAAAAACACCACCGCGCCCCACATGTTAGACAGTTGGAGCTATGAGTTCGAGACCCACATAGGTCTAGGCCTACTGCGAGCCACAATAATTTTGTTTTTCATGTCCTATAGCCTACTTGACAAATCATCACGTTTAATTAACCATCGAGTTGCTCAATGGGTAAATTGGGTATAGGCTAAAATAAATAAGCAAAAGGGTAGATATTGGAATTCGTCCACTGCCTGCTCAAGGGCCAAGAAAAGGAGATGAGCGCCTCACCAACGGGCATTCGGCCCAAGGACGACTTTACTTAGACCTACTTTACTTTTTAATAATTCATCAAAGTAAGTAATAAATTACAGCACCGCATCAACGGAGAACAGATCATAACTCACTGTTATAATTATAATTACAAATTCATTTGATTTATTGAGAAAATAATCGGTCGTTATAGCGCGACAACTAACAACGCCAAGAGACGTTGGGATAAAGCCCAATAAACGTTTTTCCACAGCATTCGTGATAATTATCATAGACTTTTGTTCTTACTGGTTCTTAAAACAGTTGCTCATGCAAAGCAGATAATATTTACACGACTTGTCATTGGAGACGACAAGCATTTTCAATGACACGTGTCATCGCTATGTATCTAGGCGGAGTCTTAATGAGATTGCGGTTGTTGAGAGAACACCTCCTGCTCAACAAACCAATCAATATAGAGTGCTTCAATTAACGACGACGCACGCGAATCGCCATCTTGCGACGGCTATATAAACTAAAGTACATGTACTCGTCTCATTGATAATTTATCAAAAACGCAACAGAACGCTTTTCTTCAGAACTGTAGAGGCGACAGCTAGCCTACATCAGCCAGTGACTGGTTTAAGGTTTAGACAATGAGAAAAACTTCTACAGCTTATAAGGTAGGCCTACTCATTGATAATTTATCAAAGAAGCAACAGCAAGAACGATATTTTCTTCAAAACCGTTTAGTTCTATGGGCCTAGACAATAAGTGCGTTGAAATTGAGATAATACAAAATGGCGGTTTTCATGTTCGTGTCTAAGCTTATAAGATACTCGTCTCATTGATAATTCATCAAAGAAGCAACAGAACGAGCGCTTTTCTTCAGAACCGTTGAAGGTTAGACAATAAGTACGTTGAAATTGAGATAAAATAAAATGGCCGTTTCTATGTTCGTGTCAACCGCTTTCATTGAGAATCAAACGAGTTTCCTTTGTTCGTCGATGGAAAATGGAACTCGTGGAAACAAAACGACGACTCCTTTAACAACCGACCAGAGTAATTCAGATGAATTCTCCTATCTGCGCGTAATCGCCGGATACATCAACGTTGTTTCCAGTCCGATCATCACAATACTCGGCGTCGCTGGAAACCTGCTGACCCTGGCGATCATGACCAGCAAAGCGTTCCGGTCCACCTCGGTGGCTGTGTATCTGTCGGCGGTGGCCATTTCAGACAGCTTGGTCCTTATCCTGGATGTCTTTCAGAACTGGTTGGTTGTCGTTCCGATAATCGATCTGATGGGCATATCTGAAGCGTTCTGCAAGTTCCATCGTTTCCTGTTCAGCGTCGCCTACACCTACTCGGCCTGGATCGTGACGTCCGTCTGCATTGAGCGTTTCATCGTCGTCTGTTTTCCATTCAAAGCAAAACAGATCTGCAGTTACCGAAACACCGTAATTACCGTGTTGGTTCTGCCTGTTCCGATCTCCGCCGTCTATCTGTACAATCTGTGGGCTTGGTACTCCGACGGTAGCAACTGCATCCTGGTATCCAGCTGGTTTCAGTTCCAATCGGATATCGGTCCATGGATCAGTGGATTTGTCTATTCGTATCTGCCAGTGATACTCATGCTCATTCTGAACGCTGCCATCATAGGGAGGCTGTCGTTGGCGCGCAGTCGACGAAGACACATGGCCATAGAGGCCAGCGCTAACGAGAAAAAGGAAATTCGCATCACGATGACGATTGTGTTGATCAGCATCCTCTACGTCATCATGACGGTCCCTCTTAGCATCTACTACACACTGGCTTTCAAGTTCGACCAGGTAGGAATAAACAGCGATTAGCATTAAGAGCTTTAGTCACATTTTCTTGCCAGCGTTAGGCTACGCCTTCGAACTTACCAACCTGAATTATTCTTACAGACGTATTTCTTATGATGAAAAGCTTTGTCGGCTGTTCGCAGCTGTACTTAAGGACACAGGTCATGTTTGCAGCTGTATTTAGCGACAAAGGTCATGCTCTCCGCAAGTTCTTCTCTTATGGGCACACTGGAAATTAGAATACGCGCCCCTGGTCTCATCCATTTGCACGTGTACCACTTTAAGCATATAAGCTTACATCATAATATTATCACGAATTCTGTTCAAAGTATATCAATATTCAATAAGCATTATCCGCTCATTTCTTGGCGCTTGATAATAGTCGCTAGTAGGGTGAATATGGTGTTTCTCGATCGGTTAAGTATTATTACTAACTAGTAATAAATTAGTAATTAGTTAAGTATTATTAATAATTAGTTAAGGTAACTAGTTAAGGTAATTAGGTCATATTAATTAGGGTAATTAACCTATTATAGTAATTAGTATATTAACTAGTATAGTAATTAGGTAATTATATTAGTAATAGTAATTAGTTAACCCTAACTAGCAGCGGCACAGGGGCCCGCGCGCCCTGGGAATGCGTCATCGGTAGCGGCAGCCAAAATGCATAAAAAACTGCAATCAGTTATCAAAACACAAAGGAATAATGATGTAATCCACTGCCAGAACACAAAGGAAAGAAGTTCCAAAAACCCCGGACCTGACAGAACACAAAGGACTGGGCTTTTCAAAACACCGCGGCGGACGGAACACTTAACTGGAGTGGGGTGCTCTTCCCCTATAACTGTATTTTCAAAACACCGCAGCGGAGAGAACACTTAACTGGAGTGGGGCATTGTTCTAGGAACTACCCTATAATTATAGTCCTTTTGATGTAAAGGCCTTTGCGTGCACATTCCTGTCTGCCTGTCTGTCTGTCTGTCTGTCTGCCTGTCTGTCTGTCTGTCTGCCTGTCTGTCTGTCTGTCTGTCTGTCTGTCTGTCTGTCTGTCTGTCTGTCTGTCTGTCTGTGTGACTTACTTGTACGTCAAAAATAATTATAGACATTGAAAAATAAATTTTTATTTCTTCACAGGGTCCCATAGCCCCCAAATAGTCCACGCCGGTAGAGTGCAATAAATTATTACGTTCACTGAACCCTATAATTATGATCACACGACGGCGAACACGCCCCAGGCATCGGTCGACGGACGGTGACGGCGTGCAGTGAAGCGTGGCATAACAGACCTCCGACAAGCATAACGCCTCGGGCACCGAAGGATCCGTTGAATCGTCTATTGAACTGGACGGGCGTTAATAAGAGACGAACGCAATTGTAAAGACCACCTATTCATTATTAAGAAATCATTGCTTTTATCGTCCGTACACACACAATCTTTGATCACACACGTATTGATTTATAACACACGAGGCTATGTAGACGCGCATAAAATCAAACGTCAAAGTATAGCCCATTCTTATTCACAGCAGCCACATATTCTTATACACACCCCCTCTTCCACCTTACCCTCCATTCCTTCTCCTCTTCCTCCTTACCCTCCATTCCTCCTCTTCCTCCATTCCCCACTCTTCCTCCTTTTCACCTCTCTTCTTCAAAGTCGATGGCCGTCTGTTTGATCATCAAAAGACTACACTTCTAAAGAGTCGGACATCAAAAATATTCTGTCTGTTCATCAATACTTCTAAAGATTCTTTCATCTGACACGTACAGACATACAAAAGTATTGCGAAATGTCTCTTTTCTCTGCCATTCCCCCAATATCTGGCCTCTATAAAACGGAGCAAATGTCAGCAGTCTTTACAGAGCATCTTCGAAATCGCCAGACACTTCGACATCTACAACGTGTTCCTGAGACCTACAGATGATTCTCGTTCTACAGTCTTGTGTCAGACGATAGCAACAAGTCATCAACTTACAACAGAATGTCTTCACGTATGTAAAGCATTATTTTAATTTGCAGCAGCTTGAATAATTTCTGAATTTTATTTAATGTATAAGACTATAGAGCTTAAATTTCTTCATCTGTCTTAAACACACGACTGGTATTTCTTTCACCAACTTAAAATAAATTCATAGAGTCTGTCTTAAACATCAGTATAATAGTTCTTTCGCCACCTTAAATTAATTTCATAGGCTCTGCCTTAAACACACGTCTAATATTTCTTTCGTCAGCTTGAATTCATAGGTTCTGTCTTAAACACCCGTTTATTCTTTCTTTCGTCACCTTAAATTAATTTCATAGGCTCTGCCTTAAACACACGTCTAATATTTCTTTCGTCAGCTTGAATTCATAGGTTCTGTCTTAAACACCCGTTTATTCTTTCTTTCGTCACCTTAAATTAATTTCATAGGCTCTGTCTTAAACACCCGAATAATAATTCTTTCGTCAGCTTGAATTCATAGGTTCTGTCTTAAACACCCGTTTATTGTTTCTTTCACCAGCTTAAAATAATTTCGTAGATTCTGTCTTAAACACCCGTTTATTGTTTCTTTCGCCAACTTAAAATAAATTCATAGGCTCTGTCTTAAACACCCGTTTATTGTTTCTTTCACCAGCTTAAAATAATTTCGTAGATTCTGTCTTAAACACCCGTTTATTGTTTCTTTCGCCAACTTAAAATAAATTCATAGGCTCTGTCTTAAACACGACTTTTATTTCTTTTCTAGAATCCAAAATGCTTGACGAAATTGAAAAGGAGGAGGAAATGGAAAAACAAGCGAGAATTCGTAACAGACTGCTTGAAATGGGTTTGTAGTCTGTGCATGAAATTTATATTTTATGTAGTGCTTTGTGCGAAATATTTTACTCAAGGCATATTTTGTTATAAATAATTGTAAAGAATTCAAACATTTTACTAGTTAGAAATGCGTTATTTTAAATTTTCAGACATATCCCTTATAGTATTCGCATTTATTTCAGAGCGAAAAAGAAAAGCTGTCGAAATGAACACAGACAGGCATTCAAGTAGGAAATATTTCTTTATTCTCTGGCAAATTTTCGCTGTTAGACCTTTATTGCTGTTCTCTGACACCCTTGTAACCATCATTTACAGAAGCTAACATTTGGCCTCTTATAGAATTCATTGTGTTATAACTTCTATAGAAATTATTATTATTATTATTATTATTAACATTATATAGTGTGAAGGTCCTCATCATAATAATCGAAACCGCATATTATTATAGTGCACTCTTTTTCGTGCGGACTCGGGCATTATAGCATATTTTGCATTCTTCAGGTAAAAAGCGAGCAGCTTTCGCGCTGTGTCGTGTGACGTCATTTTAATCTTGTACATACCTTGATATGACATCGCTGCTTTGGAGGGAACAAATTTAATTCTCCACACAAGAAATATTTTATATTCAACATAATTTTATTCCTTTATAGAACTCGGCCAGAACAGTGGTGCTGCAACCACATCTTCGACTATGGCAGTCCCGCCTTCCACATCGGCAGAGTCGCACACCAGACCATCGTCTTCCACCACTGCAAGAGAGTCGTCTGGTCCATCAAGTAAGTTGAATTCGAAATTTTTCAATGGCTTTCATAAGTAGGGTAGAAAGGCATATTACAGCACTGGTAAGTGTTTGTGATTATTCTGCATTGTTTTACCTAAAATTTTGTCATTTATTTTGTCTTGTTTTTCCATGCGCGCACACACTTGCTCTATACTGCATGAACCGCATCACACCCATAAAATATCCTTCCGCGGTCATACACACAAGTACATAGAACTACTTTCGCGTATGAATTTGTGAAAAAGTAGTTCCGCGACTATAATTAGTAGACATGATCAACGTTCGAAACACAACAGGCTTAGAATTCAACAGAGCATTTGAAATTGTCTTTTTGTAAAAGTAGTGTGTCTCTGTGAAAAATAAGTACATATCGCAAAATTCTTTCATATTGAACAGCCTAACTCTTTGCAACTCGACTACAGCAAAATGGGTAAATAAATGTCTTATTCTTTGTGTTCTGTATTAGGCGCCATGTATTTTCCTAACTCTCAAAATCCGCGTATTTCTTTTTCTAGCGAGCAAGCACCATGCAAATCTCGAACAATTGCTCCAGGAAGAAGTTCGACTGAAGGCGAGAATTCAAGAAATGAGTAAGTTTTCCTTCGACACATTTGAAGTGCAAGCTTTAAAATTATAAATAAATGAATAAAATAAAAATATTTTTACTTGCAGCATTTAAAATACTTGTGTTATTTAAAATTATTTTGGAACATTTATTCATATCAAACACTGTATGTTGTAGGTCTGAAGCGAAAGGCAGACGCAGACGCCGGTCGTGCAGCAAAGCGCAACAATGTGGAAGATAATGGCTCGGGAGACGGGCGCCCTCCCCCAGCGGCGGCGGTGGCGACAGGGGCGGCGGCGGCGGCCGGCTCCAGCGGAGCCGGCGAGACCTCGGCAGACTCGACAAGTAAGTTCATACAAACTTGATGTCTGTACAAATTTTTACATGGCGCATGCTGCGCATGCGCGCTTGCACATTCTACCAACTTTCAACGCTATGTTTTCTGTATACAACATGCGAACTTTAAATGCTTGGGACTTTATCATTGAGAATATGTAGCATTCTTTAATACCCTTTGTAATTTATTCATGTTCTATAGATCGATGCGACTCCTGTCGGTCTTACAAGCAGAATCTGGCGAATAATCTCTGCGAAGTGTGTTTGCTGAGGCGAGAGTGCTTTCAATGTAAGAATCGGCGACCTTCACGCTTCTTCAGATCTGGGCAAGACCTCTGCGTCACGTGCTTCAAGAAGCAGAACAATCCAAACATAAAGACAAGCGCCCAGAATGCGTTCATAGACGTTTCGTTTCCAACACCGCAGACAATCGACGTCCATAACATGCTGCTGACGGAATCGTCGCGCATTACGAACAGCCTCGAAGACACGTTCAGAAACGAAGGGTAAGCGTATGCAACTTACAAACTTTGTATTAAACACGACATTTTGGACTTAGAACATTTTATGCTACTGAACTTAGAAAATTCTACCATAAAATATTGTCGGACTTATAAAATTCTGCAGTTTCTTTGGACTTCTGCAGTGCGTTCGAACTTGAGTAAAACTTGTATTTGTATAGTTGTTTGGAATTAGAAATTTTCTACTCTTACAGTTTGTTTGAACTTATAAAATTTTGATGTACTTAGAATGTTTGGGCAATTCTGGACTTGTACATTGATTGGACAAATTTTCACATCCTTGCTTTTCGCCTTGTAAAGTGCGTGGTATATGTGCGTTATACTCGAATATTTTCACGACTTGTTTCTTTAGACCTGTAAAATGGTATGTAGCGGTCGACGTGGACTTCAAGCGCTCCACACCAGACGGAGAAGCTCAGACGATCGGTTATTTCAAGTCGGTACCGGCAACACTCACCCATCCGTCGCAGATACCTGACCAGCTTCAGGATGCAGTGCAAAGAATCGACGAGTTGGTAGATACCTTTACTGCAGAAAGTTCCGGCTGGTTGGTAAATGGTGTGGCTGACTTTAAGATTTGCAATGCCGTCTTCGACCCAGTAGGGGCCTCCAGCTACATCCCCACACCGCAATACATTGTTAATAAGCGAGCTACTCTAAACATCCAGAATGAGGACGAGTTCTGCTTTCTGTACGCAGTTTTGGCTGTTTCCCATCACGAATAAGATAATGCCTGCCGAGTCAACAAGTACAAGCAATATGTGCCAAAGCTTTTCACTAGAGGCCTTAAATTCCCAATGACAATCGAACAGATACCGCTTTTTGAGGGGCTGAATCCCGACTATAGCATAAACGTCATGTATTCAAATCCGGATGACAAAACCTTTACCCCTCTTTATGCCAGTGCTCACAGGGGTAGAAAACATATTGCCTATCTTTTGCTTCTTGATGCTGAGGACAAGCGGCATTATATCACAATACGAAGCCTTTCTGCTCTTCTAAAGGGAAGAAACTCTCACAATGGCGAAAGATCTTTCCCTTGTCCATACTGTCTGTGCTGCTTTACCACAGCCTCAGTCAAAAACACTCACATGGAAGAATGCGGCAAGCACGGACTTCAGTCCGTGCGGTACCCTACACCCGAGAACTCCACACTAAAATTCACAAACACGCAGCATGAAATGCCTGTACCTTACGTCCTGTACGCTGACTTCGAGAGTTACCTGGCGCCAAACGACACTGCCTCCAACACAAATGCGACCAAAATACTTGATACGCATACTCCCAGTGGCTTCTGCTGTCTAACTGTGTCTTCTTTTCCACACTTGAACGATGCCAAACCATACGTTTATTCTGGACCTGACGTCATGGATCATTTCTTTTCACACATCAAATCTGAACAGACTCGCATTAACAAAATTCTTTCTACCAATTTGTCTATGAAACCGCTGACTCAGCAGCAGAAGTTGGAATTTGATTCTTGCACTGCTTGTCCTTCTTGCTCTGTTCTTTTGACCGATCAAAACAAAGTTCGACACCACTGTCACATGACTGGTAACTTTGTTTCTGCTCTTTGCTCGCCCTGCAATCTGAAAATGAAATTCCGAAAACCTACAAAGTCTAAGAATGGGAAAACTCCCAACTATTTTCTTCCTGTCGTGTTTCACAACCTTAAGGGTTACGACTCTCATCTCATCTTGAAACACATGACAAAGGAGTTTGCGAGCGAAGAAATTAAAGTAATAGCCACTAACATGGAAAAATACCTTTCGTTCGAAGTGAATAACATCCGATTTTTAGATTCTTTGCAATTTTTAACCTGCGGTTTGGATGTGTTGGTCAAAAATTTGGCGAAAGAGGGCGATTCTAAATTCAACCATTTGCGCCGGCTTTTCCCGGAACATTACAAATTGCTGTTGCGTAAGGGGATATTTCCCTACGAATACATGACATCTGCCTGCAGAATGACCGAAAGGACTCTGCCTCCCAAAGGCTGCTTCTATAGCAAACTGACTGAAGAAGACATTTCACAGACTGACTACGACTATGCCCAACAGGTTTGGCAGACATTCGACATGCAGACTATGCAAGACTATCATGACCTATACTTGCAGACTGACGTTGTATTACTGGCTGACGTTTTCGAATCGTTTCGAAAAATGTCTATGGAATTTTACGGGCTTGACGCGCTTCACTACTACAGCAGCCCCGGCCTTAGTTTTGACGCGTGCTTGAGAATGACAAAAGTGGAGTTGGACCTTATCACAGACCCAGACATATACCTTTTTGTGGAGCGGGGGATGAGAGGCGGTGTCTCCATGATATCCAACCGTTACGCAAAGGCAAACAACCCGTATCTCGCTCAAGGATACGACCCTGACATTCCAAATAGCTACATAATGTACTTGGATTGTAATAATCTGTATGGTTACGCAATGTCCGAACCGCTCCCGACCGGCAAATTTAGATTCTTAGAGACGGACGAAATTGAAAATTTTGACTTGTCCACTAAACAGACTGACGACGACTTGGGCTATTTGTTGGATGTGGACTTGGAGTACCCTTCACATCTCCACGACGCGCACAACGACTATCCCCTTGCTCCCGAGAGCCTGCATATACGACCGGAGATGATATCTCCTTACGCAAAGTCTGTTTCGCAGAAAATTTCGGCTAAAATTGGGGCGGGGGTCGAAAAGTTGACACCAAATCTAATGACAAAGACTCGGTACGTCGTACATTACCGAAATTTACAATTCTATCTGAAAATGGGCTTGAAATTGGTCAAAATTCACAAAATACTCGAGTTTCGCCAAAGTCGATGGTTGAAAAACTATATCGACTTCAACACGTCCAAACGGCAGGTGGCCAAATCTTCCTTCGAAAAAGACTTTTACAAGTTAATGAACAACTCTATATACGGCAAGACCATGCAAAATAACAGGAAGCACCTAAACGTCAAATTAGTCATGAGTGGAAAGCGCGCGAAAAGATTTGTTGCCCGACCAAATTTCGAATCGTACACTATAATAAACGAAGATTTGACAGTCATAAAATTAACAAATTCAAACGTCTTTTTGAGCAAGCCGCTCTATGCAGGCATGTGCATTTTGGATATTTCAAAATTAAAAATGTATGAATTCCATTACCAACATATCATTCCTCTTTACAATTCCGCTTGCAAACTCCTTTTCACGGACACAGATAGCCTTTGCTATCACATACAAACATCCGATGTGTACAAAGACATGCTGCAGCATTTAGACGAATATGACACCTCAGACTACCCCTGTGGGCACTTCCTTCACAGCCGCTCCAACGCTAAGGTAATTGGGAAGTTTAAGGATGAGTGCAATGGGGCCGCTGTTTTGGAATTCTGCGGCTTGAGATCGAAAATGTATAGTTTGCTGTTCCCTAATGAAAAAGAGAAGAAGACGGCGAAGGGCATAAAGAAGGGGTTCGTTCAGAAGAGCATTCGCCATGCTGACTATAGGGCCTGTATACTGGAGGAGAAGCCAACATCATCGAAATTTTGCGTTATTCAAAGTAAGAAACACGACCTTCACACGGTTGAAATTCGAAAAGCGGCACTTTCCCCATATGATGATAAGCGGTACCTACTCAATTCGTCGGAATCGTTGGCCTATGGACACGTAAAAATTGCCTCTCTCGTATAATTCGTTGAACTCTGTACATTTGGACTCTGTAGATATGTTAAGATTTTGCATAATAGTTATTGCGCAATCGTATATTTGATCAAAATGGACACTATTTGTTGTAAATATTTGAACATTCGCATATTCGTTGAACATTATTATTGCATAAAGATATTGTGTGCTCTTTGAATAAAGAAGTGTTTGCGTTGGAAGAAAAACTATTGTGTTTGTTCTTTCGTACTTAGAAATTCTCATATTAAAATTCTCGCTCGCTGATTGGCCGCAGGATCCTGGCTTAGTAAGATTCTCGCTCGCTGGTTGGTCGCCACTTTCTGGGCTAATAAAATTCTCGCTCGCTGATTGGTTGCAGCATTTCACAGCGCCGCTACCGATGCCGCATTACTGATGACGCAATACCGATGACGCATTCCCAGGGCGCGCGGGCCCCTGTACCGCTGCTAGTTAGGGTTAACTAATTACTATTACTAATATAATTACCTAATTACTATACTAGTTAATATACTAATTACTATAATAGGTTAATTACCCTAATTAATATGACCTAATTACCTTAACTAGTTACCTTAACTAATTATTAATAATACTTAACTAATTACTAATTTATTACTAGTTAGTAATAATACTTAACCGATCGAGAAACACCATATTCACCCTACTGTCGCTTTATGACGACTGGCTATATATTCTATATTTTTAATCATAATAATATAATAGTAGGCCCCTATATATAAACGAACTTTGTCTTTAGCTTTGAAATTACTGATAGGCTAAACCAGTGTGCCAAAGGCGTAGCAGTTCTGTTTTAGTGCCAACCACAGGAAATTCTTTGTAGGCCTATAGAAGATGCAAACCGTATGTATTTGTTATCTTCAATGATAAATAGTGAGTCTCTTTCAATTCTCCATTCTTCCCCATTCTCCTACTAATTTAACTTAGTTACCATCACAAGCAAACCACACAGTGGCTATATTTTATTGTAGGATTAATGTATTGTATTGTAGCCTAAGCTTATATGACCATTTATGAAGCGCTTATTGTAGAAAGTCTTTCAGAAGCGCTCCCAGTGTGTGTGTAACCCCGAGAGAAAGATCATATTTTGAGACTACAGAGAAAGACGAGGAAACACTATACCAGAAAGAGGATAACATATAGCGAACTGGCTATAAGCTATGCAGTGAATTTAATTGAACTTGGTCATTACGAGAATTTGCACATATCCTTCTCAAGGAGATTAGTCAGAGACTGAGAAATTGTGGCACATGATGTTTCAGTTTACGAGTGTCGATCCCAAGTACGATGTTGCTCGATCGATCGTCAACATGATCTCGTCATGCAGCTACGCCACAACCTTCTTTCTCTACGTCCTCACTTCTGACGGATTCCGAAAGCAGCTGCGAAAACTCTTCTGCTGCCGCTGCTGCTGCTGCTGTTGCCATAGTCAACCAACGTCCAATTCCGCTGCCGCATCACTTGGAACTGTCTTAAGTGTGGTGGACACACAAGATAGAAGACGAGCAGGAGGAGGAGGACCAGGTGGAAGAGGGGGAGGAGGAGGATTCGGAGGAGGCGGAGGAGGAGGTGGAAGAGGGGGAGAAGGCGGTGGTGGTGTTGAAGGCTCGGACATCAGCATCACGATCAGCAGCAGTGCAACCAGGTCGACGGAGGATGGATCATAAATCACCGGAGCGGAACCGGGTTGCATCGCCGACTTTGGAAAATCCGATATTGTGAAGCTGTGCAGAAACTGCGATCGTGCTTGTGAAAAACGCCATAAAATGACGTCCAGCACTATCGGCCCTAACGAAAAGGAATACGCCATGCAGAGTGAAGTCGTTATTGTTGCCCGATTTACTTAAAGACTTCACTGTACTAAATGAAATATTTTATGAAAAAATTATGGCGATTGGCAACGGGCCGCTAGCTTATGGCACGATTTTCACGAATATCATGAGTAGGGCCTATGGTTTCAAGCTCATCCTGAACTTCAGCTGTTCTCAGCATAGGTTATTAGGTAGGCCTATTATAATTATTAAAACGCCTTCATCGCCGTTTCTTTTACTGTAATATGGTGTGCTCTGACAGTTTTCTATAGGAACTTTGGCTTAAGAAAATTTTGCGACAAAAAACTTTGGCCAATTTGATGATGTGACATCAAAGATCAAAAGATGCGCTGAACATGTTTGAGTGTATAACTTATGGATAGAATCGTATACCGAAGATGAACCGAGATGTCATTCTGCTAAAGCTATAGTCTCTGCAGTTCATTGACAGATACATGTATGATCGCAATCTGACGACTTGCGCAAGGTAGTGTCTACAGCACAGCATTTTTAGTGTGGCAACTGTGTGGGTTTGTGTGTGTGTGTGTGTGTGTGTGTGTGTGTGTGTGTGTGTGTGTGTGTGTGAGTGTGTTGCATCGAAAAGAAATCGTTCCTTTCAATCGGACTAAATGCAGAATCCGTCTGCGTGTGTGTATGTGTGTGTTCCAGTCGGTAAGAGTGCTATCGCATGCCATATCCTGAATCGCACAGCTGACATGGGCGGAGTTTGGTTTCCGTTCTTGGGAGGGCTAATGCCTTCTTGGAGGGGTTAAGCCCCGGAAAAAGATACCATTGTCATGGTAAAAAAGCTGAATCTGGGCCTTCTTGGGGGGGGCGGCTTAGCCCCCCTAGCCTCTGATAAACTCCGCCCATGACAGCTGATATTGACGTTTCTTGTTATTATATCGAGTTCAAATACGCGGAAAGGTGGGCACGGATGTCTGTGTTCAACGATGCATTCATTGCTTTCTACGACCAATGGCAACACTCTGGCCACGGAAAGCCTCATAGTAGGCCAACAATTTAACCGATCGTTGTAACTTGTAGCCTAATTAGCGATTTTGATTGTAGACTATACAGAATGTTTATGGATTTGGTCTGATTCTCTTATGTTCATACCGCGAATGGAGTCCTTCTCGTCGTCTGTTTCGTATTAATTTTATCTCTGGAACGATTCCTCGAAACTCATGCTCTACATGTAGATCAAGCAGAATAAAATTAGACCAGAGGGTCACGGGCGCCCCACAGGTAGTTTGCAGGAGGGGTAAAACACAATGGTCAGAGTAAAATCTTGTGAGTAGCTTGAAAAATGTAGAAGGGGAAACACAGAACATGGGTATTTTTCAGAGAAGTCTCTAAATATAAACATCTCAGTTTCACCTTGTGTATCAATAGGATTCATTAGTGTCACTAACCCCCACTCCAAGATTTTCTAGACGCAGACTCGAAACTCATAACAAAGTAATGTCAGCAAAGGGCAATGGCTGAGCTCAAGGATCTATTTCGGGCAAATTTGAGGTATAGGCTACACCGGGGTCGTAGGTTAAGGCGTCGAAGACGTCGAACAAGTCCAGATTTGATGTGAGAAATTTCTCATTCGCTTACAAATAAACGGAAGTGCATGACGTGAACCGGAAGCACAATAATGATGATGCACCTGCATAATAATGACGCACGTGTGTGTAAGCGCCTCCTGCATTTCCTTTCATCCGGTAGATAGGCCTAACTAATGCGTCACTCAGCAAAGTAGCCTATTAAAGAGCGAATTAGGCCTATGTCGATCTACGGATTTAAGTCTATGATGTCTATCTGAGAAATGAAGGCACGGACATAAAAACGAACGTGATTGGAGCAAAGCAGACAGGTAGAAAGTGGATCTCAAGGAAAAACTCTTACTTTAATTCAGACGCACTAATTTTCGTTAATTGATAAATAGCTCTGCGCTAACAGGGATAACCAGATCACTAAATAAACGAACGCAAATAATTTAGAAAGCATTCTAAAGCATTAAAATTAATATCGACAGGTAGTCTATCAACGATTAAGCACGTGCAATTGAGCCATATCTTCGTCAGCATCGTGTGCGAATATATCGATCACAAATCAATCGCATTATAATTTATTCGTCTGCACTGGGCCATGTAGAGGGTGATCGTTGATAGCTATAGGTTGATACAGGGCTGTTTTTAAGGAATTTTAGAACTGCATAACCCCTTCTTTTCCTTCCCATCCTCCATGGTAAATTACTTCCAATCGGAGGACAATGGCCATTTTTGCAAGTTTTAACTGTACAGAAGTGCTTCTGCAATTGCGCAAATCGATTTAGAACTGCACATTTTGTGTAGGCCTACAACTGCACGTTAAAAAAGCACTGGGCTGATCATTGTCGTTATCGTAACTCGACTGATCAAACGAACTGAATGCATGGAACTGCTATGTTTCCTTCTTCATAATTGGCGCAGAACGATTAACATTGCATCGATAAGCCTAATCCACCACTATATAGGCCTACAGATAACTGAACTAAGACCACACCACATCACATAACACCATACCACATCACACCACATGATCACAGCACACCACAGCACACCACATCAAACCACACCACGATCGAGGAAGATCAAAACCGATGCTACTGGACTGGATGCTGACAAATGAATGCTACAGGGGACTGAGGAATAGAGATGAGTGGCGTCGTTGGACATTCGAACCTGCCTGAGGACAGAGAACGAAAGACGAAGATGTAGGCCTAATTGACGGTCATGCCATTATATATAGACTCAAGTTTGGCTACACAATGACTTGCTATAATAATTGGACGTGACTAAGATAGATCTAGAATTTATACTGCCAACACGAAAACATGATAGATGGGCAAGAATAACCTGAATTCTTAAATGAAGCTGATTTGAGCTTCAGATATCTTCAAACGACCTTCACTCGTGTTTCTAACAAAGTCGTCAGTAATCAACTCCATTAAATGAGATATAGGCCAGCAGGTTTTTAGCGTCATATAGCCTATAGGTGCACTGTTACGGTACAAATGACAATATAGCTAATTCTGTGCCTCGACAACACTATTTTCCATTTGTAGGCCTACGTCACACAAATTCTGATTAGCGAAGACAATAGGCTACATAAAATCTATCTACATAACTATACGGAAAAGTAAATCGACATAATGATTAATATAACATGTTCACTGGTCCTAAAATGTTGCTGTTGTTTTGTACGCATGCAAATTGCAATCATTAGTATCCATGATAAATAAATACGACGTGTACAATAGCATATACTGCTGAGCATCCTTCTAGCGAAACAGCGGTCTACAAGAGTGAGTCCATGGTAGAAGTGGGATAAACCATATTCGGAAAAAACGGGGGGGCGGGAAATTGGTCCCGGCTAATTGAAATGAATTATGTTTCGACCAGGAAAACTTCATTGTAGTCTATTTGAACCCGCATTTGCTGCTGCCTTATACACTCATCGACTATACCGGGGTAGGCCTATATTAAATTTTATGCTGAACGCCCACGCTGCAGATGTCTAGACCATTTGCAACGATTTGATTTACGAGCAGTCGAGCATCTAGTCATCGATACGGAGTTGTTTCAGAATTATTATCATCATTATTATTATCAGAATTATTATTACGTTTTGATCTGGTTTACGAGCATCTATCTAGTCATCGATTCACTGTTCCAGAATTATCGTTGCCACACTAAAAATGCTGTGCTGTAGACACTACATTGCACAAGTATTTTTTTAGTCATCGGTCTTTGGCTGAGGAAAAAGTACTTTTTCAAAAAAGTTGATGATTTTTTTTAGTCATCCACCCAAAAACTGAATGAGGGGGACGTCCCATGCAATTTTCTTAATAGGAGGGGCCAATATGCCATGACAACCATATTCATATTGCTAATTTCAAACCAAATGGGGGACCACGTCCCATGGCAGTTTTAAATGGGGGCAGGGCCGGCCTTAGCCCAAATGGCGCCCTAGGCAAGGCTTACATTTCGCGCCACAGGCATATATACTTGCATTTGGCGCCCTTAGATTCCCACTCAATTGTTCAGCCCACGTCAGAATCTAAAGATGAATTAGTCAGAGCCGGTTTACGCTCACAAGGCCGTAGCCAGGATTTTATTTTGGGGGATGTTTTCTTGACCGTGAATTTTGAGGTGCGTACACGCTGCGGTCGACTTTTTTGGGCGAAATTTTCTGACGAATTTTTCGTTAGTCCTCGAATTTCTGACGTCCAAAAACATTATTTTCCGCGATTTTCGACTATTTTCTGCTCAAAATTAGGCCTACATTACACACTGTCATGTGCTAGCAAATGCATAATTATTTCATTTTTACATTATTTCATTTCGGGGGTGTTCAAACACCCAAAACATCCCCCTAACTACGGCCTTGTACGCTCAACTGAGTAATTCGTTCTAATTTCTTTATTAGTACACTGAAGGCTGGATAATATTCAATTTTGTGGAGAAAAAATATTGAAATAAACTATTGTTGAAATGGCGCCCTCTTTGATGGAAATGGCGCCCTTAGAACTTGGCGCCTCATGCAACTGCCTGCTTTACCTATGCCTAAGGTCGGCCCTGCCTCAGTTACTGTCCCTTTCTTTAAGACATTGTTTTAAATTCTTTCCATTAGCAAAAGTCTTGAGTTTAAAACAATATAGTGTGAACAAAATTCGCCGGTGCCGCGGCGCCCCCCAAAGGCTGCGGCGCCCTAGGCAACTGCCTACTTTGCCTATAGCTAGGGCCGGCCCTGAATGGGGGCCATGCATGGCCGGATTGCCCCCTGGATCCGCCCCTGCTGGACGTCATTTTATGGCGTTTCTCACAAGCACGACCGCATTTTCTGCACAGCTTCCCAATATCGGATTTTCCGAAGTCGGCGATGCAACCCGGTTCCGCTTCGGTGATTTAGGATCCATCCTCCGTCGACTTGGTTGCACTGCTGCTGATCGTGATGCTGATGTCCGAGCCTCCAACACCACCTCCTTCTCCTCTTCCACCACTACCACCTCCTCCCCCTCTTCCACCTCCTCTTTCAGGTCCTCCTCCTCTTCCTCTTCCATCTTGTGTGTCCACCACACTTAAGACAGTTCCAAGTGATGCGGCAGATGAAGTGGACGTTGGTTGACTATGGCAACAGCAGCGGCAGCAGAAGAGTTTTCGCAGCTGCTTTCGGAATGCGTCAGAAGTGAGGACGTAGAGAAAGAAGGTCGTAGCGTAGCTGCATGAAGAGATCATGTTGACGATCGAACGGGCAATATCGTACTTAGGATCGGTGCTCGTAAACTGAAACATGTGCCACAATTATTTCTCAGTCTCTGACTAATATCCTTGAGGAGGATATGTGCAAATTCTCGTAGTGACTGAGTTAAATTAAATTCATTGTAGGCCTATATTGCAAAAATAGCCAGTCGTCATAAAGCTACTGTTATCAAGCGCCAAGAAATGAGTGGATTTTGCTTACTGATACTTTTTGAACAGCATTCGTGATAATATTATGATGTAAGGAAACATGTAGCCTATATGCCTGTAGTTCATAAACTGGTACACGTTCAACTGGCTGAGGCCAGAGGCGCATATTCTATTTTCCACCAGTTTGCCTATAAGAAAAGAACTTGCAGAGCATGACCTTTGTCCTTAAATACAGCTGCTAACAACCAACAAAGCCTTTCATCGTAAGAAATACGTCTGTAAGAATTCATGTTGGTAAGTTGGAAGGCGCTGGCAAAACATAAGATTAAAGCTTTTAATTTTAAACGCTGTTTGTTCCTACCTGGTCGAACTTGAAAGCCAGTATGTAGTAGATGCTAAGAGGGACCGTCATGATGACGTAGAGGATGCTGATCAACACAATCGTCATCGTGATACGAATTTCCTTTTTCTCGTTAGCGCTGGCCTCGATGGCCATGTGTCTTCGTCGACTGCGCGCCAACGACAGCCTCCCTATGATGGCAGCATTCAGAATGAGCATGAGTATCACTGGCAGATACGAATAGACAAATCCACTTATCCACGGACCGATATCCGACTGGAATTGGAACCAGCTGGATACCAGGACGCAGTTGCTACCGTTGGAGTACCAAGCCCACAGATTGTACAGGTAGATGGCGGAGATTGGGACAGGCAGAACCAACACGGTAACTACTGAATTTCGAAAACTGCAGATCTGTTTTGCTTTGAAAGGAAAACAGACGACGATGAAACGCTCAATGCAGACGGAAGTGACGATCCAGGCCGAGTAGGTGTAGACGACGTTGAAGAAGAAACGATGAAACTTGCAGAAACCATCAGATGTGCCCATCAGATCGATGATCGGAACGACAACCAACCAGTTTTGAAAGACATCCAGGATGAGGACCAAGCTGTCGGAAATGGCCACCGCCGACAGATACACAGCCACCGAGGTGGAACGGAAAGCTTTGCTGGTCATGATGACCAGGGTCAGCAAGTTTCCTGCGACGCCGAGAATTGTGATGATCGGACTGGAAACAACGTTGATGTATCCGGCGATTACGCGCAGATAGGAGAATTCATCTGAACTGCTCTGGTCGGCTGTTAAAGGAGTCGTTGTTTTGTTTCCACGAGTTCCGTTCTCCATCGACGAACAAAGGAAACTCGTTTGATTCTCAATTAAAGCGGTTGACACGAACATGAAAACGGCCATTTTATTTTATTTTAATTTCAAAGTCCTTCTTATTAATTTATTATCTAACCTTCAACGGTTCTGAAGAAAAGCGTTTGTTCTGTTGCTTTTTTGATGAATTATCAATGAGACGAGTACCTTATAAGCTTAGACACGAACATGGAAACCGCCATTTTGTATTATCTCAATTTCAAAGTTCTTCTTATTGTCTATACACTTCAACGGTTTTGAAGGAAATAATTATATCGTTCTAGCTGTTGCTTCTTTGATAAATTATCAATGAGACGAGTACCTTATAAGCTTATAGGTCTATAGAAGTTTTTCCCACTATCTAAACCTTAAACCAGTCACTGGCTGATGTAGCTGTCGCCTCTACAGTTCTGAAGAAAAGCGCTCTGTTTTTTTTGGATAAATTATCAATGATGCGAGTACTTTATATAGCCGTCGCAAGATGGCGATTTGCGTGCGTCGTCGTTAATTGAAGCACTCTATATTGATTGGTTTGTTGAGCAGGAGGTGTTTTCTCAACAAACCGCAATCTCAATAAGACTCCGCCTAGATACATAGCTATGACACGTAGGCTATCATTGCAACAAAAACCTTGTCGTCTCCAATGACACTTCGTGTAAATATTATGCTTTGCATGAGCAACTGCCATTAAGAACCAGTAAGAACAAAAAGTCTGTGATAATTATCACGAATGCTGTTGAAAAACGTTTATTGGGCTTTATCCGCTTGTCTCTTGGCGTTGTTAGCTGTCGCGCTATATAACGACTGATTACTTTCTCAATCAAATGAATATGCAATTATAGTTATTATTGTTATTATAACGGTGGGTTATGAACTGTTCTTCGCTGGTACGGTGCTATACTTATTATTTACATTGTCAACATTGATCGTTAATTAGACCTGCATATTATAAGCTGCTATCTGCTACATCAGAGCTATCATCAAAATGTGTGCGTCTTAGTGCGTCTGAGTGATATTGTAGGCCTAGTTTGATATCCGGAAGAATAAAGAGAAACGTGAATTGAATTGATAGAGTTGGAAGGACCAAGGGAAAAGAAAGATATTATGCAAAAATACTGCCAAAGAGAGAAGAAAGAAAAGCAATTATCCTGCTCGCGAACTGACTTTCACGTCTTGAGTTAAGTAGCATATTATAATAACAAAGCACCCTATCAATATGCTAACACTGCAATTCGATCCTAAAATACATTTGAATAACATTATAGGCAGGACATAAGCCTACTTTCCATCCCAGTCCTTTGTAAGCGAAATGAAGGCAGAAGCGGAAGTGAATTTTCTGGCTGTTTCTTTCTTATTATTCTAATGTCATTGTCATTTGATATTTGGTATAAAATAAATTATAGGGCCTAAAACTTAAATCAAATTGTTTATGCTAATGTGTTGGTTAGGCATTGATCATTAAGTGGTAAGTGGTTTTTATTGGCCTATCATCCTGTTGGCATAATTATGTACATTTAAATGACATTGTTTGTGCTCCGTCGATATCTCTTGTTCTTTTGCTTTAGAATTACATGTATCAGAGCGATATTAGCCTATATAAAGCAATTTGTTTTAATGTCCAGCGTTATGTGCACTCTCACCGGGTCATAGTCTATGACTCTATATAATCTCTGTGGGGCTGCTTATCCTTGCGCTCCTGAGTAGTAGTCTTGAAGGGGCAAAATATAATTATATCTCTATAATGAATATTGAATTCGGAAATTGACTGTTTAGAATGTTTGCAGGCCCTATAGGCTTTGCCGTTTGCAACTGGTTTCATTAACGAATAGCCTACTCTGTTATTTCATTGCAACATCCAAAGACATTTAACGCCATTATGATCAAGACTTTAGTGCAAGTAATATTTACATGACAAATGGAAAAATAATGATAATAATAAATAATTATCAATAATAATATTAAATAGCAGTAATTAATAATTAGTAATGAGGCACTCATCATTACATTCATTAATTTTTAAATTACAAATGTTAGTCTTAAACATGTCCATCTAAAGAATTTATATGGCGCTCCTTCAAACAGAGTTCAGTTCAATAGGCCTATGTTTTGCCATCACAACATAGATGACACGCGGATTAAAGCTGTTTTAACACTTTTGGATTCGTTTTCCAGAGGCTTTTAGTGTCTCTGGTTGTCAAAGCGTCAATGTTACCGTTGCATTTTGCTTCTGTTCTTTCAAGACTAAACGGCAATAGGTTATAACGGCGCTGTTAATCATTCGTGTTAGCGGCAGGCTGTGGAAGGGGAAAATCACACAGTAACATGCAATTGAATTACAAATTACAGATCACTAGAGAAAAGTAATTTCAATTAGGGTCCACTCAATTACATTACTGTCCATCCCTGCGTAGGCTATGAGTTCCAGAGGACGAGAAAAATTACATACATTAATTCCTGGTGCCAATTAACCACATTAGCGACATCATTCGCTGTACAAAAGGTATACATTTGTAACAAACAACTCAGTCAAAAGAACAATTTCCTCATCAACTAATCTAATTACGTATTAAATAGAATCGTATAATTGCACAAATGTCGAATAGAATACTTGAAAATATAACGTGCACCTACAGCTAGTGTAAACCTAAAAATTACTAGACTCGTAGGCGTACGGGAGATTTGGGGGGCATTTGCCACCCCTCTGGACCCCCACCTCGTACGCCTATGACTAGGCCTACGTATTTAAAAGCATTTAGAACTCAGGAAACTATTCTAAACAGCAAATAATGGGAAACTGATTCAAAGTTCACCGATAAAGTCGTAGACTTTTCTTCGCTTCATTCAAAGTCTTGAATTTTTCGAAATCGGTGCTGATGCGTTTGCCTCTGATTCAGCAACCGACCTTCCTTCATCCTCCATCACATCCGTCATCCTGGTCGTGCTGATGCTGCTGATGGCAATGCTGATGGTGGAGTCCCCGACTGCTTTCCCTCCTCCTCCTCCGGTGTGCATCCCACCCCATCCGGATTTGACCCAACGACTGCTTCCTGCTGGTTGATATCTGAGGCAGCAGCAACACACCAGCTTCCGTAGCTGCTTCCGAAAAACAAGGACAAGGACAAGGACAAGGACAAGGACAAGGACAAGGACAAGGACAAGGACAAGGACAAGGACAAGGACAAGGACAAGGACAAGGACAAGGACAAGGACAAGGACAAGGACAAGGACAAGGACAAGGACAAGGACAAGGACAAGGACAAGGACAAGGACAAGGACAAGGACAAGGACAAGGACAAGGACAAGGACAAGGACAAGGACAAGGACAAGGACAAGGACAAGGACAAGGACAAGGACAAGGACAAGGACAAGGACAAGGACAAGGACAAGGACAAGGACAAGGACAAGGACAAGGACAAGGACAAGGACAAGGACAAGGACAAGGACAAGGACAAGGACAAGGACAAGGACAAGGACAAGGACAAGGACAAGGACAAGGACAAGGACAAGGACAAGGACAAGGACAAGGACAAGGACAAGGACAAGGACAAGGACAAGGACAAGGACAAGGACAAGGACAAGGACAAGGACAAGGACAAGGACAAGGACAAGGACAAGGACAAGGACAAGGACAAGGACAAGGACAAGGACAAGGACAAGGACAAGGACAAGGACAAGGACAAGGACAAGGACAAGGACAAGGACAAGGACAAGGACAAGGACAAGGACAAGGACAAGGACAAGGACAAGGACAAGGACAAGGACAAGGACAAGGACAAGGACAAGGACAAGGACAAGGACAAGGACAAGGACAAGGACAAGGACAAGGACAAGGCGCTCTCGCCGAGGGGAGGAGCGAGAGCGAGGAGCAAGAGCAAGTTGCTCTTGCACCCGCTCTCGCCGAGGGCAGGAGCGAGAGCGAGGAGCAAGAGCAAGTTGCTCTTGCACCCGCTCTCGCCGAGGGGAGGAGCGAGAGCGAGGAGCAAGAGCAAGTTGCTCTTGCACCCGCTCTCGCCGAGGGGAGGAGCGAGAGCGAGGAGCAAGAGCAAGTTGCTCTTGCACCCGCTCTCGCCGAGGGGAGGAGCGAGAGCGAGGAGCAAGAGCAAGTTGCTCTTGCACCCGCTCTCGCCGAGGGGAGGAGCGAGAGCGAGGAGCAAGAGCAAGTTGCTCTTGCACCCGCTCTCGCCGAGGGGAGGAGCGAGAGCGAGGAGCAAGAGCAAGTTGCTCTTGCACCCGCTCTCGCCGAGGGGAGGAGCGAGAGCGAGGAGCAAGAGCAACGTTAAAAATTAAAACAAAAGTAAAATTGTAAAAAGTAAAAATGCAAAAATTTAAATAATCAAAAATGAAATTGAAAGATTATATGAAAGGAAGGCGGTGAATGAAATTAAGCGAGGAGCAAGAGCAAGTTTTACACGCAGAATCCTAGAAAATGAGGGCGCTAATTTTTCACGCCGAAACAGAGAATTTAAGGGCGCTAATTTTTCACGCCGAAACAGAGAATTTGAGGGCGCTAATTTTATACGCCCAAACCGAGAAAATGAAGGCGCTAATTTTATACGATTAAACTGAGGAAACAACAACAACAGCAACAGCAACAACAGCAAAAACAACAATCTTCTAAGCGTCGTAAATTATTCGCTCGTTCCAGTATTTTTTTCATCAATCCAACTTCTAGTTAGGCAGGAATAAGTTGGTGTCATCATTCCTGCTTTTATTTCGGCAACAATTATTTTTCATCAATACAACTTCTATTCAATTAAAATTTATTGTTTATCAATGCAGCTTCAACGATGCTGGTTTTTTTCGGCTGGTAATAGGTCTGCTCAGTAATTTTCAAATATATAGTTACCAAGATGCTTATTGTGTTTTTCCTCTGGTTCCTTTGCCTCGATTCGATCACTACTATCTTACATGTGGAGCCTGTGTGCCAAACGCCAATGTACCGTACGCGAACGATATTATCACTGACACAAAGCTTCTTTTGTAGTCGCTAGGCGGCGCCACGTCACCATACTAGGCGATAATATCGAATAAATATTATCATTAAGGACACAATGATGATGATGATGATGATGATGATGATGATGATGATGATGATGATGATGATGATGATGTCTACATGGGCGTCCACAGCGGGGCGCAATGGGGCGCAAGTGCGCCCCTCTGGATTTTTCGCATAGTTTGCACATAAATTTAGATTATTTTGTTGTGATTGTTACAACGCGATTTTCAATGTGATTATCGATTCCTTCTACAAGTTGAACCTATTTATCTTTCTTTGGGCGCAGAACGTATAGGTAGGCTATAGTATTCTCTCGTGGTAATATGGAAATTCAAACTGGTAATATGGAAATTCAAACTGGTAATATGGACATTCAAACTGGTAATATGGACATTCAAACTGGTAATATGGAAATTCAAACTGTCACCCATTAAATTTAGACCATGTGACAATTATTTAGAAGTTTGCGCCCCCCTAGAAAAATTCCTGCGGACGCCCATGGATGTCTATTATTTTTATTGCGCCATATTATAACACGGCACATGACACTACAATTGAGTCTAATAATTAAGCAAACACAAGAACACGACTCACTGCAAGTGAATTGCGTGTGAAGAGCTTGCTTAATGCTCAGGGTCAATACACAGCCTTCTGATGTGGATTCGAACCCTCGACCTTCCAACTCCATGGCATCGAATGCACACCGACTCTAAGGAGCTCCTTAATTTGTCCAAAAGACGCCAAAGTATTTATTGGTAAGTCTTGATAATGTGTTTATATTCTGCATAACTCCCTTGCTGGTTGCATGCACTCTGCCAGCGCCAGCCCCAATCCTGGACAAATGAGTAGGGCTAATGAACTGCAAAATATTCTACAATAACCAATGTATCGAAGTCATTTAGGCTACAGTAACTGACGAAACTATATGTCGCTGGCTAAAAAAGAGGATTGTCGTTAATTATTAGATTGAAATATTAGCAAAGATGGGACGCTAGACTTACATGTAGGCTACATGTAAGTGCTCGGTGAATAGAAATATATTATTGGCTTTGTAATGAATTAATACGCATCAATTACATCATTCAGTTGAGAGGAGATTTTAGTTTAAATAAAATAACAGATAACACGAGCAGGGGTCAAAAGCACATTCTTAATTTTCCACACTAGTCAATAATTATTCGTTGACGCCAGGATGCGACGCAGTGCCGTGCGGTGAGCAATTATACGATGACCCCATGCATGTGATTCAGTGGTCACTCTGTCCGTTGAGCGACGGCAGCTTGCAGCGTAAACGCCGCGTCGCTGCAGCTGGTCACTACTCGAATGAGCGGTCAGGTGGCGCCACGTACTGGACTCAAGTCGAGTTATATATCCGAAAAAATAATTAGGGGGACTATTTTTCTAAAACACTAAATGAGCACGAATCAAGAGGCTTTAAGGCTTTAAAGGTAAAATATTTGGGCGGACCAAAGTCAGGACCAACCTTAAATTTTTGGTCCGATTTATGTGAGTATGATACGGGATATGGCCAGTACAAGATGGAAACATAAGACTATATATATACATATATATATATAAATGTATATATATATAGGACTATCGTCTTCCAAGTGACTTTATTGACCTGGACAACGCCGGCTTCTTTCCCTGGTATATACTGCTGGCTGTGTTACATATTCTATTGACTTGGTATAGCAACGGATGTTCAGATATACGGCTTCCTCGTTACCATTCGTTTGCCTCAGATCGCTATCAAATGCCTTTGCTTGATTACTATCGATGCGCTCGGGTCGTGTGACACGTGTCCTACCGACCACTATATAAAGTTCACGTACCACAGCTAAGCTGCTCCTAAGCACAAGGCCTTTGTTGGGTCCACACGCAACACGCTGAGGAATACGTTGCAATAGGACACGGACCACCTTTGGACTATTATGGACAACCCCTTTGACTCAACACAGCGCTCGTGAATAAGCTGGTGCCCCACGCTTGGCTTTCGAGTAGCGCTTTAGAGGTTTGGAGATTACGATTACGATATCCTTCTGCGAAATTGTTCCAATACTGGAGATTAAGATACACTTGAAAGTTCGTGATATTACAAAGATGGCGACTACGTTGCCCGTATCAGCAGCTTTCACAGAAAACAAGACGGGAATCTCATGTAAGCTTATAGGAAGCGGATATTGCGGAAATCAAACAACTGCCACAACCATCCTCAACATTTACGAAAACTTTGCGTATTTGCGCGTCATAGCCGACTATATCTATATCGTCTCCAGTTCAATCATCACAGTTCTTTGTGTTGTTGGAAACTCACTGACCTTGATGGTCATGACCCGGAAAACGTTTCGTTTCAGTTCGGTGGCCGTGTATATGTCGGCAATGGCTACATCTGACACGCTGGCCATGATCATGGACGACCTGAACAATTGGATGGAGGCTGTTCCGAAGATCATGCTACTCGGGATGTCTAATGGTTTCTGTAAGTTCCACCGCTTCTTCTTCAGCGTGGCCTACACCTACTCGGCCTGGATCGTGACGTCCGTCTGCATTGAGCGTTTCATCGTCGTCTGTTTTCCTTTCAAAGCAAAACAGATCTGCAGTTACCGAAACACCGTAATTATCGTGTTGGTTCTGCCTGTTCCAATCTCCGCCATCCACCTGTACCGTCTGTGGGCTTGGTATGCGGATGGCAGAGATTGCATCATGGAATCCAGCTGGTTCGAATTCCAGTCGGATTTCGGTCCGTGGATCAGTGGATTCGCCTACTCGTATCTGCCCGTTGTTATCATGATCGTTCTGAATGCTGCCATCATTGGTAAGCTGACGATGGCTCGCAATCTTCGTAGCCACATGTCCGTAGACTCCAGTGCCAACGAGAAGAAGGAGATTCGCATCACTATTACGATTGTGGTCATCTGCATCTTTTATGTTATCATGACGGTCCCGCTTAGCATCTACTACACACTGGCCTTCAAATATGGAGAGGTTCGTTTATGGTAAATTGGTTAATTTTAATTTGTTATATTGTTAGATGTTAGCTGTTAATTCGTTGTACGCCTAATCGTTCTTTTATGCAAGAAACCTCGAGGAAGGTACAGAATGGGCATAGGCCTACAATAATTGTTATCCTACCTGACTCTACAATAGACTTTAGAATCGATTTGCGAAGATGAGAGGAGCAGGTGCAGAATTGATTTGTAGCGGATGCATCGCTAAAGTATTTTGCCGAATATCATAGGCGTAGGAGACGGGGTCCAGGGAAGGGGGCAAATGCCCCCCCAAATTTCGGGAAAGTCTGGTTTTTCGGGCAAGCAGTCCGGGAAAAGCAAAAAAATGTATAAAAAAATTTCGGAATTTCGACCGGACGACTAAAAAAAAAGGTCGTCAGATTTTTCGGGCGAAAAAAGTTACGGAAATTTTCGGGCAATTTCGACCGGACAACAAACAAAAAAGGTCCTCAGATTTTTCGGGCAAAAGTTTAGCTTTTGCCCCCCCCCCCCCACTCCTGAAATGTCCTCTACGCCTATGCCGAATATCAACTATGGATTAGGCCTGAAGCATTGAAAAACAGTTGCTGTCAGATCTGCACTTAGAGAAATGACGTTGCAGCTTACGATTTTCTTTTCAAATTCCTGTCCATAGGACTCAGGTAAACTCTAAATTAGTAAACATTTTCACCAAATTTAAGAGAAAATTTTCAGTGCACAGAGTGCATTAAGTCGTTTGCGTATTAAGGCGTTAGGAGCAGGAATAGGCTAACTGAAGGGGGTAGACCTATTCAAATGAGCCCTTAACCGACCGAGGGCATACGGTTTCCCCTAACATTTTCTGCACTTTAATATGAATGGTCGGTAATGTGTCAACCTTAAATGAATTCTATTTGCATGGCATACACAATACAGATAAGCCTAGGCGTAGCATATACATTTACATACCGGTATACACAATACCACATAATATAGGGTCTAATATTACATATTATTTTATTGATAAAATCACATAAAATATTTTTATATATAATATTATATATGATATTAAATATATGTTACATATTTTATCTATTGCGCCATTTCCGTTTGATTAATAGTGATGTATAAGATGCACTGCTATTTGAGTGGTTGTCGACTCATCTGAGAGAACAAAACCGTGGGGCCCTATGGGAAATTACGGTGATATATTAATATTATTGTAATAATATAATATAATATTATAATATAATAATATAATAATAATAATAATATAATAATAATAATAATAATAATAAATAATAGTAAAATGGTATAGACCTGGAAAGAGGTAGGCCCTAAATAGCTTATACATATGTAGTATTGCGATATCATATGTATTATTTGTTTGATTTGTTTCAGTTTATAAACACGAATCCCAAGTACTACATGGTGAGAACGATCGTCATCATGGTTTCCACGTCCAGCTACGCCACCAACTTCTTCCTCTACGTCGTGACGTCATCAGCATTCCGGAAGCAGCTACGGAAGCTGGTGTGTTGCTGCTGCCTCAGATATCAACCAGCAGGAAGCAGTCGTTGGGTCAAATCCGGATGGGGTGGGATGCACACCGGAGGTGGAGGAGGGAAAGCAGCCGGGGACTCCACCATCAGCATTGCCATCAGCAGCATCAGCACGACCAGGATGACGGATGTGATGGAGGATGAAGGAAGGTCGGTTGCTGAATCAGAGGCAAACGCATCAGCACCGATTTCGGAAAATTCGAGACTTTGAATGAAGCGAATAAACTACGACTTTATTGGTGAACTTTGAATCAGTTTCCCTTTATTTGCTGTTTAGAATAGTTTCTTGAGTTCAAGACGCTTTTAGGTTTTAAATAGGCTACGTGGGATATGCCTAGTAGGCTAATTTTTAGTTTTACACTGTATATAGTGCACGTTATATTTTCCAGTACTCTATTCGACATTTGTGCAATTATACGATTCTATTTAATGCGTAATTAGATTAGTTGATGAGGAAATTGTTCTTTTGACTGAGTTGTTTGTTACAAATCTATACCTTTTGTACAGAGATGTCGCTAATGTGGTAAATTGGCACCAGGCATTAATGTAGGCCTATGTAATTTTTCTCGTGCTCTGGAACTAATAGTTTACGCAGGGATGGACAGTAATGTAATTGAGTAATTGAAATTACTTTTCTCTAGTGATCTGCAATTTGTAATTCAATTGCATGTTACTGTGTGATTTTCCCCTTCCACAGCCTGCCTCTAACACGAATAATTAACAGCGCCGTTACAACCTATTGCCGTTTAGTCTTGATAGAACAGAAGCAAAATGCAACGGTAACATTGACGCTTTGACAACCAGAGGTACTAAAAGCCTCTGGAAAACGAATCCAACTCGTCGTAAAAGTGTTAAAACAGCTTTTATCCGCGTGTCATCTATGTTGTGATGGCAAAACATAGGCCTATTGAACTGAACTCTATTTAAAGGAGCGCTATATAAATTACTTAGATGGACATGTCTAAGACTAACATTTGTAATTTAAAGATTAATGAATGTAATGATGAGTGCCTCGTTATTTATTAATTATTATTTTTTCCATTTTGTCATGTAAACATTACTTGCACTAATCTTAATCCCAATGGCATTTACAATTCTGCAGTAAGAACACATGCTGCACAAATATTTTTCACTACAAAAATATACAGGACATATAAAGGCACTGACTACCTATGCAATACATGCATGCCCTAAAGTACGGTAGCCTCCGAATAAGTTGATATTGCTGTTCAGCTGTAGCGCTGGCAAATTGGGAAACCGCAAGCACTATAGTGTACACTGTAGATCGGCGGTTCCCAACCCGTGGCCCGCGGGCAAAAAGTGGCCTACGCGGCCTCCAAAAATGGTCCTCATCTCTAAAAGAACTTTCAAAAATATATTTATAAATTGACAATTTGGACAGGATAGAACATATAATTATTTTCTATTACAAATTATTTTTTTGACGTATTTAAATAACATCAAGCATTCTATTTTTAATCAACTCTAAGAATTTTATATGCTTTTAGTTAATTAAACTTTAGCCTTATGGTCTCATAATGTCCTTCAACTATGAAAAAGTGGCCCTCATGCCCTCCAACTTATAAAAAGTGGCCCTAAAGTGCAAAGAGGTTTGGAACTACTGGTGTAGATTGTAGACCCACCTGTTTGGCTGGACCAAGTCCGGGGATGAACTACGATTAGTATCAGTCTTTGCTGCATGGTGACGCAATATCGAGTATATCTTCTTCAACAACTGAGTTCCGAGCGACACTCGACTCCAAAAAAACAAAAACACCATCACATAAATTTCGCTGTTTCTAGGACACAAGAGTCATAGAGAAAAAATGGTCATTATAAATAATGGCTCAGAGGAAGCACTAGAAGTTAAGAAGATTATTCGAAGCGGCTTGGACGACATCAATTATTTTGCCATTCCCTCCTGTACGGCAACTGCATCGTCTATGTACTATAATTGTACTTGCTCTTTGTAAGCTTCAGATTTCAGGTGTGGTGTATGCTTGTATGTGCACTTGTTAATCGTTATAGCGCCCCTTCAAGCTCTACTCAAAGGCGCTCCCGACTGCAGAGCGGACACTGCATCGGAGTTTCACGCCGAAGCGCTGAGCAATTGCGAGTGAATTAAGGACTTGCCCAAGGACCCAACGCGGCGAATTGAGGTAGATTCGAACCTGCAACCACCCGACTGCAAGGCAAAGAACATACCTAAAAAAACACCACCGCGCCCCACATGTTAGACAGTTGGAGCTATGAGTTCGAGACCCACATAGGTCTAGGCCTACTGCGAGCCACAATAATTTTGTTTTTCATGTCCTATAGCCTACTTGACAAATCATCACGTTTAATTAACCATCGAGTTGCTCAATGGGTAAATTGGGTATAGGCTAAAATAAATAAGCAAAAGGGTAGATATTGGAATTCGTCCACTGCCTGCTCAAGGGCCAAGAAAAGGAGATGAGCGCCTCACCAACGGGCATTCGGCCCAAGGACGACTTTACTTAGACCTACTTTACTTTTTAATAATTCATCAAAGTAAGTAATAAATTACAGCACCGCATCAACGGAGAACAGATCATAACTCACTGTTATAATTATAATTACAAATTCATTTGATTTATTGAGAAAATAATCGGTCGTTATAGCGCGACAACTAACAACGCCAAGAGACGTTGGGATAAAGCCCAATAAACGTTTTTCCACAGCATTCGTGATAATTATCATAGACTTTTGTTCTTACTGGTTCTTAAAACAGTTGCTCATGCAAAGCAGATAATATTTACACGACTTGTCATTGGAGACGACAAGCATTTTCAATGACACGTGTCATCGCTATGTATCTAGGCGGAGTCTTAATGAGATTGCGGTTGTTGAGAGAACACCTCCTGCTCAACAAACCAATCAATATAGAGTGCTTCAATTAACGACGACGCACGCGAATCGCCATCTTGCGACGGCTATATAAACTAAAGTACATGTACTCGTCTCATTGATAATTTATCAAAAACGCAACAGAACGCTTTTCTTCAGAACTGTAGAGGCGACAGCTAGCCTACATCAGCCAGTGACTGGTTTAAGGTTTAGACAATGAGAAAAACTTCTACAGCTTATAAGGTAGGCCTACTCATTGATAATTTATCAAAGAAGCAACAGCAAGAACGATATTTTCTTCAAAACCGTTTAGTTCTATGGGCCTAGACAATAAGTGCGTTGAAATTGAGATAATACAAAATGGCGGTTTTCATGTTCGTGTCTAAGCTTATAAGATACTCGTCTCATTGATAATTCATCAAAGAAGCAACAGAACGAGCGCTTTTCTTCAGAACCGTTGAAGGTTAGACAATAAGTACGTTGAAATTGAGATAAAATAAAATGGCCGTTTCTATGTTCGTGTCAACCGCTTTCATTGAGAATCAAACGAGTTTCCTTTGTTCGTCGATGGAAAATGGAACTCGTGGAAACAAAACGACGACTCCTTTAACAACCGACCAGAGTAATTCAGATGAATTCTCCTATCTGCGCGTAATCGCCGGATACATCAACGTTGTTTCCAGTCCGATCATCACAATACTCGGCGTCGCTGGAAACCTGCTGACCCTGGCGATCATGACCAGCAAAGCGTTCCGGTCCACCTCGGTGGCTGTGTATCTGTCGGCGGTGGCCATTTCAGACAGCTTGGTCCTTATCCTGGATGTCTTTCAGAACTGGTTGGTTGTCGTTCCGATAATCGATCTGATGGGCATATCTGAAGCGTTCTGCAAGTTCCATCGTTTCCTGTTCAGCGTCGCCTACACCTACTCGGCCTGGATCGTGACGTCCGTCTGCATTGAGCGTTTCATCGTCGTCTGTTTTCCATTCAAAGCAAAACAGATCTGCAGTTACCGAAACACCGTAATTACCGTGTTGGTTCTGCCTGTTCCGATCTCCGCCGTCTATCTGTACAATCTGTGGGCTTGGTACTCCGACGGTAGCAACTGCATCCTGGTATCCAGCTGGTTTCAGTTCCAATCGGATATCGGTCCATGGATCAGTGGATTTGTCTATTCGTATCTGCCAGTGATACTCATGCTCATTCTGAACGCTGCCATCATAGGGAGGCTGTCGTTGGCGCGCAGTCGACGAAGACACATGGCCATAGAGGCCAGCGCTAACGAGAAAAAGGAAATTCGCATCACGATGACGATTGTGTTGATCAGCATCCTCTACGTCATCATGACGGTCCCTCTTAGCATCTACTACACACTGGCTTTCAAGTTCGACCAGGTAGGAATAAACAGCGATTAGCATTAAGAGCTTTAGTCACATTTTCTTGCCAGCGTTAGGCTACGCCTTCGAACTTACCAACCTGAATTATTCTTACAGACGTATTTCTTATGATGAAAAGCTTTGTCGGCTGTTCGCAGCTGTACTTAAGGACACAGGTCATGTTTGCAGCTGTATTTAGCGACAAAGGTCATGCTCTCCGCAAGTTCTTCTCTTATGGGCACACTGGAAATTAGAATACGCGCCCCTGGTCTCATCCATTTGCACGTGTACCACTTTAAGCATATAAGCTTACATCATAATATTATCACGAATTCTGTTCAAAGTATATCAATATTCAATAAGCATTATCCGCTCATTTCTTGGCGCTTGATAATAGTCGCTAGTAGGGTGAATATGGTGTTTCTCGATCGGTTAAGTATTATTACTAACTAGTAATAAATTAGTAATTAGTTAAGTATTATTAATAATTAGTTAAGGTAACTAGTTAAGGTAATTAGGTCATATTAATTAGGGTAATTAACCTATTATAGTAATTAGTATATTAACTAGTATAGTAATTAGGTAATTATATTAGTAATAGTAATTAGTTAACCCTAACTAGCAGCGGCACAGGGGCCCGCGCGCCCTGGGAATGCGTCATCGGTAGCGGCAGCCAAAATGCATAAAAAACTGCAATCAGTTATCAAAACACAAAGGAATAATGATGTAATCCACTGCCAGAACACAAAGGAAAGAAGTTCCAAAAACCCCGGACCTGACAGAACACAAAGGACTGGGCTTTTCAAAACACCGCGGCGGACGGAACACTTAACTGGAGTGGGGTGCTCTTCCCCTATAACTGTATTTTCAAAACACCGCAGCGGAGAGAACACTTAACTGGAGTGGGGCATTGTTCTAGGAACTACCCTATAATTATAGTCCTTTTGATGTAAAGGCCTTTGCGTGCACATTCCTGTCTGCCTGTCTGTCTGTCTGTCTGTCTGCCTGTCTGTCTGTCTGTCTGTCTGTCTGTCTGTCTGTCTGTCTGTCTGTCTGTCTGTCTGTCTGTCTGTCTGTCTGTCTGTGTGACTTACTTGTACGTCAAAAATAATTATAGACATTGAAAAATAAATTTTTATTTCTTCACAGGGTCCCATAGCCCCCAAATAGTCCACGCCGGTAGAGTGCAATAAATTATTACGTTCACTGAACCCTATAATTATGATCACACGACGGCGAACACGCCCCAGGCATCGGTCGACGGACGGTGACGGCGTGCAGTGAAGCGTGGCATAACAGACCTCCGACAAGCATAACGCCTCGGGCACCGAAGGATCCGTTGAATCGTCTATTGAACTGGACGGGCGTTAATAAGAGACGAACGCAATTGTAAAGACCACCTATTCATTATTAAGAAATCATTGCTTTTATCGTCCGTACACACACAATCTTTGATCACACACGTATTGATTTATAACACACGAGGCTATGTAGACGCGCATAAAATCAAACGTCAAAGTATAGCCCATTCTTATTCACAGCAGCCACATATTCTTATACACACCCCCTCTTCCACCTTACCCTCCATTCCTTCTCCTCTTCCTCCTTACCCTCCATTCCTCCTCTTCCTCCATTCCCCACTCTTCCTCCTTTTCACCTCTCTTCTTCAAAGTCGATGGCCGTCTGTTTGATCATCAAAAGACTACACTTCTAAAGAGTCGGACATCAAAAATATTCTGTCTGTTCATCAATACTTCTAAAGATTCTTTCATCTGACACGTACAGACATACAAAAGTATTGCGAAATGTCTCTTTTCTCTGCCATTCCCCCAATATCTGGCCTCTATAAAACGGAGCAAATGTCAGCAGTCTTTACAGAGCATCTTCGAAATCGCCAGACACTTCGACATCTACAACGTGTTCCTGAGACCTACAGATGATTCTCGTTCTACAGTCTTGTGTCAGACGATAGCAACAAGTCATCAACTTACAACAGAATGTCTTCACGTATGTAAAGCATTATTTTAATTTGCAGCAGCTTGAATAATTTCTGAATTTTATTTAATGTATAAGACTATAGAGCTTAAATTTCTTCATCTGTCTTAAACACACGACTGGTATTTCTTTCACCAACTTAAAATAAATTCATAGAGTCTGTCTTAAACATCAGTATAATAGTTCTTTCGCCACCTTAAATTAATTTCATAGGCTCTGCCTTAAACACACGTCTAATATTTCTTTCGTCAGCTTGAATTCATAGGTTCTGTCTTAAACACCCGTTTATTCTTTCTTTCGTCACCTTAAATTAATTTCATAGGCTCTGCCTTAAACACACGTCTAATATTTCTTTCGTCAGCTTGAATTCATAGGTTCTGTCTTAAACACCCGTTTATTCTTTCTTTCGTCACCTTAAATTAATTTCATAGGCTCTGTCTTAAACACCCGAATAATAATTCTTTCGTCAGCTTGAATTCATAGGTTCTGTCTTAAACACCCGTTTATTGTTTCTTTCACCAGCTTAAAATAATTTCGTAGATTCTGTCTTAAACACCCGTTTATTGTTTCTTTCGCCAACTTAAAATAAATTCATAGGCTCTGTCTTAAACACCCGTTTATTGTTTCTTTCACCAGCTTAAAATAATTTCGTAGATTCTGTCTTAAACACCCGTTTATTGTTTCTTTCGCCAACTTAAAATAAATTCATAGGCTCTGTCTTAAACACGACTTTTATTTCTTTTCTAGAATCCAAAATGCTTGACGAAATTGAAAAGGAGGAGGAAATGGAAAAACAAGCGAGAATTCGTAACAGACTGCTTGAAATGGGTTTGTAGTCTGTGCATGAAATTTATATTTTATGTAGTGCTTTGTGCGAAATATTTTACTCAAGGCATATTTTGTTATAAATAATTGTAAAGAATTCAAACATTTTACTAGTTAGAAATGCGTTATTTTAAATTTTCAGACATATCCCTTATAGTATTCGCATTTATTTCAGAGCGAAAAAGAAAAGCTGTCGAAATGAACACAGACAGGCATTCAAGTAGGAAATATTTCTTTATTCTCTGGCAAATTTTCGCTGTTAGACCTTTATTGCTGTTCTCTGACACCCTTGTAACCATCATTTACAGAAGCTAACATTTGGCCTCTTATAGAATTCATTGTGTTATAACTTCTATAGAAATTATTATTATTATTATTATTATTAACATTATATAGTGTGAAGGTCCTCATCATAATAATCGAAACCGCATATTATTATAGTGCACTCTTTTTCGTGCGGACTCGGGCATTATAGCATATTTTGCATTCTTCAGGTAAAAAGCGAGCAGCTTTCGCGCTGTGTCGTGTGACGTCATTTTAATCTTGTACATACCTTGATATGACATCGCTGCTTTGGAGGGAACAAATTTAATTCTCCACACAAGAAATATTTTATATTCAACATAATTTTATTCCTTTATAGAACTCGGCCAGAACAGTGGTGCTGCAACCACATCTTCGACTATGGCAGTCCCGCCTTCCACATCGGCAGAGTCGCACACCAGACCATCGTCTTCCACCACTGCAAGAGAGTCGTCTGGTCCATCAAGTAAGTTGAATTCGAAATTTTTCAATGGCTTTCATAAGTAGGGTAGAAAGGCATATTACAGCACTGGTAAGTGTTTGTGATTATTCTGCATTGTTTTACCTAAAATTTTGTCATTTATTTTGTCTTGTTTTTCCATGCGCGCACACACTTGCTCTATACTGCATGAACCGCATCACACCCATAAAATATCCTTCCGCGGTCATACACACAAGTACATAGAACTACTTTCGCGTATGAATTTGTGAAAAAGTAGTTCCGCGACTATAATTAGTAGACATGATCAACGTTCGAAACACAACAGGCTTAGAATTCAACAGAGCATTTGAAATTGTCTTTTTGTAAAAGTAGTGTGTCTCTGTGAAAAATAAGTACATATCGCAAAATTCTTTCATATTGAACAGCCTAACTCTTTGCAACTCGACTACAGCAAAATGGGTAAATAAATGTCTTATTCTTTGTGTTCTGTATTAGGCGCCATGTATTTTCCTAACTCTCAAAATCCGCGTATTTCTTTTTCTAGCGAGCAAGCACCATGCAAATCTCGAACAATTGCTCCAGGAAGAAGTTCGACTGAAGGCGAGAATTCAAGAAATGAGTAAGTTTTCCTTCGACACATTTGAAGTGCAAGCTTTAAAATTATAAATAAATGAATAAAATAAAAATATTTTTACTTGCAGCATTTAAAATACTTGTGTTATTTAAAATTATTTTGGAACATTTATTCATATCAAACACTGTATGTTGTAGGTCTGAAGCGAAAGGCAGACGCAGACGCCGGTCGTGCAGCAAAGCGCAACAATGTGGAAGATAATGGCTCGGGAGACGGGCGCCCTCCCCCAGCGGCGGCGGTGGCGACAGGGGCGGCGGCGGCGGCCGGCTCCAGCGGAGCCGGCGAGACCTCGGCAGACTCGACAAGTAAGTTCATACAAACTTGATGTCTGTACAAATTTTTACATGGCGCATGCTGCGCATGCGCGCTTGCACATTCTACCAACTTTCAACGCTATGTTTTCTGTATACAACATGCGAACTTTAAATGCTTGGGACTTTATCATTGAGAATATGTAGCATTCTTTAATACCCTTTGTAATTTATTCATGTTCTATAGATCGATGCGACTCCTGTCGGTCTTACAAGCAGAATCTGGCGAATAATCTCTGCGAAGTGTGTTTGCTGAGGCGAGAGTGCTTTCAATGTAAGAATCGGCGACCTTCACGCTTCTTCAGATCTGGGCAAGACCTCTGCGTCACGTGCTTCAAGAAGCAGAACAATCCAAACATAAAGACAAGCGCCCAGAATGCGTTCATAGACGTTTCGTTTCCAACACCGCAGACAATCGACGTCCATAACATGCTGCTGACGGAATCGTCGCGCATTACGAACAGCCTCGAAGACACGTTCAGAAACGAAGGGTAAGCGTATGCAACTTACAAACTTTGTATTAAACACGACATTTTGGACTTAGAACATTTTATGCTACTGAACTTAGAAAATTCTACCATAAAATATTGTCGGACTTATAAAATTCTGCAGTTTCTTTGGACTTCTGCAGTGCGTTCGAACTTGAGTAAAACTTGTATTTGTATAGTTGTTTGGAATTAGAAATTTTCTACTCTTACAGTTTGTTTGAACTTATAAAATTTTGATGTACTTAGAATGTTTGGGCAATTCTGGACTTGTACATTGATTGGACAAATTTTCACATCCTTGCTTTTCGCCTTGTAAAGTGCGTGGTATATGTGCGTTATACTCGAATATTTTCACGACTTGTTTCTTTAGACCTGTAAAATGGTATGTAGCGGTCGACGTGGACTTCAAGCGCTCCACACCAGACGGAGAAGCTCAGACGATCGGTTATTTCAAGTCGGTACCGGCAACACTCACCCATCCGTCGCAGATACCTGACCAGCTTCAGGATGCAGTGCAAAGAATCGACGAGTTGGTAGATACCTTTACTGCAGAAAGTTCCGGCTGGTTGGTAAATGGTGTGGCTGACTTTAAGATTTGCAATGCCGTCTTCGACCCAGTAGGGGCCTCCAGCTACATCCCCACACCGCAATACATTGTTAATAAGCGAGCTACTCTAAACATCCAGAATGAGGACGAGTTCTGCTTTCTGTACGCAGTTTTGGCTGTTTCCCATCACGAATAAGATAATGCCTGCCGAGTCAACAAGTACAAGCAATATGTGCCAAAGCTTTTCACTAGAGGCCTTAAATTCCCAATGACAATCGAACAGATACCGCTTTTTGAGGGGCTGAATCCCGACTATAGCATAAACGTCATGTATTCAAATCCGGATGACAAAACCTTTACCCCTCTTTATGCCAGTGCTCACAGGGGTAGAAAACATATTGCCTATCTTTTGCTTCTTGATGCTGAGGACAAGCGGCATTATATCACAATACGAAGCCTTTCTGCTCTTCTAAAGGGAAGAAACTCTCACAATGGCGAAAGATCTTTCCCTTGTCCATACTGTCTGTGCTGCTTTACCACAGCCTCAGTCAAAAACACTCACATGGAAGAATGCGGCAAGCACGGACTTCAGTCCGTGCGGTACCCTACACCCGAGAACTCCACACTAAAATTCACAAACACGCAGCATGAAATGCCTGTACCTTACGTCCTGTACGCTGACTTCGAGAGTTACCTGGCGCCAAACGACACTGCCTCCAACACAAATGCGACCAAAATACTTGATACGCATACTCCCAGTGGCTTCTGCTGTCTAACTGTGTCTTCTTTTCCACACTTGAACGATGCCAAACCATACGTTTATTCTGGACCTGACGTCATGGATCATTTCTTTTCACACATCAAATCTGAACAGACTCGCATTAACAAAATTCTTTCTACCAATTTGTCTATGAAACCGCTGACTCAGCAGCAGAAGTTGGAATTTGATTCTTGCACTGCTTGTCCTTCTTGCTCTGTTCTTTTGACCGATCAAAACAAAGTTCGACACCACTGTCACATGACTGGTAACTTTGTTTCTGCTCTTTGCTCGCCCTGCAATCTGAAAATGAAATTCCGAAAACCTACAAAGTCTAAGAATGGGAAAACTCCCAACTATTTTCTTCCTGTCGTGTTTCACAACCTTAAGGGTTACGACTCTCATCTCATCTTGAAACACATGACAAAGGAGTTTGCGAGCGAAGAAATTAAAGTAATAGCCACTAACATGGAAAAATACCTTTCGTTCGAAGTGAATAACATCCGATTTTTAGATTCTTTGCAATTTTTAACCTGCGGTTTGGATGTGTTGGTCAAAAATTTGGCGAAAGAGGGCGATTCTAAATTCAACCATTTGCGCCGGCTTTTCCCGGAACATTACAAATTGCTGTTGCGTAAGGGGATATTTCCCTACGAATACATGACATCTGCCTGCAGAATGACCGAAAGGACTCTGCCTCCCAAAGGCTGCTTCTATAGCAAACTGACTGAAGAAGACATTTCACAGACTGACTACGACTATGCCCAACAGGTTTGGCAGACATTCGACATGCAGACTATGCAAGACTATCATGACCTATACTTGCAGACTGACGTTGTATTACTGGCTGACGTTTTCGAATCGTTTCGAAAAATGTCTATGGAATTTTACGGGCTTGACGCGCTTCACTACTACAGCAGCCCCGGCCTTAGTTTTGACGCGTGCTTGAGAATGACAAAAGTGGAGTTGGACCTTATCACAGACCCAGACATATACCTTTTTGTGGAGCGGGGGATGAGAGGCGGTGTCTCCATGATATCCAACCGTTACGCAAAGGCAAACAACCCGTATCTCGCTCAAGGATACGACCCTGACATTCCAAATAGCTACATAATGTACTTGGATTGTAATAATCTGTATGGTTACGCAATGTCCGAACCGCTCCCGACCGGCAAATTTAGATTCTTAGAGACGGACGAAATTGAAAATTTTGACTTGTCCACTAAACAGACTGACGACGACTTGGGCTATTTGTTGGATGTGGACTTGGAGTACCCTTCACATCTCCACGACGCGCACAACGACTATCCCCTTGCTCCCGAGAGCCTGCATATACGACCGGAGATGATATCTCCTTACGCAAAGTCTGTTTCGCAGAAAATTTCGGCTAAAATTGGGGCGGGGGTCGAAAAGTTGACACCAAATCTAATGACAAAGACTCGGTACGTCGTACATTACCGAAATTTACAATTCTATCTGAAAATGGGCTTGAAATTGGTCAAAATTCACAAAATACTCGAGTTTCGCCAAAGTCGATGGTTGAAAAACTATATCGACTTCAACACGTCCAAACGGCAGGTGGCCAAATCTTCCTTCGAAAAAGACTTTTACAAGTTAATGAACAACTCTATATACGGCAAGACCATGCAAAATAACAGGAAGCACCTAAACGTCAAATTAGTCATGAGTGGAAAGCGCGCGAAAAGATTTGTTGCCCGACCAAATTTCGAATCGTACACTATAATAAACGAAGATTTGACAGTCATAAAATTAACAAATTCAAACGTCTTTTTGAGCAAGCCGCTCTATGCAGGCATGTGCATTTTGGATATTTCAAAATTAAAAATGTATGAATTCCATTACCAACATATCATTCCTCTTTACAATTCCGCTTGCAAACTCCTTTTCACGGACACAGATAGCCTTTGCTATCACATACAAACATCCGATGTGTACAAAGACATGCTGCAGCATTTAGACGAATATGACACCTCAGACTACCCCTGTGGGCACTTCCTTCACAGCCGCTCCAACGCTAAGGTAATTGGGAAGTTTAAGGATGAGTGCAATGGGGCCGCTGTTTTGGAATTCTGCGGCTTGAGATCGAAAATGTATAGTTTGCTGTTCCCTAATGAAAAAGAGAAGAAGACGGCGAAGGGCATAAAGAAGGGGTTCGTTCAGAAGAGCATTCGCCATGCTGACTATAGGGCCTGTATACTGGAGGAGAAGCCAACATCATCGAAATTTTGCGTTATTCAAAGTAAGAAACACGACCTTCACACGGTTGAAATTCGAAAAGCGGCACTTTCCCCATATGATGATAAGCGGTACCTACTCAATTCGTCGGAATCGTTGGCCTATGGACACGTAAAAATTGCCTCTCTCGTATAATTCGTTGAACTCTGTACATTTGGACTCTGTAGATATGTTAAGATTTTGCATAATAGTTATTGCGCAATCGTATATTTGATCAAAATGGACACTATTTGTTGTAAATATTTGAACATTCGCATATTCGTTGAACATTATTATTGCATAAAGATATTGTGTGCTCTTTGAATAAAGAAGTGTTTGCGTTGGAAGAAAAACTATTGTGTTTGTTCTTTCGTACTTAGAAATTCTCATATTAAAATTCTCGCTCGCTGATTGGCCGCAGGATCCTGGCTTAGTAAGATTCTCGCTCGCTGGTTGGTCGCCACTTTCTGGGCTAATAAAATTCTCGCTCGCTGATTGGTTGCAGCATTTCACAGCGCCGCTACCGATGCCGCATTACTGATGACGCAATACCGATGACGCATTCCCAGGGCGCGCGGGCCCCTGTACCGCTGCTAGTTAGGGTTAACTAATTACTATTACTAATATAATTACCTAATTACTATACTAGTTAATATACTAATTACTATAATAGGTTAATTACCCTAATTAATATGACCTAATTACCTTAACTAGTTACCTTAACTAATTATTAATAATACTTAACTAATTACTAATTTATTACTAGTTAGTAATAATACTTAACCGATCGAGAAACACCATATTCACCCTACTGTCGCTTTATGACGACTGGCTATATATTCTATATTTTTAATCATAATAATATAATAGTAGGCCCCTATATATAAACGAACTTTGTCTTTAGCTTTGAAATTACTGATAGGCTAAACCAGTGTGCCAAAGGCGTAGCAGTTCTGTTTTAGTGCCAACCACAGGAAATTCTTTGTAGGCCTATAGAAGATGCAAACCGTATGTATTTGTTATCTTCAATGATAAATAGTGAGTCTCTTTCAATTCTCCATTCTTCCCCATTCTCCTACTAATTTAACTTAGTTACCATCACAAGCAAACCACACAGTGGCTATATTTTATTGTAGGATTAATGTATTGTATTGTAGCCTAAGCTTATATGACCATTTATGAAGCGCTTATTGTAGAAAGTCTTTCAGAAGCGCTCCCAGTGTGTGTGTAACCCCGAGAGAAAGATCATATTTTGAGACTACAGAGAAAGACGAGGAAACACTATACCAGAAAGAGGATAACATATAGCGAACTGGCTATAAGCTATGCAGTGAATTTAATTGAACTTGGTCATTACGAGAATTTGCACATATCCTTCTCAAGGAGATTAGTCAGAGACTGAGAAATTGTGGCACATGATGTTTCAGTTTACGAGTGTCGATCCCAAGTACGATGTTGCTCGATCGATCGTCAACATGATCTCGTCATGCAGCTACGCCACAACCTTCTTTCTCTACGTCCTCACTTCTGACGGATTCCGAAAGCAGCTGCGAAAACTCTTCTGCTGCCGCTGCTGCTGCTGCTGTTGCCATAGTCAACCAACGTCCAATTCCGCTGCCGCATCACTTGGAACTGTCTTAAGTGTGGTGGACACACAAGATAGAAGACGAGCAGGAGGAGGAGGACCAGGTGGAAGAGGGGGAGGAGGAGGATTCGGAGGAGGCGGAGGAGGAGGTGGAAGAGGGGGAGAAGGCGGTGGTGGTGTTGAAGGCTCGGACATCAGCATCACGATCAGCAGCAGTGCAACCAGGTCGACGGAGGATGGATCATAAATCACCGGAGCGGAACCGGGTTGCATCGCCGACTTTGGAAAATCCGATATTGTGAAGCTGTGCAGAAACTGCGATCGTGCTTGTGAAAAACGCCATAAAATGACGTCCAGCACTATCGGCCCTAACGAAAAGGAATACGCCATGCAGAGTGAAGTCGTTATTGTTGCCCGATTTACTTAAAGACTTCACTGTACTAAATGAAATATTTTATGAAAAAATTATGGCGATTGGCAACGGGCCGCTAGCTTATGGCACGATTTTCACGAATATCATGAGTAGGGCCTATGGTTTCAAGCTCATCCTGAACTTCAGCTGTTCTCAGCATAGGTTATTAGGTAGGCCTATTATAATTATTAAAACGCCTTCATCGCCGTTTCTTTTACTGTAATATGGTGTGCTCTGACAGTTTTCTATAGGAACTTTGGCTTAAGAAAATTTTGCGACAAAAAACTTTGGCCAATTTGATGATGTGACATCAAAGATCAAAAGATGCGCTGAACATGTTTGAGTGTATAACTTATGGATAGAATCGTATACCGAAGATGAACCGAGATGTCATTCTGCTAAAGCTATAGTCTCTGCAGTTCATTGACAGATACATGTATGATCGCAATCTGACGACTTGCGCAAGGTAGTGTCTACAGCACAGCATTTTTAGTGTGGCAACTGTGTGTGTGTGTGTGTGTGTGTGTGTGTGTGTGTGTGTGTGTGTGTGTGTGTGTGTGTGTGTGTGTGTGAGTGTGTTGCATCGAAAAGAAATCGTTCCTTTCAATCGGACTAAATGCAGAATCCGTCTGCGTGTGTGTATGTGTGTGTTCCAGTCGGTAAGAGTGCTATCGCATGCCATATCCTGAATCGCACAGCTGACATGGGCGGAGTTTGGTTTCCGTTCTTGGGAGGGCTAATGCCTTCTTGGAGGGGTTAAGCCCCGGAAAAAGATACCATTGTCATGGTAAAAAAGCTGAATCTGGGCCTTCTTGGGGGGGGCGGCTTAGCCCCCCTAGCCTCTGATAAACTCCGCCCATGACAGCTGATATTGACGTTTCTTGTTATTATATCGAGTTCAAATACGCGGAAAGGTGGGCACGGATGTCTGTGTTCAACGATGCATTCATTGCTTTCTACGACCAATGGCAACACTCTGGCCACGGAAAGCCTCATAGTAGGCCAACAATTTAACCGATCGTTGTAACTTGTAGCCTAATTAGCGATTTTGATTGTAGACTATACAGAATGTTTATGGATTTGGTCTGATTCTCTTATGTTCATACCGCGAATGGAGTCCTTCTCGTCGTCTGTTTCGTATTAATTTTATCTCTGGAACGATTCCTCGAAACTCATGCTCTACATGTAGATCAAGCAGAATAAAATTAGACCAGAGGGTCACGGGCGCCCCACAGGTAGTTTGCAGGAGGGGTAAAACACAATGGTCAGAGTAAAATCTTGTGAGTAGCTTGAAAAATGTAGAAGGGGAAACACAGAACATGGGTATTTTTCAGAGAAGTCTCTAAATATAAACATCTCAGTTTCACCTTGTGTATCAATAGGATTCATTAGTGTCACTAACCCCCACTCCAAGATTTTCTAGACGCAGACTCGAAACTCATAACAAAGTAATGTCAGCAAAGGGCAATGGCTGAGCTCAAGGATCTATTTCGGGCAAATTTGAGGTATAGGCTACACCGGGGTCGTAGGTTAAGGCGTCGAAGACGTCGAACAAGTCCAGATTTGATGTGAGAAATTTCTCATTCGCTTACAAATAAACGGAAGTGCATGACGTGAACCGGAAGCACAATAATGATGATGCACCTGCATAATAATGACGCACGTGTGTGTAAGCGCCTCCTGCATTTCCTTTCATCCGGTAGATAGGCCTAACTAATGCGTCACTCAGCAAAGTAGCCTATTAAAGAGCGAATTAGGCCTATGTCGATCTACGGATTTAAGTCTATGATGTCTATCTGAGAAATGAAGGCACGGACATAAAAACGAACGTGATTGGAGCAAAGCAGACAGGTAGAAAGTGGATCTCAAGGAAAAACTCTTACTTTAATTCAGACGCACTAATTTTCGTTAATTGATAAATAGCTCTGCGCTAACAGGGATAACCAGATCACTAAATAAACGAACGCAAATAATTTAGAAAGCATTCTAAAGCATTAAAATTAATATCGACAGGTAGTCTATCAACGATTAAGCACGTGCAATTGAGCCATATCTTCGTCAGCATCGTGTGCGAATATATCGATCACAAATCAATCGCATTATAATTTATTCGTCTGCACTGGGCCATGTAGAGGGTGATCGTTGATAGCTATAGGTTGATACAGGGCTGTTTTTAAGGAATTTTAGAACTGCATAACCCCTTCTTTTCCTTCCCATCCTCCATGGTAAATTACTTCCAATCGGAGGACAATGGCCATTTTTGCAAGTTTTAACTGTACAGAAGTGCTTCTGCAATTGCGCAAATCGATTTAGAACTGCACATTTTGTGTAGGCCTACAACTGCACGTTAAAAAAGCACTGGGCTGATCATTGTCGTTATCGTAACTCGACTGATCAAACGAACTGAATGCATGGAACTGCTATGTTTCCTTCTTCATAATTGGCGCAGAACGATTAACATTGCATCGATAAGCCTAATCCACCACTATATAGGCCTACAGATAACTGAACTAAGACCACACCACATCACATAACACCATACCACATCACACCACATGATCACAGCACACCACAGCACACCACATCAAACCACACCACGATCGAGGAAGATCAAAACCGATGCTACTGGACTGGATGCTGACAAATGAATGCTACAGGGGACTGAGGAATAGAGATGAGTGGCGTCGTTGGACATTCGAACCTGCCTGAGGACAGAGAACGAAAGACGAAGATGTAGGCCTAATTGACGGTCATGCCATTATATATAGACTCAAGTTTGGCTACACAATGACTTGCTATAATAATTGGACGTGACTAAGATAGATCTAGAATTTATACTGCCAACACGAAAACATGATAGATGGGCAAGAATAACCTGAATTCTTAAATGAAGCTGATTTGAGCTTCAGATATCTTCAAACGACCTTCACTCGTGTTTCTAACAAAGTCGTCAGTAATCAACTCCATTAAATGAGATATAGGCCAGCAGGTTTTTAGCGTCATATAGCCTATAGGTGCACTGTTACGGTACAAATGACAATATAGCTAATTCTGTGCCTCGACAACACTATTTTCCATTTGTAGGCCTACGTCACACAAATTCTGATTAGCGAAGACAATAGGCTACATAAAATCTATCTACATAACTATACGGAAAAGTAAATCGACATAATGATTAATATAACATGTTCACTGGTCCTAAAATGTTGCTGTTGTTTTGTACGCATGCAAATTGCAATCATTAGTATCCATGATAAATAAATACGACGTGTACAATAGCATATACTGCTGAGCATCCTTCTAGCGAAACAGCGGTCTACAAGAGTGAGTCCATGGTAGAAGTGGGATAAACCATATTCGGAAAAAACGGGGGGGCGGGAAATTGGTCCCGGCTAATTGAAATGAATTATGTTTCGACCAGGAAAACTTCATTGTAGTCTATTTGAACCCGCATTTGCTGCTGCCTTATACACTCATCGACTATACCGGGGTAGGCCTATATTAAATTTTATGCTGAACGCCCACGCTGCAGATGTCTAGACCATTTGCAACGATTTGATTTACGAGCAGTCGAGCATCTAGTCATCGATACGGAGTTGTTTCAGAATTATTATCATCATTATTATTATCAGAATTATTATTACGTTTTGATCTGGTTTACGAGCATCTATCTAGTCATCGATTCACTGTTCCAGAATTATCGTTGCCACACTAAAAATGCTGTGCTGTAGACACTACATTGCACAAGTATTTTTTTAGTCATCGGTCTTTGGCTGAGGAAAAAGTACTTTTTCAAAAAAGTTGATGATTTTTTTTAGTCATCCACCCAAAAACTGAATGAGGGGGACGTCCCATGCAATTTTCTTAATAGGAGGGGCCAATATGCCATGACAACCATATTCATATTGCTAATTTCAAACCAAATGGGGGACCACGTCCCATGGCAGTTTTAAATGGGGGCAGGGCCGGCCTTAGCCCAAATGGCGCCCTAGGCAAGGCTTACATTTCGCGCCACAGGCATATATACTTGCATTTGGCGCCCTTAGATTCCCACTCAATTGTTCAGCCCACGTCAGAATCTAAAGATGAATTAGTCAGAGCCGGTTTACGCTCACAAGGCCGTAGCCAGGATTTTATTTTGGGGGATGTTTTCTTGACCGTGAATTTTGAGGTGCGTACACGCTGCGGTCGACTTTTTTGGGCGAAATTTTCTGACGAATTTTTCGTTAGTCCTCGAATTTCTGACGTCCAAAAACATTATTTTCCGCGATTTTCGACTATTTTCTGCTCAAAATTAGGCCTACATTACACACTGTCATGTGCTAGCAAATGCATAATTATTTCATTTTTACATTATTTCATTTCGGGGGTGTTCAAACACCCAAAACATCCCCCTAACTACGGCCTTGTACGCTCAACTGAGTAATTCGTTCTAATTTCTTTATTAGTACACTGAAGGCTGGATAATATTCAATTTTGTGGAGAAAAAATATTGAAATAAACTATTGTTGAAATGGCGCCCTCTTTGATGGAAATGGCGCCCTTAGAACTTGGCGCCTCATGCAACTGCCTGCTTTACCTATGCCTAAGGTCGGCCCTGCCTCAGTTACTGTCCCTTTCTTTAAGACATTGTTTTAAATTCTTTCCATTAGCAAAAGTCTTGAGTTTAAAACAATATAGTGTGAACAAAATTCGCCGGTGCCGCGGCGCCCCCCAAAGGCTGCGGCGCCCTAGGCAACTGCCTACTTTGCCTATAGCTAGGGCCGGCCCTGAATGGGGGCCATGCATGGCCGGATTGCCCCCTGGATCCGCCCCTGCTGGACGTCATTTTATGGCGTTTCTCACAAGCACGACCGCATTTTCTGCACAGCTTCCCAATATCGGATTTTCCGAAGTCGGCGATGCAACCCGGTTCCGCTTCGGTGATTTAGGATCCATCCTCCGTCGACTTGGTTGCACTGCTGCTGATCGTGATGCTGATGTCCGAGCCTCCAACACCACCTCCTTCTCCTCTTCCACCACTACCACCTCCTCCCCCTCTTCCACCTCCTCTTTCAGGTCCTCCTCCTCTTCCTCTTCCATCTTGTGTGTCCACCACACTTAAGACAGTTCCAAGTGATGCGGCAGATGAAGTGGACGTTGGTTGACTATGGCAACAGCAGCGGCAGCAGAAGAGTTTTCGCAGCTGCTTTCGGAATGCGTCAGAAGTGAGGACGTAGAGAAAGAAGGTCGTAGCGTAGCTGCATGAAGAGATCATGTTGACGATCGAACGGGCAATATCGTACTTAGGATCGGTGCTCGTAAACTGAAACATGTGCCACAATTATTTCTCAGTCTCTGACTAATATCCTTGAGGAGGATATGTGCAAATTCTCGTAGTGACTGAGTTAAATTAAATTCATTGTAGGCCTATATTGCAAAAATAGCCAGTCGTCATAAAGCTACTGTTATCAAGCGCCAAGAAATGAGTGGATTTTGCTTACTGATACTTTTTGAACAGCATTCGTGATAATATTATGATGTAAGGAAACATGTAGCCTATATGCCTGTAGTTCATAAACTGGTACACGTTCAACTGGCTGAGGCCAGAGGCGCATATTCTATTTTCCACCAGTTTGCCTATAAGAAAAGAACTTGCAGAGCATGACCTTTGTCCTTAAATACAGCTGCTAACAACCAACAAAGCCTTTCATCGTAAGAAATACGTCTGTAAGAATTCATGTTGGTAAGTTGGAAGGCGCTGGCAAAACATAAGATTAAAGCTTTTAATTTTAAACGCTGTTTGTTCCTACCTGGTCGAACTTGAAAGCCAGTATGTAGTAGATGCTAAGAGGGACCGTCATGATGACGTAGAGGATGCTGATCAACACAATCGTCATCGTGATACGAATTTCCTTTTTCTCGTTAGCGCTGGCCTCGATGGCCATGTGTCTTCGTCGACTGCGCGCCAACGACAGCCTCCCTATGATGGCAGCATTCAGAATGAGCATGAGTATCACTGGCAGATACGAATAGACAAATCCACTTATCCACGGACCGATATCCGACTGGAATTGGAACCAGCTGGATACCAGGACGCAGTTGCTACCGTTGGAGTACCAAGCCCACAGATTGTACAGGTAGATGGCGGAGATTGGGACAGGCAGAACCAACACGGTAACTACTGAATTTCGAAAACTGCAGATCTGTTTTGCTTTGAAAGGAAAACAGACGACGATGAAACGCTCAATGCAGACGGAAGTGACGATCCAGGCCGAGTAGGTGTAGACGACGTTGAAGAAGAAACGATGAAACTTGCAGAAACCATCAGATGTGCCCATCAGATCGATGATCGGAACGACAACCAACCAGTTTTGAAAGACATCCAGGATGAGGACCAAGCTGTCGGAAATGGCCACCGCCGACAGATACACAGCCACCGAGGTGGAACGGAAAGCTTTGCTGGTCATGATGACCAGGGTCAGCAAGTTTCCTGCGACGCCGAGAATTGTGATGATCGGACTGGAAACAACGTTGATGTATCCGGCGATTACGCGCAGATAGGAGAATTCATCTGAACTGCTCTGGTCGGCTGTTAAAGGAGTCGTTGTTTTGTTTCCACGAGTTCCGTTCTCCATCGACGAACAAAGGAAACTCGTTTGATTCTCAATTAAAGCGGTTGACACGAACATGAAAACGGCCATTTTATTTTATTTTAATTTCAAAGTCCTTCTTATTAATTTATTATCTAACCTTCAACGGTTCTGAAGAAAAGCGTTTGTTCTGTTGCTTTTTTGATGAATTATCAATGAGACGAGTACCTTATAAGCTTAGACACGAACATGGAAACCGCCATTTTGTATTATCTCAATTTCAAAGTTCTTCTTATTGTCTATACACTTCAACGGTTTTGAAGGAAATAATTATATCGTTCTAGCTGTTGCTTCTTTGATAAATTATCAATGAGACGAGTACCTTATAAGCTTATAGGTCTATAGAAGTTTTTCCCACTATCTAAACCTTAAACCAGTCACTGGCTGATGTAGCTGTCGCCTCTACAGTTCTGAAGAAAAGCGCTCTGTTTTTTTTGGATAAATTATCAATGATGCGAGTACTTTATATAGCCGTCGCAAGATGGCGATTTGCGTGCGTCGTCGTTAATTGAAGCACTCTATATTGATTGGTTTGTTGAGCAGGAGGTGTTTTCTCAACAAACCGCAATCTCAATAAGACTCCGCCTAGATACATAGCTATGACACGTAGGCTATCATTGCAACAAAAACCTTGTCGTCTCCAATGACACTTCGTGTAAATATTATGCTTTGCATGAGCAACTGCCATTAAGAACCAGTAAGAACAAAAAGTCTGTGATAATTATCACGAATGCTGTTGAAAAACGTTTATTGGGCTTTATCCGCTTGTCTCTTGGCGTTGTTAGCTGTCGCGCTATATAACGACTGATTACTTTCTCAATCAAATGAATATGCAATTATAGTTATTATTGTTATTATAACGGTGGGTTATGAACTGTTCTTCGCTGGTACGGTGCTATACTTATTATTTACATTGTCAACATTGATCGTTAATTAGACCTGCATATTATAAGCTGCTATCTGCTACATCAGAGCTATCATCAAAATGTGTGCGTCTTAGTGCGTCTGAGTGATATTGTAGGCCTAGTTTGATATCCGGAAGAATAAAGAGAAACGTGAATTGAATTGATAGAGTTGGAAGGACCAAGGGAAAAGAAAGATATTATGCAAAAATACTGCCAAAGAGAGAAGAAAGAAAAGCAATTATCCTGCTCGCGAACTGACTTTCACGTCTTGAGTTAAGTAGCATATTATAATAACAAAGCACCCTATCAATATGCTAACACTGCAATTCGATCCTAAAATACATTTGAATAACATTATAGGCAGGACATAAGCCTACTTTCCATCCCAGTCCTTTGTAAGCGAAATGAAGGCAGAAGCGGAAGTGAATTTTCTGGCTGTTTCTTTCTTATTATTCTAATGTCATTGTCATTTGATATTTGGTATAAAATAAATTATAGGGCCTAAAACTTAAATCAAATTGTTTATGCTAATGTGTTGGTTAGGCATTGATCATTAAGTGGTAAGTGGTTTTTATTGGCCTATCATCCTGTTGGCATAATTATGTACATTTAAATGACATTGTTTGTGCTCCGTCGATATCTCTTGTTCTTTTGCTTTAGAATTACATGTATCAGAGCGATATTAGCCTATATAAAGCAATTTGTTTTAATGTCCAGCGTTATGTGCACTCTCACCGGGTCATAGTCTATGACTCTATATAATCTCTGTGGGGCTGCTTATCCTTGCGCTCCTGAGTAGTAGTCTTGAAGGGGCAAAATATAATTATATCTCTATAATGAATATTGAATTCGGAAATTGACTGTTTAGAATGTTTGCAGGCCCTATAGGCTTTGCCGTTTGCAACTGGTTTCATTAACGAATAGCCTACTCTGTTATTTCATTGCAACATCCAAAGACATTTAACGCCATTATGATCAAGACTTTAGTGCAAGTAATATTTACATGACAAATGGAAAAATAATGATAATAATAAATAATTATCAATAATAATATTAAATAGCAGTAATTAATAATTAGTAATGAGGCACTCATCATTACATTCATTAATTTTTAAATTACAAATGTTAGTCTTAAACATGTCCATCTAAAGAATTTATATGGCGCTCCTTCAAACAGAGTTCAGTTCAATAGGCCTATGTTTTGCCATCACAACATAGATGACACGCGGATTAAAGCTGTTTTAACACTTTTGGATTCGTTTTCCAGAGGCTTTTAGTGTCTCTGGTTGTCAAAGCGTCAATGTTACCGTTGCATTTTGCTTCTGTTCTTTCAAGACTAAACGGCAATAGGTTATAACGGCGCTGTTAATCATTCGTGTTAGCGGCAGGCTGTGGAAGGGGAAAATCACACAGTAACATGCAATTGAATTACAAATTACAGATCACTAGAGAAAAGTAATTTCAATTAGGGTCCACTCAATTACATTACTGTCCATCCCTGCGTAGGCTATGAGTTCCAGAGGACGAGAAAAATTACATACATTAATTCCTGGTGCCAATTAACCACATTAGCGACATCATTCGCTGTACAAAAGGTATACATTTGTAACAAACAACTCAGTCAAAAGAACAATTTCCTCATCAACTAATCTAATTACGTATTAAATAGAATCGTATAATTGCACAAATGTCGAATAGAATACTTGAAAATATAACGTGCACCTACAGCTAGTGTAAACCTAAAAATTACTAGACTCGTAGGCGTACGGGAGATTTGGGGGGCATTTGCCACCCCTCTGGACCCCCACCTCGTACGCCTATGACTAGGCCTACGTATTTAAAAGCATTTAGAACTCAGGAAACTATTCTAAACAGCAAATAATGGGAAACTGATTCAAAGTTCACCGATAAAGTCGTAGACTTTTCTTCGCTTCATTCAAAGTCTTGAATTTTTCGAAATCGGTGCTGATGCGTTTGCCTCTGATTCAGCAACCGACCTTCCTTCATCCTCCATCACATCCGTCATCCTGGTCGTGCTGATGCTGCTGATGGCAATGCTGATGGTGGAGTCCCCGACTGCTTTCCCTCCTCCTCCTCCGGTGTGCATCCCACCCCATCCGGATTTGACCCAACGACTGCTTCCTGCTGGTTGATATCTGAGGCAGCAGCAACACACCAGCTTCCGTAGCTGCTTCCGAAAAACAAGGACAAGGACAAGGACAAGGACAAGGACAAGGACAAGGACAAGGACAAGGACAAGGACAAGGACAAGGACAAGGACAAGGACAAGGACAAGGACAAGGACAAGGACAAGGACAAGGACAAGGACAAGGACAAGGACAAGGACAAGGACAAGGACAAGGACAAGGACAAGGACAAGGACAAGGACAAGGACAAGGACAAGGACAAGGACAAGGACAAGGACAAGGACAAGGACAAGGACAAGGACAAGGACAAGGACAAGGACAAGGACAAGGACAAGGACAAGGACAAGGACAAGGACAAGGACAAGGACAAGGACAAGGACAAGGACAAGGACAAGGACAAGGACAAGGACAAGGACAAGGACAAGGACAAGGACAAGGACAAGGACAAGGACAAGGACAAGGACAAGGACAAGGACAAGGACAAGGACAAGGACAAGGACAAGGACAAGGACAAGGACAAGGACAAGGACAAGGACAAGGACAAGGACAAGGACAAGGACAAGGACAAGGACAAGGACAAGGACAAGGACAAGGACAAGGACAAGGACAAGGACAAGGACAAGGACAAGGACAAGGACAAGGACAAGGACAAGGACAAGGACAAGGACAAGGACAAGGACAAGGACAAGGACAAGGACAAGGACAAGGACAAGGACAAGGACAAGGACAAGGACAAGGACAAGGACAAGGACAAGGACAAGGACAAGGACAAGGCGCTCTCGCCGAGGGGAGGAGCGAGAGCGAGGAGCAAGAGCAAGTTGCTCTTGCACCCGCTCTCGCCGAGGGCAGGAGCGAGAGCGAGGAGCAAGAGCAAGTTGCTCTTGCACCCGCTCTCGCCGAGGGGAGGAGCGAGAGCGAGGAGCAAGAGCAAGTTGCTCTTGCACCCGCTCTCGCCGAGGGGAGGAGCGAGAGCGAGGAGCAAGAGCAAGTTGCTCTTGCACCCGCTCTCGCCGAGGGGAGGAGCGAGAGCGAGGAGCAAGAGCAAGTTGCTCTTGCACCCGCTCTCGCCGAGGGGAGGAGCGAGAGCGAGGAGCAAGAGCAAGTTGCTCTTGCACCCGCTCTCGCCGAGGGGAGGAGCGAGAGCGAGGAGCAAGAGCAAGTTGCTCTTGCACCCGCTCTCGCCGAGGACAAGGAGCGAGAGCGAGGAGCAAGAGCAACGTTAAAAATTAAAACAAAAGTAAAATTGTAAAAAGTAAAAATGCAAAAATTTAAATAATCAAAAATGAAATTGAAAGATTATATGAAAGGAAGGCGGTGAATGAAATTAAGCGAGGAGCAAGAGCAAGTTTTACACGCAGAATCCTAGAAAATGAGGGCGCTAATTTTTCACGCCGAAACAGAGAATTTAAGGGCGCTAATTTTTCACGCCGAAACAGAGAATTTGAGGGCGCTAATTTTATACGCCCAAACCGAGAAAATGAAGGCGCTAATTTTATACGATTAAACTGAGGAAACAACAACAACAGCAACAGCAACAACAGCAAAAACAACAATCTTCTAAGCGTCGTAAATTATTCGCTCGTTCCAGTATTTTTTTCATCAATCCAACTTCTAGTTAGGCAGGAATAAGTTGGTGTCATCATTCCTGCTTTTATTTCGGCAACAATTATTTTTCATCAATACAACTTCTATTCAATTAAAATTTATTGTTTATCAATGCAGCTTCAACGATGCTGGTTTTTTTCGGCTGGTAATAGGTCTGCTCAGTAATTTTCAAATATATAGTTACCAAGATGCTTATTGTGTTTTTCCTCTGGTTCCTTTGCCTCGATTCGATCACTACTATCTTACATGTGGAGCCTGTGTGCCAAACGCCAATGTACCGTACGCGAACGATATTATCACTGACACAAAGCTTCTTTTGTAGTCGCTAGGCGGCGCCACGTCACCATACTAGGCGATAATATCGAATAAATATTATCATTAAGGACACAAAAACGGGGAAACAACGGTAGTACATTGGATAATGGACAGGCGCGCAGACGAAGAGGACCCAGGATCGAACCAGGTAAAAGGGAAAAAAAATAAAAAAGGACAAGGACAAGGACAAGGACAAGGACACCGAGGGGAGGAGCGAGAGCGAGGAGCAAGAGCAAGTTGCTCTTGCACCCGCTCTCGCCGAGGGGAGGAGCGAGAGCGAGGAGCAAGAGCAAGTTGCTCTTGCACCCGCTCTCGCCGAGGGGAGGAGCGAGAGCGAGGAGCAAGAGCAACTTGCTCTTGCACCCGCTCTCGCCGAGGGGAGGAGCGAGAGCGAGGAGCAAGAGCAAGTTGCTCTTGCACCCGCTCTCGCCGAGGGGAGGAGCGAGAGCGAGGAGCAAGAGCAAGTTGCTCTTGCACCCGCTCTCGCCGAGGGGAGGAGCGAGAGCGAGGAGCAAGAGCAAGTTGCTCTTGCACCCGCTCTCGCCGAGGGGAGGAGCGAGAGCGAGGAGCAAGAGCAAGTTGCTCTTGCACCCGCTCTCGCCGAGGGGAGGAGCGAGAGCGAGGAGCAAGAGCAACGTTAAAAATTAAAACAAAAGTAAAATTGTAAAAAGTAAAAATGCAAAAATTTAAATAATCAAAAATGAAATTGAAAGATTATATGAAAGGAAGGCGGTGAATGAAATTAAGCGAGGAGCAAGAGCAAGTTTTACACGCAGAATCCTAGAAAATGAGGGCGCTAATTTTTCACGCCGAAACAGAGAATTTAAGGGCGCTAATTTTTCACGCCGAAACAGAGAATTTGAGGGCGCTAATTTTATACGCCCAAACCGAGAAAATGAAGGCGCTAATTTTATACGATTAAACTGAGGAAACAACAACAACAGCAACAGCAACAACAGCAAAAACAACAATCTTCTAAGCGTCGTAAATTATTCGCTCGTTCCAGTATTTTTTTCATCAATCCAACTTCTAGTTAGGCAGGAATAAGTTGGTGTCATCATTCCTGCTTTTATTTCGGCAACAATTATTTTTCATCAATACAACTTCTATTCAATTAAAATTTATTGTTTATCAATGCAGCTTCAACGATGCTGGTTTTTTTCGGCTGGTAATAGGTCTGCTCAGTAATTTTCAAATATATAGTTACCAAGATGCTTATTGTGTTTTTCCTCTGGTTCCTTTGCCTCGATTCGATCACTACTATCTTACATGTGGAGCCTGTGTGCCAAACGCCAATGTACCGTACGCGAACGATATTATCACTGACACAAAGCTTCTTTTGTAGTCGCTAGGCGGCGCCACGTCACCATACTAGGCGATAATATCGAATAAATATTATCATTAAGGACACAAAAACGGGGAAACAACGGTAGTACATTGGATAATGGACAGGCGCGCAGACGAAGAGGACCCAGGATCGAACCAGGTAAAAGGAAAAAAAAATAAAAAAGGACAAGGACAAGGACAAGGACAAGGACAAGGACAAGGACAAGGACAAGGACAAGGACAAGGACAAGGACAAGGACAAGGACAAGGACAAGGACAAGGACAAGGACAAGGACAAGGACAAGGACAAGGACAAGGACAAGGACAAGGACACCGAGGGGAGGAGCGAGAGCGAGGAGCAAGAGCAAGTTGCTCTTGCACCCGCTCTCGCCGAGGGGAGGAGCGAGAGCGAGGAGCAAGAGCAAGTTGCTCTTGCACCCGCTCTCGCCGAGGGGAGGAGCGAGAGCGAGGAGCAAGAGCAAGTTGCTCTTGCACCCGCTCTCGCCGAGGGGAGGAGCGAGAGCGAAGAGCAAGAGCAAGTTGCTCTTGCACCCGCTCTCGCCGAGGGGAGGAGCGAGAGCGAGGAGCAAGAGCAAGTTGCTCTTGCACCCGCTCTCGCCGAGGGGAGGAGCGAGAGCGAGGAGCAAGAGCAAGTTGCTCTTGCACCCGCTCTCGCCGAGGGGAGGAGCGAGAGCGAGGAGCAAGAGCAACGTTAAAAATTAAAACAAAAGTAAAATTGTAAAAAGTAAAAATGCAAAAATTTAAATAATCAAAAATGAAATTGAAAGATTATATGAAAGGAAGGCGGTGAATGAAATTAAGCGAGGAGCAAGAGCAAGTTTTACACGCAGAATCCTAGAAAATGAGGGCGCTAATTTTTCACGCCGAAACAGAGAATTTAAGGGCGCTAATTTTTCACGCCGAAACAGAGAATTTGAGGGCGCTAATTTTATACGCCCAAACCGAGAAAATGAAGGCGCTAATTTTATACGATTAAACTGAGGAAACAACAACAACAGCAACAGCAACAACAGCAAAAACAACAATCTTCTAAGCGTCGTAAATTATTCGCTCGTTCCAGTATTTTTTTCATCAATCCAACTTCTAGTTAGGCAGGAATAAGTTGGTGTCATCATTCCTGCTTTTATTTCGGCAACAATTATTTTTCATCAATACAACTTCTATTCAATTAAAATTTATTGTTTATCAATGCAGCTTCAACGATGCTGGTTTTTTTCGGCTGGTAATAGGTCTGCTCAGTAATTTTCAAATATATAGTTACCAAGATGCTTATTGTGTTTTTCCTCTGGTTCCTTTGCCTCGATTCGATCACTACTATCTTACATGTGGAGCCTGTGTGCCAAACGCCAATGTACCGTACGCGAACGATATTATCACTGACACAAAGCTTCTTTTGTAGTCGCTAGGCGGCGCCACGTCACCATACTAGGCGATAATATCGAATAAATATTATCATTAAGGACACAATGATGATGATGATGATGATGATGATGATGATGATGATGATGATGATGATGATGTCTACATGGGCGTCCACAGCGGGGCGCAATGGGGCGCAAGTGCGCCCCTCTGGATTTTTCGCATAGTTTGCACATAAATTTAGATTATTTTGTTGTGATTGTTACAACGCGATTTTCAATGTGATTATCGATTCCTTCTACAAGTTGAACCTATTTATCTTTCTTTGGGCGCAGAACGTATAGGTAGGCTATAGTATTCTCTCGTGGTAATATGGAAATTCAAACTGGTAATATGGAAATTCAAACTGGTAATATGGACATTCAAACTGGTAATATGGACATTCAAACTGGTAATATGGAAATTCAAACTGTCACCCATTAAATTTAGACCATGTGACAATTATTTAGAAGTTTGCGCCCCCCTAGAAAAATTCCTGCGGACGCCCATGGATGTCTATTATTTTTATTGCGCCATATTATAACACGGCACATGACACTACAATTGAGTCTAATAATTAAGCAAACACAAGAACACGACTCACTGCAAGTGAATTGCGTGTGAAGAGCTTGCTTAATGCTCAGGGTCAATACACAGCCTTCTGATGTGGATTCGAACCCTCGACCTTCCAACTCCATGGCATCGAATGCACACCGACTCTAAGGAGCTCCTTAATTTGTCCAAAAGACGCCAAAGTATTTATTGGTAAGTCTTGATAATGTGTTTATATTCTGCATAACTCCCTTGCTGGTTGCATGCACTCTGCCAGCGCCAGCCCCAATCCTGGACAAATGAGTAGGGCTAATGAACTGCAAAATATTCTACAATAACCAATGTATCGAAGTCATTTAGGCTACAGTAACTGACGAAACTATATGTCGCTGGCTAAAAAAGAGGATTGTCGTTAATTATTAGATTGAAATATTAGCAAAGATGGGACGCTAGACTTACATGTAGGCTACATGTAAGTGCTCGGTGAATAGAAATATATTATTGGCTTTGTAATGAATTAATACGCATCAATTACATCATTCAGTTGAGAGGAGATTTTAGTTTAAATAAAATAACAGATAACACGAGCAGGGGTCAAAAGCACATTCTTAACCCAGATGTTCCCACGGTATATTTTTTCATAGTTTTAGGCATTACTGTGAATAATCTGATAGAAATAAATACAAAATAGAGGGGAAAAATGTATTTTCATGTTTGCTGTACATGGTTACTTGGAAATCTACCGTCCTACATGTAGGACGCTGGGAACATACAACACATGAAGTTTCCAAATATGAATATTATCATAGATTTTTGTTTACAGCAATAATGTACATCTATTTTCCTCACAAATGATAAGATGACATTATTATGACTATTTTGACTTCTGCCTAGAGTTAATCTAGACTTTGTTCATTTCTTGTGATGGTCAATGAAACACTTCACGTGCAATCCAATGTTGCACTTGCTGTGGTGCACTTTTGATGACAGTGTCGACATCTTTGTTTGTTTCTCCTGCGGCTCCACGAGATGGTCTAATCGATCATATCTGGAGTCGACATGTTCAGTCTGCACCCTTTGATGAGTTGGCATTGGTCTCCAGTAGAGCGGTTACTACGCGACGGCGGAACTGGAGATGATCCAGTGATCCTTTGCGAGCTTGGTGGAGTTACCAGGCATTTTGCTCAGCCAAATCGATACAGTGACATATCAGAGGGAAGTACCACTTCTTTCCTCTTACTGAAATACGGTACAGGCTTTGAGTCGCGATCATGCCGAAGACCTCAGCATCAAAGAAGGTGAGAAAGAACTGGTGATTCCCTAAGTTCAATGACATCTTTCGGGTTCCAAGTCCTTGATGTAATCGGAGAAAGCGCTAAATCACCTTTTCTCCATGTATAGACCATTGGACCTTCATCTTCTTCTTTGCTGGAGGAAGACTGGATGCAGCTAGGTGACGCGCACCATCATCACTGTCAGTTACTGTACATGCTGTCGTCATCTGGTGGACGTTGCGTCTCAGCATCGGCACGCAACTGACCTGGAGGCAGGTTGTTTATGGTTACCGTCTCCTCATCTCCCGAATCCTCATCAGTTACTTCTGCACATGCATTACCGTGTGGCAGTATAACAATGTCTAGGCCTACTCCAGCAGCTGGCACAGAATCTGGATCATCCTCCAGCATGGTCATCACTTCATGAAGTTTGTCGTTCTGTAAAAATACAAGAAAAAAATTTCTAATACATTGTGTTACTAGTCTGTAAGCCAATACCATATAGGCTACCAGAAATATAACAACAGTAAGAACATAAAAATTTATATTTTGGCATATTAGGCAGACCCACCTGTTCAAAATGACCATTATGACCCTAATACCAACCCCTAATACCAACCCATGGAACTAGCCCTGACCCTAAAACAATTGGATGAAGTGACAAACAATTTCCAAATAATATGTTGTACATAGTCCCAGCGTCCTACATGTAGGACGGTGTACTAACGATCCCTGCCAAAGCCTGGTAATATTGACTAACAAAGGACTAATAATTTTCATGCATACCTTCATACCTGTAGGTAATTTAGAAATAGTTATAATCTTTTTAGTTTTCACATGAAATAGTGTACACCCACCTCTTTCTAGGCATATCGACGATTTCTCAGATTCCGATTTTCTTCGAATTGAAATTTTATTTCTCTGATATGACAACGCAAGCAAAGTCAACAACAAACATTACAACGTACAGGAAATACATCTTCCTTGTAAAAAAGAGTATAATATAACACAGAGATGTTATTATATATTATTGCATAGACAAAAAACTAACTGTCCTACATATAGGACGTGGGGACTATCTGGGTTAATTTTCCACACTAGTCAATAATTATTCGTTGACGCCAGGATGCGACGCAGTGCCGTGCGGTGAGCAATTATACGATGACCCCATGCATGTGATTCAGTGGTCACTCTGTCCGTTGAGCGACGGCAGCTTGCAGCGTAAACGCCGCGTCGCTGCAGCTGGTCACTACTCGAATGAGCGGTCAGGTGGCGCCACGTACTGGACTCAAGTCGAGTTATATATCCGAAAAAATAATTAGGGGGACTATTTTTCTAAAACACTAAATGAGCACGAATCAAGAGGCTTTAAGGCTTTAAAGGTAAAATATTTGGGCGGACCAAAGTCAGGACCAACCTTAAATTTTTGGTCCGATTTATGTGAGTATGATACGGGATATGGCCAGTACAAGATGGAAACATAAGACTAAATATATATATATATATATATATTTATATATATATATATATTGTAGCCGACCCGGCGTTGCCCGGAAATTTTTGAATTCGGCCCGTTCACGGCCAATCTATTCCTCCCTCCGTCCGTCCGTCCCTCCCTTCCCTCCCTCCCTCCCTCTCCATCCCTCCCCCTCCCATACTCCACCGCACTCCGACCTCCACCGGTACATCATCCGTGAAATTTGGGTTTTCGGGAAAAATTCCCCCCAACAATACCCCCCCTATGACCTGCCCGGGTCGACCCCAACCCCCGGCGAAGAATGGGGTCGATTGCTTCAAAACTGTGGTCATCTTACAAACAAACAAACAAAGCCAGAAACATACAGAAAACAAAGCCACAAACATACAGACTTACGAAAATATATAAAATATATAAAATATAATGTATATGATCGTTATATGTCGCCAAATAAAACCATTTTTTCTGTCTGCACCATTCGGACCCGGCGCACTACAGCAGCACGAATATAATTAACCTACAGGTACTTAAAGGTTTAATCTGTACATAACCACGTATGATTGTGTCACGTATTATAGAAGTAAATCTATTTTCACAACCGTTGTGCATGCGGTCATGAATAATTCCTTGTTGGCGGGACGATTCGCGCGATTCAGACAGAAGCATTGTGTCATACCATTGTATCATAGGCTGAGGCAATCTCTTGTGCTCTACTGCATTGTCTCATAAGCCGTTGTTGCTGCTCGGTTCCACCGACGTGTAACCTCGACAGACAATTCCTGTACATCTTTCTGAACACCTTGCGGAAATCCTTCGATCCACGATGGTAGATAAAGGGATTAGCGCACGAGTTCCCGTACGCCATGCAATACCAGACGACACGAAGCACCTCGTAGAACACGCTGTCCGGTAGCTTCACCCGGAAGTAGCTGGCCAGCCACTGCGCATGCGTCGGCAGCCATGACACCCCGAAGACGAGGACGACGACGACGATCATGCGCATCGTTCGCGAGTTGCGTCTCTGGCGACTCGTATCCCCGGTTGAGTTACGCCGACTGGAACGCAGGTGTAACACAATGAACAGGTAGAGGAAACTAATCACGGTGAGCGGCAGAGCGTAACCGAACACGAAGAAGCTGACGACGATGTAGCCGACGGCCTGGTCGACGATCCCACAGTACGAGTAGAGATCGTTGAACTTCTTGACGGTGTGGGCCAGCATGATGGGAATGCCAGCGCCGAGGGAGCACGCCCAGATGCCCGCAGAGACGAGGACGACGTTACGCGGTGTTCGATAGGGAAGCGTTCGGTTCGAGTGAACGATTATCATGAAGCGCAACGCAGAGACGGCGACCAGAGTATAGATGGCGACGAAGAGGGTCACGTAGAGTAGGTAGTTGACGGCCTGGCAGGGCAGCTCCCCGAACGGCCAGCTGAACGTGACGTACTTGAAGGCGGTGACAGGAACGCAGACGAGCAGGAAGGCGATGTCGGCGAGTGCGAGGTTGACGAGGAGGACGTTCGTGACGTTGCGCATGTCCGGCTGGGAAAGAATGACGTAGACGACGAGGAGGTTTCCGATGGTTCCAACGACTGAGATGGTGGCGAAGATGATCGGGGTGATGAAGGTCCAGAGGTAGTAGTAGAAGATCTGCTCACCCGTCATAGACTCCGCCTCCGCATCCTCCTCATTGGCTGTCTCGTTGCCATAGAAATCGTATGCATAGCCAATGAACAATGACGTTGGTGACATCGAAGCAGATGACGTGGCATTGATGTACATCTCCTCCTCAGTGTATTGCACTGTGTCGTTATGCCACTCTCCGTGGAGCGTCATCTTGTGGATAGAGTCAGACACGATTTTCAGTCACTTTTGCCCAAACAACGAGCTGTTAAGAAGCCCGATAATTTGTCAGCACAGACTGCAAGCACAAACAGCATATCCAGCATTCACGGCACGTTGTGTATGTATGTATGCATGGCAGCACATGTGTAGATCTATGTATTTATGTATGCACAAAAGTATGTATCATGTATGTTTAGTATGTACATGTAGCCTACAGATGCTGGCTAATGTATGCATGTGCGTGTGCATAATGCACTGTATATTGTATAATAAGCTTATAATAATCTATCTGTACGCGTAGGCCCTATATGGACAAAATGAAGGGTCTACACTCTACATTATATCGCATGTATGACTTGTTTGTACGCATGGAGGCAATCCACGCGTGGTTGTACGATTGTACGTAGGGCCTACATGTATGAATGCACGTAGGCCTATACCATAAGTGTATATTGTGGTTTCTGGTTCAAAACTGCAACCCCAAATGAATGATTTCATTATTGTTGACTCCGTCTCTGCACAATTCCGTGTATTTACCGCCATATTAAATTTTGTGCAATTGGAACTTTTTAGATCATGCGAATGCATCTTTCAACATATTTCAATTTCAAATATTATTACGCTTCCCTTGTTCTAATTATTATTATGTAAATCTAAAGATTAGACTGTGAATCTATGTAGCCTGGTTTGGTCTTTCCAATCCAGATGTCATGAAGGATCGCTTGACCTCGAAACGAAATGGGATTATGGAATTACCGACTGTCAACGGGTCTGATTGAGTATTATATCGGCATAGCATCACATGCAGATGTCAGCTGCGTGTATCAATCATAGCACACAATTATCACCGGCGAGGAAATCCTCTCAAAATTCAGAGATTCGTTAAATCCAATCCAGAGGCCGAGGATCCGGTTCGCAAGCTTATATAGATCGAGCGCCTGCACATGAGGTGACTAAGGTCGTTGAATGGTTTCACTGCAGGTCTATACAATATACAGGGTGCGCCAAAAAAAATATACCCCTAGGTTTTTCCCCAATATCTTGGCCAAAAGTAAAAGTTTTCAAATTAAATTTTACAGGCTTATAAACAATTCATATTTACATACGATGGCCAGATTTCATCAAAATATTTCAAACGGAACAAAAGTTATGCCACTTTTAGGGAGGTCACCCCCGTTTTTTGACGCTTCAAAAACAAAACGCAAGTTTTTGAAGGTTTTTTGTCAATATTTTGGCTAAAAATAAGAATATCAAAATTAAATTTCTCGGTCGTATAGACAATTCATATCTACACATGGTGGAAAGATTTCATCACAATATCTCAAGCAGAACAAAAGTTATGCTACTTTTAGTGAGACCACCCACCGTTTTTTGACGATTCAAAGGCGAAACGCAACAAAAAGTAACAAAAACACAATTTTATTAAGTCTCATCTCAAATAACTTTGTCAAATGAACTTGGTAATGCTTCACAACTTGTGTTCAATGTGCCCACCACCAGTGCCAACACTTCTTTTGAGTCTCTGTGCAAAGTTCTTGATGGACCTGTTGATTACTCTGACAGATTCCTTATTTACCAATTTGATGTCATCTTGCTAAGTGACTTCTCAGTGATGTGCAGCTACGCTGGTGCCCTGTTTATTTTTTAAACAGTAATAATATTGATCCACTGGCAATATGAAGGCTATTTGATAACAATTATAGGAGATGAGACTTAATAAAATTGTGTGTTTGCTACTTTTTGTTGCGTTACGTCTTTAAAACGTCATACAATGGGGGGTGGCCTCACTAAAAGTAATATAACTTTTGTTGTGTTCAAAATATTTAAATGAAATCTTTCCATCATGTGTGGATATGAATTGTCTTTAAGCCTGTAAAATTTCATTTTGATATTCTTACTTCTGGCCAAGATATTGGCCAGAGTAATTGAGTTGATTTTTTGTTACTTTTTGTTGCGTCAGGTTTTTGAATCGTCAAAAAACGGTGGGTGGCTTCACTAAAAGTGGTATAACTTTTGTTCTGTTTTAAATATCCTAATGAAATCTGGCTATCTGGTGTAAATATGAATTGTCTTTAAGACTGTAAAATTTCATTTCGAAATTCTTACTTTTGGTCAAGATACTGGCAAAAAACATAGGGGGTTATTTTTTTGGCGCACCCTGTACATGCAGAGGGTGGAGCCATGCAAGGGATTTTCTAAAGGATTTTTTTAGAACCGCACAACGTCTTCTTTCTTTTCCGTTCTTCCATGCAAAAGCTTCCCTTTTCAGATCAACTTTTTATGTTTTTCAGTTTATCACATCTGCAGCTGTGTACATTTATAACTATATGCTGTTTATTCCTCCTGTAAAAATCGCATAATGGCAATAACATAACGTTCGTTTTTTATTATTACTATAATAGGTGAGCAGGTGCTTTTACAACTGCACAAATCCATCTGGAAATGTACATTTGGTCAAGAACTGCAAACTAAAAGAGCCCTGGCGTTATGTGCAAATGATCGGCCCCATTGCAGAAGTTTAAAGTTCAGATAAAGTGCAAGAAAGAATTTCATTGTTCATCGAAATAATTATGCTTAATGAATACACCGAGACGGTTGCGCATTTGCTTGCAGACAAATGCGGAAACCAATGGAGGCTATGTAAGCTTATACATGATGATGACGACGATTATTGTGATGGTGCTAATGTTGTTAGTGTTGTTGTTGTTGTTGTTGTTGGTGATGTTGTTGTTTTTGTTGTTGTTGTTGTTGATGATGATGATGATGATGATGATGATGATGATGATGATGATGATGATGATGATGATGATGATGATGATGATGATGATGATGATGATGATGATGATGATGATGATGATGATGATGATGATGATGATGATGATGATGATGATGATGATGATGATGATGATGATGATGATGATGATGATGACTACGATTTCGTCAAAACACAGTCAACGCCGTTGCAAAGGCGCTTGAAAAACTCAACGACTCAATCAGGGTTGGCAAACTTGAAATAATGAGCGCTGATTCCCGTCGTGAAAGTGTCCACAGCAGAAGAATAGATGACTATTTCAACACCTGAACCCAGCGACAGGGAACCACGGTCAACAGGCTTTTGACTATCTGTCTCTGTCTATCTGTCTCTGACTATCTGTCTCTGTCTGTCTTTGTCTCTGCCTCTGCCTCTGTCTCTGTCTGTCTGTCTCTCTCGCTCTCACTCCCCTCTCTCTTTTACTCTCACTCTCTCACTCTCGTGAATAAGCTGGTGCCCTGAGCTTAGCTTTATGTTACGCTTTAGAGATTTGAGAATTACGATGTCTCTGTCTCCGTCTGTCTCTTCTCTGGCTCTCTTCATCTCTGTGTCTCTGTCTGTCTGCCTCTTTCTCTCTTGGTCGGTTCTAGATGGCGACACCAACATTGTATTTTCACTCAGACATATTACACGTACAGAGACAGACGTATACACTGGTTCTTAGATACATACATGCACAGCTACGGTACATAAACATAACAGTACAACGAGCACTGCTAAGTCCATCTCTAATGCTGCATGCCAGCAGCTGCTGTCTGGTTTTCCAAGTCCCCAACCATAGAAAAAGGAAAATAGCCAGCAGATGTCATTAGCCATTGAAAGATGATACAAGCGCTATGTAAGTAATTATAATCATAAGAAGAGCGTGGTGCTTTAAAAACTCTCAGCCGAGTGCAGCTGTCTTTATTCTTTAATTAATGTTTTGCAGCGAATGCAAAATAGATTATCTGTTGCCAATAACAGTGTATAAATAGCCTCTCTCCTGTTTAATTATGACTGGAATATTGGCAAAAATGCCACATATAGGCTAGGCCCTATGTTTAGATATAGGCCTATATTTGATCATCCAATATTTCGTCAATGTGTTGAAAATTATTTCTTATAACCATAACTTTAAACAGGCCACGCTGCGCAAGCAGTTTGTTTATCATGCTATCTTTGCGATTCTGATTAAACTTTAGCATGGCATAGCCTACATCACAAATTCCCGTACAGTGCACAATAATTGTTTCTCTCTCTGTTACATGACTTAGGTCTTATTAGCTGCTGACAATAAATATTGACGTTATGTTTACCAGTGAACCGGCGTTTTGGGATCATTATCTAAACCAGGTCAGGCATGTTCGAGGAAATCATTTTGTTCGTATTGTTCTCTGCCTATAAGAGGTCAATTTGTATGCATGAATTTCCACGAACAGTAGGCTACTGTAGCAGACATGATATCCCTCGTGTTGCTTTAACCTTTTAACATGAGGTTTTGACTTCCTAAGACTGACGTCATAGCATGATCCCCTTTATTTCTAAGTATAAAAAAATCTCAAGCAATTAATATTTGTAAGTAGATAAGATCTTTTAATGTGATTTCGCTCGAAGCAGCCAACAGGCGCGGATTTAGAGGGGGCGGAGCCGGCGTACGCCCCCCCTAAACCTCAACAAATGTTCTCAAACTCAACTGACCTAAAACTAATATAACTGCAATTTGGGAATAGGATGTTTGAAGTAGCTGGACTGGCAGAATGGAGCTCTCTTACCGGCATGGCTTAAAGTGTGCCAGGACGGTCATGGACGGCGTCCAGGCACCTATTTTCGAGGCTGGACGCCGTCCTGCCACTTATTTGGCCAGCACTGCCTGGACGGTCGTCCATGACTGCAGTTACGGACGACCGGCCATGACTGCCTAAAAATGGCTCCATTTGAGGTCGACACAGCCAAAAATGCGCTGGTCGCTGGGCTCCACCCCAGACCCCGCTGCGGGAGCTTACGGTCAAGACAAAAACCTTTGTCTTTTACAATAACATTTTGATTTTTATTGTTATTCTGGTAGCTTGCGACACTGAAAAAACACTTATTTTTGAAGTTTTCGCGACTTTATCGTTCACAAATAGCTGGCAAAAAGAGCCTAAAAACAGACCCGCTGCGGGAACTTACGGTCAAGACAAAACCATTCTCTTTTACAATAAAATTTTTATTTTTATTGTTATCCTTGTAGCTTGCGACACAAAAAACACTTATTTTTAAAGTTTTTGCGACTTTATCGTTCACAAATAGCTGGCAAAAAAGAGCCTAAAATGGCTCCATTTGAGGTCGACACAGCCAAAAATGCGCTAGTCGCTGGGGGAGCTTACGACGCTCCCCCAGACCCCCTAGTCGGGACGGCTTCGTGCCTTCGGCACTCGCAACTTCGCGCCTTCGGCGCCGCCACCGACGACCAATTACAATGCAGCGTCCAGGCACTTCTTTTTTACACTTTAAGCACTGCTTACCGGAGCACTCTTACCTACTTACCTGAATTGCAGACGTTGCCTACGTGACCAATGACTTTTGCCGTTACGTCATTCACAAAGTTCATGTACAGACAAATAATTAGGCCTATACCCCTTCACCACTGCGCCAAACAAATGCATGTATGTGGGCTTATATGCCTATGTATTTATGTATATGTATGTATGTATATGTATGTATGTATGTATGTATGTATGTATGTATGTATGTATGTATGTATGTATGTATGTATGTATGTATGTATGTATGTATGTATGTATGTAATATGTATGTATGTATGTATGTAGTATTTACGCCCCCCCTAACCAGAAATCCTGGATCCGCCCCTGGCCAATGACCATCATGTTTGCCGCACTGCCAATACTGTGGTTGGAAATATTCTCCATTAGTTCTAACTCTAAGCATAACAAAAATAATCCCAAACAATTAATATCTGCAATTGCCTATAACCTTTTTTTATTGCGATGTCATTCGAAGTAGCCATCGACTTGACATGTAGGCTAAATTACGAAAAGGTGCCATGGAAGTCATTTGATCAGGCATAAATTAGATAAAGCATTTTTACATATTAATTCTTAGGCCCACTTACTTCTGGAGATATATTGGTCACTTACTAGCCTAATTTGTAATTTATAATAGTCTAGGCCTACCTGCGATTTTTTTTTACAAATTTAAGCTATACATGTAGGCCTACTTGTACAAACGTGTTGCTGTAAAGTATAGAATAATCTGTACGAAAAGAATGTAAGTTGGTGCTCCTTGATGTTCTGACCACAACGCTTCAATGTTGCTTTATACTAAGTACATTTACACATGCTAAGTTAGCCTACATTGCGACGAGTGGCATAAACCTAGGAGGCCTATAGACAGAGCCGTTTTAACGCCTGGCACATTCCCTCCACTTGCTCCTCCCCAATCGGCGCTACGCATCTCAGCGATCGACCGGCATATACTCGTTCTCCGTCCCCCAGAAATCTTGATCCCCCTATAGAGGGAGCTGTATGCGACTCATAGTTTCGTTTAGAATTAGTGTTTGTGCCTAGGGCCCCAAAATTCCTTAAAACGGCCCTGCCTATAGATCTAACGAAGCCACACAATATTCTGTTTCGCGCTGTTTCCAAAGTGTCATCACGACTTCAAGGTTGTCATGTGGAAGCGACAACCAACAGGACATTAAGGCAAAGACGAGAGAAACAAACGCAACGTGTATATATTTACCAATTCGTAAGTCATCATCATCATCATAAACCGTGGGCTCATCGCCCGTAGGTGTCTGACGCCATTTTCACCATATTCGTAAGTCAGTCGGGAAATAATTACGACTGACGGAAAACGTCAGCCAGCGCAAACAAAATGGCGCTGCTCTGTGGCTTCCATGTGTTTGCAGTCCCCGCTCGGCCAGTCGCTTTTCATACATCAAGGGTCTTGCGTCGACATGGCAGGTGAAACAGACTAGCGAGGGACACCGGAAGAACACGCGATATGCTAGCGACCTTGCATGTACGGCACTTGCATAATTGACAAAAGCAACTGTCTAGACTCTATAAACTATGTGCGAACTGACGACATTCGGGCTGACATACATCGTCTGCGGTATAGACTACGAACTGTCATTATTATGGTAGCCCACGTGTAGTTCTAGTAATTAAGAAGGATTATAATTTCCGCTTTTCTGATTACATCCCGGATGTGGCCTTTTACAGGTGGTCCGTAGGCCTACATAAGATATCTCATTACAAGGACTCTTTTTTCGTCGAGCGGAAGAATACGAACACAACTAATGAACTGCTTCTGTGCAAATCAGCCAAGAAATGACGAATCTATGCAGGTTTCTGAAAGTCGGAAATATTGTGGCATAGATCTATAGCCTAGGCCTAATAGCCTTCTGTCGCGTATTAGCCACGTGTTTCTATTTCCGGTTCATACCTTGGATTTTCTCATAAATTGTTTTTTGTGTTAGGCTACTATAGCATTTTCATTTTCCATCTGCAGATCATTGCTACCTTTATTATCTTTGTCTGCTCATCCTGTTTCGTTATGCATGTTCATTCTTCCTCTTCAACATTCGTTCTCCTTGGCTGCAGCCTGCAGCTCTACTCTATTATTGTTTTTTCGGTGCCTTTCTCTTCCTTTTCCAATTTCTCATCAAGGAATCACATTAAGTCCGAATAAATAATTATTCCCGTTGACAGGGCTAATTTGCTAACTTTGTCCAATTAAAGCATTTAATCTTTTATTGCAGCCTCATCGATTGAGTCTTTCTTTTATTTTGATACTGTGCCTTTGCGAATAACTGATCTCCTTAACAAGCCTGAGAAATTTTCATAGATTTACAATAGTCTACATTAGGCCTACACTACATACATTGCACCACATTACATTACATTACACTACATAGTACATACATTACATTAACTACATATGGCCTACATCGCATTGAATTACATTCGATCCTCAGTTCCTCATTTATCAAGTGGGCCTAAGCAATATCACTCTAAAATAGTAGACTATGCCTAAACTACGGCGACAGAGTTTTTAGAAGAAGGTAGGCCTACTTTCGTTCCACTCATCGTCAAAAGGAAGGTTTCTTGAAATAGCCTTTTTATTTAAGTTAAATAATTATAGTTCATTATATTTATTTAAGTTAGGCTACTTATAATAACTTCGCGTGCTTCCTCTAAATATAGTTCTAACCAGTCATTTCATCCACGCATAGGCCTATGCCTACCTGCTGTAAAATTGGCATATAATATTGCAATCACACTAAATAATCATCAGTGTCACTCTCAGCAAAGTCTTCACATAATTATTATTGGATTACCGTAACTGCACGTCATGTAATATTGAATTTAATTATGGCGGGAATAATTATGGCAATGTTTTCATGCGAGATACGTACGTCCAACATAATCCTGGCAAGCTAAGCCGTCAGTCTTAAACTCTATTTTCGCGGTGACTCGGTTAATTAAACCCACGCATAAAAATACTGAGAGTAACAAAGAATGAAGTAAGTGGTCGTTCTTGGCATAATTTAAGCATAATTAGTGCAGTAACAATGTCCTGTCTCTCTTGGTTGAAACTGTCTTTAGAATTTCTGGTGTAGGATGTTCCGAATCGAAAATGTTTCTGGCATTGAATGCAATGAGTCCAACAGAAAAAAATTATTAGACTTTTAAAACATTTTGTCTTCAACTCTCTTACCGCCGTCTCTCTAAAATTAATGTCTTTCCATCGTATTCAAAGTCTAACTTTTCCGTATTTCCAATCGTCGTAGTAAGTAAGCAATTAAGTAAGTAAGAATATTCTTTATTAGACTGCCAACGCACACACACACACACAATAGCCCAGAAAATGTATATCTACACGGCAGCAACAAATTAAACAAAGTAGGTATAAAATTCGCACACAAATATTCACTTCGCAAAGGCGACCACTCTGACAATTGGAAAATTGTGTGGGTTTGGATCGCGTGATTAAGCTACATGTACCTTACGGGGGAGTTAGGAGACCGTGAAGAATTATTCTCATGGGAATAATTGAACTGACCGTAAAGATCGAAATTAGCTGTCAGTGCAGTAATTGCCTGGTGTTCTTCAAAGGAAGAAAGCTTCAACAGGAACGACTTTAAAACGAACCAATTTCCTTCGCAGACCATTATGGTGTTTGTGCTTCGCTACTTTGGCCAATCCCCACCAAACGGGGGGAGACTTAGAGTAGTCGTGCGAGGGTATATAGGCCTTACTTCCTCGATTAACATCAAACAATCGTTGACTGTGAAGACCGCTGGCAACTAAAGCACGAGGAGTGAACACGTGTCGCCTTTGATGTGTGCCTCAAACGGAACTAGACTGACTCATTTAGGTTGGTAGCGCTGCTGAGGACACAGCGGACGCTATGTATACAGGGCGGGCCAAAAACGTAAACCTTTCATATATTGGTTCTAGGGTTAAGTGATACCAGTGTGGACAATTTTCTCTAGACCTGGAATGCGGGGTTAAAAAAAAGTCGTGCAAAGGTGGACACAAATGGAGACTAAGAAGGGAGGAAATCCCGCTATAGTAGGGCCCCAAACAAATTATTAAATAATTTTGATAGATAGGCTCTACGCACCACAATTTGATGAAAAACCAAAGCAACAGTAGATGAGACGAGTTAAACACGATTAGCATGACATCACAGCAAGGTGACAGGCACCTCAATATACTGTGTATATTTAGATTATAGACCTATATGATGCGATAGAGGTGCTAAGAGGTCTATGGTGATATATGACATGATGCCTATGATATATGATTATTTGAAGAGGCGCTATATAAATTTGCTATTACCATTGCCAATGCCAATATTTTGCGGAGCGCTATTATTTTGCGCGTGTGTAGGCTATGTGCGTGGCAACATGGGCGCCCGCAGAAATCTTTTCAGGGGGGGCAAAAAATTTTCAATGGTCACAGTTACCGTAAATGTTTTAGTAACAAGAGCTTGAAAAATGCAAAGCTGGAAATTAAGAGTACGAGTATTTTTAATGAGGTTTCCTAATGCAAATATTTTTCAGTTTCATTTAGTGTATCAGCTTTAATATGAATAATTTCTTTAGTGCGAAGAAAAAAATTAAAAAGTAGATATCAAATGTGGGTTCCTGAAGTGGCACTGTAATATTATAAGTCCATTGAATGAATGAATAAGTGAACAAAAAATAGGTGTAAGTTTTCAAGGTGCAAGTGTTCCTCTAGCTACTTCTATTGATAGCCTACTTAATTTTGTGCAGTTGTGAAAGGTTGCATGACAGCGAGATTCCAATCAAGTATATAGGCCATAATCGATAGAAAAATACTATTTGCAAAGACGCCTGCCGAAGGGTTAACAGCCAATGGTCACTGTTCCAGCTTTTAACAAGATGTTGATTATGCAAGGCAGAAAATTAAGAGCTTGTTTATATCTACAGAGATTTCTAAACATAGATTTTTGGCTTTCACTGTGTGTATCATTCGTATCATTAGTGCTTTAATGCAAAGAAATTTGTTAAAAACCCAAAAGTGGTGGTTATAAAAATAAATTTCCATTTTCCAGGGGGGGGCAAGTGCCCCCCCTTGCCCCTATGTGCGGGCGCCCATGCGTGGCAAAGCTCTTGAGTGAAGTCGCGGATGACATGCTGTTGGTCGATCATTCACAGTGCATGCAAAGCGTGACCGTCTTTAATTAAATGAAATGATCGATCGTGCATTCTAGTGCATCAGACAGCTTCTTACACGAACAACAATCTTCTTCCTTTGAATAGACGTCGGTTCTGCACTCATCTCATGCTTGTCAGCTTCAGCAAGGGATTGAATCAACTAAATAGCGAAGGAGAACGCTTTTGAGAAGTGTTTAAAAAGCCTGTTTAAATAAACCTATTCTCTTACACTAGGTAATAGTATAGTCATCCAAGTTCTATTCTGAGATGTCTCTGTCTGTCTCTGTCTGTCTGTCTTTCTATGTCTGTCTCTGTCTCTGTCTCTGTCTCTCTCTCTCTCTCTCTCTCTCTCTCTGTCTCTCTCTGTCTCTCTCATCTATCTATATATCTGTCTCTCTCTCTGTCTCTCTCTGTCTCTCTCATCTATCTATATATCTGTCTCTCTCTCTGCCTCTCTCTCTCCGGCTCACGCTCTCTGTCTGTCCGTCTGTCTGTCTTTTGTCAGTCACGCGCATTGACTAAGTCCTTTCAATGGGTTGATGAGCAGATGGCAACATCATATTATAAGCCCATTATTGTGTTGACATGTTTCAACCTTAGGCCTACTATATTAAAGTAACATAATTATAATTGACAGATTATGCAAATACAATCAAGCAGAGACGATTGAACGTTGGAACGATAATATGGTTCAAACGGAACAATCTTGAATCTTTGCAGACAGAATGATTTTAATATTTTATTCATTGCCAAAATAACATTTAATTTTATGCATTGCTCATTTTTTCGCATTGCTCAATTGCTGCATTGACGATGTAAATTTTTACTCAATACCCATCTACAGAATAGTGCTAAATAAGCTTCACGACAATCATTTAAATAAATTTACCTGAACAATTCAATTGGCACGGATCATATTATGTGCAGCTAATGCTACTCATTGTCTTCCTTCCGTCATGTCTTTTATCCAGCGAATAAATGAATCTCCAGTCCGCAGCTGTCTCTTTGTCTCCAAATCATATTTACGCGTCGTCTGCGAAGAAAGGCAGCTTCATCCATCTGATAATATAGTTCTTCGTTCTTTTTCACGACGAGTTAGGCGCCATGCAACGACACTACTGTACATCTCAAGGGATGATGATATCTCCAGCACCGTCTGTTTCCGTCACCATTAGTAACTGTTGGTCACTGCTGCAAGGCGACGACTGTGGCTGATGCGCGTAAGAGACAGTTCACTCGATGTAGAGATGGCTAGCATGCAGAGTGGCCTGCAGGCAGATACACTCAATCATCGTTTTTCTAAAAGCGGACTCATGTTGTTTTTGTAAATACACTTCAAACAACATGCAGCGGTGGCGTACCCTATAATAGCGTACTGCTCATAATCCGAGACCGTGGTGGTGGTAGGCTGGTTCGTGGTCGACCTAAGCATTATCGTGATGATCATGAAGGTTCTTCGTTGGATCGTAACAGCGCCGTTATTTTCACCATCATCGTTGTTTTATCGTTCTACTGGTGATCTTCATCGTCGTCGTCATCATCATGGTTATCATCATCATCAAAATCACCAACGCCATCGTCGTAACTATGCCGTGCCACGTCATCATTGTTATCACCATGCAGGTCTACTATTATCATCGTAATCAACATTGCCATCATCATGAGGTCTGTTATCATCAAGTATCACGATCATCATTTGGTATTTCCTTTAAATTTATAATAGACTAAGCTTAATAAGTTAATAATAATCACTTAGTGAAATGTGAAATTAATATTTTGGCGTGTGGCACGTCACACAGCTTACAAACAGATTTAAAACTGAAATTTGCCGAACGAACCACCAATGGACACGTAAATATTAGGGCCTACGTATAATTATCAGTTCTTTCAGCTTGTGGAGGCTATCAGAGATGAAGATTGGGCCAACTCCAACGGAAAAAAGCGTCCAACGTACCAAAAAAGAAAAAGCAGAAACTTAGCAATAATAAGTCTATATACGAGACCAGGAATATAGGAAGAAAAGCAAACAGAACCATAAGCCTATACATCTATTTGATTGTATCAGGACGTTATAAAGCGCATTTGGGATAACCATAGATGTAAAAAAAGATGAAAACAAAATAAAAAACGGTAAAAACGACGTTTTTTTCAAAAAAATAAAAAAAACCACAAAAACACGATAAAAAACGGAAACGGGAAATAATTTGACTTTGCTACATCTAAAACCGCATTTTAACCATGAAAATCTTGATTAGGAACCTACTACACGTAGGCTATCTCCGAAATGATGATGTTAAACGATGAAATAATGACTTTAGTTAGGTGGATTCTTGAGAGTTGGCGGAAAACATAAGAAATATCAGAAAAAATTAAAATTAAGGGAAATAATCATAGGAAGTAAATGTATAAATAAAGATAAATAAAAAATAAAAAACGATAAAAAAACGATGAAAAAAATAAAAAACGAAAAAAACGACGTTTTTTGGGAGAGAATAAAAAACGGAAAAAAACGTTTTTTACATCTATGGGGATAACCTCACAAAAGGCTGTTGTATATTTACTTGTATAATTTTAATACAAATAATGGTCGAAGCATAATTATTGTGAGGAGACTTTTTTATTTGTTCTAACAGTCAGCCTAATTGAACCATTAAATTGGACAACGAGGAGACAAAATTATGCTAGTTTCGTGTATTTTAAATAGACATAATTTGCTTTAACCATGCTGTGTCATGGCAAAGATAATTACCGATGCCTTCCTCCTATACCCAGACATTGAACTAATAATAATAATTTAAAAATTATAATAATAATAATAATAATAATAATAATAATAATAATAATAATAATAATAATAATAATAATAATAATAATGATACGATTACTGACCTAATCAATCTGCTGCTGAGAGGAGGAATACCGAAGAACATCGCAGAGATTTTGTACGGCGGAAGACTAATAACACTTGGGAAGAAAGATGGAGGAATTCGACCGATCACCGTAGGATACACGGGGCGACGTCTGGCTGCTAAGAGTATCTGCCATGTTGTATGTCCATACCTGTCTCAAGCTCTATCACCGCTCCAAATCGGTGTTGGAGTATCAGGAGGAGCCGAGGCTGCCGTTCACGCTACCAGGCGATACTTGCAATCTATGCCTGAAAATCATATCTTAGTGAAACTGGATTTCTCGAATGCTTTCAACGCACTAAGAAGAGATTCTTTGTTAGAGGCGGTCGCAGCAAAAGCTCCAGAAATCTACAGATATGTATTTGATAATTATGCATACACTCCACAGCTACAGACTAGACAGCACACTATCCTTTCTGAAGAAGGCACTCAACAAGGTGACCCGTTAGGACCACTAGAGTTCTGCCTTACGATACACCCACTACTTGAGAGTCTGATTACCCCATTAAATATCGGTTATATGGACGATATTACTCTTGCTGGACCAATCGATGAAGTGGAGCACGACATCAGCTTGATAGAGAAGCAGGCACACGTGTATGGTTTACAACTGAATCGGGCAAAGTGCGAGGCCTCCTTTAGTGGTGACGTTAAAACACACAAGAACAAGGCCTTTGCTGAGTTCGAAATTGTCGCCTGTGAAGACCTGACATTGCTTGGAGCTCCACAGTACTGTTGCCAGGCAGGGCCGTCGAGAAATCTATCCAGAAAAAGATTAATGATCTGACGAAAGTCATCACACGGCTTGAACTGCTTCACCCACACGATTCATTCACCCTGCTGAAGAGCAGCTTAAGCATACCGAAGCTGCTGTACACACTGAGAACATCAGCTTGCTTCATATATAAAGGACTTCTACACGACTTCGATGAAACATTGAGGACAGGTCTATGTAGCCTCCTCAATATTGACATGAATGACGATCAATGGATCCAGGCATCGTTACCAGTGAGAAACGGCGGTCTTGGGATTCGTAGTGCCGAAATGCTGGCAACTTCCGCCTTTTTGGCATCAGCCGCTGGCACTCGAAGCCTCCAAGACCAAATGCTACTCGCTGTCTCCGTAACTTCTACCGATCCATTGGTGGAAGAAGCCTCTAGTTCTTGGATGTCGAATTCGAACGCACCTCCTCCCACTGAGCTGAAAGCGTATATACAAAGAGAATGGGACGCAGCGGTGATTTCGCATGCATTTCAAGAACTCACAGAAAGAACCACAGATTCCGCTTCGAAATCTCGATTGCTAGCCGTACAATCGCCACATTCAGGTGATTGGCTTCACGCACTACCCATTACGGCAGCTGGATTGCGGATGACGGGAGAGGTGTTGAGAGTTGCAGTAGGCATTCGTCTAGGTACTGCGCTTTGTGAACAACATGTGTGTAAATGTGGTGCCAGAGTAGATTCCTTAGGTCATCATGGATTCTCCTGTCCTAAAGGCGCTGGAAGACACCAACGACATGATATGATAAACGACGTGATATGGCGAGCGATGACGAGAGCCAAAATACCGGCCATCAAAGAACCTACTGGTCTTTCGAGAACCGATGGCAAACGACCAGATGGAGTTACCATAATACCCTGGTCCAGAGGTCGATGCCTGGCTTGGGACGTCACTGTGCCAGACACGTTTGCAGCTTCGTACGTACATCTAACAGCGGAAAACGCAGGTGCAGCAGCGGAAAAAGCAGCTCGAAATAAGACCAGTAAATATGTTGTCATCTCACAGTCGCATCACTTCATTCCTGTGGCCATCGAAACCGGAGGAAGTTGGCACTCCGAGTCCCTGGAATTCGTTCAAGAGTTAGGAAGCAGAATTTCGATGTCGACCGGTGACCAGAGAGAGTCCAACCATCTGCTCCAGCGCATTTCAGTCGCGCTCCAAGTAGGAAATTCGTTGTCTGTGTTGGGCACGACAGAACTTATCGGCCAAGACACTAAGAGGCCAAGGACCTAATGTTTGAAACGATTATTTACTCGTCTGTACATGATTGTGTCAGTTTTTGAAGAAATAAATGTGTTATAATAATAATAATAATAATAATAATAATAATAGCAGCAGCAGTAGTAGTAGCCTAGTAGTAGTAGCAGTAGTAGTAGTCAGATCAGAGCGGCGAGATCCAGGTTTCTTAGACGGTTTTTACCATTTAGTGTGTTTCCAAGCGACTTGGCAGTGTTACATTGACGGCGCTCATTGTACATGTATGTGGCAACCCCGCTCAGCACAAGAGCACCGTAGTCAATATACAGCAATCCTATACTTACCGCAATCCTACTTACCGCCGCTCTTTTATTGGCATCAGACAGGCTAAGGGAAACGCAAATCAATTATGGTGGAAGTCTAAAATGGATCATTCGTTGACCGGTCTCTTCATCGTATCGTGGTTACCGGAATGCTCTGAATGATGGACATGCGAAACACTTGAAGGTTGACTCCACCACGTAGCAGATGCCATCAGGCTCCATTGGAGCATGGAGTCCGTTGCTTAGGCTAATGCCGACGCTATATGATGCGTCCTGCACGGGCTTTTTTTTACCGAACGGCAGTTTCTTTGTTTGCATTGGCGTCGACATTGCTTCAAAGAAGAAGAACGAGAGAAAAAGAGAGAACGATGACAATAATGGGAAACAGGATGAAATCGAAGAAGGAAGATGTCCACAATCTCGCTTAGCAATGGTTCTCTGCCACTTAGAATCTTAGATGTCATAGACATTGTATGGTGTTAAAAAAATCAATATTATGATTAGCTTCACTGCTTCAGATGCGCCAGATAAATAAATTATTAACATAAATTGTTTGTATGTGCACTTGTTATAGCGCCCCTTCAAGCTCTTCTACTCAGAGGCGCTCCCGAATGCAGAGCGGACACTGCATCGGAGTTTCACGCCGAAGCGCTGAGCAATTGTGAGTGAAGGACTTGCCCTTAAGGTCCTTACGCGGCGAGGTGGATTCGAACCTCGGACCTTCCGGCTCCAAGGCAACGACGCCACCACTACACCACCGCGCCCCACAAATTAGTATGTAATAACATTAAACAAGTTCAGTCAGAAAGTGCACATGAATCTGGACTAAATCTGTTTAAATAGCTCAGAAGGTAAGTAAAGTATACCTAGCAATTCATTCGGATAAAAAGGTTCAATTCAATTAGGTATAGGCCTACCGAATGAACATCGGGTCTGAGGAATGTACCAGTATACATGCTTGGAATTCTAAAGAATACTGACCTTGCAAAGTTCAGTTGATGATGATGATACGTAAGTTTTATTGAGCTCTTGCTAACATACAACAGCCAGTTACAATTACATAAATAATTAAAGAAAATTATGCAAAAGTCAAACCAATCGGTACAAGTCAGATGATAGAGGAGCGGAATGCCTGTACAGCACTCGGAATATGTAATTTCTTTCATCCAGTAACAAAACATCAGCGTCGCCCTCCTCCTTTATCCACTATAGGGACTGGCACTGTCAGAGAAAGAACAGTGACCCTACTCTTGTGGGGCGCGGTGGTCTAGTGGTGGCGTCGTTGCCTTGGAGCCGGAAGGTCCGAGGTTCGAATCCACCTCCCCGCGTAAGGACGTTGGGCAAGTCCTTCACTCACAATTGCTCAGCGCTTCAGCGTGAAACTCCGATGCAGTGTCCGCTCTGCATCGGGAGCGCCTCTGAGTAGAGAGAGCTTGAAGGGGCGCTATAACAAGTGCACATACAAACAAACAAACAAACTCTACAGTAGCCTACGACAGTGGCGAAATTAATTAGCTCTTATACTTTTCGTATGTAGGAAATTTCAGGCAAGGAAGTTTGAAAAATTATTCAGTGATATTGTACTAGGCCTATGATTGTCGCGTTACGTATATAAACTTTAAAAATAAACAAAAGAAATGAGAAACGTGTGTGATTCTGCATGCGCCTACTCAGATGTTGAGTCAGAGAGGCACATCATCCCCCCCCCCCCCGCATTTATTTCCGGTTTATTCCAACCACGCGAAGTTGATGCGGTACGTATACATCCGCCTCAACGGTAAACCAATTACCGTTTCCTACATGCAGCCGCACGAGTTGGCACAGAATTACCCTTCAGTCTGTATTAGCATCAGTTCTGCGGCATAACAGTCGTCACGTAAGAGGTCAAGCGAAGCAGTCGCGATGATGAAATCTTCCGATCACTGGATATCCGTAAAAGCTGGTCATCCTATTCCTATCTCAACCCGCACACGCGAAGTACACCGCTACACAGGCTCACATGTCAGTCCAAGCATACATGATCATAATCGAAAGTGATGGGCGTATTACTTTATATAACTTGACGGACTTCCTTAATGTATAATACCTACAACTTAGCCCTCAGATCGTCCTTGGCGCTGCCCATGCACTTCGTAGGAGATGCCTAATATAGTCTTGCACTTGTAGGTAGACCTACATTTACATATTCTGAGTCGCATGCATGCATTTTTGCATTTTGCGTATAATATTTTTTATAATAGGATTGTCACTTTACACACTGTCACTAGCTAACTATTTAGGTTGCCGTTTGTGTTCAATCGTTATGACCTTGATATCATTCATTACCCCGCTTTTTAACGGGCTCGCTGCGCATGTTTCCCAGGGTCCACTCTGATACTTTCTATGCACATCTCAAGCTGTCCTTTTTTAACCATACTGCAGGGTCAGGAGCGCTTCTGAGTAGTCGATTTGAAGGGGTGCTATGTACATCCTCGTGCTGAATGAATGGATGAATTTATCTCACTACAGATCTAGATAAGCATTCTGTATCCGTTGTCGTCTTGTGGACACTTTTCATTAATATTGAAGCTGCACAAATACTTCAGCGTTAACTCGAGTCTGCTTGCACGATGATAAATGCAGCCAAAGCTACCGTAAAGCTGCAGTGCGGCAATCAGTAACGAAACGACTCGTAGGCCTATATTAATAATCGGCTGAGAAAAAAACAAGAGATTTGTAACGAAGCAATTATTGCTTTACTTCCAAGCCACACATTAATTTTATAGTATAACTGGTCTGGCGGTGTTTGCACTTTACAGCTTGGTAACAGTTCTATCGTTATTATTCGCCATCTGCTCACTTTGCTATCAATGTGCTACTAAGCAACAAGCTCCACAACCACATTTATTGCAATGGTCATAGACAAAACCGCTACAGCAGCGGCGTTCAAGAAGATTTTACGAGAAAACATTTTTAATTGCATGTGTAACCTACGTAACTAAAGCTGCATTTTTTACCAAGTGGTAGTTTGTGGCCTGTAAAAACTAACTGAATTTCGCATAAATTCAGTTATTCGCAAATCATGCAACTTTGGGTAATTTAAACGTTTGTGAATGTTATAAAATTGACGATAGGACAAAACTAAAACGTAACAGATCATCCATTCAAAGTTACCCTGCTTTAGTTGCTAGGTTCGTAGTTATGGCTCAAGCGTTGAATGGCTTGCAATTAATTTTAAGAAGTCTCGTCATCCGTTGGCTGAAGAACTGAGAAGTCGTAGCTGACTGTTACTTCCTGCTTTGTCGGAAAAGTCACTAGATGCAGACAAAAGACAGACACAGATATCACTTCGTCTGATGAAGAATTTTGAGGCATCAGCCACTTCCTTAATACTTAAAAATCATAACAGTAGGAATACAGCATCAATCTAATGTCAAATAGTGTATCGGCCAGGTCAGAATCCAGGGAGGTCAAGCGGAATTTGACAGTATGCTTGCAGAAAAAATATATATATATATTATGCCAGGTATCATTGTTTAACCATAACCATATCCACATATTGTGTTGCCTAATGTAGCAAGTTATTATCAACATAATAGGAAACAGATTTTAAAACAAAACTGAAGACAAAGGGGATAGAGACCCTGAGGGACCAAACAGTCCCCCATATATGTACATAGCGAAATAGAAACCGGTTATAATGCGAAACGAATAAGATCTATGTGACTTAAAAGTTAACTATAGTTTGTACTAAATATAATATTATGTTCACTTACATTCAAAGTCTGTTATTGCACCGCATTTACTGGCCAATAGACGACACGAAGGATCAAGATAAATAGGCCTACCAGGTCAGCAGGAACATTTTATGGCCAGATGCACACGCACACACACACACACACACACGTGCTGCATAGCTCATCCAAAACATGGCCGATTAATCTACGTATACGACGATAATATATTCAGTGTAGCGTATAGCTAGTCCATATATCTTCAAAGCGTCTCGTTTCTCGTTCGTAACTTGCAGCATAGATCTATACATGTAGGAACATAATATGTCTGGTTCTTCTCTCGCTGTGTAAACACGTCGCTCGCCGTCGGAGGAATAACAGCCATAAAAGCCACGTTCGTGGTCGCGTGTTTGAATCGCCAGGCAACGGTCAACACAGCTCGAATTCCTCGATAAACACTTCTCGCCGCTTCTCGTTTATCGCTCCAGCGACGATTCGATTTCTGTCATCGTCCGCTCCATTTTTATTTTCTTGTTCGTTGTTTTCATGTCAGCAATTGCATAGAGATCCCTACTTGGCCGGATTATATTATACTGGGTTGGGGGGGGGGGGGGGGGTGGCGGAACCGCATTGGATAACACGCTGGCGTCATGGCATGGAGAATGGGAATCAACGGACCCGAGTTCGAGTCCCATAGGGCGGACGTGCTTTGTAGGTTGTTACATCAGCGCCGTTTATTGCATGCCGTCTGTTCTGTTAGTAGTTAATATTTATGTCTTCTGTCATAAATTGCGTTCTTGTTAATTGTTTAACATTTAATTGCATAGATGTACACTGTAACCGGTTGCTGTCTGTCAACCGGATTGTTCGATAAAGAAAATATTACTATTATTATTAGTATTCTTATTACTATTATCATTATTATTATTATTATTGTTATTATTATTATCATCAATGATACAGGTTCTAACAAACGTGCACACATACTTACAGTCACAATGGGTATAGTAATAGAACCAGGTGAATGCTGCTTACCTGTAACCGAGATAGTGCATTTCTCCTGCTCGTCAATGCCTCCGAAGGTGCCTGGTTCCACGATGACATCGGATTTGTCAGTGCCGTATTTAGCTGCAGCTTCCAGATCAATTGTTGGCCCTGAACCAGTCGACGTGTCTCCATGAATGGTAAAACTCCAGCGATAGCTGAGAACATCGTTCATGTGGCAGTTCACGCATAAGATACCAAGTTCCAACTCATGGTCAGGATCGATCGTATTCTCATGGCAGTTCTGGATGCATATAATAACAACGTACGGGTTGAATTTATCCAGCGCCGCAGTTCCGAGGTCCTCGCCTGGCGGACCCTCCCCTCCACCCAACGGCGAATCATGGCTTCTAACGAGGCGGACTGCGTGTGTGGCGTTGCTAGGCCGTTTACCGGGCTTTATTACATGAACATAAAACCAGATTTCTCGGACGTCAGCCTTTTTGAAGAGATGCCCGGTACGATATTGGAGCACGGCGTCCGCGGGTGGCAACTTCATTGGTCTGGCTTCATAGCAAGAGTTACCTGAAAGAGATTAATTTTAAATTTTACGGCTACTTGGAACATCAGTCTAAATAAAAAATCTTTATATTAATCACCTTAATCGCTTTTCAGCAAAAGGCAGATATCCCGAAAAGTAACTTTGCGAATGTTTCATTTCGCTATCTTAGGGATGAGCCTCTCGTCAAGTTTTGCCAAATGGACTAGCTGGCTTAAGTAATATGTAGGTCTATGCATGCACGTACATGTAGGCCTACGAATGTATGAAAGTCTGGGGATGCATGCTTGATGTAGACATCAGGTCACTCTATACATTGAGTTCTTTTAAAACTTGTACCTCACAAAATACCTATGGTTATCACAGAAACACCACAAAGTTATAACTCAATGACGGCACCCCGTCATAATAGCCCGGTCAAAACAGCCCCGTCAAAACAGCCCCGTCATAATCGCCCAGCGACAAAACAGCCCCGTCAAAATCGCCCAGCGACAAAACAGCCCCGTCAAAATAGCCCCGTCAGAACAGCCCGGGGCTATTTTGTCGGGGACCGACAAAGTCGCGGAATAACACGATTTTCGTGAAAAAATAGACCGACGAAATTAACGTCTTTTTAAGGAAGCAGTCCTTTCGCCGAATTGATGAAAATAATGTTTGTAGCCTAAAGTTTAAGATGACTTCCGGAAATGATCCCGTTAGTAAACGAACTTCGCGTTTTATCATACATCCAGCTTCTATTTAAAATCGTCAATCCAGCCTGTATTCCAGATCTATAAAACTTTCATCCAGCTTCGATTTCTCAAGCGTTTTATCATCCATCCAGTTTCTATTTAAAATATAAATACCCTCATCCCACTTCCATTTCTCAAGCGTTTTATCATGCATCCAGCTTCTATTTAAGATCTATAAAACCTTCGTCCAGCTTAGATTTCTCAAGCGTGTTATCATCCATCCAGTTTCTATTTAAAATATAAATACCTTCATCCCACTTCCATTTCTCAAGCGTTTTATCATGCATCCAGCTTCTATTTAAGATCTATGAAACCTTCGTCCAGCTTCGATTTTTCAAGCGTTTGATCATCCATCCAGCTTCTAATTGAAATAACAATACCTTCATCCCGCTTCCATTTCTTTAGCGTTTTATCATTCATCCAGCTTCTATTTAAGATCTATAAAACCTCCATCCCGCTCCGATTAATAATTAGATCCTTTTTTAAATTGATCCAGATAAAACGCTTCAGAAAAGTTAATGGTAGCTGGATGAAGGTTTTATAGATCTTAGATAGTAGGTTGATGAATGATAAAAAGCTCAAGAAATGGAAGCTGGATGAATGTTTTTATATTTCTGAAATAGTTGTCCGTGTCGTCTATGACTGGACTGTTTTCGCGGAACTGTTTACACGGGCTGTTTTAACGGGGCTATTTTGACGGGGCTGTTTTGTCGGGAACTGAATTTTTCTGGGCTGTTTTGTCCTTGGGCGATTATGACGGGGCTATTTTGTCGCTGGGCGATTATGACGGGGCTGTTTTGACGGGGCTGTTTTGACGGGGCTATTATGACGGGTCACCCTCAATGGCGCATGTTTGGTCCAATTTGTAATCTCCATAGCCCGACTTAAATACTAAGATGTCGAGTAAAAGATCAATAGAGCTTGAGTTACACGACTGCATGATATTCAACATTGTATCAGCGACATCATACACTACCAATTACCATAATCTGCACGAATAATAGATAGACTATAAATAGTACAAAATTAATAAATCACACCAACATTCGCTATAACATATACACACATAAGTTTAAATCGCGTCGTTGTGCATGTTCTACTTGCATCAAAGACGCAAAATTAGATCGAAGAATAAAGTGTTTCCGCTAATTCAGCAAAATAAGGATGAGCTATCATATTGTAACATAGTTTCAGAGATCACACACACGCGCACACACACATACACACATACACACAGCAGATAGCCTCCTAAAAGTAGTACTGTAATCAGAACACTGGTTCCAAACAACCGCTTTGACAAAGTAGACGCTCGTTGTCGCTCGTTACATATTTTGCTTGATATTGCTTGTCCATTAGTGCAGGGCTTCAGCTTCAACAGACGACTTAAAGATGCACAGCATGGACAGCAGACGTAATCTCTATAGCCTACAGTGAGATTTCAATAAGCTGACAGCAGCTGCTGCTGCTTAAAGCCTGCAGCAGAGGCAACTCGTGTTCTGCGGTTGACAACCATCGGTAAATACACCATTCCGACATTATATACATCAGTTTACATACATCGTACATAAGTTGTGCATTTCTGCGTGTTTGTGTGCGTATGTATTTGCAGGTATACAAGCAGACATTTGCTGTTCCCATGCCAAGGAAACATAGAAAGAATCATAAATAACACCAAGCAGGAAGGAACAAATAAAACTAGGAAAAAGTAACAATTAAAATGAGAACACAATACCTCATTAACATACATTGACTTTAAAGCTATGCTAGATACTTAGTCCAATGAATTTAGTTGCTTTTTCATCGAACATCCAAACAATTGAAAACTAAGTCCAATTAGTCGTAAACATTGAAAGCTTCCGGATGACATTAACTTAACTCCATATATCTTATATTACAGAAATTCTTGATTACTGTTTTACCTTCGATTGATGACAATGGATCGGCTTCTGTGAAGTCGTTCAGCGTTGAACAGAACCACGTGAAACTTAAACCAAGTCCTGACTGAGCTGGGTCGTCAAGGTCCTTGGAGTTACTGGCATCCAGCGTCAGCATCGAATCGAACGCTGCAACCGAAAGACCGCATTCTAGCGCTGGTTTTTTAGCCAAAATCTGGGTTCAATTATTCAGCATGAATAGCCTATATTTATATTGAACGTTTAAGAAATTTTTCTATTTCTAGTGTACAGTGTACAGGCCTATAAACTATTTTGGCAGAAATAGGTTTAACAAAACTGTCTGGTATTTCTGTTCATTAAGTTTTCTATTCAATAGTGTGAAGACTTATTTAATTTGTATAATTATTAGGACTTCAAATAGCAGATCTATGGTTAACAGTTATGAAATCTTCAATTTCATTAGTGTATGCCTTAAAGGGCCGTCCATAAATAACATCACGCAATTTTGGACGATTTTTGACCCACCCCTCCGCCTCCTCCTCGACACTCGTCAACATAGAAGTTATATGATACATTGATACATGTATCCAGTATGCGAACGTCACACATCGTCACAAAAATTAATGTGTGCCCGAAGATGCGTGACGTCATTTATGGACGGTCCCTATTAACGTGGCTCATATATTACGCTGATTTAAATGTAGTCTACTGTTCATAAAATTTTTAACCAATTTATTGATGAAACTATAAGAATTGAACAGTTTCATTATAAACAAAGGAAAAAGCTATAAATTTTCTCACCTAATGTGTGCGTATCAGGAGCTTTGATGTCGGTAAGAATACCCGCAGACACGAACTCCACTTGAAGTTGGTTACTGATCGTTTTGTGACCCGAATCTTTACTCAGTGGTATCAGCGCCTACAACAATAAACGAAACAAGCCAATGCAGAAGCGTGGCTTCTGTTGAAAAAGGATCACTGGTCGGGAATGAACTTAATAAAATTTTCCACAATCTAACACATTAAGAAACTACATACATGTGCGTATCCAACACACATCACTGCATAAATTTACTACCGTAAGCCAAACATACACTTAGCATAAACAGTCGCAGCAGTCGCTCGCACAGATTGGCGTTTGACTTGCACTTTAACAAATGTAGAAAATTTAATCAGAATAGGCCATTATTGACTGGAACTTCTTAAGCAATGCACAATGTACGAGAGATGTTTAAAGGTGTAGATGCCATTTTGATAAGACTGTGCACGTAAATTAACAAGAATGTCCTTTTATAAACTAACCACATTTTATCTACACACAACATAGCACTTACAATAATCTAAATTATTCCAGGCTAATTTTAAAAAATCATCATAGGTCGTGCAAGGGTGTTGTACGCATGACATTCAATAGAAGCGGACCCCGCAAAATATAGACAAGACATCCTTGTGACGTGTCCCTCGTAGATCCGCCATAATTTCGCCGTGTAAGGACCTTGGGCAAGTCCTTCACTCCCAAAATTTGCTCAGCGCTTTGGCGTGAAACTCCGATGCAGTGTCCGCTCTGCATTCGGGAGCGCCTCTGAGTAGTCGCAGTAAAGAGAGAGCTTGAAGGGGCGCTATAACAAGTGCACATACAAACAAACATCCTGTAAGTGAGTGACAGCATATTCGAATACTAAGTCACCGGAAATGGTAACCAAAAAATCACCATGAACCAACAAGGTCTTCGTAACTTCAGAAAAGCCTCTGTAAGTCATTACCTGAATTTCTATAGTGTACACGGCAGGCGCAAGAGTATACGGAGGAACAACCAATCCAACACGTGGCCTCGTTTCAAGATTAACCGTAAGCGGTAGATTGTCTGACGTCAACGGTCCCTTGTAGATCCGCCATTCCTCACTTGGATTTGCCGAAGTGCAATTCTGAATGATTTCGCGTCTCACCAAAAAAGGTTCATTCACCGGATTCACGAGCGGACCATCATGGTCGGGAAATGTAATGTTGGCGTAGCAGGTGACTTCGACATCAACTATCTTACTGATGTGCTGATTCAAGATAACGTCTTCGATTATGACCTGAACTCGGTATTTACCGCCAACCGTGTATCTGTAAACGTCAACCCGGGTGCAAACGCGTATGAGAATAAATGAGATTCTAGAGTAAGGAAATCGAACATTTCACAACAGCAGATACAATTCTCTTGCTATCTGAACAGATTAAATCCAGCTTAAGTTAAAAAAAATAGCCTGCAGTAATGAAATAAGAAATTCAATACAGAGTAAATAATTATTAACCTATTCCGGTTGAATAATATACCATTAAAATGCATTTTATATATATGAATTAATCAACAGACAGACAAACTAATTTTCGTACTATACAGCTGCTCACTTGTGGCTAGTCGCAACGCTGCTGTAATCTGGCCGCGTGCCAATCTTTTCAACGGTCCACAGTGGCAATGGTAGACGTCTCGCCGGGAGAAATGTCATAACAGCAGAACCATCGCCTAAGTGAATTTCCACATAGGTATTTTTGGTGAAATGTTGCATAAACACGACGATGCCAACGACTTCGTGGACGGCAACAGAACCATTCGTCACGATATCCACATCCCCAACGAACTCTTCAAATGAAATTTTCGATCCTTCGTTTACGCTTAGAGTTTTGTTGACCGTCATACTTCCACAGACTGTCGTGATCACAAAGTTGATGAAGTAGTCACCAGCCTTAATAAAGACATGTCTGAACAGTCCTTGATATATCGATCTCTCCTCAGGATCGATTTCGGAGTTGTTGGCAATGCTTTTTAGCACTCCTTGGTACAATGGTCCAAGCAATTTCAGTTCCACGTCCAGAGAATCCTCCAACCATTCCGGGAGTGGAAGTGACTTGCTGACGACGACCTTCTCCACTGCTTTGCTGTCATTTACTGAAGCCAGTATACTCAGTGGCTCATAACTGAGTCGAAGTAGGATCAGGACAGTCATAGAATCACCAACAACAGCCGGTCGATCATGAATTACATGGTACTCTTCACCTTGAAGCATTGCTCTTTCTACGGCTACTTCCGTCTTAGCAATAATCTCGTTGCTAGACTTTACTCCATTATTGCTATTGTACTTCACTACAACCTCATATACAGCTGGTTCTGAATAGCTATGATTCGACTGCCATGTATAGCCGCGTCGTGTCTTTAGACCAACTGAATCGTTTGACGGCAAAAATCGTTGATTTTGAACTGATACTCCGTCTCCGAAATCCACATCAAACGAGAGTTTCAGTATATTATATGATCGCCTATAGTAAGCCAGAGTAAAGGTTACGTTGGCTCCAGCACATTTCGGTCCGTTGTTGCGAAACTCAACGTTGTCAGCAACTTTACTTACAGGAACGACACACTTGCTATAATCCATTAAATCGAAATTTCCTGAAAAAATATGAGAGTTTAGCTGGAGATTTTGTAGTTGTAACTGCGTGTCTTAGTTGAAAATGTCATGACAGTGGGTTGGGTGAATTTAGATGCTAAAAGTGCAAATATCGGTTATTTGCATAGTTTGAAGCCATCATGACTCAGGGTTTCTGGAGTGATTTTAAAACGAATTATATCACGATACTGCTCTAAAAAAGGTTTCTTTTAGGTCCGTAGTTTTTACAGTAGGCCTATGTGTTCACACTGGTAATGATCAATTGCATGGGGTTTCAGATGAATGTGGTAGTAGGTCTATACATCTATTTAATTTAATCGGTTAACAACAGCATTTGAATAAAAATTATCACTCAAGTAGGCCTATATCTTTTAAGATGTGTATTTGTGCATGTGTTTGCAAGCAGGTGTGTGTATATATATTATATTATATATGACATTCGCATCTATCTACCGATGGGCTTGAAGCAAGGCGTTGTTGGTAGAATGTCAGGATTGTAACAACATCCACAGCTGACACAGACGGCCTCATCGGTCAATTCATTACCACATGACATGGCAACCCGGCTTTCGTTAGGAGTAATGAGGCATTTGTTGATGACTAGAACGAAACAAGTATGAACAGAGTTCAAAGTTTATAATTATTACTCAAAGACTTAACAATTCAAAGGCAGAATGCAGAGAATGAGGAAACTCAAGTCATCAAAGCAATGGCTGATAACGATAGTAAAAATTATATCACCTGTTAAATGCTGCGTGAAATTATATCTGTAGGTCTATGATTCAAACACTAATACCAAGCGCAACAGATATCACAGAACGAAATCTCCAAAGAAGTCTTGTAAATAGCTAGTGGAGCATAGTTAATAATTGGACATCGATATTGATTATGATGATGAAGATGAGGAGGAGGAGGAGGAGGAGGAGGAGGAGGAGGAGGAGGAGGAGGAGGATGTTGGTATATTAATTAAATTATTTATTGTGTTAATATTCTCAAAAACGATTGACAACAGTTTATATTTATGTACCAACGGGGTTTCTCTACGTGACCTGCTTAATCATTAGCTTTAAAGCAGATGAGACTGCATCTATCAAAGAAAAGAGTCACCTCGTGGGAGAGATAATGAAATGAGAGGACGAAATATTTTATTCGTTGTAGACTGACTTAGACTACATGATCAACGAGAGAGGCAAAGCTGAATTCATAACAGAACCGCAGTATAGGAAAGAATCTGTACCGAATTCTCCGGGAGAGACCTTAGGGGACCGTTTCTGGCGCAGTTTTCCATCCATGGAGGGCAAGGAGGAAGACTCTGTTTCGGGATTCCGACACTCCAAAAATGCTATAATTATGGCATGCCCCCCCCCCCAAACAAATTTCAACTGAAACAAATGACAACGAAACCGAACACGGTACTCACATGGAGTGCGATGAATTCGGAAGGCTGACAGTGAACCACTTGAACCAAAGCTGACGTATGAGATGAAGCCGAGAAAAGAAGGCGGATCGAACTGAAGGAATCGGAAGGATAGCAAATCGATTCCTAGTCCTGCTTTGAAGGATCCGTGGAATGTAAACCATATTCTGACCGGACCACTGCCGCCGTTCCTCTTCAGTCCACTGGAACGGTCGACTTCTCGACAGTTGTCCATTCGGGTACAGTTCCTGCACAAGACAATAAGTGCAGATGATAGTTTTTACACGCTATATAGGCCAGTAACCTGTAAAGAGAGATTTAGTAAATAAAGCAATTAGTTTACGTAATTAAAGCAATTAGCTTACGTAATTAAAGCAATTAGTTTGTGGAATTAAAGCAATTAGTCTAAATTAAACTTCAGACCAGTTTAACGATACTGTGTGATCACAAATATCATTAACGTCGACCTCCTTCTTTATTTAGGCTTGGGTCTGGCACTGCAAGAGAACGGATAGAGGCGGAGTTAGAATCTGCTCGCAAATGAATCCTATCTGATAAAAAATTCCAGTGTAAGAAAATGGTGTACACATTTTAAAAATTATATCTTATCAGATATCTAACAAAAATTGTCAGATGAAATTTCTAAGACTATTTTTTTTACCTGAGAGGCTGAGAGTGAGAGTCTATAAATTCTGCATATTAGGCTATGCTTCACCTTACTGGAAATGTCGTCTATCCTACTGCTGTCAGAAACATTTTAAGTACTCGTTTATTCGCCAGGTGATTCGATGCTTATGTGATGCAAGGCATCGAAATGCAACCTTAAGCAATTGGGGAAAATAAGACATTGTATAATTTTTTCGATCATTCGCCATTGATCATTACAATTTACTGTCTCAGTGTCCTTATCGAAAGTGCAGCGATTCAATTGTGGGACCAGTCTTCAAATTGAAATCTCAGCTTTCTAGATTTTCTAGTCTCTGAAAGACTGAAACTATTTGACCATTAGGGCCTATTGTCACGTAAACTAAAACTGTTAACTTCTTGCATCAGAAGGTCAGAGGATTACCATAAAGTTGAAGAAATCTCGCCATCCTGGTTTCCTCTCGTTTCTTTATTTTTAGTTGCATTTTCGAAAAGTCGAAGTTCCAAATAGTTTTCAAATCTGTTTGGATATCGCAGCCAAAATAAGCGGAAACCGTCTATGCCTTCGACCTCCAAGATCAGACCAGGTAGATATTTCACGTGCAAGGTCCGGTTTAAATGGTCTGACCCAGCGCTAAGTTTCTCGCTGATCAGCAGATCTGGAACAATGACGACATTAGTAATTGTTCAAGTGAATGAGAGAGTAGCCTAGTAGCTTTTAAAGAGAAGCGTTTCTATCATTTGATAACAGTGATAGCACAAGAACACCAAAAGCAATTCAATACAACAGCAATTTGATTTCGCCCTTCTTGCATCTGCTGTGAGAGGCGCCACATAAGTCTAAGATTATTATTACGTTACATAACTTACATGTAGGCTACATCAATAAAATAACACAAGGAAAAGGAAGTATGGATCCGTACGTGAATCTGAAAGATAGTACCCACCACTCGTTGTCGAAACTTTATTTCCACAAATGTCTCTCAGGAAAACCGTAAGCCAAACATACACAAGAATGGAAACACGCTCAACGTTCGACATTGACATTTTCACCATTTGTCTCTATTAAATAAGAAAATAATCAAAAACTGACAACTACTGACTAATATTACCTAAGAAGCCACTTTGCGTGCGATTTCATGACGTCATCGTAGAAATAGCGTAGCCAAATTTAAAGTCTCATGGCGACCATAGATATGTCAAATGATCGGGACTTTCGGGAGCATTTAATTTATTTTTATAGCCTGCTAGTTCTGTTCTGTTCTGTTCTCAACCATCCTCGATCCGAGGGTCGGCCGCATCAGAGGCGCCGCAAGTGCGTACAGCGCTGAAAGGCTATAAAAATAACAAATTGTAAATTAAAGCGTGAAATATTATAAGCGATGAAATTCTATTGAATCTATTTAAATTTTATAATCGCCAGTAGGCATATAGGCCTACGGTATATAGGCCTACATTATACATACATACATACATACATACATAGGCCTACATATATAACATATATAATTTATAAGCTCGGATCGTTCGCTGTTCGCTTCATGCTATTATGTGCAAGTTGTGCGTACAGAAAAAAATCCTTTTTGTGCAAGTTGTGCGTAGGCCTACAGAAAAATCCTTTTGTGCAAGTTGTGCATACAGAAAAAATCCTGGCGGCGCCGCTGGGCCGCATCATGTACACTGTTCCTCCAACGCTTCCTGTCCTCCGTCAATCTTATCATTTCTCCCAATGTCAATCCAGTCCACTACTTAATGTTGCCCAGCCAGTTTGTTCTTGGTCTTCCTCTTTTCCGGTCTCCTGGCATTGTGCCCTGCATGATGTCTTTCTCAATGCATGTTCCCTCTCTTCTCATGATGTGTCCAAAGTAGGCCTAAATCATTTTTCTTTCTTTTATATATAAAAGTATAGTGTTAGTACTAAAAGGTCTTTGATATAGGCTAATACTAAAAGGTCTTTGATAATTAGGCCTACCGCAATGATCGACAGTTAATGTTTATGGTAGCCTATAACAATGGGCTTTGTTTGGTTTATTCAAGACTATTGAGTTGAAATAGGACCTACCGCGACTAAGTCTTGTCAGCATAGCCTACAGGGGAAAATAAATGAAAAATTCGACTAAACTGTGTAGGCCTATATTATGTAGGCCTATATGCTAGGAAGAGGATTTTAAACTGGTTCCTAGGGCAAACACTGCGAGCAGTCCAACACGAAAGATGAAACTAAAGTCATCTTTTATGGGCATTCCAAGGTCATGCGCTCTGGAGCGCAGAGCATAGGCTACGACCTACAAACAATAGGTGGAAATAGGCTTTGCGGACTCGGAGTAGGCCGACATGATTTAAATCCCCAATGTCCCCCACTCCCTGCAAGAGTCTGACGTCTACTTCGTCCATCGTACACTTAGGCTACCGGGCGGTGGGATGAAGGGTAACCCAAGTTAAAATAAATTACCTGTAGCATTTGTGCCATCTGTAAACCGTGTCAAAAAGATAATTAGGCTACCAACTGTCGCTTAACCCTTAAAGAAGGCATTGGAGTTCGAGTCGATTGCATAAATAAATAAATGGAGTAAGCCTAGGCTAGGCCTACCGCGGTCGGTTTGCAGTAGGCCTAGGCCTAGATCTATTTCTCGCCACTCAAACAATAATAAATAAATAAACAAGACGGGAAAGTGATGCAACAACATTCGGTAGATCAGGCACACCATCGTAATAAATATAGCCTATCCAGCTGAGCAATCAGTGAGCATATGCACCGCATTAGTAGGTTATGTAGCCTATATGGCGCATGCATTACAATTTCTATTGATTCCGCGTATAATGATATTCGCCAGGTAATCTCTAACAGGTCCGATATAGTATATATAAATAATATATATATATATAGGCCTATATATATATGTATATGTATAGCCTACATAGGATGAGCACATGCCCGCAAGGTTTTCGCTACTCATCCTCCGCAATATCATCCAATTATTCTATCGTGTACCTGGCATATAGGTTGCACTCGGTATAAATACTCTATTTAAAGTAACCAAATCTGAAGCTGCGGAGGCGAAATGGATGAAGTAAGAGAGGAAGAAGAGGAGGAGGAGGAGGAGGAGGAGGAGGAGCAGGAGGAAGAAGAGGAGGACGAGAAGGAGGAGGAGGAAGCGAAGCGCTCGTAGGAAGCGGACAGCGAGAGCGGAAGAGGAAAGGGTGGAGGATAGATGGAAGTGATGAGGTTATCAGAAAGAGAAAGGATGAGAAATATATGAAGAGGAGAGAGGAGGAGAAGAGGGGGTAGAAGAGACGTGAAGAGAAGCAGGTAGAGAAGATGTGAGAGGCGATGGAGGCAGAAGAGGCAGAGGATAAGGAGTCGGATGAAATAATAGATGGAAAATGGATAATGGCAGAGATAAGAAGGAGGAGGAGGGGGAGGATGAGAAGAACACTGAGAAAGAACAACAGAAGGAGTTGGAGAAGTAGAAGGTTGGGATGAGATTATACGCAAGTTGGCTTTGTCTAATTGGCGCTTGCAACCGCTGACGCATCCAACGTTTCACGCAGCCGCTGTTTAGAGCGGCTTAATAGGTTGGGCATTGGCAATGTATAGAAATCCGCCGATCATGCGGACACGTGTGTATGCCTACACGGGACGATTAAGACGTGATTTAGTTGGTCGCGCTTAAAGAGCACCATTCCGTTCCGTTCGAAATGTCTGCAGCGATGGTGCCATCCGTAAACCGTGTTATATACATATGATCAAGTCTGGATAAGTCGACGGAATTTCTTAAAGGTCGCCCAGTCAGTGTAGGACGCCCGTGTCTACTGGATGGATCTATTCGATTCAACCTGTGCCTGGAGCGATATTGGATTACAATTAGACTATCAGTATTATCAGCAGCAGTAATTTGTATTATTGTTGTTATTATTTTTTTGCCCCGAGGTATTTAGGATCCCTCAGGGACTTTATTATTAACTACTTGTTTAAAAACCAGTCCAGAATGGCCCTAATCGTCGATTTCTTGGCTGGCGAAAGTGCACCTAAATGCTACTGCGTTAAACCGTTGGATTGTAGGCGATAGACGTTGGAACGTTGTTATTATTTTTTATTGAGCCTTTTGTTACAAGTCATGTGGGCCTACTACTTCCATCGCTACTATAATAGGCCTACTACTATTGTTGCCATAATATTTTTAATATTTAACGCTCGTAAAGAGGTGCGGTCAATTGTGAGTCATCAAGTAAAGAACAGTTAAGCAACCAGGTGTTTAAAGCGAGTTTTGAGGCGATTCTTGAAGGCAGAGATATAGCATTCCTCGCAGCTGGTTCTATAGAATTGGAGCGGAGCGGAGCGTATGCATGGTACGAAACGAGATCCATTGAATCTGCGACGACCAGCGCAAGGCACCAAAGACGAAGTTCATTCAGTCCGGCGAATGATATGCCATGCTAACAAGGACTGAGCATTGCGGCAGCTGATGAGGAGGAGTAGACGGCGTTCCTGTTCCGCTGTTCCTGTTCCGCGGTTCCATGGAGTTCCACTCGATGAGACCCCGTCAACGGGTCTCCAGCTGCTGCAAACAATTCGCCGCCTTTCTCTTCTCGCAGGTAGGACTAGCAACGATGGTCGTCGCCTACTCCATCATGGGCGGATTCCTGTTCCGGGCGATCGAGAGTCCTTACGAGGAAGACCTCAAAGCAGAGGTCAAGGTCTATCGAGAGTTGAAGGTCGACGAAGCATGGAAAATGCTGACGGAACAGTTCGGCAATGTTACCGTCTGGAACAAGACTCAGTTCGTCGAGGAACTGATGAGGATCTTCGTGGACTTCCAGGACAACGTGGCGAAAGCGGTGAAGGAGAAGGGATGGGATGGAAAGGATGAGTCGGGAGAGCAGTGGTCGTTTCCAGGTGCTCTCCTGTACGCAGTCACCGTTATCACGACGATAGGTAAGAAAATAAATCGTCGGTTCATCTCTTGCTTGCTGGCTACAGTTGTTAAACAACTGCTTGCGCGCTCTTGTGTAAAACTTGTTTTTGTTAAAGCGCGGTATGAATGACTAATTGTATTGTATTGTATTGTATTGTATTGTATTGTATTGGATAAATAATCGATAGCATAGATCTGTAATTAATTAATGGATCATCATTCAATTAATTGTTTTAATTAATTATCATTGGCGGAATATCCTTGTTGCCAATATCCTCGTCGTCTTCGGCGTTATTGCCGTTATTATTATTTTTTATTATTATTGTCACTGTTATCATTTAAGATCGATAATTAATTCATGCAAGCAAATGCATGTAGGCCTAGTTGTTATCCTCAGCAAATCTCCTCACATAATATACTGAATAATATAAAGTTGGCCTAGTTGATGGAAGAACGTTATAGGTGCTAATCTGCGAGAAGGGATGCAGCCTCGCACACCGTCCAACCGACCGACTCTCAGGCCTTTCGTGGCACCCCTCCTCCATCCTCCCCTCATCCGAAGCCAGAAGAGTCGTCGAACTCAGGTGTCGCGGGAGGGGTCGGCTGTGTGTCAGCTTACCTGGAATTCGTTATATGAGAAGCGTGTTGAGATGGCTGCAGGTTTAGCAGCAGAACATATATCAAGCGCCTGATCGTAATACCTTCCAGAGTCTGCGATGATTGACCGGAGTGGCAGGACGCCCACTGTGCAATGTATGCATGTGGCGGTTCATCTTCATTATCATCGGAGTCAAACCATCTGCAGATGAGGCAAAAGTTCACCACGAAATCTCTGACCTTTGGGTGATTATCCAGTTCCGGGTAAAGTGAACGTTTGCGGGTGGATATCATTATCATTGCTACTACTACTACTGATGCACTAGCAGCACGGCAACAACTAGGTCTACTGCTAAAATTGGCTGGGCCTCTGAGTAGGCTTCTTTGAAGGGGCGCTATATAAGTTTTCTGTATGAATGAGTAAAATTACTACTGCAACAACTACTACAATTACTATTGCCACGACTATTGCTGTTGCTACCCCTACTGTTGCTAATACAGTAATATACGACGGCCACAACAACTTAGTCCTACTACTTATACAAACGGTACTGCTACTATAATTGCTGTTATTATTGTTTTTATCTTACAAAAATCGCCCCATAGGTACAAAATTTGTTCCTCTTGCTCTAGGAAACAAGTACTTTGTCGTTCTTGAGAAAAAAATTTCTTTGCCCCGAGGTATGCGTTGAAGTTCGTAAGTGAATGCACGGACGTTATTATGTGCCCTTATATATATTCACGTAAGTAATACTATGCATGCTTACTGCTTAGGTAACAATGAAGTCATTCTGGTCCAGAATCCAGGTCGACTTCATTGTTATTCCAGATGCAGCATTCCATTCGGTTTCCGTTTTAACCTTACCACGATAATAATACGACAGTCAAGTGCTAATACACGAGTCTCTTCCCACGGTTTACTAACAACCTATGTAAAAGAAGGCGGGAATCCACGTATTCACAGGTGCACAACCAAAATAAAATCGATAGACATGGGTCAAGATCTGAAGCTCTAGTGTCAGGCAGGCAGACAGTCGGACGGCTACGGTGGATGATGTCTGGAGATGAAATGGCACGGGAGGCGAGAGCAGTGGCGGATCCAGAACTTTTCCAAGGAGGGGGACCAAAATCTTAGATCTTGGGGCAGGGAGAAAACATTTCGTTGTTGGTCGTCAAAAAAGTTGATGACCTTTTTTAGTCGTCGGTCTCGGCTGAGGGAAAGAGATAGGCCCTACTTTACTTTTTCATCCGCCCGCCAAAAAGTTGATGACATTTTTTGTCGTCCAATTGAAAACCGAATGGGGGCCACGTCCAATGCAATTTTCTAAACGGGGGGAAGCAATATCCCATGACACCCGTATTCATATTGCTAATTGGCCCCCTGGATCCGCCCCTGGGCGAGAGGGGGTGAGTAGGAATCAGGACAGGATTTGTGAAAACATGCTGATTCTCTCTCTCTCTTCGTATAGACTCGATTCTCAAGATTGCAAGTAGATTGCATCAGCATCAGTGACAAAGCATTTGAAGTGATTTCGTCTTCGTCTCCATTCAAGTGATGTCAAGGACTGTACCACCACATACCTTAGAAGTCTATAATCTTGATAAGCTCCTTATGTCAAGGGACTACATAATGCGCATTGAAACAATTTCCTCAAGAATGTGAATATTAGGCTATAAATGAGTGTCTACTCCTTTTCAAGAAGATAACCTGCATTCCGCTATTCTATTCCTGGCAAACTTTTGTTCTGAACAATAACATGGGTTTCTAAGAATACCTCTCACTTAGACGCTGCGGAGTGGTTTTGGATGGTTTGAACCAGATCACTCTGAAAAATATGACCCACACAATTTGTTCAAATCCGTTGAGTTTTATTCGAGTAGGCTAATGTGAGAGATCGGAGATCGGGAAAGTTTGTTATAGTGACATTACAGGTTTTCTTCATAACCATCCCAGGTTCTAATGGCTGTCTACGCCATAATTATAAGCTTATATTGGCCTACATTATTATATATTGTACAACGTCGATACTCCTGTGTGATCATGATTTCAATGACACCTATTTTTCCTTACTTCATTATACTCTCTGCACCTCTAATCACTCATTCAACTCATTATCTTAACCATATAGGCCTATTGTACAATTCACAACGTGGAATTTTTTTATTGATCTGGGAGCAATAAATTTGATTTGATCCGACATAAAGAGCAGGGCTTAAAGTTAAAGTGTGGCAGGACAGTCATGAGCGGCCTCGTGGCACTTATTTTCAAATTTCTATGCCGTCCTGCCACTTATTTCGCCCGCCCATGCACCTACAAAATGTAAGGGGCGTCCTGGCACTTCTTTTGAAAAGGTAAGGGGCGTTCAGGCACTTCTTTTGGAAAGGTAAGGGATGTCCATGCACTTCTTTATTTACACTTTTAGCACTCATAAAGAGTGTGGCTGTATTATTTTTTTCAGGGTACGGTCACATTGCACCGAAGACAAACCTCGGTCGTTTCGTGACGATCCTCTACGCTCTCGTCGGCATTCCTCTCACCTTTCTCTACCTGTCGACGATCGGCAACTTCCTCGCTCACTGCTTCCGCATCTTCTACAAGAAGATCTGCTGCGACATCTGCTGCTGCCTCAAGTGCGAACGATCGAAGCGTCGCCAGATGCAGATGCTGCGGAGGCAGAGGCTGATCGAACAGTCCTACTCGTCGTCGGATCGATCGGAGATGCAACTGACGACGACTACATTATTGGAGTCGCCGATGTTGATATCGGAATCGAATAAGCGACCCACGATGTCGTCACCTAATATGACGGCCAATACCATCGCAAATACTTACATCGCAATGCCTCCTGGACTCGATGTAACGGATGGGTATAATAATGGTCAAGACGTTTCGACATCAGGTGGGGCAAGGCAGGGAGAGAATTGGGTGAACATTAGTGCAGGTGGTTCGGGAAAACCTCGCTGCCAGACGCCCAGTGCACTGGCTCCCCGTTTGAGAACGGTGGCTAGCGGAAACCATGTCAGAGACGACCGTGTGTTGTTTGGAATCAGTACCAGTACCAGCGGTGGCAGCTGTTCACAGGGCGACAGCCGCAGTGGGAGGAAGGGAAAGAAATGGAAGAGTCGATCTCGATCTGTTGAGGATGCTGTTCCAAGGACGCCCGTCGTCTCACTTCAAAGCACGCCGGTCTCATCTCAAAGGACACTGGTATCACTCCAAAGTATGCCGACGCCTTCGAAGTTCAAAGGGTCAAAGTCCGGACGAAGCCGTAGCCTGGAAGCTAAAGCGGTGTCATGCATCAAACCATGTAGCGCGAAAGAGACTTCGGATTTGAAGCGAAGTCTTACGACTTCTACGTTGACTTCTGCTCTCAAGAGGACTAGGGGAGAAGTCAAATCCGATCAGGTTAGCGAGAAGACGCCCCAGAAGAGAAAAAGACTGTGGAGAAGTCTAGAAAACACGGCGAAGTTAAAACCTGTGACGTTAGCGAATGGCCGAGAAAGTCGGGAAGAGAAAAGAGGAGAAAAGAAAGCAGAAGGAGGGAGAAGAGTAGAACAGGAAGTTGAAGAAGAAGAAGAAAGAGAAAGAAATGAGAGAACAGAAATCGGAGCAACAAGAGAAAGATTAGCAGATGACGAAAAGGGTGACGAGGAAAAAGAAATGGAAAAAGAAATGGAAATGGAAAAGGAAAAGGAAATGGAAAAAGAAATGGAAAAGGATAGGCCTATGGAAAAAGAAAAAGAAATGGAAAAAGAAAAAGAAATTCAAAAAGAAAAGGAAATTAAAATGGAGATGGAAATGGAAAACGAATGCAAGGATGGAGTGATCGGAAACTGTAACAACGCTTCCGCAGAGCGGAATCCCTTCTTCCTTAACAGTTCTTTGCGAAGGAGTCAACACAATGGCTCAGAGGAATCCTTTGTGACGGCCACAGAGGAAGCGCCTCTCTACGACGACATCTATCAATCAACTTCCGGTTTCGACCGCACCACTTCCGTTCCCCATCTCCCAAGCGCACATTCAGGACGATCGAAAAACGGGGGAGAGCCAATACCCTCGCCAAAAACCCAGCCCCTGCTTCCACAGATTCCGGCGGCGGACTATCAACGGTTGGCGAAGAACAACGTACGGATTCGTTTCGGTGCATCTGAGTTCAGTCCGGAATGTCGCATGGAGTATGACGACGACGACGAGGAGGGGGACACGAAGCACTCGAAGATCCGGGTTCCGATCTACGTCTGTCTGATCGTCATAACGAGCTACATCCTGGCCGGGTCGGTGCTGTTCACGCTCTGGGAGGACTGGGATCTGTTGACCGGGTCCTACTTCTGCTTCATCACCCTCAGCACGATCGGGTTCGGGGACATCGTTCCCGGAACCGACATGGACAAGTGGAACTCGAGCGAGAAGCTCGTGCTGTGCGCTCTGTGGCTGGCGCTGGGACTGTCACTGCTTGCCATGTGTTTCAATCTGATGCAAGAGGAGGTGAAGGAGAAGTGCAAGTGGATTGCAATCAAGTGCGGTCTCATTCGAAACGAAACGAAGCTCTGATGACGATGACGCGCGGTCACATCACCACAGACTCGGCCATTACACGCCTTTAGTCATGAATCTCACGTGCATCTTTACCGTAAACTTTCCATGCTCGGTCTTTACCAATTTGGGATTATAGTTATTTTTACCGCACTGGAAACTGCATGTTCAGTGTTCAAGTATAGAGCTTTAACCACTGTGGAATAGGTCTTCGTCGTACTTGAAACTTTCCAAGTTCGGTACTTGAAACTTTCCCAAGTTCGGTACTTGAAACTTTCCCAAGTTCGGTACTTGAAACTTCCCAAGTTCGGTACTTGAAACTTCCCAAGTTCGGTCATTACCACTTTGGAAAGGATCTTCAATTCTCCATGCACGTTAGTCTTTACTTAGAAAGTAAGGTATTTGTTGCTCTAGTATACTTCTTCTTGCTGTCTTTCAAAGGTTGAGTAAGAAAAGTTCACGTGCGACATTCGTTTATAATCAGGTAATGTACGACATCGATTCTTTACGATTCACGTAGTCAAGAATATAATATTATGAAATATTTTGGTAAGATGTCTTGAAACCATCCGCAGACAAGTGCACGACAGACGTTAATTGCATAGTATTATACGACAATGCGAATATAAATTATGCGAAGAATAAACTACTCTGTTTGTGCATTTGATGCGTTATGCTATTAATATATTTACTACTAGGGCCTAGATTAGCCGAAGGAGGCCACCATAAGGTTGGTGCTAAGGGTGCCCGAGCCCGCAGTTTTGTGGGACCCGCACATCTCCAGATTAACATCTGTGGTGACCCTGTTCCTGTTCAGAAGCATTATGCCCCAGCGCCACAGAATTACAACAAAATACAACACATGAAACGTGCATTGGCTTTGTGCTATTGGCATTTTATTGTGACGACATATCTTTGTTCTCAATACCAGTGTGAGAATTGTGGAAAAAATAACTGGGGGTTAACGATCCACTTGGAATTGGGGTGTGAAAACAAACTTTACTTACTATAGGGTGCTAAGAAAGAAAGATTGGGGTTAAAATCCCAGTTCCTTGGCTGCTAAGGGGAGCTCGTTGGAAGATAATCACCTGGACCCGAATAATTTATATCTCGCAATTCCAGGGACTTAATTAGAGTCCACAGAATACTGTTAAAGAGTTATGTTTGCTTGTGCCAATATATGGACCGATGAGTATGGGTCATTGAGTGAAAGCTAACTAATGATACTGTTTGTGAACTATAAGACCGTTGATTTGACCTCTCGAGTCCAATCGACAGAATGATGTTATGCTATACAGCGTGTACCGACTCCTATAGACATTCGATTCTTTATTGGAATAAACATACACCTGCCCTTAAACACTGTGGAATGTTGAGAATTCCACGGTATAGTCAAGTACACTCTCTTAGGTCATAATATAATGAAGACCTATTACAACCACGCGTAACAGTTTTATAGCTTGCAAACGGCATCCATTACATTTATCATTGTATAATTATATACAAGTACGATACTACATTAGAAGCACCTCCATTACATTTAGTCGTGTAGCCAATACATGCTATAGCTACTACACTGTGTCCCAATAAATCGGGCACCCTTTTTATAATGTGAATAAAACAGGTAAATCTTAATCGATTTTCAAAATTTCAAAACTGTTTTTATCCTGAGATAATTAGCTTACATCGATTCAAATATGAAGTTTCTGGCATGAATATTGACGTCGCAATTACGTCATTTGCATCAGAGAATTTAAATGTTAAGTACATTCTCTAACGATTTTTGTTGACATTTGGTTTCAACATGTAAATTAACGACGTCATTAAGCCGTAATTTTTTAGTGAGGGCCTTTCATAAATTACCAATTTATAGATAATTATCTTAGGATAAAAACAGTTTTGAAATTTTTAAAATCGATGAATATTTACCAGTTTTATTCACAATATAAAAAGGGTGCCCGATTTATTGGGACACAGTGTACATTAGGAACGATAGGCCTATAAGATTTAATGGCCATATTTACGCAACATACGTTACACACGCACATTATGCATAGGCTATAGCAGCTATATATATATATATTTTATATATAAGGACATGTTTATTTAGACCTACATAGGCCTATATAATGATCATATACCTATATCAGGGGTTCTCAAACTGTGGTACGCGTACCCCTAGGGGTACGCCAGGCGCCGGTAAGGGGTACGCGAAAAATTTCAGAAATATAATTTTTCTTTGAGTTTATGGACTTTGTGCCCATCTTTCTTTGATTAGCAATTATTTTTAACATTCACAACATATAATTAGACTCACATAATTATGGCCTACTATGCACACTAGTGCAAGTGCACGCAGCATGACTATTTATGTTTATGACAATTACTATAATTTTGAAACAAATGCATAAATTGTTGAAAGTACCAAAGCCAGAAATTCTCAGCCCATTATAGGCCTATATCGAGCTCAAATAGCAGAGAGCTGAATTGGCCTAAGGATTAATTTCTGATCGAGCTTTAAATATTGTGATTCCTTTCAGGACGTCATATCTAGGTGAAGCTGGTTTTAAAACTGTTCTTGCTATCAAAACAAACGTGAGGTTTGCGTTTGAAATTGACAAAATTAATATTAATTAAACCAGATGTTTTAAATCTGTGCTAGTCTAAACAAGCCCACAGCACTATAGGTCGGCTATTTCTTACAGGGGTTAGAGACCAATTTTCCCTTTTAAATTTGTTGCTAAGATTATATGATTCAAACTAAATTTTGCTTCCAATATTATATGACACTAATAAACGATGTCGCCAATGATTAAACGGACTTTTAGTAAACTGTTGTCACTACAATGGGACCTCGATCGCAATGACATTTTGTTTCTGACATGATTTTGCTGGGGGTACGCCACCATGCGATGTTTTTACTTAGGGGTACAATAAAAATAAATGTTGAGAACCTCTGACCTATATAATGATTATATATTTAATATGTATCGTTTAAGCCTTTGGCAGATTGTTTAACATATACATGCATGTTATAAGCCATAACTGTATACATATATATGTATATATGTTATATATACATTATAAGCTTATATGCATATATAATTATATATAGGCCTACCCGTGCTTGTAGAGACCATAGCATTGGAATCGTCTGTATACCGTATCGGCGTCTCACCGACTTAATGGTGGATGTATGCGAGGCATATATTGAGTCATAATACGCTGAGGAACACCTGTAATGTCTGCTTTTAATGTCTGCTTGGAAGTTGCAGAGTGGCGCGTTGTGCCAGGATGCAGATCACATTGCAGAGCGCATAAATGGAGGCGGAAATTGCCTTTGCACCGTTGAAAATAATACTGCTTCTTGAAAATTTGCTCGTATTGTATGGTATATAAAGCTCGTGGAATCTGAATTCGATGACAGTTAATGGGGGGAGAACCTGAGGGCCAGCTGGGTGGTTACCCGATGGTGTATACGAATTAAAAAAGGATTAGATTGAGTCTTTCGTAGCCTATTATTTCATCGCGGCTGGTGTTTTGAGTTTAGATTAGATGGCTCGAACTCCCGCTAACCCGATCTAACGCCACAATTCTCTGGAGCTGCTAATAGCGACGAAAAGTATACTGAGCTATTTTATTTTGTTTTATGTGCACTTGTTATAGCGCCCCTTTCATTTCGCTACTCTGAGGCGCTCCCGACTACAGAGCGGACACTGCATCGGAGTTTCTCGCCGAAGCGCTGAGCAATTGCGAGTGAGTGACTTGCCCAAGGTCCCTAAGAGGCGATTTGATCTCAAATTTTATATGAATACCTTGAGATAGGAGTGTTAGACCTTTTTTGTATCTTCAACAGCAAACGTTACACTGATTACCTGGCGATGTTGTATTGCAGTTATTATCCTACATGCACTGTGCTATTCTTTTTTTCACTCAGTAGCCTATAGCCTACGTGGCGCAATGAATGGTGGATAAAAACTTGAATAATGATTATTATAAGCACCGAGAAAGCGAGAGAAAGAAGAGTTACTTCGACGGATTTAAAGCTGTCGACTCGGTGAATCGTTGATGATAACAATTCCAACACAAACCAGCTATAACAATTTGACTGCCTATCTGTTTATTCATTCTAAAAATAAGAAACCTATGGCAGAAAAAACTGTGGTGATTAAGTAGCCTAAGCTTATATAAAACAGCCACGTGAAACTGGCTTATAACTCTCTTCACTTGTGGCTGCAAATCAAAATAGACAAGTGTTGTGCCGATCTATTATTCTTCGTGCTTGCGGTTTTTGTTTGGGGATTGTTTGTTCGTCGCCTTGTGTAACTATTGTCTGCAGCTGGTGCTCTTTAAACGAAAGCTGGGCTTGGGCAGAAAGATGCTTCGGGAAGAAAAGACGAGCAATAGATGTGCAGGTCTCGACTTATCAAACGCTATGATAATATGTTCACTCTTGTGTCTAAGATCAGAGTCGAGATCTAATGTATAATACACATTGGTATACGAATCAAACAGGTTGCAGCAACAGCTGTTTCATTGCAGCGTAGCTCTCTCGCTCTCTCGCTCTCTCTCTCTCTCTCTCTCTCTCTCTCTCTCTCTTTCTCTCTCTCTCAGTCTCTCTCTGTGTCTCTTTCTCTCTCTCTGTCTCTCTCTGTCTCTCTCTCTCTGTCTCTCTCTCTGTCTCTCTCTCTGTGTCTCTTTCTCTCTTTCTCTCTCTGTCTCTGTCTCTCTCGCTCTCTCTCGCTCTCTCTCTCCCCTCTCTCCGTCTGCCTGTATGTATGTCTATCTTGCGAGAATATGATCTCTATCTCTGTCTGGCTGACTGTTTGTCTGTCTAGCTGTCCGTCTGTCTGCCTGTTTCTGTCTCTCTGTGTCTCTCTCTCACTCACTCTCTCTCTCTCTGTCTCTCTCTCTGTTTTTTTCTCTCTCTCTACCTCTCTCTGCGTTTGTGTCTGTCTACCTGCCTGTACATTTATTTATTATGTGTGTGTTCGTGCTTGCGTGTGAAGCCGTGTGTGTACACAATGAGGTATGAGTGAATATGTGCACATAATGTGAGTGGGGATATGTGCATCATACATGTATCGTTTTAAGCATTTATACACATGTAGGCATATGCATGTATACAAAGAGACTAGTGTATGTGGGCTAAACCTGGATGCATATAGAAGTATATATGCTACAATGTATTTTTTGGAATAAGATACCGTACAGCCACCACTTTTCATACCGTCAATAAACAATGTCCATCAACAGCCAGCCACTTAGACATGCTTCCAATTGTGCTTCTCCGGGTGTATGGGCCTATAGGCTGTTTATGCTTGCCCTGGCAAACGTATTTACAGAGATAAGCAGGCAGATCGGAAACACAGAGGCAGATAAATGAGTATACTGCAGGCTGCATAAGAATGGTGCAGTCAGTGTTGCAGAATTTCAGATGCATAGAGATGCAAAGAGATCCAAAGAGATTCAAAGAGATCCAAAGAGATGCAAAGAGATGCAAAAAGATGCAAAGAGATGCAAAGCAAAGAGAGGCAGATTGACCATTCATGCAGCTGCAGGATAACTGACAGTCGGAGCGACCTTCCGCAGTCTTTAGGTCAGGAAGGAGCTGAGTTCGAGAGCCGACTGGAGGCGGACAGGTGGAAGCGAGAAAAGAATTGAGTAAAGAATATTAAATGACTTAAAAGTCTGCAACTTATGTCATGTTCTTTACTACCTGTAGCTTCTGTTCACCGGCATTGGCGCCGGCAGAAATATTACAGGAGGGGCAAAACACAATTGCTACGGATGACTCCACACTCTACGCCAGTCAAAAAAATGGCTTTCAATATACATGTACATCGGGATGAGTGTGCTGCTGTTCGTGTGTGCATAAAAGGGTAAAACAAATAATAGTTCATGCTCGGTTCGTCAGCTCCACCCACTGATGACGTTGAGTCGTTAGATAATAGTGACTCTCAGTAGACACAGAAATAATGATATCATAATTATTATTGTGGACGTATGGACATTGGACAATTCATGTGTGCGTGTGCGTGTGTGCGTGTGTGTGTGCGTGTGCGTGGGTTGGTTGGTCGGTGTGTGTGTGTGCGTGCGTTGTGTGTGCGTGCGTGTGTCGCTCGGTGCAGTTGTCGCGAGGGGACATCCAGAACTTACGACTCCCCTTGAGCCATTGGGTTTATAATCTACGATTCTACGTGGAAGTCTGGGACGTTAGTTCTGACTGCATAAACTGCGCAAACATGCCGTTCTGCTTGAAACAATGCACCTATAAAAGTATGAAATATTTGTATTCACAATAGAGGTTAGCGTTGATGAGTTAACGATTGTGAGGAGGAGGAGGAAGAGGAGGAGGAGGAGGAGCAGGAGGAGGACGAGGACGAGGAGGAGGACGAGGAGGAGGACGAGGAGGAACAGGAGGAGGAGAAGGAGGAGGAGAAGGAGGAGGAGGAGGAGGAGGAAGAAGAGGTCTCAACGTGTGGAACTCGTAAAGAGAAAAGCAACAGCCAATCTGCACGTCGCAGAGTTTGGAGACGGAAAATAAATTGAATGGGTTTGATCGAATGTTAGGCCTAATAATTCTCTGTGGGAACCATGATTATTTTGCTTATGTTACTTGTTCAGTGCTCACCGAACGTTTACGCAGGTTGGCTGTGTCATTGGAAGTCTAGTTGAGTCAACGGTACCATTGAACCATGCGGGTTCGAATGCAGTTTATTACTTCAATGAACAGTTAGCCTACTATTAATTAAGGGCTATTATAGGCCTACAAGACCGTTGCTATTGTATGCCAGCTGTGCGTGTGTTTGAGTCTGTCGGTGTGTGCGTGCGTGTGTTTGTTTGAGTGTGCGTGTGTGTCTGTGCGTATGTGTGTGTGAGGGGTGGTGTGTGTAAGTGAGTGTGGTATTGTGTGGTGCGGAGGCGTGTGCGCACGCGCGTGTGTGCGTGTGCGTTTGTATGTCGAGTAAGTTGAGCGACGGCAGCAGTCTGCTGCTCAATGCTATAAACTTGCACATGAATAGAGGTTAAACAGTTACTTATCTACACATTATAAGATTTGAATACTTTTATGAACGATTGCAGAGAAAGTGTGTAGTGGTGTTCTGGAAAAGGCTAAGAAAATATGATTGTAGGTCTATCGGCCAATAGTAGCCTACTCACTTGGCATAGGCCTACGCTATTATTCTTCTTATCATTCTGGTGGCCAGATGGCCCTTCAGTTTTGGGATATGGTAAATGTCAAAGGATGAAGGTTAGAAAGCTACAACTTAAAACGTTCCTTTGTTCTATTTTTTTCAGCACTGGACCAGAATACCGAAAAATTTCTGCAACATGACAACATGACAATCTGTCACTGGTTATAACATTTAAACAAGTAGATTAGAAGTTATTTGAAGTTAGACCTATAGGCCTAACTCTTAATTTTGGCTTATTAATTCACAAGAATTTTTCACTTGACACGTGCCTGCATGTTCTCCCCGATAGGCCTCTAGGATTAATTTATTACTGTAAAGGAACTGGGGCACAAAAATCATGTGAAGATTTCGCATAAAAATTATAAGTGAGCAAAGCGCAACAAGTTGGCAAACAGTTAATGCTCTAACTGCAGACCCGGTCTGTAGACTGGCTACAGCAATAGACCTACATCTATAAGACTTTGAATTTTTCTATAGGCTTACGACCATAACGTGTAGGCTACATGCAGAGTAATGATACGCTTTGGGCAGTTGAATAGAATCAAGGCAAATGCAGACAAAAATTCCATGTAGGCTATACAAACAGGAACCCTTCCGGGGAACGGACATTAACCTGCTGGAAAAAATGGAAGGGTTAATGTCCGGAAAAATATACCCGTAGCCTAGCTAGACTAAATGTGAGGGGATTTAGGCTATCCAGGAGTTTCTTGTCCAAATTGGTAAATGCCCTACATCCAACCCTTCCAGAGCACCATTCTTTTCCATGGATTAGACTCATTAGAGGATAACATGGATGTGGTTCCTGTTATACCGCTTCAAACATCATTCTGTCTGTTTGTCTGGCTGTCTGTCTGTCTGTCTCTGTTGAACAATTCACTTCCTCTAGGATAATGCCGCATTCGTCTCTCATAGCTAAAAAGGTAGACTACATGTATGTCTACATCGCGATTGCCTGCTGACAAACATACGGTCGCGGTATTCGCGATCTCTGGTTCATAAATAGCGACAAGAGACGATTTGATAATTTGACCGTCGTTATCACAACATAATAATTATAACATCACTGCATGCTATCTTGAACTGCATGATATCGGCGCTTGAAGATGTATCCGAAGAAAAACAGTAATGATAAAGTGACTCAAAGGGCGTTTTATGAGGCCAAATGATTTGCGTGAGTCTGCTGTTCCGGGAAACAGCTCTGGACAGCTTGGCAGCATCCGCCTAAAAGTCAGGACGGAATGATCTCCCATAGCACAGGGCAAGCAATAAGTCAGTCGTCTGCAATAGCTGATCTGCACTATCTTAAGCTTCCCTTGATGACAGACAGTTCCCTTCACTACTGCCTGTCCATATTGCAGAGGAATGCAGCTTGGCACCTAACTTCTGGACCGTAGGGCCTGCACCCCATCTATGCAATGATTTCATTTATCATCAGTTCATTAGGCCTACCTTAAGTTCAACTACATTGTTAGAAGAAGCACAGCTCTTATTGCTTTAGTGTCGAGCGAATCGTTTTTTAAGTCTTCCCAAGTCCAATAATATTATTCACTAGGCTACAGTACAGTCTTTACAATAAAACGCTTAAAAATTTCAAATCTGTGTTCTTTTAATTATTGCTGTTTAGCATAAACGTTTTTAGGTTCGAGGATGGGGCTATGTTCTTGACTTCTTATACGTTCCTTTGCCCTGTGATTTGATCCTGTGCTACATGGGCCTAATGGCGGCATTATGGGCCACGCCCAATACAGTAAAATCAAAGGTCTTGAGGCTTGAGCGAATCAATTAGACTTAGGTCTATAGCCAAATTATTGCGGTATGGGCATTTTTATTTTTATGATAGCCATTTTTAAAACAGGCCTAGGTCTGTGTATTTAGGCCTATAGGCTATAAATTATTACAGATCAAAAAAGCAAAAACAAATAGGCTTATAGGCCTAAGCATAATATGTAGGTCAAATGATTGCTTAGGTCATTGGGCGACCGCACAAAGGGGCAAGAGAGGGACATCTGCCCCTCCTAGAAAATTGGCACCTTTTGACTGCCACTTTTTGGCTTTTAGCAAATTTCTTCACACTTAAGCGTCAATGATAGGCCTAGGCCTGCATAAAGTGAAACTGAAAATTTTGAATTTAGAAACCTAGACCCTAGGCCTATATGAAATATAGCCTACGTGCATGCTCTCAATTTCCTGCTCTGTAATTTTGCAGGTCTTGCTAAACAAAATTTAGCCATGGCCATTGTGTTTTGCCCCTACTGCAGACTTTCGGCGGAGGCCTATGATTAGGCCTACGCCTACTCCTATGAAGTCTAAAATCAGACAATGTGTGGATGTCTAGCGGCTCTAGTGACTATAATAGAGCTAGCCTGGGCGTAGGCAGGCCCGCCGACAGAAATTCCGGGCCCCTGGGCAGGGCAGTCACGGGCCCTAAGCTATCTTTAGGCTAATAGAAAACAGAAATAAGAAGAGTATGGGTACACGCATGTACGATAGCCTAATGTACAAGCATGCAGACTATTATGATTTTAATCAGTTCTTAATAATATTATTAAGAATTAAAATTTCAACTTTATGGCAGGACCTAGGCTAATCATGAAAAATGCAACTTTCCTGGATTTAACCGTCATGGAACAAATCGTTTATAATTTCCTAGTAGGCTAGTTCAATGATTCTGCAGGATCATAATTATTCGATTGCATGAGTTGCAAGGCCATTCAGTCGGTCTTACTTAATATATCAGATAGGCCTACTTTTAATTTACTTGAGCTTGCTCAAAGACCCTTCAGCTTCCGCAACAGTCACAGAGTGCCAACATCACAACCTTGCAAATTTTATCAGTTTGTATAATTTCAATATTTTCGTAGGTTTTATTTATAATGTCATATTTTGGGATTAGGATTCTAACGCCACAACAATTATTTTCATACATTCGGTTATGTTCATCAGGCACGTTTAATTCACTAGAATCAACCGAGGTAGAAGTGATAGGCTATACGGGCTCTGACTTGCCTTGTTTTGAGAATCCGAATTTAAATACTGTGCGAATATATATATATATATATATATATATATATATATATATACCGTCTTCTTGGCAAACGTTCATAGGCCTGTTAGCTTTTTCTTTTCGTTTTTGTGCTCCATATTTGTGTCTATATTTCATCGCTACGAAAGAAATTTGCCACTTAAACTTGTTTACTTTATGCAGTTTATGATTGAAAACGGACAATGCTAACGAGAGACAGTAGGCCTAATGTTAGGCTACGTTTAAAACGGCAAAAATCGTAAGCTTTGTAGGCCTTCAGGTGATTAGGCCCTATAGGCTGGGCCCGCAATCAATTTATGAAAAATATTGCGTTAATTGGCCCGTCTGATACCGTCTGAACGGAGTAAACTTCCGAACTTTATACGCCGCAAATCATTTTAATTGTCTAAGATTTATAGAATTTCCAGTGACGCGCTTTCGTGCAAGATTGTTTTTTAGGCGCGTTATGAATGACAATTTAATAATTATAATATTAATAAAAAAATAATAGTAATAATAAAAATAATAGTAATAATAAAAATAACAGAATAATAAAAAAAATAATAAAAAAATAAAAAATTATAATGATTTTTGTCCGGGCCCCCTTAAAGCTCCCGGGCCCCAGGGCATTTGCCCCCCTGCCCCCCCTCTCGGCGGGCCTGGGCGTAGGCCTATAGGTAATCACTATAAAACCTTTGTATCTTAGTATAGAATATTCATCATCCGCTATGTTTTTATGGTGTTTGTTGTTTTCATTTTCTCGTGCCTGTCTCTGCCAGGCAATTCTCCTTCTTGCCATGCAACGTGGACAGAACCACTTTTTCGGCGAATCATTATATTGGATCATCAACACGCCGAGTCGACGACCTATGTAGACGAACCTGCGCTCATTTCTTTGTTTTGCCTCATTTGATAAAATATAGGCCTATAGACGCGTCGTATCTATGACCACAGAATCATAAAATGACTAATTGCACAAGGCTAAAACGGTGAACGTAAAAAATGATGGCGGTTGTTGCTCTTTGCTCCTATAATTAAAATTATTTCTGCCGACGGCAAATGTTGACTTCGGTGGCGTCTACCAAACAATCAACGGCGTTGCAGTCTCGCAAAAAACCAATGAAAAGATTGAAAAATGTTCACCGGAGTGCTATAATTAGCCTATAGGCCTATGGTCGTGTAAATATAGAAATTACGGCTTCCAATAAGTAGGCCTAGGCTAGGCCTATAAATTGTGGGGCGCGGTGGTGTAGTGGCCGGGTATGTTAGTTGCCTTAGGATTAATTGCAGCCGGATAGTTGCAGGTTCGAATCAACGTCAGGCCGCCGCGTAGGGACCTTGAGCAAGTTCTTCACACGCAATTGCTCATGTGCTCGGCGTGAAACTCCGATTCAGTTTTGCAGCAATGTTCAGTAGGCCTATAGTTCGTGTTTTTTAACATTTCATGCACGATTAATTGCCCGGGTCGGTGCCATGGCGCCTGCCTTCTTCTAGGCCTATAGCCTATCCTGGGTTCTATCTGGCTTTGGGCACAAGTCAAAAGTCCGGGTAGCCTGTTAGCATTATTGCAATTATATTCAGCATCACAGCTGATAGTTTTTAATGATCTACCGATGTTCAATCAAGTCCCCCTGCTGTTTGGGAATGGGGGCGGGGAATCCAGGTTTCTTGAGGTGGCGGGTGAGGACAAACCACCGTTTGGCGGGCGGCCAACCGCTGAGGCACGTCGGTCTAACCAGAGGAAAGTCTTTCACTCTTAGCCTAATTGTCATATCTCTTCTTTTTAATGACCAATTTTTATTGTCTTTCAATACAAATCGCGGTTGTAAATTCACACTTCGAGGCTCCTCATAATTTTTTCTTAGCGTGCCATCTAATTTCATCGGTTATTTCTTAATTCTACCACTCGATCATAACCCTCACTTTAAATATATAAAAAGCATCCGTTCAACACGATCTACGTGTGTATGTGTAGGTGTGTGTGTGTAACTCGTTCTCAAGTCTCAACGTTGTCGTCAGCTTGTCTGCTTCTGACTTCGAACCCAACCCTGCTTCATCGACTTTGTTTTTAATCAGCTGCGAGTGATCTGTGGCCAACGATCTTCTCTTCAGCGCTGAAGGAATGTGGCTTGCGAGTCCTTGATTCGACGGATCATATCTGCTCATCATCTATCAACTCTGCCACAGACCCAATAACCCCCAAAACGATGTATGGCCATATTGCCCTAGACCTGGGAGTGACTTTGGTCAGCCAATCTGACCCCACTTGACCCTAAAGTGACTTGAGGTCGACTTGAAGTCGACTCCTTGGAGTCAAAACGACTTGACCCGACTTGGCAGAAAAACAACCGACTTCCGACTTGAAGTCGACTTCTGACATAGTACTTCGTTCGGCTACTAGTGCAAGAAGGGAAGCCAATTTTTCCTGGCGAGCATTAACTTCATACAAGCCTACCAATGAGTAATGAGGCATCAACACTTAATTGATGCATGCATTTGTTAAAGTTTTACTAGCCCCATTTCAGGCTGTTTGTGTTTCAGTTTGAATAGTTTTGTGATGCTTTGGGCCATCTAGTAGCCTAGACAATGCGACAGCAAATTATTAGGCCTATGAATTGTAGCTGGCCCATTGTCTGTGATTATTTAGATTACACTAATTACTTTTGTTTTATTATTAATATTAATATGGAATACATTTGTAAAACGCGCAAGGTCTAAGATAAAATGGGGACCGCGGAATGGTTGCACTGAATGGCATGTTATGGTGATAATTAATTTGTAAGTCCGTTGTCATAATTATTCGGCCACTAACATCATTCCGCAACTTAGCAAATAGGCCTAGCATTTGCAAGCGTATCAACCGGCACTGGGCTACTACTATAAGCCTAGTAGCCTAGGCCTACTCACTGACAGTAAAGTATTGTCCATTTGGCCCGTATACGATAGCTTTTCCGTCTGCAGACAACGATTTATTAAAGCCTAGGCCTTGTATAGATCCAGCTTCGGGCTGAGTTCACGGACTACTAGAAGTTCACTGATTTGCTCATGTTCATGTAGGGCCTATTGGTAAGCACACGTGCTAATATTTCAGTAACATTTTTTTCACCATTTTAATTACGCATGCGTGACGTTTTAGCATAGAATAGACCTAGCAATAGATCGGCAGACGGCAGTCTGCACGATAGCCTACCGATAAAATAACCAGTAGGCTAAGTCTCTGTTTAGCAAAGGTCTCACTCATTCTTGTAAACACACTACAAAAACTGTTTAAATGTTGTCCTGGTCTCACGATCATTGGTTTGGTATGACAAATTTAGCTATGTTTGTGTCTCAAGTCGGTTTAAGTCGACTTGTGGTAAAAACAACTTGAAGTGACTTCTCTTTACAGAATTCGACTTGGGGTCAGTTGCGGTGAGCAGAAACGACCCGACCCGACTTGGGATGACCAAGTCGACTGGGGTCGACTTATTGGGGTCGACTCCCAGGTCTATATTGCCCTAACCCACCCATCCACCAACCCACGGATGATTTACGTATAGACTGATGTTACCAACAAGGCAACGGTATTTGCCAATGAGGTTGCTGCTTAGTAGCCTAGATAGGCCTGCTGTTTTAGTTTATTTAGTGTTGAAACAGGTATCATTACAAATCTATGAACACTTAGGCCTAATGCACTTCATATAAACAAACATGTGCAAATAAAAAATAATTTATTTGTAATTCATACAGCATATTCTGTTTTGTTTGCAGAATAATTTTTTTGCGCACCCAACAACATCAGCTTCATTTCAAATATTCATAGTAGACCTATAAGGCCGAGATTCACTCTAAATTAAAGGAAAAACACGAAATCATCACATTAGAAAACCATAAACTTAAGTCTACAACAAGAATTTCTGCCGAAACAGAAATCCAATCACTAAAAATGCCAATATCAAAGTTTAAAATCTAACTGTTGCAAGCCTACGGCATAATTATGCAATAAAAACACAATCACAATAACGGATATGCATGAAAAAAGGTAGGAAATGGACAAATTGTCGGGAAACAATATTTACCAACAAAAACTCAGTACGAATGATCTGGTCATGCATATAAACAGTAAACTTAATCAACTTGTGTACACAAACAGCATGAACCCAGTGAAAATTTAGTAACATGACAAAAATAGCATGACACAATACAATTTTCAATTGGAAAAGCTGAAGAATTTAGTGGTTTCACAAAGGAATTTAAAGAATTACTTACAATTGACTTTTGCAAATAGCACTTTAGAATTATTGCAGTTGTTTAAACTACACATCTTGGAGGAAATGTAAACGATTCAAATCAAAGTAGACTACTTCAATGCAATAAAATAGTCCAACCATTCGTATATAGAATTTTGACAGAAAATTTTTCAATTTGACGAACTACAACATGAAACGGAACCTGCCTTTAGTGATCTATTAACACAAGCGATCTGATGTAAAACCAAAAATGTGACCCATCTGCACAAAACCAGCCAAAAGCAATCGAATTTTCCCTTTTTGAGTATAATACACCATTTTAAAGAGAAAAAATTCTCTTTACAACGACACCAAGCTTATAATTCTATCTCAATCCTAACTGGATCCATGGATAAAAACAAATTGAAATTTATGGGAAATATTTATCGACACAAATGCATCTAGGTTGGCCCAATAATATAAATTGCATACCAGATCTTGTAAGAAACCATCCAAATAATACCCTTCAATGTTACTTTTACTCGAACTTTCGGTTATTTGTTTATTTAATATATTGTAAATTATAATCTGTAATATAATATTATAATCTAACAATTGCAAAATAATGACTGTGTTCAAGTTTCTGCTTGTTTTGAATTATGACTGGTTATGTGCAGATGCGTCACAAATTAAACTTATTAAGCACAAGAAGCAGTGCACATGTTCAGCACAGCTGGAAAGTCAAAACAGCAAATACTTGCAAAATGCAATTGTTCAGTAAGATAACACTAAAAATTCAAGAGAAATACTGATCATAAAATAGATGACACATTGGCATAAAATAGACAGCACAGTACTGCACAAACACGATAAAGTACTCTGACAGATCTATATCAATCACTTTTAAAAACATTTACCGGTAATCAACTTAATCAGCTTCATTGTGCTTAGAGGTAAATTACGCTAAAAATGCATATGACAATCACTCTGAAACAACTTTTACAAATCATTTACAATGATATCAAACCAATAGTAACAGTGATAATTTCTGTAATGATGATGATTATAAAGATGATGATAGTCAACTGGGACACTGTCTTATTCCTACATCTGTCAAGACAAGACATCAATTAAATTTCCAGCAAATTGCCATTTACTAGAAAATTTCAAATTCAAAGCCACAGAGCCACTCAACACTTTTCCATTGATAGAGAGATCTGATATTTGCCATTCCACACTAATTATTTGAATTCTCTGGAGTCTGTTCAACTTCATCAAGAGATCAATGATACAACAAAATGAGGCAAAATAACAAATATTAGCATAGACTAATTATGAAATTATGAGCAAATCACACTCAAATGGATAAATAACAATGAGAACAAAGAGACAGTATTAATAATCAGCAAAAATTCTTGAACAAATCAGCAAAAATTTCTTGAACACAATTTAGTTATTTGCACAAACTGCAACCTACTAAAAAGCAAGAAACTAAATTAAAAAACTCAGGTTTAAAAATCGTCACATCTCATGTTAAGCGTCACATTGTTTCAATGCAAAATATACACGAGATCTCTTGAAAAGAGACAAGTCATTTTGTATTTTAAGCATCTCATGTAGACTGCCATTCTAGCCTATTCAATACTCATTATGAGTACACCGACCGTACACTGTCAGTGGGAAGATGAGACGACGAGGGAGAGGACTGACCACCCGCCATCATATGACAAGATTAAGAAAATGAAGTTGCTAACACTTCATGCCCATGGCTGCCTCAGGGACTGCTCTTCGTCTTCTTCTTCTTCTACCTAACCTAACCAATCACAGTTTTTTCACTAGTTCCAATAGCTCCAGTAAATATTATTTCAGCCAATTGGTAGTTGGTTATCACCCTCTCACACACAAATGAGTGCTCGTCAAATGAGTCACGGATTTCTGACTTACTCAATGCCCTGTTAGGAAAAATTAAAATATTATTAAATATTATTAAAAAATCATTTACTATGACATCAAACCAATCGTAACCGTAATGATGATGATGATAAAGATGATGATAGTCAGCTGGAACACTGTCTTATTTCTACATTGACATGAGACATCAATTACGGTATATTTCCAGCAAATTGGTAGAACAATTCGACTTCAAAGCCACAGAGCCAGTCACTCAGCACTTTTCCACTGATAGAGAGATCTGATATTTGCCAGGCCGAGCCAATCCACACTAATTATTTGTATTCTCTGGAGTCTGTTCAACTTCATCAAGAGATCAATGATACAACACAATGAGGCAAAATAACAAATATTAGCATAGACTAATTATGAAATTCTGAGCAAATCACACTCAAATGGATAAATAACAATGAGAACAAAGAGACAGTATTAATAATCAGCAAAAAATTCTTGAACAAATCAGCAAAAATTTCTTGAACACAATTTAGTTATTTGCACAAACTGCAACCTACTAAAAAGCAAGAAACTAAATTAAAAACTCAGGTTTAAAAATCCTCACATCTCACGTTAAGCATCACATTGTTTCAATGCAAAATATACATGAGATCTCTTGAAAAGATACAAGTCATTTTGTATTTTAAGCATCTCATATAGACTGCCATTCTAGCCTACTCAATACTCATTATGAGTACATCGATCGTACACTGTCGGTGGGAAGATGAGACGACGAGGGAGAGGACTGGCCACCCGCCATCATATGCCAAGATTAAGAAAATGAAGTTGCTAACACTTCATGACCATGGCTGCCTCAGGGACTGCTCTTCGTCTTCTTCTTCTTCTACCTAACCAATCACAATCACAGTTTTTTCACTAGTTCCAGTAGCTCCAGTAAATATTATTTAAGCCAATTGGTAGTTGGTTATCACCCTCTCACACAAAAATGAGTGCTCATCAAATGAGTCACGGATTTCCGATTTACTCAATGCCCTGTTAGGAAAAATTAAAATATTAAATGAAACGATGAAATAGATGATGAAATAGATAATGCTGAAATAGATAATGATGAAATAGATAATCTATTAATCATGCAATAAATTATGAAATACAAATTAAAAGACATCAACAACATAAAAGATTATGCATAGCAACTAACGACTAGCTGAACACAGACTACGCTTTGAAATTAATTAAATTTGACATAATTAATTATTATGGACAATGAAAAGTTGCCAAGATCAATGTATGCATGAGTGACTTAGTTGCCAAATTAAACACAAGAAAACTGTTGATCCACTCAACAATGACAAAATTTGAAAGACAGAGTGAAAAAGCGAAGAAACTCAGACAAATGTTATGGTCCAAGACTGCAGCTTTAACAATAGACAACCATCACATCACATCAGCTAATTACAGCAGTGTAATGTAATGCAGTACCAATGTAATGTAAATCTTCAAAATGCCTCAGTACCACACAAAAGCCATGTCAGCAAGAAAAGTTTATTCATCAAAGCCATTTCATATGAAGTCCCCAATATCTAAGCTGCTCTGTTCGTTTCGGTGCCAGGCCAGAATCTGGGGGTCAAATCAAGCAGTAGAATATATAAATTATGTGTTATCTCCAAATTTATATAGCATCTACAACATAACCTCTAAAAAAGGATACTAAACTACATGGCTATATGACTATTGAAGATGATGATGAACCTCAGCACATTCAATTTCTAATCTGTCACATTTCATAAATAACTCTTCCACAGTGTTGGTTTACAGACGAATTCACAAAAGATTTCCCTGAACAAAATGATGAACTAAATTGATGGAAAGAATTAATTTAATTTGAAGCTCTAGACTGGGGTATTACTATAATCAATCTAGAACAAACCATCAGCTTAGATCTGTCTAGAACACACCACAAGCTCAAATATTTCTAATCTCTGGATGGCCACCTAGGTATTCCTACCATTCAAATATGGAAATGGCTTAGGGTAGCAAATCATGCAAAGCCACCATTGCCAGATTTACTACTAGTCTAATGATCAATTGATCATTGTATTGTATTTGACCATTTAATAAGTGCTTCTCTCAGCAAAAGCTTTTCAGCAGTGCTCCAAGTGCAATCGACCCCGAGAGAAAAGGCAGGATTTGAAGCGAGAGAAAGACAAGGAAAGACTACCAGAGAGAAAGACGTAGCACACTGATGGTAGAAATCCATTTCATAGAGAGGAACCAATGCAGGCAAAGCATCTGGATTTGGATTTGCATGGCAGCACAACTGACATTTGGGCCTCTGGCTCTCATCAAACAAAAGTACCAGGCTTCTGAATGGGTAGCTCAGCACGCAACCAACATTTTACTGACATATACCGGTAATTTTAGCCACCACAAAAACAAAACAGATGCTTATAGACTCAGCGCATGGTCATCAGAAACAGTCCGTACCTCCTCCCCTAACATGGCCATCACTGACCAAAGCACACCTTGAAAAAGCGTCACAGATGGAACTGAGCATCGTGGTGCTTCACAGAAATCGGCAAGCAAAGCAAAATCTTGGCGGCTGCTAATCTTGGCGGCTTCCGTCACGCAAGTCGGTTTCGGTAGGTGGAAGCACTGAAATTACGTGCAACAGGTCACCGCTGCTGAAGTTCGTCATTTGAAGACTGGCATGTTGTAGAAGCTGAAGCCACTAACTCCTTTGATAGCACAGTAGAAGTAGACGAGATGATAAACTGAAAAAAATATAGAAATCAACCCGATATTTATTTAAAACACTCACCAATTGAAATAATTTACATAACAGTTGATCATCATTACAGAGCGCGGTGGTATAGTGGTGGCGCCGTTGCCTCAGAGCCGAAAGGTTCGAATCCACCTCGCCACGTAAGAACCTTGGGTAAGTCCTTCACTCACAATTGCTCAGTGCTTCGGCGTGAAACTCTGACGCAGTGTCCGCTCTGCATTCGGGAGCGCCTCTGAGTAGTGAGAGCTTGAAGGGGCGCTATAACAAATGCACATACAAACAAATCACACTGCTATCAAGTCCTAGCACGGTCAATGTAGCGGCTTACAGCAGTCAAGCTGTAACAGAGTAATCTGTTGAACACATCGTACGCTTATAGTGCAACGGTTCTAACTAACTGCAATGCAGTTAGCAATGGAGTTAGCACCACTGCACTCCAAGCAGACAACATATCAATTATCAATTTAATTCCTATGATGAAACAGGCACTACAGAAGTTGAAAAAGAATTCCGTAGATTAAACAACCGATATACAAGCTATTTGTGAATTAATGAAAATTTCATCCTTGACTTTAGTTATGAGAGACAACAACTTTATCAACTAGCTATAACTCGCCACAACAACTGACATATTCCAGTTGAGTCTTTTGATCGTGTACTACTGTAACAGGCTGCATAGTGCTTTATAAGCACTACGTAAGTGTCTAGACATAATAAGACCAAATACGCGCACAAACAGCAACAATACTAAAACCACTGCATGGTGAGTAGCAATGAGAAACTTCACATAATTAATGTGAAGATAACAACATGAAAGCATTACCCAACATTTCTCACATATTGACTTTTAACAACTGACTAAATCAATTTCAGAAAGACAAATTCACTGACTTACCTCCAGGAATGAGACAGATTGCACCAGCAGCAAAGAACATGTAGCTCTGTACATCTGTGCATCAAAGTCAAAACACAAAATGTCACACCAACGAAACAATATCACTTTTATCACACCAATATATCAGACACATTGTGGTTATTTTCATTATTGATACAGGCAACTGCGTTGCAGCAGCTCCGCACTGTTGCATGTACACCAATGACCAGCACTGCAACTACTCTTGTGCATGCCTGCATTAGACTGCAGCTTGATTACCGCTTAAATCTCTATTCTGTTCTGCCAGTTGTCCTGATTGCATATTACAAGCTGCAGTGCTCCTCAATGGCAAATACCAAAATATGTTCATGTCACTAGATATATGTTGGAGGCTCTGCATTAGCAGTCTGTCCAGCAGCACATCGATTATAGAGTTGTAACTCTGGTTTGGTGATGCAAATCCTGATCTTGCACCAGTCCACAATGATCCCATCATGCGCTGTTGGCCAGTCCCGGATGGAATATACTAGTAATTGCGTTACACTGTAACTGTTAATGGCTTTCAGCAAACATACAAAGTTCAACCAATTTCTTTAGTTACAACCTGTTCAATATATAAACAATACCTCAAGAAATTCCGGAAATTTTTTTACCAAGAAACTTACTTGTTATCTGTGACACTTCAATAGCTATTCCAGCCACAGCTAAACCTGAAAAAGATAAAACAAACAGTGGACTACAATTTATTTCTTCTACTATATTTCAACTTCCAATCACAAACTGCACAATAGTGCAAGCTAGTGCGAACAGCATGGCTTGGTCACATAAAACAGGTCCCTAGAAGGCTGTGGAACTGGAGTATGAATTAAATTTGATGCACATTGACAGATACAAGCCAATCATACATTTTAAGATACTAATATGAACATAAACAATTCTATCCCATGTCAAGCAGCTTTATATTGACAACAATTATTGACCCTACCGTTGCTTAACCAGAGTGAACACACAGCCCTTTAAAAAAATATATGTCATGTTCAGAAGATGAAATTGTAAGATACTATTAGACTTCTGTACAGGCTTGAAACATATTTTTATTCATGTTGAAAGAGTAATTTGATCACTCCCAGCAAGAAACGCTGTCAGAAAATTCTGTCTCAATATAAAGTGTTGGCTGCTTGCACAAAAATATAAATATTTATGTCCACAACTGTCGAGCACATGCTCCTACAAACTACATCTAAACATACCTTTAAGATAAGTTGAGAAGACGAACATATAATGCAGTCTGAGGCACTTACATGTTCCAAACAAGGTGAGCAAAATGGATGCCAAGATCACTCGATAGTTTTCTTGCACCTTCGGATGATGCCACCAACTGCAAAGCAAAATAGATACAATAGACAATAGATGCACTTCAAAATAAAATTTGCTGCCTTTAGGGTTTACTATACCATTGTTTCTCAACCAGCTAACATTTGTGGGGCGCGGTGGTGTAGTGGTGGCGTCTTTGCCTTGGAGCCGGAAGGTTCGAGGTTTGAATCCACCTCAAGTCGCCGCGTAAGGACCATGGGCAAGTCCTTCACTCACAATTGCTCAGCGCTTTGGCGTGAAACTCCGATGCAGTGTTTGCTCTGTGTTGGGGAGTGCCTCTTAGTAGAGAGACCTTGAAGGGGCGCTGTAACAAGTGCACATACATACAATATGATTGCAACTATAATACTTGAGCTACATTTGTTGGAAAAAATTTCATGACTATGGCCATGTTTAATGAATTTAAACGACTGGTCAAGTTGCCATGAATCCTACAGAACTTTGCCACTTATATCGCAAAATAAGAAGTTTACGTAATTACCATAGCAAAACTAATGAAGGTTCCAGATAAGATCAGATAATTTATGAAATTCTTACTTCAAAATGGCCATAAATCAAAAGAACATAAAAAGCCAGTTCAGTCGTAAAATAAGCTGTATGTTCGACAACCAACAGTCACTTAGGAAGTCACTTGCAAGCGAAGAGGAGCAATATAAATCTCATACATGAATGAATTCAACTCTTTCATGACATGCGTGTCATAAAAGGGAATGTGACTGTGGTTTAAAGTGGGTGGGATTGCGTGGGAATGGCATTCCCACTGCTCTCAAAATTTTGGATGTGTTCCCAACTTCCCACTGCTCACCATAAATGGAACCCTGGACACACATGCGTCATGTATTCCAATAAAACTCTTCTTCTGTATTCCCACTGTTCACATTCGGCATTCCCACTGCTCAAGCAAACCACTTTAAATAAATGACTGAACCAATGCAGTTAATTTCATCGCTAATGACAGAAAGCTTTAAGCACAACAATATGAGAACTTAACTAAACTGATAGATATTTGATTGAAAATAGTAGATATTGGGGACAAAATAACAATTGGAAATTTACTCCACTCTCCAAACCATTGGCCATCACTTACTGTTTGAAAGGGAATGTCTTGGTAACAATGACTGACTCAGCAACCACCGAACTGTTGATCAAGTAGGAAGCATTTGTCTGCGATAACCTCAAAACATCAACAATACAGTTGGAAAATTCAGGCAATCATTTCATCCTCCATTGTCTGCTGCAGGCGAAGAAAATAAGTGTAGTCAGCTGTATTCCTAGGAACTCAACTTGTTCCGAATACATTTTAGAATAAGTTAGGTTTAGTTACTCTTCACAAAGCCTTATAATCCGTAGATCACTCTCTGACACGATCTATAAGTGCTCACTTAAAAACTGTTCTGTTTGGCCATGCTGGAGTCGGGAGCGCCTCTGAGTAGTTTCCTTGAAGAGGCGCAATATAAATACTTGAATGAATGAATGAATGAATAATCAACCATACAGTTTTAGTAATTAAAACCTTAAAAAACCTTCCTATCACATACCTTGCGAGGGTACATATGGGTTATCTACCCCGATTTATTTTGACAGTGTCTTTTCCATGAATCGACCAGTTTCTAATGGCTAAACTAACCCTAACACTAACCCTAACCGACCCTCACGATGCCTAACCTGAGTCCTAACCGACCCTCACGGAAAAGACGTGGAATGACAACGCTGAAAAAATAAAAAATTAAATCGGGGTAGATAACCCATAAGTACCCTTGCGAGTTACTTAAATTATGCAATACAAGTGCTCTGATACATAATTATATAAATATAAATTTCATAACAAACTGATCAGTGAACATAACCTGGTGTTGCAAACATAATTATATAATATTCAGCTGTTGTTATTTGCCATGATACAAGCACTGCCGATCGGGCTTTCTTAATAACGTTTAAGTCTCAGATGACTCAAGTCAAGATCAGCCTCTGTTAGACGAGGTTCGAGTGTGCACGAGAGTCTTCAATTACTTATTTCCCAGCTATCCCACATGGATTTTAAAATAATTCTTAATGAACGACAACATCTCGTAAGCTAGCAAGTTTCCTACAAGCCATTACAGAAAAGCACAGTTACATACACACAAATAAATATTAAAAAAGGATTTGTTAAACTTACCCATGTCGACAAGCATTACCCGCCAGAAGTACAACATCTGCCTCTGAGTTCTGCAAACAGCAAACAAGTCACTTGAGGTGCTTAGGTGATACAAAACAATATGGTTGTCAACGAAAACATGATATTGTTCTGCCATCCCTCTGTATGCACAATTAAAGAAATAAATTTAATAAAATTAAAATCGTTCAGAATATAATGCGACTCACTTCTGCCAACCCTAGATCGCAGACTTCTGCCAAAGCGTGGTCGACTGCCTCGTCTTCGGAGTGAGGTCTGAGCTTCGCCTGGATCGCTGTCGTATTCTTTGTTGCACCATAAAGTGTGACAACATCATCTTCGTCGCCATTAGCACCATCAGCAGCTATATCATCGGAAAAACGAGTTTCTTTAATTTCAACACCGCAGCAGTCTCTGCCGTCCATCATCTATTTTCTATTTTATATCAACAAACTGCAATCTTTAAATAGATCGGAACTTTACGTCATACGGCAAGCAAAATATATAATCTTTGCATAGAGTCAACACTGAGTGACGTAACTTAGCCGAAGCGTACTAGCATTATCTTGGTAGCTGCGCTCGGGCGGGGTCGTGGCTCGGGCAACATAAACTGAAACTAGGATTGAAATTCGGACATGCATGCTCAGCCTGCTGTATGGTTTCGATCTCAGACTCCGAGGCTCCAAGGACTTCATTAAAGAAATTGTTATAACTGCCCAGCCCCTCATTTCTCTTGCTTCCTATCATAGGCGTAGGAGACGGGGGTCCAGAGGGGGCAAATGCCCCCCAAATTTCGGGCAAGTGTAGTTTTTCGGGCAAGCAGTCCGGGAAAAGTAAAAAAATGTATAAAGAAATTAAGAAATTTCGGAATTTAGACTAAAAAAAAAAAAAGGTCGTCAGATTTTTCGGGCGGAAAAGTAACGGGAATTTTCGGGCAATTTCGACCGGACAACCCAAAAAAGGTCGTCAGATTTTTCGGGCGGAAAAGTAACGGAAATTTTCGGGCAATTTCGACCGGACGACTAAAAAAAAAAAAAAAAAAAAAAAGAGCGTCAGATTTTTTCGGGCGGAAAAAGTAAAAAGTTACGGGAATTTTCGGCCGGACGGAAAAAATTTTTCGGGCAAAAGTTAAACTTTTGCCCCCCCCCCCCCCACTCCTGAAATGTCCCCTACGCCTATGCTTCCTATCCTCCATAGTAATTCCAGATCGGATAGGCCTAGGCCTAACAGTAAACATTTAAAACTAGGCCCTATAATTCTCGACTGTTCAAAAATGCTTTATAAATGAGTCTAGCTGTTTGATGGGGTTTGGGCTACCAATGTCATGGAGCCTAAATTTAAGCGGTCTTCTGAGAAAATTGACCCGTTTAGGCGTCCTTCTTATCCTGCCTACTATAGGCCTATAGCCTAGCTACAGCTAGGCTATAGGCAACAGATTTTGCTTGTTTTGATGAACTGATATCCGTTCGAGAGCAGACCAGACTCTCCTATTTTCCGTTCAATCCTGAGCTTTAGATATCTGCATGAGGTCACTCCATGGAATACTCGTACGTCCCAGCTGGCCTATATCTAACCCTATAGGCTAGTGTAGGCTACTGTAGGCCTATAGTTTCTTATACGAATAGGCCTAGAGGCCCAGAGTTGGTTGATGCCGTTGCCAAAAGAAATGCTGTTATGAGAATGTCATAGGCTATGACGCTGCATAAAATTTAATGTTTCTATGATTTCTTTATTCTGTCAACTCGGCCTACGTATACTGTGCATTTGCAGGTGGTCTTAAAGAATATTCTTACTTATTTAGCCTACTTACCGGTACGCTGCATGACTTCGTCTCAAATCGTAGGTCTGCTGTCAGCTCCTGATGTGACAGCCACAGCCCACAGTCCATCTTATACTGCGTTGCCCAAATTAATTGTTGATAGGCCTAATTTATCTCCTAAAATGTTCACTAGTAGGCCTATATGCTATCCATGGAGCTATAGTCCTGCGTGCGAGAGACGCTGGACGACAGTTCCGAATTTCGAGTGAGGACAGGCTTAGGCCTACCTTCGGAAATGTTTCTTAGGAGAAGATCTAGCTTCGTTAATCGGCGCGGTAGGCTATAGGCTACCTGACTATTAAATTTTATGTATGAGAGCTGCATGTGCATTCCTGCTTACAGTCAACCGAAGGCTTGGTCTACTTCTCGACGTGGATATTATAATTAACATAGGTCTATAATTATAGGGTGCTTTTTATGGTGTAACGCACGGTACGCACCGGAGTGGCGTTCCAGCACCTTTCCAACAGTTCTTGTGTTATACAAGCAATTTCATTAGTAGTTGTTGTTGCTGTTGCTGTTGTTGTTTTTGTTGTTGTAGAGAAGCTATAGTTGTAGTAGCAATTGGTAGTGGTAGGCCTATATTAGGTCTACAGCAGTTAATTCGGTTAGGTTATTTTAGATAATCAGTCACCAACACAGCACCACGCCTTTGGACTAATCTTCCACCTGAATTTCAATTTTTTTCCAACTCCTCCACACATTACTAATCACACACCATCACCCTCCTCAGGCTGCTTTCTCTACCAATCACACCTCGGGCTTTTCATTGTAAACCAAAGCCACACCTTTTCAAAAACTCTAATTACCCCAGCTGTCTCACCTGACCAGTGACCATCCACCTTCCAATTCCAGACGACACACGCCTTAGTAGCTGTTCCGCCCCTCTGACCCTATCGTAACTCTACCCGGACCACTTTGGACTAAGCTTACTGTATGCCTACGGACAACCCTTTTGACGCAACGCAGCGCTCGTGAATAAACTGGTGCCCTGCACTTTGCTTTCGAGTAGCGCTTCAGAAGTTTCGAGATTAGTAGAGTAATACGATTACGGTTACGAGGGTAGATTATTAGATGGCCACATAAGAGTGATCATGCGCTTAGGAATGTAAGACACCTCTGAATCATAGAGCGGTGCGTTTTAAAAACCTTGCATCGGGAGGAGTGTGGGGCTGGTTTTGTGTCGCCTCTAAAACTTTGAGTTCTATAAATCACAAACATTCTGACTCAACTATAACCAACAAAAGAAGAAACAGCTCAACTCGCTCTCATTACATCATGCCCTCTAAATATTTAAATTTATTCAATCATTCATTTCAATAGGCCTAATTCGATTGTAGACTAATAATTCTATTGCAAAGCATGGCCTTCTGTAGTGGGTCATTGCTAGATAGCTTCACGATCTGACACTGTTAATATTCCAATCTCTGGTTACATGGCCTTCACTGTGACTTAGTTAGGTCTACACCACATCACCGAACGTGAAAGATCAAGGCTCGTAGTAGCCTATACCATCACTGAACAATAAGCGGGGTGAGAATTGCCGTGGGGTTGGTGGTTTCAACCCCCCAGTCTTTCTTAGAGCCCCATGTTAAAGTATGTTTTTCACACCCGGATTCCAAGTAGATAATGGTCCAACCCCCAGTTATTTTTCAACAATTCTTACACTGACAATAAGTGCATTTACACAGCCGTCAGCACACTAAATTATTTAAATGGATGGTCCTAGCAATGATTTAGTTTAGTTTTAATTTAGTTACCCCTATTTATATGCACGACATTTATATAGGCCCAGAACGTCGAATTTATGCCAACCTGTCGTAGGCCTACTTGTTTACTGGGTTGCCTTCAGTCAAATGCCGTGAATAGTAGGCTATTATAGCACAAATTCAGTTGTCATGAATGTATCCTATATTGGATAGACTATAATCTACGTTCTATGCGTTATGTTTGAGTTATGTACGGTCATCTTTACGTGTGAATAGTCATAATTATCTAATTTTGTTTAAGCTGCGTGTATACTGAATACTAATTGTTGTTCTCAGATGTATAGCCTATTATGCCTACTGCTTGTCTAGGCATCTGTTCCGAGCGGTTGTAGCATCTCTCCGGGAGCTTCAGCGATCGAGTGAAGATGTCGGTTGCTGCTGCTGCTGCTGGTGGTGGTGTTGATGAGGAAGGTGGCTGTGGCATCGGTGGATGGAACAACGCTGCATCCGGGTTCCATCGAGTCTCTGATCAGGTCGAGGAGGGCGGGGGAAGGCGACGAGCGGTCATTGCTTTTACCCCCCGTGTTGTCACGGGGAACGCAATTAGACGACGGCGGGGCGGGTGGCGCTGGGGGCGGCGGCGGCGGCGGCGGTGGAGGGGTCCTGCTCCCTTGCTTTATACCGACGGTCGCTTGCAGGTACTCGGGTTCGACGCGTCCGACGCCATTCTCGCCCTCCGTCGTCGACCACTTGTTGCAACCGCTAAGGCAATTGTCCGATGACGTCAGCGCTTTCGTCGTCATCGTCTTGTCGCCATGGCAACGACACGACGGTGGTGACGTCATGCTGAGGCTTTGGCGCATCTCGTCGTTGCTTTCGGCGTAGGTAAACGACTTGCGAGGAAGGGTGGTGCGGTGGTCGGAGGAGTCTCCGTCGAACGGGAAGATGGAGGAGGGAGGGACTCCGATGGGGAGGTCACCGCTGCCCCCGCCGCCCCCAACGTGTGTGTCGCTCGTGGACCACTCGTAGCGCAGCTGGTGGTGGTAGGGGCAGAGGGTGGTCTGCTGCTGGAGGGGAGACGAAGCACCGCACCGCTCCAGGTAGACGCTGCTCGTTGCGTCGTCGAATTCCACTCGCTGGAAAAGTGGATCCGTCGTCTGACTGCGAGACCTCTTCCGTCTTTGCCTGTATCGACACATTGAACAGAAGTCGAATTATAGGTCTACTACCCATTGGTGCATTCATTCATTCATTCATTCATTCATTCATTCATTCATTCATTCATTCATTCATTCGTTCGTTCATTCATTCATCCATTAATTCATTCATTCATCCATCCATCCATCTATCCATCCATCCACTAGTCCGTTAGTCCGTCTGTCCGCCCGTCCATCCATGTGTGTGTGTGTGTGTGTGTGTGTGTGTAGGTGTGTGTGTAGGTGTGTGTGTGTAGGTGTGTGTGTGTGCGATGATGTCACATGCACATTTCCTATGTGAGACTGGAATACTCAGAGCCTTCTATAGAAGACTCTGGGAATACTATTTGAAGTATAGAGCAATGAAGGGGCCAAAACAAATTCATTAATGCATTATGGTGGCCATATCAAACGTGTATTATTAGCTTTATAGCTGTACTTTTCCTGCTTATAGTTGATCATAAAAACAAGTTTTTGTCAATTTTATTTTCCAGGAAGACGATGGACTTGTGTGTTTACAAGACCTTTTTAATGCCTTATAGGCACTTCTTCCGGCGCATAGTCCATGATATAGTGCTACATGTACATTGACTCAGATCTTAAGCAGGCCTATAATTATTGTAGAGCTACACATAGATCTTCTACGCGTACATGTAGGGCCTATTGTAGGCTACATGTACAATTGTAGGGACTACATCTATCTGTTTTATTCGTCGCTAATTGTCACCGGTAGAATTGTTCTTCAGCCGTGACGACTGCTAATTTGCAGCCGAAACCGGCGACATCGATGCATGTATTCCCGTGAATGGATGGGTGGATGGGTGGATGGATGGATGGGTAGGAGTTGAGGGCATTTATGGCAGACCTGATACGCCCAATTACGCACAAATAGGCCCAACGGCAGCGTTGATGGGAACACGTTAAAGGCCTGTATAGGTTCAGGAGACACAGATATTAATACCATGACTGCAATTGGAAGCATAGTCGTCGTCGCCGGCTACTATATATATAATATGTATATATATATGTGTAATATATATATATGTAGAGCATAAAAATGTATATATATGTATATATGTATATATCTGTGTGTATAATAAGGCAACGACGAAGGCGACTGTATTATTGACTGGATGCTGAATGCAACAAGGTCGTGCGTCTTATCGATTGAAGACTATTCACGCGCGGACGTCGTTGGCGACTGCATGAGGAGCGGGCGATGCGTGAATGGGAAGTTGAATGATCATTGAAGAATGGATAGGAAGGAAGGGGTGGATTGACGAGAGGACAGGCAAATGGATGGATCGAAGAAAGAATATACTGCAGCAGCAGCAGAATGAGAGGGATGGATCAAAGAGAGAGAAATGGCAAAATGATGGATGGAAGAACGGAATGGGAAGAAACAATGAGATTCGGAGACAGGTGGATCGAAGAAAGAGGAACTGACAAAACGAGGAACATATAAAATATACGAGTCCATTTGTTGAAGTATATAAATTATAATCTGAAGAGTTCATGACTGCATGTGGTCGGTAAAATACGATCTAAACGACTAACTATCTGGGATAAAATTTTAATAGTCGCTATTAATAAACAGGTGCTATATTATTATAAGCAAAATAATATACAGGACGCCAAGACATGTTCTCAATAAGCTCTTGAAATTTATGCCGTTATCTTTTCGCATTCATTCATTCATTCATTCATTTATTCATGCATTCATTCATTCATTCATTCATCCATCCATTCATTCATAAATGCTTTTTAACGTGCAGTTCTTGACTAGATGTGCAGTTCTAAATGGATTTGTGCAGTTGTATAGAAACACTTCTGTGTGTGCAGCTAGAAATAGTTTTTAAAAAAGTTTAAAACATAGGCTAATTTTAATCCGATTGGGAGTAATTTACCATGGAGAATGGGAAGGGAAAGAAAGAAGAGGCTGTGCAGTTCTAAAATTCCTTTTAAAAAGCCCTTCATTCATGCCCTTCATTCATTCATACTTTCATTCATTCATGCCCTTCATGCATTCATACTTTCATTCATTTATGCCTTTGTTCATTCATTCATTCATTCATTCAGTGGACTTATATAGCTTCTCTTCAAGAATATATACTCTTGGACTCTCCCAGAGCAGCCACGGCAAAAGAAAAAAGACTTGAGAGATTTAGGAAACAGAGGGATGTTACTCTCCACGATTTGTCTGCGGGTTGTCATAATTAAATTTTTATACTTATTAAGCCTAGGCTACATGTATAATCCGTCCAAAACTGTATCATTTCCTGCTCTGAAATCTACCTAATGCTGTTCGTGGTGTTTGCGTCTATGCATCTAGCATTTACCTTCCTCTGTCGTAGTAATGTTTCCGGGTTTCAAGTTACAGAGGACCATCGTGACGGATACATTTCGTATTAGCATAAAGTAAAAAAATTGGCACAAAGTAAAAAAAATTAATTGCGACACGACGTCGTGGTGGGCAAAATAAAAAGAATGACATAAGTAAATCAACCATGAATAATAGCCTTGTGGTGCTCTACATATGAATTTTAGTAATGAATGAATGAATGAAAAACGACAATCAAAAAATGAAATGATTTCATCTATGCATGTAGTTTTTGTGAATATCGTCCTCCTATTCTCCTTCGCCAACACAACACTTGCTCCACTTCACATTTATGCCACTTAATTCTTACACGCAAGCTTCTTTTTATTGTCTACTTATAGCAACCATTGCTCTGGTTCCCCCCTCTTATTTTCTCTGCCTCTCTCCCTTTTCAGCTCCACTTTATCTTGTATCCCATCTCCACACCATATAGGCCTACGCAATCCTTCCTCGTTGATTCCACTCCTTCTTTCCAATGAACTCCGTCCCCCACGACCTTTCCTACTTTTCCCTAGATCCCGTATTCCTCCCTTCTTCCATATCCACCCAGTTCCCCTCATTTTCCTCGCATCCTCCCACCTTCGTTTCCCTGTCCTTCGTATATCAGGGCTTTTTAACGTGCAATTGTACACAAAATGTGCAGTTCTAAATGGATTTGTGCAGTTGTAGAAGCACTTCTATTATACCGGTACAGATAAAACATGCAAAAGAGCATTGCTCTCCGATTGAAAGTAATTTACCATGGAGGATGGGAAAGGAAAAGAAGGGGTTGTGCAGTTCTAAAAATTCCTTAAAAACAGTCCTCTCGTGTGTGTATATATATATGCTATATATATATATATATATATATATATAACTTGCCTTGTCGTCAAGCGCACTTACTTTCTAAGGCAGAAGAGAATGGCGAAGAGCATGAGTACGCCGAGCAGCAGACCCATCACAACACCGATTCCAATCACGAGTAGCAGACCTAGAAACGCACCACCAATGAACCATGCTGCAGCGGTGAATCAATGCTTCATCATCAGTCAAGACACCATCAATCAGACGACAGATAAAAGAATAATTAATTTTTTTAAATAATCTGTTATATACGTCATCTGCGACATCTGTCGACCAAAGTCTTTGGAGACAGACGTCTTCTGCAGCCATGGCACTGGTGCCTTCTTTGACTGAGGCGCAGACACGACAGCAACAGCGGCAACTCCACCCTCCTCGCTCCACGCGACTTTGGAGCACATGACATAGCAACAGATTCCCATCGAGGAGTAGGTCTACCCTACCCACCGCTAGGGTTGACACAATGACATAAAGTCAATGGGAAATCATGTCATGTTACACAACTGACATGACTGAATCAGTACCCGTAAATTACCAGAAAATATCAACGACTGACGCAGTTAATCATATTATATTTCGTTGTATTTTATTTATCTTAATCTTCCATGGTGGTAATAAATTATGATATCTGAAACTGTTAATATCACACTATAATTTTTATTCTCTTTTTGCGACCTTTCACGACAACGCTAATATCAATAACAATTATTATTCTAATTTATTTTGCTGTTATTAAGCACTTCATGCGGTATACTTAAGACACGCAATATTGATTGTATAAAGAAAATAAGTAATTAGCTAATTAACTGACCGTATGGAATTCCACCGTTTCGCAACTCCATTTGACCAGATTCAACGGCAGACGCTACTAAAAAAGCAAACATAAGTTATTCACTGTCAAAGCAATGCAATTAAGAATACATCAACTCAGATAGGCTACAGAGTGCATCAATAGAATCATCAATATAACGCATCCATAGGCCTACATATGCGCAAGCAGGCATACATGCATGTATAGCCTATAGGCCTATGCATGCTAACATAAGTACATACATGTATGCATTATAAAATTGTTATAGAGTGGGGAAGTAGGGGAAGCCGTAATGTAGCCTGCATGGGGTCCCTTGAGTTGGGTTTTTGTTCCCCTGGGTTCGTAGCAGCTAGCTAGACAGCGGATACAGTGGGAGATTGATGAGTAGTTGAAGAAAGACTACGCAGAACTTCAGAAGTCTCATAAACTTTGCTTGTAACCCATCTATGATCTATGACATTGTATAGATGTGCATTTCAGATGCTCGAAATTATTGGTTCTTATAACACTTAAAAGGGGTGGCTATTGGCCTAAACACCAACCTAGGTAGAAAAACCATGACTTTGTCTGGGTCTAACCACAGCGCCGAATCAAAAATGGCAGACCTATATAAAGAACGAGAGATAAGAAGATAAAGAGAGAGAGGCGAATGAAGTCAGTGATGAGATCCGATCGATTGCAATCATCTGTCAATCACATATCCAATCCCCGCCCCCTCCTTCCGATCACAAATCTAATCACGTGAGAGATAAATTGGAATCGTATGGAAACGAAACAGACGTCAGATCAGAAGAAAATCAGCGTCGAAAATAATAATTATTAGCACTCAAAGCTGCTTATTTCAAATGGATGGATGAACTGACGGATGGGCGAATGGTTAGACGGATCGATGGATGGATATATAGATGGATGGACGGGACGGATGAATGAATGGTTTCCTGGATGCATGTATACGGTCGGTTGGATGGATGGACGAGTTAATGGATGGATGGACGAATTGATGGATGGATGGATGAATGGATGGGCGGGTGGATGAACGAATGGATGCCTGGATACATGCAGACGGTCGGATGGATTTAATGAATGGATCGATGATGAATAGATGAATGGATGGATTCATTCACGATTGAGTTGATGGACGTATGGATGTATAGATAGACAGACAGACAGACAACCAGACAGACAGACAGACAGACAGACAGATAGACAGACAGACAGACAACCAGACAGACAACCAGACAGACAGACAGACAGATAGATAGACAGACAGATTGATTCATAATCGATTTGATTGCAAGGTTGATTGAACGATCTATGAACCGATGCCTATAACTACAAAGGTGATGGATAAACTGGTTTTTAACTAAGCGAAACATTCAGCTTTGATCGAAAGATCTTGAAAATCAGAAGAATCATCACATTCTTCAATCCAAAGACAGTCAACCCCTAAACAAAACAATACGTCATGGCCATGCAATTGTATTCAGACATACAATACGATCCGCCTAAAAGCGACACTTGCTTTTCATTGGACACGCATTGCGGTCACCGACAATGTCTTAGCATAAAGTGTCTCTCAGCGGTTTACAGGCAGAATTTTCTTTATGAAATCCATCCAATGCAAGAGTTAGATAACGTTAACTGATGGCGGAGTTTGGGGGTCGGTCTTAAAATTCGCATTCTGTTCAATCCTGATTACATTTACAACATAATATTCAGGGTCTGCATGGACGCAGTGGACGTCGTTAAATTCGATGATTTTATGTCGTCTGCAACAGCGTCCATTACAGTCTGCAGGAAGCGGATATGACGCACATTTAATGTGAAGCACTGAGGATGCTAATATTCCGCTTCCCCTGTCGCCTTCCCTTCGCCCCTCTCTCCCCACTAGCCCTCTCTCCCCCACTAGCTCTCTCTCTCCCACTATAGCTAGTCCCTTTGTGGGTCTTAGATGACTGGCGCCATCTCTGAACGGACGATGGTCGGCGGTGATCGTATATGAAAAGAAATCAAGATGCGGCCTTCCTTCTGACCATGCATGAAAGCGATGCTATCCCTGATTAACGGGACACGAGGAGGAGAAGGAGAAGGAGCCCGGTCACCATGATGCAGCAACCAGTGCAGTGTGCTCACCGCATGCAGGAGGCAGGCCTCATAAAATAGACTATCATACTTCCTATGTATAGGACATCCTTGAGATGATATATATCATGTATCATGTATACCATGATGCATCTGATCTGAATGCAGCTGATATCTTGATGACCCGGACTTTGGATCTGTATTATATATACATATATATACATTTTTGTACATGTACATATATATATACATATACATGTACATATATATCTCTCTTCATTGATCTCATCCAAATGTTTGCAACAGCGCGTTCGCTTTGTTAGTAAGCGGTGCATACAGTGCTTGATAGATCATTCACGAAGAAGACAACACATGTATCTCTGTTGAGACAGGTTGAGCCAAAAATATTCATTGCCAAAAATAGACAAAGAAGTTGAAAGAACACGGTTGATGCGAAACAGATGCACTGCGTAGCCAGAGGTGAAAGTTGATCACATTAGGCATATAGCCTACTCCAATGATAACTTTATTTAACATAGATTTTACAGTTTGATGCTCTGCACCTCTGGTCCCGGTGTAAAGGTTTCAAATTACCCCCTCCTAAACATTACCCCCCGGTAACTTGAAACCGGTCTCAGATTACCCCCAGGAAACTATATTTGCATCAATCATCGCATTTATTGCACTAATAAAATCAGAAAAATCATCCCGCTTCTTGTTTTGGTCTGCAGAATATCATCCGTCATCCCACTTCGTGTTTTGTTATCAATATTTTGATCCGAAAAAATAATAGCCTCGAAGACATTTTCTCCATTGTAACTTCAGCGGCGATAAGTATTTTAATTATATACAAATGGAAATATTGATAACAAACCACGAAGTGGGATGACGGATGAAAATCTTCAGACCAAACCACGAAGCGGGATGATTTTTCCGATTATTTTAGTGCAATAAATGCGATGATTGGTCCAAATTACAGTTTTCAGGGGGGTAATGTTTAGGAGGGGGTAATCTGAAACCTTTACACCGGTTCACAATGCACAATGCAGTCTTGAGAATAAGCATTAAGATTAATGTCTTGCTTCGTGTATGCCTATTATAATACGCGCTTCAAACTCATTAGGATTTGTAACCTGCTGCCATAGGCGTAGGAGACGGGGGTCCAGGGGGGCAAATGCCCCCCCAAATTTCGGGCAAGTCTGATTTTTCGGGCAAGCAGACCCGGAAAAATAAAACTAAATTTTTTAAAATTTACTCTTTTTTTATTTTTCCGGGTCTTTTTGCCCGAAAAATCAGACTTGCCCGAACAAAAAGGGTAGTCAGACCTTTCGGGCAAAATGTAAAGGTAAATTTCAGAAGATTTCGGCCGGATGACTAAAAAAAGGTCGTCAGAATTTTTGGGCAAGCGAAACGAGAAATTTTCTTAAGATTTCGGCCGGATGAAAAAAATTTCGGGAAAAACTCTCATTTTTGCCCCCCCCCCCCAACGCTGAAATGTCCCCTACGCCAATGCCTGCTGCTGTTTAAAAGCCTGAACAACTGCCACGCAACCTCGCTGACAAGATCAGGCGTCTACGGGTGATCCCAACGGTAGCCTACGGTGGTTCGGTCATCATCAGAGTCGGCTGATGCATTCAAGTCTGCAGCTGCAAAATTGAAACGGGTGATCGGATCTTTCCGGTTGGTGGTCAAACATAAATGATGGAATGGTTCTCCTGCACATAATTGTAATTTATAGATTCAGAGAGTCAAAAGCCTCTGGGTTAAAGAGAAACAACGTCAAGCACTTAACACTTAAACGATGACAGTAATATACTGTAGAGTGTAGACATTGTACATAGCCTAGAGGCCTAAAGCATCTATTACAAGCAGCTTGACGCTAACGATGCAACAATACATTGTCTTATAGTAGCTTCAAATGGAATACCAATTATGATAGGCTATCTAAGTGAAGCCTACATAGTACGATTCTTAGGTAAGATGGTGTGACAAGACAAGTAGGCTAATTACGTCAAGGAATTCGCAAACTTCTTGCACGTAGAAACACGTGTTTGTTAGAATCTGCACCAAAGCATATTCTGGGACTATGCATGTAGGCCTATAGGCCGTATACCACGGGAATTCTAATGTGAAATGGAGACTAAAGAACGAAAGCACGAATTAGCTGCAGATAATGAATATTGACAACCATAAATTAGCCTATTTAGAGTGCGATGAGCATCATCAGCGACACCAACCAGACCAGTAATAATATTAATTAAGAAAAGTCAAGAAACGATGATAATGACATCGGAACAAAGCAAGATATCTCTCTACACGACTCGATTAAGAAAGGCTTTTGTATACACGTACGAAGCCACATTCACTCTTAAGCCATTATTAAGCCACAGATAAGCCACTCTAAGCCGATCCAAGTAGTATGCTTAGTCATTGTAATCGGATCCGACCACGCGTCTAGTGGTATAATACACACGAGTCGTCTTGACAATAGTCATCTTCTTAATAAATACAGACAAGCGGATGACAGTGATGCAAAAATGTTGTTGCTGCTTTGCTAGAATTAAGTTATTGCTGTACGCTTCTACTGAGAGACTTACATTGTATATAATATAATTTTTATAAGCCTATGTAAACAACGAGGCCTTGAGTCTACAAGGGGTTTAGACTTTAGAGGAGCGTCGTGAGCTCTCATATAGCGGGTTCTGCACTGCCAGTATAATTATTTATACACTGCAGTAGTTCTTCCATCATGTGCAAGTAAATGCATTATTTCATTTTTGCATTATTAATTTCGGGGCTGTTCGAACACCCAAAACATCTCCAGCTACAGCCTTGTATGTAGGAATAACTAAAATTGAAATTTTAATAACTGAATATTTGTTCCGCATTAAGCAAAGACAAGACTGCAGTGTGTCCCGTTGCGGCGCAGTCGGTTAATCCATGTGCAGTGCTTGTGCATGGCAAAGGCTGCGATCCAATACTAAAAGCAACCAGCATACATAATGAAGCAACAGAGGACGCGTGTTACTCATTGAAAGATAGAAAGCTTGCCTTGCTCGTAAGCTTTCGTCAAGCCACTCCTCTGCCATGGTCGTTTGTTTATATCCTACAGCAAATCGTATAGAAATAGAGGCACGTCTATTATAGTAGACCAACAAATTATTTACATTGGTTAAATGCTTTCGGAATTTAAAGTATCAATGATCGGGTCTAGTCTACTTGTTGAAATATTTTTATTATAGGGCCTAATTATTATTTTTTTTTTAATTTGCCACGAGGTATTTAGGATCCCTTAGGGACTTATCACTTAACTACTGTTATAAAACCAGTTTGGAATTGTCAGGCCTCGTCTTCAGGGTTTGAAGAGAAAGTTATTATTATTATTACTGTTATTGTTATTATGCATTTTGGTCAAGCAAAATCTAAATAATATGGCACGTAGCCCATCACTGTCCATAAAACAGATCGAATAACATAGGCATAGGTTTATGTAGGTCTATTAAAAAAGACTGGCAAAGAAGGCAAAGTGTAAAACTGAGCCTCCATCTGTTTTCACATATTCTAAAACTGAGCCTCCATCTGTTTTTCGCATATTTTGTTTGAAATATGCACGAAAGTAACTATTTACATGTACACGGCTTTCATTTCTGCATCAAACCGCGTAGATACCCTGTGTCGCATAACATAACATAACATAACATAACATTTTTTATTCGGCAACCAACACAAACTTTAAAGATACTGTAATTCTACATCATATATGTCTTATGTCGGATCGCACAGGAGACCCAAAAGGGGCCAAAGGTCCCGCTAGCCAGGGCCACCTGAGAGAATTGGTTTAGAAAAATTCAGCACGGCCGATTGGAAAAATAAAGCAGCTTTATGAACAAAATATCTTAACTAGCATACTAATACAAAACCAAAGGTGAGTTAGAAAAGTGGAATAAAGTCAGTGCAGTCATATACACGAAAAACAAGTGCACACTCCCGTATGAAGGTGAATTAACAGTATTTCCCCAGATTGCATGCAATCCCTTGTGTCGACTGCAGCATTCTGGGAGGGACTTGGTCGGTGGAGACGTCAAACAGGGCTGCATTCAAAGATCAGTGGAGCATTTGATCTGCCGCCAAACACACGGACGGCTCAACAGCCTCTAGATAGCTGCAGAAGCCGCGTACAATAAGATCTCCAGACTCAGTGATTTCGTGTATAACATGCGTGTCACCATTGGCAACGATGGAGTAACAATCCAACTGCGTTTTTGAAATGCCGTAGCATTCTGTTACCCTTACTCCGTCCATCTCTGTATATATTTGCCATGGACCATGGTGAGGGTTCGCTCAGGTGGCTTATGCCAACAGAGTGTCAGAGCAGCCATCCACAGGTTGCTTGGAATGTGGCGTCAATTTCGCAGCAAATGAATGTAGGCCGACGCAAAATTGCAAGATTCGATTCTGTTTTAATGAATGTCTTTTATACGTTTCTGATTACATGCTTTACAGACTCTCCATAAACACGTTTCTATTAATTTAAAGATTATCTCTCGGTTCATGTGGTGCTTATTAATTGCGTCCAGGCACCTCAACAAACACACGCGCGCACATCATAAACATCATGTCATGCACATAATAATTGCACAAACATATGCGCAATTTTTGCGCATGTGTGAAAGTGCGCGTGCGTGCGACATAGACATGTGTGAACCGCAAGAAGCGAAAAAATTACACGGAACAGAATCAAAGAAAAAATGCGACAGCGGACCATTAAACGGCAACTATAATTATAAACTGGACTTCAGACCCAGATTTGAATAAGCTTAATAAAGCAAACTGCATTAAATTTGATGCAATCGAATTCTCATGCTGATATTCAAATAAAATTTAGGTTTAGGTCGTAAATCTTATAAGCCGAGAAATGAAATGGTTTAAAATTGCGACAACTAGTCAATAGGCTACTTGGTCTATACGCAGATTTCGCAGCTAGGGACACCCTGCAGATAGAGAAGTCAATGGCTCAGACATGATCTTCAGTCAATCGTTTATAATTTTATATAGGGCCTAAACTATGCAAATCTGCGTTCTAAGTGCCATTGATTTGCATTGATTTGCGCATTGTCTCGAAATAGAACGTCTACTCGAATAGGTTATAGGAATGGCGTTAAGGAAATAAAATATAGGTCTATAGATGCATCAAAAGCAAGGAAATGTGAAAAAAATTATTGGTAATGATGTCGTGCAACATCTCGGTTATTCGGCAGAATAGGCTAAGTCAATCTTTGTAGGCTACAGTGACGTTTGCGAACAATTTCCAGACACACTGTTCAATGCAAGCCTGTGAATCAATATCTTTTTTATCATCAAGTCAACGGAATTATGAAGCTGTAAAGTCGGTGTAAAGTGCATCAGAGATTTTTCAGTGGTGTGATTTAATGTTCCAAAAGATTTACTGGATAACTTTACCCAAGGTTCACCTAAGATCATAAGATGGTTGCGTTAACGTTCAACTCGATGTTTATAAAAGTCTGATCCGAGACCAACGAATAGACCATCAGAAGTTGAGTTCACATAGGCCTATATAAGATTGTGGGGCACGGTGGTCGATTGGTTAGGGCGGTCGGCTTGTAACGCGGAGAGTACGGGTTCGATCCACGTCCGAGGAGTTAATTGTGTAGGGATCTTGAGCAAGTCCTTCACTCACAATTGCTCTGCAGTACAATTGCAGTTACGCCGTCGAGGCGCGTTTGCACTTATGAGCTTTGTATAAGAATGGCAATATCAAATTTCAGTTGTATTGTATTGTATTAGACCTATAGATGTTACACTTCTGATGAATTGGAGAATGAAAGAGTGGACGAATGAACGAACGAATAATAAATGAATGAGTAAAAACATACGGAGCGTATACGGTATACAGTGACGTGGTAATGCTACGTTAGAACTTGGACGTCCTACAAACAGACGCAAGGATATACGGTGGGCGGCCGAATGATAAATCGAGCTGAATTTTCACGAAGAATAGTACGGTTGGACACCGGAGTGTCCTGACGTAAAGGGACAATCCCTTGAGCGCCACAAATATCGTCACAGTCTTCTCCGCTCTTTTTCCGACCTGACGAAGATAAAACGGGAGGGAGAGGGAGAGACAGGGCGATGTCATTGAGGCCCAGGGAAGGACAGTGGGGTACTTACGATAACCATGCCCACCATGGCATCACCACAAAGAGGTCGACTATATAGATGCATTGCAGTGACTCGTGTGATTTATTCTAGCACTGACCAAGTGCATTGTTACGCATTGCAATGGAAACCATATAAACTGTGAGGATTTACCGAAGAAAAACTATTGTATTAAGTGAAGGAACATAACGTCCTACAAACAGACGCAAGGATATACGGCGGCGACCGCATGATAAATCGAGATTTATCACTAGATTTACTTAATATAATTCCGAGATTTATTACTAGATTTACTTAAATGTAATTCCGTTTTTGATTATTCAAATATCTTAATTAAATAGTCATAGATCTAACTAGCATTGAATACAAAATATCCCTCCCGTTTTCTAATATTAGTGTTGATAATGTAAGAGAAGATAGCTCAAATAATATCGCACGACAGGCTACGCCCTAAAAGCAAGCCTCAGGCAATGACGAAGTAAGTTTGTCTGAATGAAGGCCATTGCACACGAACAGTGCTTGAAGCGTGTCGTGTTGTATAACGTGGCAGAGCGGGTGGGTGTGCCGAGTGAAGATGCACTGATGTGATATGATATGATAATATGATGTGATTGTGATGTGATGTGATGTGATATGATGTGATGTTATGTGATGTAATGTGATATGATGCGATGTGATGTGATGTGATGTGATATGATGTTATGTGATGTAATGTGATATGATGCGATGTGATGTGATGTGATGTGATATGGTGTTATGTGATGTGATGTGATGTGATATGGTGTTATGTGATGTGATGTGATGCTATGTGATGCCGAGTGAATGTTATGTGATGTGATGCTTCAAGAACTTCATGAATTCAGACGCAAACGGAATCACTGCTGACCACAAATGCCTTTGGAGAGTCACAGCATCTCAATCAATCAATCTAATTTATATAGTGACCCTCTACTCATATAGGCTCGCACTGTTGACACAGTTACGATCATATAATATCAACAGTGTAAATAACGTCACGGCTCATTAGAAACAAGATCCACCGTACCGTCCTTTTTTGCTGTGCCAGAGTCGGGAGCGCTTCTGAGTAGCCCCCTCAACCTTTCACCCGTTCATTTTAAATTTCAAGCCCGTTTTCAGCGGATATTCTCGGGGCAAACGGGTAAAAGATTAAAGAAGCGCAATATAAATTCTTACATGAACGAATGGAATGAATAATTCCTACCTTTGGTGCAGTTTCCAACGTCGCCTTTCCACTGATTGTCCGTGCATGTAAGTATGTAAGTCTGTCCAGTTGAGATGCACCTGATAATCGTCGTCTCTCCATAGCGTTTCACTAAGGCATTCGTCATGCTGTTCATGTCGGCACAGCCAAAGACTGTAAAAAAACAAATATTCACTATACAGGGGCGGATACAGAAACTTTGGACGGGGGGGAGGGCAAAAATTCTTGGCCTTGGGTGTGTAAATTTTGTTTTTCGTATCCGCCAAAAAGTTGATGACCTTTTTTAGTCATCTGGTCGAAATTTCGGGAAAAGTATACCATCTTTCCGCCAAAAGGTTGATGATTTTTTAGCCATCGAGTCCAAATGTCCTCAATATACATGTACATTGTTTCAAAGCTTGTTGAAACCAAATGGGGGCACGATACATAAGCAATTCTAAATGGGGGGAGGCCATGGCAGGATTGGCCTCCCCTGGATCCGCCCCTGTCACTATATACATGGCGCATTGTCTGAGAAGCTTTCAATGTTTTTATGCATCGTGGATTACCACCAGACATTGCCAAACAATGAGCCATTGTCAATGTGTATAGCCTGCAAAAATATTGCGACATATTATTATGCAGACGCGATGTGAAACCCACAGAAAATAATCCAGAGATAATATATGGGCGTCTGCGTGGGATGAAAGGCATTGGGAAAATAATTGACGAGCTGATGTTTTATTGGATTTCGATGCTAAATCTTCATGGATGTCTTCTGCTTATAAGACGCCGGTGCCACAATGCATGGATATATAGGCTGCTGCAGTAGTGATTGGTAAGCCTAACATAAAAATAGACTAAAAATATGGTCTGGTTTTTTCTATGTTAAGTGATTTGCGCACACACATGTACATGTACATATAGCTATACATGTAGGCCTAAGTGACATACAAAATTCAAATTTGTTTTTAAAATAGTTTTATCAACAGTTGCATTTTCCATTATATGTATAGCTATCCATGAGTGTCTTTAAAATCTGACGACTCTGACGTCGTCTATCGATAGGTTTTTAATATGCGCAATCGTTTTATGCAATATAAGCTAATGCATGTGCGCTTGTAGAGGATGCAAATAGAGGCAACTTACTTACTTACTTACTCGCTTACAAAACAACATAACACACACATGCATAGCCAAACATCTAAATTTACAAACATAGACCTATGGTATACAACTATCAATACATGTACGTCTATGAATGAGCGTGCATGCCCGCGCACGCACACACACACACACATACACGCACACACACACACACATACACGCACACACACACACACCTGTAAGGCTGTAGTGTACAGCTATCTGCATTCTACAGAGACCCTCTGTATACACAACGACTATAAGAGTTCAAAGAGTCGACAGCCGTTTACCTTGATACCTGAGAAGAATTGGCGTGACCGGTGCTGCATCGTTGCTGCCCTGTGTGACGGGTGACTGGGTCAGGTGGACCTGAACGTTACCCCCGTGTGACGTATAGACGAGCTGTTCCCTTGAAGCACCCGTGCATCCGGGCAGTTGAACGGTCAGGTTACTCTCTCGAACGACGATCGTCCACGGGCAACCGTGGGTCCCCGTCCCCTGTACGGCTGCCGCAGGGACCGACTTGGGATCGGGCGGGACGGCGCCGCCCGGTCCTGCGGTGTGCGGTGATGCCATGGAGAACCCGTAGAGGGTGAGGTTGACCTTGTGACCTGACTGGGCCTCGATCATCCACGGACAGTTGGCCGACCCCACTCCCGTCTCCGACGATGTTATGCTGGCTAGGAACCCGGTGTCCGGGGGAAGCGGCTGGCCACCGAACAGGGCGCACGCCTGGAGACTTCCGGATTTAACTGAATCAGAAAACAATCGGGATTGTTCGTTAATTAGCATCAAATGAGTAATTAAACAAGGGCCTTAGAAGCAAACGGGTCATAACTTGCGCCTCAGACACCATGACCGGGTGTTACCAAGAGCAGACAATAAGATGAGGAAATGTTTTTAGCTAGAGAGTCTTGAGGAGATACAAAAAAGACAGCCACTGCTAAAATAAATAGGGGCAGAATGAAGATGTGAAAAAATGGTTATGAACTAATTTTCTAAATTTAATTTAGGCTCTGTCCAGGAGATTTGTGGTTTTTGGAGGTTTGTGACTTACCATGCAGGTAACACTAGGCACAGGAGACCATAGTTACGGCGGTGGCGTATAAAGTTACGCAACCGCGTGTTAAGAGTAAAAAATATTCTCAGCTGAAGAGCTGCACTCACGGGATAGAGCTTTAATTTGTGGGACTTGATACAATGGAAAAACACCAAAATAGACGAAATGCGGTGTTATGGTAGTCCTGCCTAACGAAACTGCGTCGTAGGGGAAATTGACTGGTGTCATCCACTCACCCTCCTCCTCTACCTAGTGTAGGGACTGGCACCTACCAAGTATACAGGCCTATACGTCAGCGGCGGAGCTCAATCGAAACGTGTAGGATATATCTATAGTTCACACACAAACGAACAACACGCACACGCACACACACACACACACACACACACACACACACACACACACACACACACACACAAACAAACACACATCATGAGACACATATCAACAAACCTACGGATGCTCACACATGTATACACAGGGAAACCTAATCCTGCGTAGTAGCAGCCTGTAGAAAATCTTTCCGTACGCGCACTAATAGTCAAGGGTTTGCTATTCATCGTCCACATCTAACGCTGAGTATTTGCCAGCAACAGGGCTTTCCACGGACGAGTGTCATAAAGCTCTGATTGCCTGTTACAGTAGACACACACACACACACACACACACACACACACACACACACACACACGCACGCACGCACACACACACACACACACACACACAAGTGTTGGCCAATCCAGGGCTACGTAGCATGTAAACAACGAGGCCAACATGGCGACCGACGACCGCTTAATACACTTCACAGTGCAAATACTCTGCTTCTGTTTTCTCATCTCTCGACCGTTACAATAAATGTTTAATTGCACCCGGCTTTGTTTATAGTATTAGCTTGTTACCTGCTATGCCTACTCTCGGATGAACATGTCATAACAAACTGGTTTCATGACACAGGCTTGGTTTGAACGAATTATTGTTCAGCTGTCCGGTAAATAACCACCAATTGCATTGCACTGCTTGAAGAAATTATGGCTATTATAATTGTAGCTTATGTCTATGTAAACGCCTGCAGATTAGGCACTCAATGTTCAACTCTATACCTACGCACCTATGTATACCTATACGTACGTATACCTAGCTATATACCTACCTACTACCTACCTACCTACCTACCTACCTACCTACCTACCTACCTACCTACCCACCTACCTACCTACCTACCTACCTACCTACCTACCTATGCCTACCTACCAAATTACCTGCCAAAATACCTACCTACCTACCTACAAACATACATACCTACTACCAGGTCCTACCTACCAAATTACCTACCTTCATACCTTGCATATTATATACCTACCCAGCTACCTGTCATCTGTCTATATATCCATCAATCCATCCATCCGTCCGTCCATCCGTCAGTCCGTTCATCCGTCTGTCCATCTATCTATCTATCTATTTAAATGTCTGTGTATCTGTCTGTCTTTCTATCTTTCTATTCCCCTCTTTCTATCTCTCACTTTCTTGCTCTCTTCCTTTGACTACTTCAACCTTCTAATCAGATCCTTTCTGAATGATAATAATATTGTAACCTATTTCTGTTGACCCGTCCCGACACCCACACACACACACACACACACACACACATATATATATATATAAAATAGCTGACGATCAATCAAGCACCAAACGTCGACAAACCCGATTTGTAATGCATGCAGTGTTGACTCGAGAGAAGACGCTGCTCGGTCTCTTCAGCCATTCACATTTATAATTAATGAAACAAGCAGTTTAATGAAGACAGTGGTTCAGTCTTGTGACCAGTAAGCGAGAACGACTGAGTGCCTTGTAATGTCCTCATGCAAGCAAGATTCGTTGGTATAAGCCTACTAGGGTTTTTGCAAGGAGCGCCGATTCAAATTAAATGAATGTCGCGTGAACGCTGTTGGAGACTTCAAACTTGATTCTATTCTGGAAGCATCTAGCAAAATTTTAATACAGACCACTGTAACTGTAGAGTATGACCCTATGAGGGCAGGCCTTTTAACGTCCAGCTATACACAAAATGTGCAGCTCTAAATGGATGTGTGCAGTGGTAGAAGCGCTTCTGTACAGTTAAAACTAACAAAAAAGGTCATTTTCTTCCGATTGGAAGCAATTTACCATTTAGGATGGGAAGGAAAAGAAGGGTTGTGCAGTTTTAAAAATTCCTTTAAAACAGCCCTGTATGAGTGTAATATAATCATTTTTTACATTAACAGCTCTCTTAAAATGGTTTTGGCTATTGGATTTTGAGTCAATGCTAACATAACATAATTTTTTTTTTAAATTACATGTTATCTTCATGTTAGCTTCATGTTAGCTTACTCATATTATGTAACTTTTGATGCGTGATACCAATGACGACTGAACTACATGTTCATTGTAGGCTACAATGTACATGTATTTGCGTCGGCTGAAAACCAGGACTTCTGCCAGTAGAATGAATAGCAGTTCCAGGGCTGTTTTAAGGAATTTTTAGGACTGCACAATTTTTTCTTTCCTGTCCCATCCTCCATGGTAAATTATTTCCAATCGGAGGACAATGACCTTTTTGCAAGTTTTAACTGTACATTAGTCCTTCTACAATTGAAGGGCTTGGAGCAATAACAAGGTATGTAGAAAATCATGAATGTTGGGAAATCGACTTCAAAGATTTTCCACTTCAAACTACTGTATCTAAGCCATTTGACGACATATCAACAAGCTGTTTTGAGCAATATGTACCTTAAAATTGTCTTTAATACAATGTTTCAATGTTTCAATGCAAAAGATGAAATTATTATTATTATTTTCACATTTTGCTTCATATCTGGTTATTGCATCGCGAACACTCAGTCATTGGCATCATTTCTGGTGCAATAACAGGTTATGTCGACAAAGTGTTTTCTAGCATCTGCGATACCACACATATTATATGGCATAAGTCGACATACCTTGTTATTGCACCAAACTGTTTCTGTTACACATATGAGAATTGTGCATGATTACCATGCAGATGGTAGGTTATGTCAACAAACCTCATTATTGCATTGGCTTTAATAGAAAATTTGAAAAGAAGCTAGACCATGTGTGTCGTCATACCGGGATATTGCAGTAGAGATATGGACGAAATCTGCCCGAGAACAATAACATATTATGTCGACATAACTTTGTTTTGCGAAATGACGCTCAAATATATTCAGATCTGTGCAAAATTCACAGGGTAGATAGATTACTGTTTTCCGGACACGCTGGCATACTGTTTCGCAAGACATATAGGCTAGGTATGTCGACATACCTTGTTATTGCTCCAAGCCCTTCAATTGCACAACTGCACAAATCCATTTAGAACTGCACATTTTGTGTACAACTGCACGTTAAAAAAACCTGGACAGTTCGACGCGTGTGAGATTTTATTGTAAGAGTAAAATTTTATTCCTTGAATATAATACTTGTATGTTGGAGCGAACTACACGCGCAATATGGCCTGAACATGGTCAGAAAATGATACACTACCATGAGATAATATTATTGCGACCAAGCTATTATAGTTGCGTTCATTTAATATTACAACCAATCAATCAATCAGACTGTACAGAAGACAGCTAATTAAAGTTTATTACCTGAATCATCCAGGTGAGTACAACAGGTGCATTTTAGCATAAACGAGCAATTAGCATACCTTGCTTCGGTAATTAAAGCATGCTGATATAATAATTACCAGATAATTTCAAACGCGAAATGCGTGCCGTGTCTCAGTCTTTCGGATCATTTCGTAATATTATGGGTTTCGTGCTGTGGCTTACAGCCGATGAAAGAAAATTCTAAACGAATGACTTAGGAACCAGTTAGTTAGCTATATCTAATAGGACATTAGAATTGCGGCCTTTGGTGCTCCCATTCATGGACAAATGTTTATTACAGCTAAACTTGTTTGTGACTTAGCTATAATTGCGCGTCGCCTGCATGCATTTAATTTACTATATGGCTTGTACTAAATTATCTTGTCATCTATCCATCTTACATGATTGATAATAAGATCTGCACTAAATTTTCTTGTTCTTGTCATCTATCCATCTTACCTGATTATGCTACTAGGGAGGCGTACGTTGAATAGTCTTGCCATCTATTCATATTACCTGATTGCTACAAAAGGCCTGCACTAAATAATTAATCTTGTCATCCATTCATCTTACCTGACTATACTATGAGGTCGGTCCCAAGTAGGCTACATGTATCATCTTGTCAGCTGTTATCTCTGAATGAAAATGACTAGGATGATGACCCATAGACTCCGAAACAGTAAGGCCTCCTGATCTCGGCGTGTATGAAAAAGCTCATCTGAAGGCCATTTTCTGATCAAACTACTTGAGTATTACTTGCTTACAAGACATGTTACAACTGAACCTTTCCCATACTTAAATCTTACACCACTTCAGCCAATGAGACAGTATACTTTGCTTAGATAAACACACTAAAAGACCGACACCAAGGGTGCAGATCATGTGACAAGGAGTAAATCATTCCCACAAGAGCAACCTGATCAACAGGAGGACCATATCCAAAGGTCTAAATAGGCCTAGAACTGCAACCTATACCTGTGACGCACGTGTAGGCTGCTTCCAGGTACGGCATGAGTTCCTTAGGACACGGATGGATGCTGTGAAGCGTGGCGTCTGGGATGAGGAGGACACAGCTTCGTCGACCGGAACACAGTTGGTCGAGAAGAGGCAGAACGACGGCTGAGCATCCCTGGCTGCCGTGGTTCTCTCGCATGCATCGTCCGAAACGCATTCGACCGTAACGAGCCGCCTGCATGAGGATCACTTGGTCGGATCCGCAGGATGCGTTGAACGACTCCCACTGGCAGTACTCCTCCAACGCTGCAGCACAGTAACGTAATACGGTAATCTAATGTACATGGTAAAGTATGCATGAATCAATGTCATATACTAGGCTAAAAGTGATGATGGTGATGATTTTGATGATGGTGGTGGTGATGGTGATGATGATGACGACGACGACGATGATGATGATGATGATGATGATGATGATGATGATGATGATGACGACGACGACGACGACGACGATGATGATGATGATGATGATGATGGTGATGGTGATGATGATGATGATGATGATGGTGATGGTGATGATGATGATGATGATGACGACGACGATGATGATAATGATTAAATTAATGATAATAGTATTAATAATAATCACAGTAATGAAAATAATCATAATAATGACCCGAGTATGGACCTGGAATGTCATGGGCGCCATATAATACGCTTAGAGATTCTGATTAATTGATTTAGGCTACATGTATCTAATAATATATATATATATAATAAGAATATTCGCTTTTAATTTCAAATTGAAATAAACCAGAATGATTAGAAATCATAGTATGACGGATGATCACAAGCTATTATTACAGGGTCGAATTTAATTGCGGCCAACAAGGTGCCCATCACATCCTGCTACTCTACTTTATCAACACCATCTGTCGATTGGAAGGTTGAGTGGACCTGTGGGGAGGGGTAGCTGGAAAGTAGGGAAAAGAACCCTCGTTCGTGTACTCTTAGTGCCATGACTACATGCTGACTATTAACCCAAACCTCTGAAAACACAAATAAGTGATGAGTGTGTGTCTAAAAGACTAAAGCGAATTGCTTTCACTCAGCGTGCGCTTCAGCCTTAATGACCTTCTACGGCAGGGGTGTCAAACCTTTTTCAGTGGCGGGCCAGTTTGAACATTTTCTAACAAGTGGCGGGCCAGGGTGTCGAAGCTCGTGAGCAAATTGGGTAGTGCTCTGAGAGGGAGGTCCAGGCCTGGTCAGCCAATTCCCAGAAAAGCTTTGTATACATACGTAAATCTCAAATGCTGCTTTTTTTAAGCATACAAACAGTCAAAATAGGTAGGCTTATAAAATCTTAATTTTGATCTTCTTTATCAGTCGTAGACATGGCATATGACGCATTAAGCTTTTAGCCTAAGCCCAAGGTAATTGTATTCGAGTTTCTAGGTTTTTCTAGGACTATCTAGGATTTTAGGTAATGTCATAAATGGCTCACATTTGTCTGCCTGTAAGCTCGCAATAAAAATTCATCACTTTAAGTTTAAGAGTTTAAGTTTAAATAAAATGTCTCTCCAGTGTACCGACATCACGGAAAAATCACTAATTAGTGCTAGTAGAAGCTGAACTTGAAACTTGACATTGTTTTCTTTTCACGAGAGTAGGGATATCAGGCTGCATATCTGCAGCAAGTGCTACTCTGAGATTTGCATGCAGATTTGAGTCTGACAGTCGAGATCTATGTTTTGTCTTAACAAGCGTCATCTTTGAAAATGCTTGCTCGCATAAGTATGAGCTGGCGAACAAACATAGCATTCGAGCAGCATGTGTTCGTAAATGAGGAAACGTTTCTCTGGGCAGTTGCTGATAAAACATTTTCACTTCTGTACTGGTGAATTTGGTTTTCAATGCTGAGTTACATTGCAAATCAACTAGCTCCATCTGTAAGAAACTTGGGACTGTCTCAGGCTCAATTCCAAATGGATTGCTGAACAGCTTAAATTGGTCCTCTAGCTGTCTGAATGCTGAGAAGCGTTTTCCAAATGCAGCATGTATGTCTGCAACTTTCGTAGCATATTTAGAGGAGTCGAAAACAATGTGTAATTCTTCGACGTGCTTCTTAGCTTCTTTCAGATGTTCAAAGTGCTCACAATGTCCTTGCGCAAGCTGCGAAGCCCACAGCTGAAGTTTCGTTTCGAATGCTCGTAGCAAATCATATGCTTCAGTAATAATCATGCCTTTCCCTTGCAGCTTGCCATTAAGTGTATTTAAGTAAGCGGTGATGTCGACAAGAAAACCAAGATCTGTAATCCAATCTGCATCTGACAACTCTGGCACCTCGTTATTTTTATGTACCATGAATATTTTGATTTCTTCACGAAGATCGTAGAATCGTTTTAATACATTGCCTCTGCTCAACCAACGTACCTCACAGTGGTATATGACATCATTGTATTTTGCCTCCAATTCAGTCATGAGACTTTGAAACTGTCGATGATTGAGACCCCGTGCTTTAATATAGTTCACTGTTTTAACGACAACACTCATTACGTGTTGTAAGTTAGCAACTTGACCACACAACGCTTGCTGATGAATAACGCAGTGAAGTGATATCAGTTCTACCTGTGAATTAACCTCTCGTTGCTTCGATTTTACCAGAGATACAAATCCTGACTTGTTTCCAATCATTGATGGTGCACCATCAGTTGTCAAACCTGCCAGCTTTTCAAGTGGCAAATTCAAATTTGTTAACATTTCTGAAAAGGCTTGAAATATGTCCTGTCCTCTGGTAGTATCATGAAGAGCAACAACCTGTGCTAATTCTTCAGTTACAATTAGATTTTCATCTACACCACGCACAAAGAACATAACCTGTGCACTGTCTGTGTTATCCGTACTTTCATCAGCAGCAATGGAGAAAAATTTAAATCCTTTTGCTTTATTTCGCAATTGTGCAGTTAAGTCATCAGCCATCTCGCAAACTCTCTGTGCAACCGTGTTGCGTGATAAACTTATATTAGCAAAACACTGCTTTTTATCCGGGCACACAATTTCCGAAGCCTTCAATAAGCAATCTTTTACAAAGTCTCCGTCGGCGAAAGGCTTCATAGCTGTGGCAATCATGTGAGAAACTGAATAGCTTGCTTCTACAGCAGACACTGACTGGTGAGTGATTGCCTTGAAAACATTCTGCTGCTTGGCCAAGTTCTTCTTCAAATCTTCAATCTTATCTTTTCTGCTCTGGCCTAGGATCCCACTATAAACATCACCATGCTTTGTATCATAATGTCTACGGAGGTTGTATTCCTTCACAACGCTAACCTTTTCCTGACAAATTAAACATACTGGATAACTGTTGTATTCGACAAAGAAATACATATCCGTCCAAATATCGCGAAAAGATCGTGATTCAATGTCCACTTTTCGCTGCTTATTAAATTTTGACAACATTTTAAATATTTTAAGAATTTAAGAGTTTCGTAACTTTAACAGACAACCAACCGGAAACCATACACAGTCTACACAGAGCTGTGCGTCTGAGCAAAAGTTACGTCAGTAAGATAAAAACCTCTATGTATTTGGCGCTGACTGTAAAATATACAAATTCGAACTTTTATCGTCTAAATTTTTGTGATCTTTAGGGAAGGCTCCGCGGGCCAGAAAAAAATCGTCGGCGGGCCAGAAATGGCCCGCGGGCCAGCTCTTTGACATCACTGTTCTACGGTTTTATCCGCTGCAAAAATGTTGACTGTTTCAGACGAGGTTTTTAAAAAAGGTTTGTGCATGTGCTACGAAGTTGCCTTTACAGCTCCATCGGTGAATAACATGCATAGGCCTACATGTTAAATTATGTAATCATAATAAAATTATAGGAAGTTCTCATACATAGACTCTAAGCTTAATTATTATTATTATAACCTATGCACGGAATGTACAGCTATTAACCTATAGTCTATTATTTATTAACCTATTATCTATTAGCTTGTTTCTTAATTTGTTTTCAGGTAGCCTAAACATACGGTAAGCTTATAGCCTACGTTTGCAGGCACTAACACATACACATAACCACGTCTGCGTGTTCGTACTACGTAGGTAGCATGGTGTGGTCTATAAGATGTGAATCGGTGTTTTCTTTATGAGTTGTGTATGCACTGTATGCGTGTGCGCGTCGTTCGTGTGTTTTATTGCCTGGTTTCAAGTGTCATCGTTGGTCGATGAGCTTCGAACCCATTCAATTCTTCTGTGTGTGTGCAGACGATTATTTTGCCAGCACAAACCAATCAATTGCGTCGCCATTGACCCTTCTTCTTCCTTGCCCCCCCCCCCCCCCATCGACCACTCGCCCCCCCCTCTCGGCGTCATCCCTCTACAGTCCCGCGAATATTTCTAGATCAAACGGACGGAGAGACGACGGTGTCACGAAATAGAGTATCTCCGTATTAATAGGATCCTCCGAGATGAAGAGATGTTGAGAAAGGCATATCCGCGCGTATTCATTTGTTCAATTTAACTTCCATCTTCTTTGTTTTGAACAGTGACACTAACAGGTAGACTATAGCCTATGTTTAGTCCTACTATAGGTAATTTTGCTTGCTTTGGTTTTAGAGCACATAGAACATTTAGTTCGCTTAAGAACACTTACAGCTGCTAAGTAAATACGAGTTGCCTTGCTCTGAACATTGTTTAGGACACTTAAAACAATTGGGGTCATTTTAAATTCTGATAACATAAATTTTTCAATTATAGGCCTACGCATTTTTCAATAGAAGGGATTATCCCTTCCCGGATAGCCTAGACCGGTATATTCCATCCAGGGGGGATAGATTAATTCATCCCTCCCGAATAGCTTTAAGGGAGTATAGAATATCACGTGACACCCGCCACCCCTACCCCCTTCAGAAGACGAACCGGGGCAGAATCTCTTAGCAATAACAAAGCGGTCAATAACGACGATGCAATTAATATTTCATTTTATGGACGACTGTAAGTACACGACGTGGGTTCTGTGCGCGCACCGATAACCCAGGAATCAGTAACTGGCCGTTAATTGCAGGTCGCCGTTCGCCATTAGAATGAAATGGAGTTAACCTTTACTTTGCGTTTGCACGGTTTGCTGGTTCATGGCTTCGACGAATTCATTAAGTTTTACTGCTCATCATCGGGCAAGAATCGACCACTTGTGATAGTACCTTGTAATTTCATAGAGATTAGGAATTATATAAAAATTAGGATAATGATAGACTTAATATTCGTGGAAGCAATATTAAAATCTGTCAATAATTAGGTTAAAATGCACCAGGGCTTTTTTAATGTGCAGTTGTACACAAAATTTGCAGAGGGGGAGGGGAAGGGGAGTCGGAGGGGGAGGGTTAGGGAAGGGGGATGGTCTTTTCTGCCACAGCAACGCGTGGCCGGGTACAGATAGTAAGCTATAAGAACAGTTTCGTTGCACTGAAATTGAGCATCTACCTGTAGACTACACACTTTAGAAATGTATACTATACATTGTATAAGCTAGTGTCTCCTCAGCATTTATTAAGCTCTTAGGCGGCTTATTACCCCTTCTGGGGCCTTTTGTTGTATGTGTGCCAATTGGTTTTTTCATTCCATTTTATTGTGTCCATTCTTTTTTATACGTGGGCCTATTGGCAAAGGTTTCAATAACGCCTTGATTGATTGATTGATGCAGATCTTGCAGAAACGTGGACTAAATTAAATATGATCCTGAGTGCATTATAATATATGACATATGCCTATATTAGCTTATATTCGTTTCTGTTAATGCAAATCTTTGGTTGCCATGTGGAATTTGAATCATTCTAATGAACGCCAGGGGGTCGTTATTGAGGATCCTGTCTGTCGTCATGTGAGATATCGTTGACTGAGGCAATTGGACGATATAGACGGATAGACGAATTCATGCTATCCTCTGCTTAAGCCAGAAAACTCCGACCGAAACCAGTGTATGTCCTCTGGCCACATTTATGTACAAATAAAATCGATAGAACATTTAAACGAAGCCTATGAAGTCAGACGAGCAGTATACATATTAGAGGTGGCTTTTAAAAGGGGTTATTCAAACTCGGAGCACCTCTGAATTGAGGTTGTATTGTGAGATGCGCTTTATAAGTCAGTAAATAGAATAGGCCTAGCATAATAGAGCAGAGTATAGAATAGAGTATAATATAATATAATGGAATAGAAGAAATAGAATATAATGGAAAAGAATAGAATAAAATAGAACAGAGCAAAATAGAATAGAACAGAAAAGAATGGAACATAATAGAACAGAAAAGAATGGAATATAATAGAACGGAATATAACAGAAAAAAATATAAAAGAATGGAATATAATAGAACAGAATAGAACAGAGAAGAATAGAAAAGAATGGAAGAAATATAGAATAGAAAGAACAGAATAGAATAGAAAAGAATAGGATTATTGTGAACTTCAAAGTAAAATCGATTGATAAGCGTATAATCGCGATAACGATACCCCTAAATTATCTGAATCGACTATGAATATGACGAGTTACGAGATGAGCCAATAGGTCAATTCAGATTAGATAATTGAATGTATGGAATGCTGCCATGAAGGAACTGTGCTTGAAACCAATGCAACCGTATACACGCGCGGTCCACATCATAAAACCAAACAGCAATAAATAACAGTGTGTTTTTCTGGCCAAACGGCCCGCAGTCGTTTCGTCTCTCTGCGTCTGTTCTGCAGATAACTGTTTATTCTAGTCTTGTCCGCTTTATTCCATGGATACAACGGAACAAAGACGATACTGCATGCATGCACACATTGCACAGAAGATGAACTCGAGATATTCTTATTATTACGTCTCGCATAATAATCTCTGCCGTTTAGATAATGGGCGATTTTTTCAATTCCGGCGAAAATCTCCGTCTTATCTTCACGTCTGGTTGCTGCAGAGATGAATGATGATGATGCGGCGGAGGCTGACGACGACGATGACCACTGCATGCGAACCACTGATTGGAACGAATCCAGTCAAGCGAGCTTTCTTCGATCCAGATAGAAGTGTACACATAATATATATATATATATATATATGGGCCATTATATATACATATATTATATGCTATTATACATATCATAATTTATATGTATATATACGCAATGCATCCCATTATATATATATATATGTATTATGTATGTATGTGCTGATTCCTCCGATCATCCTTGTCATCATCGTTCTTCTGCCCCTCATAATTCATCTCTTCTTCCTCCTTCTCCTCCTCATCCTCCTTCTCATCCTCCTCCTCCTCCTTCTCCTCCTTCCTCTTCTCATCCTCATCCTTATCATCTGTTTCATCAACTTCATCTTTATAAGCTCTTCTTCTTCCTCTTCCTCCTCGTCCATCTTCTGATAAGCCTTCTCCATATTTTATGTTCCTCTACTCTTTGCTTCTCAAACGTTCTTCTCGTCCACTTCTCCATTTCAATCTCCTCTTTCTCTCTCACTGCTTCTCCTCACCATGCTTGAATGTTCTACTATGGAGCCAGGCACGAAGTTCAGAAGGATGTATAGTTTCGATGCCCGCTAACACTTGTTCTCCTCGTCAACCTTATAATATATATAATTACACCTTGCACCTCCTCTAAATCCTCTGTCCTCTTCTTCCTCCTTCTCTGTTCCTCATGCCCTTGTCATCCACATCATCATCATTCTGATTCTAGTCCTTTTCCTCTTTCTCGCCCTCCTCGTTTTCTTCCTCCTAAGCCTCTCTTTCCTCCTCACTCTTCGGAATGAATCCTGTCGTTACAACCCTCTCGCAGGCTTCGATACGGGAATGAATTAGGTCTAACCGGTGCAAGGACAATGGCAAGACGATCGAATTTTATGTTCTCAGCATTCAGTGATACGCATGAACACACAGCGCAGTCTATTTAAAACAGACAAAGAACTGCAGCTCATCTTCATCTGCTTCTACTACTACTACTACCATAATTACTACTACTACCACCACCACCACCATAACCACCACCACCACACCACCATCACTATAACTATTACTACTACTCTCCTACTATCACCCCCAACACCAACACTAACACCACTATCACCATCACCACCACCACCACCCTTATCGGCAGTAATGTTATTACTAGGCCTACTATCATGCTTTCAATTGTTTTACTACATACATGATTGTGTTTCCAAATTAACTTATTAAGAAATGAATCATAAATGGACTCAGTGGAAATTATGTTCTACATGGAGTAGGCTAACAAGAGATAGAAAATCTTAAGGCATTGGACAATCAATGGACGGGATGTTTAGAAGAGCAGCTGAATCACTCCAATCGGCAATTAATTGACTTCATGATGAATTAATGATGGGATCTTACAGAAGCCATTGGCCTTTGATCAATTTGCTGCAGGACTTTGGTATGATTTTAATTATTATTGCCTCTGGAAATAATTTCGGATGTAGGACTACAGAAATGCAAGCCCTTGATAATCTGGCAGATGAATTAGCAAGGAATTCATCAATATAAGCTTAGTCTATTGGGCTAATTTTGGAAGCCAATTGCCATTAATTTGACTAATGAATACCGAATAGGTTAGATCGAATCTATAACTATCTTGTACTTTTGAGATGCATTTTTGTCATCATCATTTTCATCATCGTCTAAAAAAGGTCCTCAACTTTTTTCTGGGAAAAATAGCATTTTCCACCACGAGATTTATTTTTCGGCAGAAGTAAAATCTTGGCCCCCCCCCCCCCACTGCTGAAATCTCCCGTACGCCTATGTTGATTCTGCTATTATAGCAAATCCGAAAAGTCTCTCTTTATTGAATCACACTTTCTCTCTGTCTTTGTCTCTCTATCTATGCCTGTCAATCTCTCTCTGTCGCTCTCTGTCTGTGTCTGTCTCTCTCTCTCTATTTTATTTCTGTTTCTGTCTCTGTCTGTCTCTGTCTGTCTCTATCTGTCTCTGTTTCTGGAAAACACAAGCTATAGCGTAAATCAAACTCACTCGGCAAATGGCCTTCCCCTTTTCAACCATTTTGCCATTCTCTGCAGCAGACTATAATGTCCGCTTGGTGTCTACTTTGCTGCACAAGGCCATTGTTCGATCGCCGAAAAGTGTCGGAGACCGCCGGAAAGTGTCGAAAGCAATAATCGAGCAGCGTAGGAAGGCGCTGTTCAAAACGTATACTCACGGCATTCAGAACTCAAATAATAGTGATAATAATAGTAGTAACATTAACAATACTGTACGTGCAAAAAAAGACAACGCCGACGTAATTGGCTGTCGCAGACCTATAAATAGGAAAATGCAAGAGGGGCTGAAATACGTGGACTTTACCCGCCTCTCTCAGCTCTCTGTGCTTTCAGTTCGACCAAGGACAGCCACAAACTGCTTCGGTTTACTGTATTGTATCTGAGTGTTGATAAAAGCGCTTCTCGCAGTAAGAGCATTTCAGAAGCGCTCCCAGTGCGTGCAACCCCGAGAGAAAAGACAGATTCTGAGAAGTGAGAAAGAGGAGGAAAGACCACCGGAGATGATGACTTGTTTGCTCTTTACCTGCCTTATGATTTGAGGCAGAAAATTAAAAATGTTAATATCTCCGTTACACATAATTTCTTCGGCCTGCTAAACGACTCCTATTGACCTGTTGATGTTGCATATAGACTTACAGCTGCATGGGCCGCCACTGATGATAATAATAGTAATGTCGAGTTACTGGATTTTGTTCAATGGCTGCAGGAGAGAAATATATCGGCAGTGACAGGTGACTTTCACGGTGAGACTATTCACTATTCAGCCGACGGTTGCTGGGCCGTTTAAATGTTGGACACGACGAGTGAGATCAGCTTATAATGAATGGGTCGATAAAACCTAAATGGCGCATTATAAATTCTGTTGAATGAATGCCGACAGCTAATTTCATTTCTATTTAGGAGTTTCTGTCTGATTATGTGGAGCAATACAGATCATAATTGCGATGAAATGAATAATTATAATATTTCCAAAAATATAATAAGGTTAATTTTAAGCTGTGCTGCTGCAGATGATGATAATGATGATGACTGTGATGGTGGTGGTGGTGGTTGTGGTGGTGAGCACATTAGGCCCATTGTTGCTGTTGTTGCTATTATTATTAGTATTATTATAATAATCATTTTTATTATTATTGTAACTATATTATCACCATCATCGTCCTCGTGATCATCATCATCATCACCACCTCTATCGTCATAATCACCATCATCACCATCATCATCATCGTCGTCGTCATCATCATCATCATCATCATCATCATCATCATCATCATCATCATCATCATCACCACCATCATCGTCATAATCACCATCATAATCATCATCATCGTCATCGTTATCATTATCGATCCATGCAGAGTATAGGTAAATACAGCTCCTGCGGCCATCTGTTTCATGATGTACCCAGCCGAGACCCCGTATGTTTGAAGAGAGCGTTTGCTTATGTGAAGCGCCATTAATTACGCTCTTCTATTAGAACGCCGTGCTTTGAGCGACGGACGCTGTGGCTCTGGCGGTGGCTGTGGCGAGAGACATTTTTCTTCAAAACGCCTTCGATGGCTTTCAACGAAGACAGCTTTCGAACGGAGACGACGACGACGATGACGAGTCTGAAGAGCGAACAACGAAGCCATCCATCCATCCATCGTTCATAGCACGGCACACCGAACGCCCCACTGAAGAGCCGATTCAGCAGGGCTATGCAACACGCATTAGGTGGCTGCATCGTCCCCTCATCCCCCCACCACTAATCCACGACCCGCAATAATAATAATAATAACAAGAACAGAGGGACCGCGACATGGCGTGTAATTCAATTTCATTGCATAAATGTCATCATCCATTCGCCGCCGACACTTCTTCGCTTAACGGCGGCGACCCTCAGAAAATATGGATCGTCTCGTCGTTGTGTCGTGAGGGCGTTCGCCCCCGTGTCCTGTTTGCCCGGTCACGTTTCGAGTGGACTGTAAACGCTACAACGGACCCCGTCAGCAAGTGGCCACTCCGACCGATATACGCCACCAGCGCCCGTTTAATAACGACGCCAACATATGCACCTACATGTACATGTATGTACTCAGCCGATTCCTTATCGCGGCGGAGGGGCGCAACATGAACAGCCAACGCGAGTGACGACGAGGGTGGCAGATGCAACAGCGGCTATTAATGACGTTGGCGTCGGCGACAGGCGTTGTCATGGCAACGACAATTCGGTCGTGTCGTCATAGGCCGAATGTTTGCGATTGTACTCCACGAGCAGCGAGAACAATCGTGTTCATGTGAAGCGTGGATCGGCTTATAAATGATTTTGAGTCTATGTTTGATTGATTTCGATAATTTTCTTCTGCATCGAATACTAATAATTTTCGGATGAAAATGGGACATAACGGCAAGACTATGGCATCGGGGACTGCATGGCGTAAGCAGTATCTTTGGATAGTATATCTAATGACGACACTAACCATAATCTTAACCGACCATCACGACGATAAACTGATTCTAACCGACCCATCACTGCACCTATAGCCTAACCCTAAAGGATACGCCGGTCCCCGATACTATAGTTGTTCCACCACTGAAGCTTTTCGCGACACAAGGATGCACCAGTTAATTATATTATAGGTGCTTAGGCAAATAATCGTAATCGCAATTCTCAAAATATATAAAAGCGCTATTATACTCTAAGGCTGAGCGCAGCAGGGCCCCAACTGATTTACCAAGAGTTCGCCAGATATCGATGTGCAGTGGAGCTTAGAGTCCGGTTGGCACAGAAACAGTGCTAAAAGTGTAAAAAAAGGAGGTGCCTGGACGCCCTTTACCTTTCAAAAAGAAGTGCCAGGACGCCCCTTACATTTTCAGGGGTGCTGGCCAAATAAGTGGCAGGACGGCATAGATATTTGAAAATAGGTGCCGTGCCAGGACGCCGTCCATGACCGTCCTGCCACACTTTAAGCCCTGCACAGAAACTAGAGAGAGGAAGAATAGTTGGTATACATACGCAGGGTTTAACCGAGGAAGAGAAAGCTCAATTGAAAGGTTCAGATGAATTTCTGAAGAGGTTGAGAATCCCATTTAATTGGAGAGACACGACTAAGTATAATATACATAACAGCTAAAGAAGCAACAACGGATTAATTTACCCGATTTATATATAATAATTTCTTATAGACTTCGTATATATATATATATATATATACATAACACATATATTATATACGACGTGTATAAGAAATTATTGCCTTTAAAATTGTCTCTGCAATGAATAATAGTCGTTGAAAAATAGCAGATAATTATTAGCTGTAATATAATAGATCTACCAATGCCCTGCCAGCAGTCATTAGTAAGGTCTGTGTAGACAAGCATGTAAACTGCCTTCGACACAAAGAGCTTCTGGCATCCCTCCTGCTGTTTTGCAGCCCGTGCACGCCACTGCATGAAAAGTGCATTATCCTGAGCGCAATGCACTCGTAATGAAAGGACGAAAGAAGCAGCGCAGACCACCATACTCATTAGAAACATGGACAACTGCAGCGAAACACAATAAAGAAGGACGCGTAGTACGGCGCTTTCTTACGCGGCCATTGGACCTCGACACAATAGCAATGCAGGAGAAAATGAGAGTGCAAACGCAACGCAACGAGTCGAACAAACACGCAAGGCGCAAACACACACACACACACACACACACACACACACGCACACGCAGACGCACACACACACACACGCACACACACACGCACACACACGCACACGCAGACGCACACAGACACGCACTCACATGCTTACAACAAAGAGACACGCACTCAAACACACAAAACATTAGAAGCATGCACACAAACAAGCAAAAACTCACGTTAAAACACTAACACCCACTATAGTATGTATTGTAAGCTTATACCTATTATTATGTTTATAATATAGATCCAATTTAATACATAATTTATCTTTAAATAATATTATTATTATTATACCTTATTATAATACATTAGGTCTATTTTTACGTATCGTATGTAACAATCGGCCAGCAGAACACTGTACACAGTATTGCATATTGTATATTATTATATAAATTTCATGCGTTGGAAACACAGTCGACCTACATGTATTAACAAAGAGCGTAGGCCTATGCGCGTGCTCTGCTATGCATGTATTATATGTGTAGCCTACTGTGTGCTGAATAAATCGCATTTCCAATTCCTGCAGGTTCTGGACTTTGTCTCACGCTGCCTACTCCGTACTAGACATGAAAAAATCGATCTGACACACGCGCAAACACTCACATCGACACACACACGCAAACACCGACGCGCACACACGCACACACTGACACACACTCACACCGACACACACACACATGCACACACGCGCGCACACACTGACACAGATACGAAACCGTGCATGTCTTTACGAATCGTTCGACGCCTTTCTCTTACAGCAGGCCTATAATACGCCTATGCTCCTAGTATACGGGCCTCCGTCACCTTCAGCAAACAGGCGAGAAATCGAATCCGTCTGAGGGTTGTGCTGATTTCCGCAAACTAAACAGTCCGCACAACACACAGTCACAGCAGCACAAAACGTGAACGGCTGTTTGTCTTCGCCCGGGGTTAATAATTAATTTTTCTTTGCTGTATCGATGTAATGTTAATGAGCTGCTGTCTCGCTAGTTCAACCTAGTCGTCGCTGGTGCGTGATGCTGTGCTGTTTGTCGGACGGGGGTTCAATTGTCCCCGTGAGAACCGCACGAGGGCCACCGACGGCAGCGTTCGTGCGCCGACAATGGTTTGCGAAGACGTTGCACGGAATTATTATTCTGATGTTATTTGACCGTCGAAGAACACAAACGGAGCAAAAGGATTTGACGGAACAAAGCAGCTATGGTCACAGTGACAGGCGAGGACGGACAACAGAAGTATGGATGGATGGGTAGCGATACGTTAGAATCGTTACAATCGATCAGCAGCTGCTGCATCTGCCCCTCCCCAACCCACCCCATCCCCAACCCCTTCCCCCACCCCACCCACAATCGTCTATGGAACAATCAGGACGTAACGACAAAGAGATCTCTTTCTTCCATCCTCATTAGTGAACCATTGGGGATTTAGGCAACTATGGTTCATTCATAGAATAACCGAGTTTTGATGAATTACCCGTCACAGTCATCAGTCGAAAGCATTCTGGCTCATTTGGCTACAAGACTAAACTCTACCCAACCTTCATTTTTACTGGCCTTAATGTCATAGGAGATTTTGGCATTAGACTGATCCACGAAGTTCGACAATAACAATTGGTCCATAAATGACGAAACGCAATTTTTGGACGAGTTCTTTCACTCTGGCCTCGTCACGCGTCAACACAAACGTCCTAATGTTTCTTTTGTATGCTTGTATGTGCACTTGTTATAGCGCCCCTTTAAGCTCACTACTCAGAGGCGCTCCCGACTGCAGAGTAATAATAATCTAGTATGGAACCGTCACACACCAAGTTCAAATTCAAAATTATTTATTTATTGATCCCACAAAACGTAATTTTACAGAACATGTTATAACACAATTATAATTAAAGTATTAGCACATTCGGCAAATAGGTTAAGATAGGCTACAGATTAGGGAGCACTGGGCACACAAGAAGGGACAAGTAGTAGGGGCCTATATACCAGGTAGAAGTAGAACAGGATGGTGGGGTGAGACTAAGTAAGGGAAATATACGTTGTTATGTCTATATAACAGTTATATAATAGAAGTTACGTAAAGATGCCGGTTAAATTCTTAACTAAAACTTAACTAACAAACAAACACAAAGCTGAGTTTAAGTAATATATATTAGTGTCACAAATGTGTGACCCCACTCTAGTCTAGGTGCGTGACGTCATTTATGGACAGTTCCTATAATCTGAGATTTTCAAATCATGGAAGCATCGTGTGCTACTCTTAATTAAGCTTTGAATGCATCTTCTGCGATGTGTCACATTTTGCCCACTTCACTGACACTTGTTGGCAGCAGCGCAAATTTCGCTTGTTAAACGACACAGATTTTTGTCTTTTCACTGGAAACAGCCCCTTGGTATTCATAGGCCCTTACGAAAAGCCTCTCGTTATAGCTTTTTTCTTAGCATAACAAATGTCAAACTAAGTGGAAAATATCTGAAGCGTGCTTCAGACCAACCAACAATAGCCGCCTGTCTGTCAATTAGAAAAGACCCGTCAAACCTCACCTTCGGCACGCACACTTAGCCATGGTCAGCACACCTTTAGAAATTTGCAATGTGCTCACTTCTGAGCGTCACGGTCCATCGATTTTGAGCGCCACTCAGCAATCAACTTAATATACAGGTAACTAAGAAACTAAGTAACTAAGACACAAACTGTCTGTATTAGCTGCAAAAAATCTACAATCAACCTGCGTGCACAATCAGGCAAGGAGCTTCCACGCAAGACCCTTTTATAAGGCTTTGTAGTAGGCTACCGATTATCGTGGAAACGCATAATGTTTTAGAGCCCTCATATGGTTTTGTAGTAGGTCTAAGTCCAACGATCTCAATCGAAACATTAATCAATAGAAAGATGAAGTTTGTAACAGATTTCAATTGCTTCCAAAGAACTTGGTGCATATAGTTGCTAATTGGCAACTTGCACCGTTCTGATTTGGTCGAAACGCGATGGAATTTATTCAGTTATTTCCAAAATTTTATAGAGCACCTCCTCTTCAAGGTAGGCTACCCAGAAGGCACAACAGAAGATACTGCGGAGCCAGTCGTCCCTCAATGCTCGGCCTAGCCAACGCATGTACGCAATCCGCTGTGTAGTCTTTCCTAAATTCATTTGATGGTGCAAGGCAAATTGTCCCTGGATCCACTGCTTGAAACGTGAAAGGATATGCAAGCAAGCCAGAACGTTGCAAACCTTAGAAATCAAACACATCATCTTAACGTCCAATTCCCTTGTATCTAAGGACTTTTAGAATTTCTCTAAGATGACGTTCATAAGCTAGTAGCTTTGTCTAATTGTGTATATGAGTATAATCACTATTAACACAGTCAACGGCAATGGATATATAATGAAAGTCTGACATCTACTAGACACTGCATGCAGAACGTGACGTTCGCGCTCTGCTTGCTTCAGCATTTCATTGTTCAGCTGCATTCATTGTGCGGAAATGATTGATTGAAAACGATTGATTGTCATTCTATAGTTTTCATAAATTTCCTGTCACTCCTCCTCTCCTCTCAACCTACTCAAGCCCTTGTCACATGCTTCAAGGTCTCCTCCCTCCTTCCCGTTTTTATAGGTCACTCAATGAAAAAAATTATACGCGGCCCGGACCACATAATTTAATTTAATTTTTTATTTATTTATTCATCCATTTCTATAGTGCTTCTTCAAGCTCTCTACTTAGAGGCGCTCCCGACTACAGCGCGGACACTGCATCGAATTTTGCGCCGAAGCACCCAAGCAAGTGGTGGCGGATGATGTTGCACTCATATGAGAAGGAGCTCACCAACGACTGTACTCTATAGCCTACTGTATTCGCCACCATATACAAGGTGGCCCATAAAAAGTGAGACCCCTACGCGGTTTTGCTAATATTTCTGCAAAAAATAAGAATATTTTATTCAAATTTTACTGACTTAAAGCCAATTCATATCTACGTATAATAGCCCAATTTCATAAAAATATGTCCAACAGAACAAAAGTTATACCACTTTTAGTGAGACCACCCATGGTTTTTTGATGATTCGAAAACACGTTACGCAAAAAGGTAACAAATATCGGACAAAAATAGGAATTCTTATATGAAATTTTACAGGCTTCAAGGGCATTCATACCTACGCTCAACTGCCAAATTTCACACAAAACTTTCAAACGGAACAAAAGTCATATCACTTTTAGTGAGTATACCCAGCGATTTGTTGGGTCCAAAAACGAAAGGAAAATTTAAGGCTGATTGTGAGTTGATATGGGAAGACTTCCCTCTGAAACCTATCAACAAGACCATCGGAAACTTTACAAATAGGTTCAGAACATGTTTGGGTAGGGGTGGGGGACATTTTGAACACAAGTTATCATGTTACTTTCGACAAAATATTATTTGAAACTTGACTTAAGAAACTCGTTTTTTGCTCATTTTTTCATAACGTGTTTTTGAATCATCAAAAAACGATGGGTGGTCTCACTAAAAGTGGTATAACTTTTGTTCTGTTGGACATATGTTTATGAAATTTGGCAGTTATACGTAGATATGAATTGTCTTTAAGTCAGTAAAATTTGATTAAAAAATTCTTATTTTTTGCAGAAACATTAGCAAAACCGCGTAGGGGTCTCACTTTTTATGGGCCACCCCTGTATATATTCTAGCCTATTTTTAAATCAACTCACTGCCTGAAGCAATTTCCCTTCATGCCTCTCCATGCTGCGCAAACATTATTACATTCCGGGATACGTTTGATATCACTTGACTCCAGTGGTGTAGATGAAAGTGGTTTCAATATTTGCCTGCATTCTGCGTCCTGTAATTATCTTCATCGCCTTTCCATGTTCATTCTAATGACAGCAATTTCTCTTACGGATACGAGCATGACACGCGAGGTCCTTATATTATTCAGAGGCATGCTGATATTATAGGCTGCGACTTCTCAAAATTGAGAATCTCAGTCAGAGCTGTCGTTTACATGAAGTTATAGCTACCACTATATAGTATGAGTTTCTAATTCAAACTTTTACCTTTTCAGGTATACCTTCAATCAATCAATTATTGGGCCGTAAGTATCAAGCACGCTAAAATATAAGGCAGGAAAAAGTTACATAAAGCATTACAATAAATATCACAAATTAATCAGGCAATAATCAAAGTGAGAACTAATTAGTTAACGCAAATTATAAAAACCCCAGGCCTAGAGATTGGAAATATCTACAGACATAGATCTAAGAAGAGATTATTTAAACCCAATGGTTATAGGATTGAGCTATACCAGTATGCAAAGAGAACTCTAAAGTACAGAATTCGGACACAAATGGAGACCCAGAAGGGAGTCAATCCCGCCAAGTATAGGGTCCCCATTTAGCTATGAAGAGTTTTAATTAATACACATCACAAATTGGTGAAAAAACGAACCAAAAGCAACAGCAGATGAAACAATTCAGACACACGAAACAAACCAACACACAATGCAGAAGGAGACCTGAAGATTGTTCGCCAGGACACAACTATAACATCAGAGCAATGTGACAGGCACAGAAACCAAAAGCTACGGGCTATGAAGCCGGGACAGATATTACTCTACAACGTCTACTGTACCAGACCGTAAAGTAAACAAACAGGACATTTTGAACACCGTATAGCCTATAGCTGCATGTTTGTGTTGAGAAACCGCCCCCACCCCAAACTGATATCCCCCCAACATTTAAGATAGTCAGAAAATTAAAATTTGGTCGACTAAACAAATGGTAGTCCATATTTTCATAAGATTTCGACCAAATGGCAAAAAGGTCATAAGAAAATTGATCGCCCAAAATGTCGCGCCTCGGCGATCGTCTCCCCAAATTCTGGACCAAGTCTGGTTTTGACACTTTTTGCCCTTTATGACCAGCACTTAAAACGATAATAATGCAATAGCTGGAACTGCTATAATTGGATTTAGTTTATAGTCTGGTGATTCGATAAAACAGTCGGATGGATGGATGGATAGATGGATGAAAGGATGAATGGATGGACGGACGGAAGGACGGATGGATGGACGGAAGGAAAGACGGACGGACGGACGAACGGAAGGAAGGATGGACGGACGCATGGACGGACGGATGGAAGGACAGATGGACGGATGGACGGATGAATGGACGGATGAATGAATCAATAATTCTGCAAAAAAGCATTGTCCTACCTCCTGACGACTTGTCCAATCTCTGACCGACGACCAATACGATGCAGCAGCAGCAACAGCAGACGATAATGAATCGGACAAGAAGAAGATGAGGAAGCACCTCCGATCTCATCCTCACGAAGAACAACAGTTTACGAGAACAATCGAATGACGACAACAACGACAACCAAGCCACCTGTTCTCGTCAGCACCCCTTCAACCGACAGGTGCACATGCGCGTCATGTCGTCAGACGACTAAAGCAGACTAAAACAGGGTTCGACATTTTCGCGCGCAATTTCTGCGCACCTGTCATCATCGACGTCATCGCCAACAGCACATCGACGACGACTACGATGACGGTTATAATAATCCTTTGGATGCACTCGAGAGATGCTTCGGCTGCTGCTGCTGCTGCTGCTGATGCGTTCGCTTTCCACGTCGTTGTCGTCCACTTCTTCATATGCAGTCGCAGCAGCATCAGCATCAGCAGAACACTATTCAATCGTCATGGTCTGCGTCTGTGTAATGGAGTTCGACATCGTCGATAGCAGGACGACGACGATAGGACGGAGGGAGGGAGAAGGCACGGACCGAGGAATGGCCGGAGGCGGAGGCTGGGTGGGTGAGCGGTGGAAGGACGGACCGCTCGCATGGCCGGGCATCTAAGACTGAAATTGGCTGATGATACAACATCCTAGCGATCGTCGATCGGTCGGTTGGTTGAAGGAAGGGAGGGCAAGACGCATGAGCAGAGCAGGCGATCAGCGGGGTCGACTGGAGCAGATATGCCTGCCTCTTAATTCGCCTTTTAAGCCAATCGAGCGCAGATAATCCAAGCGACGACGTCGGACGAGAGAGGAAGAGAGAGAGAGAGACATACAGACAGACAGACAGACAGACAGACAGAGACAGAGAGAGAGACAGGTGCAGAGAGCGAAAGAGAGAGAGGCAGACAGACAGAAAAAGACAGAGACAGAGACAGAGACATACAGAGACAGACAGACACAGACAGACAGACACAGACAGACAGAGACAGACAGACACAGACAGACAGAGACAGACAGATGCAGAGAGAGAGAGAGAAATAAAGGGGGAGAGAGAGAGAGAGAAATAAAGGGGGAGAGAGAGAGAGAAATAAAGGGAGAGAGCTCTTTGTTTGTTGATGTTCGTCGCTAAATTTCATATTCGGTCGTAAATGTCCGGTAATTGCCGACCGACGTATATGTACTGCAGACGAATGCATGACCGATTTGAGACGCAGAAACCGAATCCGTTGTTGCTTAATATATACTCCTGTTTCAGTTAAATATATATTATATATATATATGCACACATATGTACTTAAGTTAGCCATTCATTTCATATATATTGCACATATTTATATTTATACACAGATGCACATTGGTATTTGTGCACTTAATAAAATCAATGGATTTTATTTCGACAATTCGAAAGTATACAGCCCTGCTATTAAGATCCTATACTCTGATTATCGCCAAAATCTGAAGTTCAGTCTGAATTTGGTCTTCATTCTTGTAGACCTATACCCACAGATAAACTTGGGTTTGTTTCGTACAATGCTCGGCTGATTCAAATGAACCTCTCTGAGTTAAACATTAGCCCAGGACCTACTCAAGCTGTCCATTTGATAACCGACATAAAGTCGATGTGCTCTTACTTTATCTGAACACATATAAACTGAAATCTGGACGCATTAACCCTTTAATGCCGAGAAGGTAGTAAATTGTATGGGAAATCTTATACCCTCCGGCATTAAAGGGTTAAAACGGTTTTATGTCTAGATTTATTGAATTTATACTTGTCTTCAAATACGCATTATAAGATTTTATTTAGTATGGGCCTCAGCTTTCATATATGCTTAGAAAGTACGCACACAAGCAGTCTACATAGAATTGCTTTGACTGAGTACTATGAGTAGGCTAATTGTGAGTGCATGAAGGACTTCTATGGGGGAGGGGTCCAATACAGCAGTCTGTTTCGAGTGGCTTACAACCTGTAGAATAATAATTATACTCTCCACCTCATTATGTCTTAATGCCCTGTCCAATTGTAAGAAATGCATCCACTGCTAAATTATGCCATCCTTCCGTAACACTATTCTTTTCCGTTCACTGTATCTCGTGCACTATGAAATTTAAACTCGTTCTTACTCCTGCCCTGAATCTTCGTTGTACGCTTTGGAAGAAATTACCTATATACACAACTCCAATCGTTTTCTGTAAATTCCGTTTCCTTCTGTTGGTGCCCGTCCAAATCTTTTGAAGAGGAGGAGGGTGACGCTGATCATTAACTTCATGAGTCTGAGACATAGTCGTTAAACAGCGCATACTTAGGAGTTGGGATCAATTGCTGCAACGATGTACTTTAATACATTAAAGCATCGATCGTAATCGTAATCGTAATCTCCAAATTTCTAAAGCGCTACTTGAAAGCCAAGCGCGGAACACCAGCTTATTCACCGATGCACTTTATACTTTAAATCTACACACTGTGGAATCGACTCATTAAACTATATAGAAACGCTCTTTATCAATAGCAGCAATATTCGCGATATCTCATAATTATATACGCCACACCTGATTCCCCAGTTTCTCCCCAGAGATTTCGATCTCGGACTATATATAGCACGGTCCCATGCCCCGGAACCTAAATGGCGTGTCGTCCATTCAAATGGGCGACGGTGGTGAAGGATCTCATACCGATCAATACACTGAGAAATGAATAAGGCCGAGGCTATAATCATAATACAATCGCTATATATAAAACAAGTGCATTTACAGTTTTACATGTTCCTGTAAATTGGTAAAGTGGTGCACTCAGTTCTAGATGATTGTCATCGTCAAATTTACAGCAGCAGCAGCACCAGCAGCAGCAACCGCGGGGTCTCCATTGTACCACTGACCAATGTGACCATGCATCTTATCGCCACATGCAGCCAATGTCCTCTGCAATTCGAAGGCCGCTAAAGAAAGCACCGTCATCACACTTGCACAAACCCTTCTTCCTTCCATCCTTCAATCTTCCCATCTGTCACTCAGAGACAGACAGATGGACGGACGGATAGAAAGGCAGGCAGACAGACAGATAGACAGACAGACAGACAGACAGAAAGACAGACAGACAGATAGACAGACAGACTCTCCCGCATGCATTCAGCCGTGCACTTGACGGGACCCGCGAGCAGTAGGCTAGGCATCGAATTCCATTCTTCGACGACGCCATCTACATTTACTGTGCTCATTTTTCTGCTGACATTGATCCTCATCCAACAGGCTTCGTCCTATATACTCCACCCATCCCCCACTCCCGTCTCCTATGACCCTTTCCCCAACCATCGAGATCCCTTTCTTTCCTTCCTTCCTTCCGTTGCCTCCTCTGCTGCTGCCCTCCGCATCAGATATCTATTTACTTTCACGGGCTGCATGACTATCTCCCATCTGCTGTCAGATCTGAGATGATTCGACTTGAGTGATGGCAAATGGTCAGAGATGAGCGACGTTTGTATACTGACGCAACGCCGTGTATCCCTAAGTCTATATATATATATATATATGCATAGTACATATTCATACACATATAATATATATATATAGTACATACCCATACACGTATAATATATATAAGGTTATCCCTAAGTATATATATATATACATATACATTTATATATATATATATAGTACATACTCATACATATATATATATATATTTATCTATATATCCCTAAGTCTATAATATATATATATATATATAGTATATTATGCTCAGACACATATATATATATAATATATATATATAGCTAAGTCCTGCTCCTTGTCGCACTCTATCCCACTGTGTGCGTCGTAGCACGAACTGTTGTGTGGACAGTCGTCGGACTTCTCAGCTTAAGACGTTTTGAACAGGCCAATCATTTACATCCGCCGACCGACCGACCGACAGACAGACAGACAGATAGACAAACAGACAGACAGACATACAGACAGACATATAGACAGACGGAGACGGACGAACGGACAGACAGACAGACATACAGATGGACAGACAGACAGACATACAGACATACAGACAGACATACAGACAGATAGACATACAGACAGACATACATACAGACAGACACACTATCATGTTTTATTTTAAACGAATGCATGCTAGTCACACATCAGCTTCCTTCATCTCTGACTCGCATTCATGATAATAATTTGTATTGAAACGTTTCGCGCATTTTTGTCCAATGCCCATCAGGGATGTCTGGTAAAAACCCACGAAATTTACCGGGCGATAGAGGGTTGGTGCTGGGCGGGGGCTGGATGGGCATAGGCCAACTCCAGCTAGTGTGATACAAATAAACATTACAGAGTCGTGCTTCTAAATCCAACACGGATTGAGAGCTTCACGTGCCTGGCCTGTGTTGATTTGCAAGTGACATTTTGGCCTACATCAATCAGCGACGGTAGGCTATCTCTGCAGTGTAGCCTATAACCTTTACGGGCAGGGCTTTTTAACGTACAATGTCATGTACAGTTGTATACAAAATGTGCAGTTCTAAATGGATTTGTGTAGTTGTAGAAGCACTTCTGTAAGCTTACAGTTAAAGCTAGCAAAAAATGGTAATTGTCCTCCGATTGGAAATAATTTACAATGGAGGATGGGAAGGAAAAGAGGAGTTGTGCAGTTCTAAAAATTTCTTTAAAACAGCCCTGTTTACGGGAAAGTTCTGTTAGCAGAGTCCAATAATAGTATTGTTATTATTCACATTCGCATTAATAATCATTCACATTCATATTAAAAATTATTGCTATTAGGCTACTTGTTCTCCTTGACTTTTGCGACAAGACTATAGTGTCTAAACTACGCCAGCATTAATTTTTCATGAGACATGAATGGGTGCTCTTTCTATGCCTCATTTTCATTTTGGACATTTGTCGGGAAACAAAAATCGAGTTTCCAACAAGATAGATGTTTATCACCGTTTTAAGAACTGCATAGTGTTAAATGTGTGACAACTTTAGAACCTTTGTTCCACGATTAATTACGACCAAAGAGTCTACAAAAATTATGATCCAAATTCCAAACCAACGCCGACATTCAGAGTTATGGCACAAACACGCAACCTATTATAAGATGCGATAACTATTTGCATATCAGCTTATCGTATATCGCATTGTGTCACGATTTATTGCATTGCAATTCATACGGATCTGTTCAATTGTTCTCTGGCCATTGTCCTGCAGGATGTCGTCTGTGACTGTCTGGCATTTATCATTGTCTCCTCCATTGTCTCCAGCCATTCATAGTAGGCAGATCTTTTTGACCACCTCTACACATTTTCGGCTGAAACTTGGCGTCTATAGACCTGCATGTTGCACAATATTAATGAAAGGCTGTTGTATTGGTATCGGCCTCATCTGGATACGAATACAGGACCTCGTGTGGTCTTTAAACAACGCGGGACAATTATACATCTAAGCATAGCATAAATAAATGTAAGATGACGCCACGATTTCCGATCGTGTTTTTGTCGTAACCTGACAGAGCTCTCTCTAGTCTCTACGCTGACATCGACAGTAACCTTCTGTATGAGTGATACATGCATATTGTATAATAATATTATACATACTAAATACTTTTTAAAAAATACATAGCAACAATAACAATAGCAATAATAGCTATTGTTATTATTGTAAGCCTTTTGTTCCAGTATACAACATGTAGCATGCATAGTCCATGGCAAGTGCTTCATTTTTCATTTTAGATATTAATTAAGTTTGTTGGGAAGGCCATGGCCACGCTTTCATTCAAGCGGCTGCTTACATTATACCCTGGCTATTCTTGCTATTGTTATTATTGCTATATATATTTTTTTAAAGTTATTTAGGATCCCTCAGGAACTTCATTAGGCTTCTGATTCCTGCTTAACACTTAGTCTAGTCCAGATTATTATTATTGTTCTTATTATTATTGTTTACTTTTTTGCCCCGAGGATCCCTCAGGGACTTTATTACTAAATACTTATTATTATTTTTACTACTGCTTCTGATACTATTGCTACAGCCAACAGGGCGTAGCCATACCAGGTGCCCATAGGTTATGCCACTATAATTATGAAAGCACCATTTAGCCTCCCCGTTGTAAAACGAACATTTCCCGCCACAGCTACATGGACCTTGTATTCCTTTGTCGACTGTATTAGTGTCTGTGCATTAGTGTCTGCTGGAGGCGTGGAAGGAATCGTAACCGTCCCTGCAGAAATCACTAAGGCCTCCTCCTTCCAGCAGCAGCAGCAGCAGCAGCTGCAGCAGCCATTGTCTCAGTGGCAGCCTGCAGTGTCTGCCGCTCGTGTCTCCATTGTGTTTCGTTCTGTCAAGGCACCGCCGCCAAACCTTCGTCCACATCGACCCGAACACGTGCACGCATGCGCACACGCATGCGCGACGTTGGATGGAGCAACAACGCGCATGCGTGTATGATGAATCGATTGAGAATGTCAGAATGTTGTATACGGTTGCAGCGTATGAAGAGAGGGAAATACTAATCGATGCGTCACTTAATTGTGACGCGTGAAAATACAGATGTATGTAGAATTGCACAGTATATATATATATATATATATATATATATATAATTATATAGCCTACATGTACGTATATGCATGTCTGTCTGTCTGTCTGTTTGAATATAGTCATGTGTGTATTTTTGTGCACGCATCTGTGGTCCTGTAGACCAGTGTAAGAATTTATACATTTGCAAGTGCAACTGTGCATCACACAATATACATGTACACACATGATATGTGAAGCATATCATGCATGCATGTGCTCAATGTTCAGCCTATATGCGTATACGTTCGTTCCGATACATCAGACCAGTCCCTCCTCCTCCTCCTCCTCCTCCTCCTCCTCTGCCTTCATTCCTACCATCCATCCATGCATACATGTATGTCCTCCTCCTCTACTCCTCCCTTCCTCGGTTGATCTCCTCCCTCCATCCGGCCCTCCTCCTCCTCATCCTCTGTCCATTCGTCCATCCTCTGGGACCTTCCTTACGAATCTCCTTTGTCTTGTCAACGACTGCACCGTCGACTTAATGTTTCAACGAATAAATATATACCGGTATACACACATGCATGCATACATACATACATACATACATACATACATACATACATACATACATACATACATACATACATACATACATACATACATACATACATTCTTGTAGAGTATAGGCATATGTATGTATGTATGTACATACAGTATGTATGTACATACAGTATGTATGTATGTATGTATGTATGTATGTATGTATGTATGTATGTATGTATGTATGTATGTATGTATGTATGTATGTATGTATGTATGTATGTATGTATGTATGTATGTATGTATGTATGTATGTATGTATGTATGTATGTATGTATGTATGTATGTATGTATGTATGCATGTATGTATGTATGTATGTATGTATGTATGTATGTATGTATGTATCTGTGCATGTGTGTGTAGACCCTACATGTGTGTTTATGTATCTGTGCATGTTGTTCTGTGTAGGTGTACCGTATACAGTGTATGCGTATGTGTCTGTGCGTCTCTGTGTGTTTGCCTGTGTGCGTGTGTGTGTGTCTGTGTGAGCATATCTGACTCTCAGCCTTTCTGTCTGCCCTGCCTGCCATTTCACATTGGCTTTGGAAAAGTCGTTGACAGAACATTTCAAATCAATCGATCAACCTATGTACTGTGATTGGATACTGAGATCGATAATAATTCGCCTCGGTTCAATAGATGCTCAGATCTGCAGACTATAATTGTCTGCAAGAAACTCTGAACCTTGTCATGTGATTAACAAAAAAGACTGACTGTAATGGCTATATGTAAACGTTGCTGCATAACCTCAGCTGTAAAAATCTGTAAAATCAATTGTACTGAAAAGATCCAGCAGAGTTGACCTTGTACGACAATCAAATTTCGTCTCCTTTCTTGTGCTTAAACCTGAATTTGCTTTAAAAAAATAGGTTCTGGAATGTTGTGCAAATTTTTACAGGAGAGTGACATTGTACCATGCAGACTCCCAGAGCATATTTGTTGTCATGAGTGACAAAGACTTATGGAGACTCGTCGTGCTTTGTATACTCGCTCTGCAGACTATCAATCCTGATAACTTATTATATAGCGCCATTGTTGTCCACTGTTGTCTGGCATTGATTGATGGACTTGTATTCAACTGAAATAGTAGCTTAGAAATCCTCCGTTGTATCGGTGTTGAAATCCACTGTAGGATCGGATGCTGAGGATAGGTAGATTGTGGTCTAGAACTCTAGACCGTTATATATATATATATATATATATATAAATATAAATATATTATATTATATATTATAAACAACTTTTGAATTGACTTTTAAAACCATGGAAGAAGCATGGCCAAGGTCTGTCGGTGGTAATAGAATAGAGAAATGAAATGATATTATAGTACGGCGGTAGAAGGAGCAAGAAACTGAATTTTGCACTGTAAATAATATATCTTTGAGAGGAAGACACATCAATTCCTTATGAAGGTCAAAAACAAAATCGGCAATTCGATGCATTTTATGTTTACGTGTGCATGTTCCTATGCAGGCTGCATGCTGTTCTGTGCGTTCGCCTATTTTAGTGTGGCGTACCAGGGGGTGAGTCAACAGACACTACGGGCGCCTTACCTCGCCTATCGCCCCGCTGCGACCCATCGCCCTCAGGTTCGATGGCATCACTTGGCGGTGCCGTTTCAGCGTCCGGGAGATACTCGGTCTTACCAGGACGCCGTGAATCTCCCGGGTCGCTGTGCGCTGCGTGGTCCTCGCCAGCGACTTCACTCCCGGGGGAAGACGACCGTGAAACCGACGCCTGCGATCGGCTGGCCCGCCCGGCTATATCAGACCCGCTCTCTGCCTCATCCGCGGTCGCCGAGTAGGCGACGTCCTGAGCACAAGGATGACCGACGCTCAACACAGGGTTCTTGTTCCCGCAGGCAGAGCGGCCTCGCCGGGCGCCGCTTCTCGCGACGGTGGTCTCCGTCTTCTTACCCGACTTATCGCTCCCTTTCGTTATCACGCGGCACCGGGCCGCCACCGAACCAACACCACCACTGGGGAAGACTACCGATTCTCTTATCCCCGCTGACCGCGTCGCCTGAAACCAGGGCCAGTCCGTCGGGCTTAACCCGAGGACTCTAAACGAGGCCCGTCTCATCGTGCTGAACACAAATACCCAAGTAACGATTAACACACAGACACTCCGACGGGCGGAGGCGGTCCGTAGGCCCGATGGAAACTGAAACCAACAACGGTCGCCCTCCGTCACCGTGCGCGGAACTCACCCGACACGAAACTAGCAAAGACGCCCGCGCCGAAGCAGCGGCGTTTGCCGGGGTGCTCGCCTCACCCGATCTCCCGACACGAACACTCACAACCGACACCGAGACCAACAGACAAACGCGGGTCGCCGACTTGGCAGAAGACCGCAGGAACCAACAGTTTGGCCGCCGGTGAACCACTTGGGACGACCGGGGCTGACGCGCGGCTCCAAATAGCCCTTGTCTCACGCGCTCTCCCGACACGAGTCGCGCAGCCCAAACACTGTCGCTGCCGGTAACTTCCCCGTTGGCACTTAGCCGGAAACTCACAAGAGCGTCGTGGTGCGATGCTGTTCTGCGTCGGTAGATCCGAGGTAAAAATAAAAGGCCGGGAGGCCTGGGGAACAGGTAAACGGAAAACCCGTGTCTACAAATTAGACTATTGTTTTATAGGTTTTCTAATGGCGCTTATCGCCCTTACTCTCAACAGTTACTGACCTCAGTGGTAAGTCCCTGACAAAACACTTGGTCTTATCTAGCACTGTAACGTAAAGAAGACTACCTTGCAAAGCCCTCAGCTTGCCTGGACTCTTGGTCCACCACTTACTCCCTACTCAACGGTGAGCAACAGATTCTAGAAAGTGACGAGTCACACGGAGAATCTAAACAACCAATCACCAAGATCGTTCTCAACACAGCGAGAGTCCAATGTCGGCTGACAGACAATCTAAACTCCGCAAGAAACACCCGGTAACAGTAACACCGATTACAGCGTCCAATGTCGGTTGGCAGACAGTCGATTATCCACCACCAAGGACCTGCAATACAAAAGTTACAGACGAACTCACCCGGTACCACCAACAAGGATACAACCGTCGTGTTCTTCAAAGAGGAGACCCGCCTCAACTCTACAGAAACAACGACCCACAAGGAACACGTAACTTAGACTGTAACCAACAGTCAACGGAACCTTCACAGAATACTGCGATCGCCCACTAGGCGTATCACGAATACTGTATTCTTCCCTGAGCTGTCACGCAGCCTCAGCAGCTCGAATCTCAGCGATCGATGACAAGACACAGCCCTGACAGATCTTGCCGCAAATCCGCACTACGTTAGCGTTGCTTCAACAGAGGATCGCCGTAGTCGCGTTCGAACGTGGCCAAGCCACACTGTAGGAGACAGACGAACACAACCGAAATCACTGTAGAAAGTCGCAGCAGAAAACGCTTTAACAATCTAAGCACATACGGAGGAAACGCTTCCTCCGCAATATAAGCGGCGCACCGTGTGGCACGTCTTAGTCCACCGGCAAAATACATGATAACACTCTATACTTTGGCCTAAAAAGTATACTTGGTCTTCCATAGGAAGAATCTGAAACCTAATATTATAAACCTGTCTCAAAACGAAACCGGTTTCAGGTACAAGACTCATAGCCAAAAGGCTACCCAACGAGAGTCATGCTTACTCCAGCCAAGTCTCGGTAAGTAGTTATTTTGTCTTATACCTCTTGTGGCATGTCCGCCACACTCTTCCCCTCTTTCTTTTGATGCGAAGCATCGGTAGGAAATAATCGAACATAACTATCACGGACCCGTCCATCCCCGTGGGACCCGTCCGCTAACCTACTTACTTAGGTTCTGGGAGACAACATACCCGTTGTCTCCCGATCAACAGAAACAACTCACACACATGTCATTCACACCATGTATTCAGTTTATTATCGCATTCGCTCACCAGTCACACTCAGACACAACTTTATGCAATGAAGATGCTCCGGTTCAGCATCGTACGATCACGATCACGACGTTCCCCAGCGTCGTCGGTTGGCTCGTTTCGCACCAACTCTAAAAGCAACAACTAACACAAACAGACGTAGAGGCACATCGGATCAAGGATAGATCCTTACTATAGCAAACGATCCTCCGCAATTAGCAGTCGCTAATAACGTCAGAAGAGAACAGACTTAACTACAGTAATAACCAAAAAATAGGAAGATTGCTCACCGGCAAAACAACCCAGAGTCAGTGTAAGTTCACGTATACTCTATCCGTACCATTCGCTCACTTTACCGTAGCGTCTTCAATGTAAACATCGGCTTCGGGACCAGGGTTTCTTTTACGTAACAGAAACAACTCTAGCCCAGGTTTGATTAAAGTGCCAGGTAAAGAGATCCAAAAACAGGTATACAGGAATCTGGACGACTCACCCACAGCCAAGGTGCTCAATCACAGACCCTTGGTGACTACCACAGAATTCAACTACCCCGCCCATGCGCTAACTCGTAGCGATAGCTAGTCCAGGTAAGAATCTGCTCACCGACCACCATCTCTGTTGGTATCTCGCCCACCGGGCAGAACGAGACTACCAACCCTTTTCAACACTTTGTCTCTCATCCGAACCAGAGAGAACTGTTACCATACGCCTCCTGTCCCGCAAATACTACGAAGCATCCACCAAGACAGTCAGCTCAAAAATCATGTGCACAAGAGTTAACCGTTAACCACACCGACAGTCCCACCACTGAGAAGTGGTCAGCAAATCATAAGTAAAAGAGTGCTAAACAACAGACAAACGTATGTACAAAAACCAAGACCTAGCATGCGTGGACTTCGCAGCAAGATGCATGGCAAACAAAAAGAGTTACGAACAAAAAACTGGTGGCTTGACATTCCCAGCTGTGGAGCAGCGTCAACCTCCGAGTCATCCCTCAAGATCAACAATCCCGATATGACTCCCGTGCTTGTCCTGACATAGATTCAGTGTTGTCTTGATAACTCCTCTCTTGACCTTGTTCAGCTGACATCTTCAGCTGCGGACAATTTCTGCGAATATGTCCTTTTCTCTTGCACAGGAAACAGACGCGTTCGTCTGTCTTCCAACGACGGAATTGATATTCTCCTTGCTGACCCATTGGTTGATCAGGCAATCCGGAACCTTCGTTCGCCTGACCCGAACGATTCCATCCGTCACCCGGTTTGTACGACCGGAAACCTGACTCTTGTCCTGACGTAAGACGCCCAAGTTCCTTGGTCAGGATCTCGATCCGCTGTTCCAGATCCGACATCCGTTGACCTGATGGATCCATGACGCCTGACATCGGAGGATCCTCCTTGGTAGCCTTGATCCTTCCGAGTCTACGATCCATGTCACCACCTGACGTTGACGGACGACCGTAGGCCTCCAAACGTACGGCATGTTTGTACGCGGCCTCAAGATCCACTGGTTCCCGTTCACGAACCTTTTGAGCAAGTTCGTGATTCAACAAGGCATCGATGAATGCATCACAAGCAATCGATTCGACTACCTCATTTGTCGGTCCGGGATATGCCAGTACCATCAAACGTCTGATTTCTTGAACAACCGTACTCAGCGTTTCACCTGGCGCTTGACGGTAGGTACGTAGCTTGGTTCGGTATAGGTTCGTTTGATTATCAGAACCATACCTGTCCTTAAGCTTTTCAACCAAAGCTTGCCACGACACGTCTTGTTGTGCGCCCATATCCCACAACAATTGTGACGCAGGCCCTGTGAGAGCACACATCAGCTGATCAGCCGTCTCGCGATCACTCCAATGGTTGCATCTGGCACAGACCTCAAACTTGGCAAGGAAAGCAGCAATAGCTGTCTTTCCATCATACTTTTCAAGCTTAATCCTGATTCCGCGGTCTGCTGGAATCCTGTGTCCTGACTGATTAGTTGCCCGTTGACGTACCCTGACTTGCGTAGCTCCGGATCCAGACGAATCATCCCCGTTGCTCGATTCGTCATTATCCCCGATCCTTGTTCCCACACGTTGCCTGACACGTGTGTGTTGTCGCTCGCGGATAACTTCTCTGTTTCGTCCTCGCCCAGACGTCACAGGATATCCGGTACTTTCACTTGAGGAATCGTATTCCTCTGTCTGTACCACGGTTCTACGTTGGCGACCACGATCCTGTCGCTCACACGTATCCTGGTGTGATGACGCACCAGTACGTTGCACCGTTGCTCCCGATTTCTTGACATCCGTAACACCCTGCCTGCTTCGTAGCCTGTGCTGTGTTACTTCCGGTTGACTAACCTGTTGACTCTGTTTGCTCCCACCGATCCTTGCACCGTGACGTACCTTGCCAGCGTTCGTGGATCCCTCATCCGAAGATAGCACGTCGCTCCGTACTCTGACAGTCCGTTGCACCAATCTCCTGACTGCCGGAGAATCCGGATACACTGATGGTGGCGCCTGTCGTGTCGATTGTTCCCGTGCTCTCGACCTCACCATGGTCGGCACGTTGTCCTTCCCGACTCCCGGTTGCTCAGACTTCCTAGGAACGTGCCCCTTCCGTTCCGGTGACCTTTCATGTTTCCGTGCACCAGCCACTGACATGACTTCCAATCTTTGATGAATTGCAGCCATACTCCGTCGTAGGCTCAACATCTCAGATCTTAGGTCTATGTCTGCTTCATTTCCTGAGACGCTCTCAATCGTCTCTAATCGAGGAGGTTGCAGGCGTGGTCTACTGGGCACTTCTTTGACAGAAAGTATCTCAACCCGTCTATCAGGAAAGCGATACAAGTCACTGCCAGAGCGAGAGGGAACCAGGTTATCAGAAAACATTGGTCTGGCCGTTTCAACAGCCGCAGGAACGCGTGGAACAGAGTTCAACCAGTGCTCAACACCAGCTACAGAAGAAGAAGTTTTGCACCGAGCACCCATAACTTCAACTCCCCGCTCAACAGGTTTAGAAACAGCAAAAGAAGCGTAACCACCAGCTACGTTCATATCAGGCCAAACAGTTTTGGGACGAGCTCCAAAGAAGGCACCAGCTTCTGATTCACAAGAGAAAACGTTTTTAGAAGCGTCATTAACAACAGACATACAACTTGTGATATCATCACCACCCCTGACATCACTTTGCAGCATAACAGGAAGTGGGAAAAAGTCTCGTACATGGACATTAGACACGTTTGGTTGGGAAACCAAACACTTGGGCTGGGTTACAGGATCAACAGTCAAACGAGAAAAAGAATCAACCCCACTTCTGGTACCACTTTGTGGCGTACCAGGGGGGTGAGTCAACAGACACTACGGGCGCCTTACCTCGCCTATCGCCCCGCTGCGACCCATCGCCCTCAGGTTCGATGGCATCACTTGGCGGTGCCGTTTCAGCGTCCGGGAGATACTCGGTCTTACCAGGACGCCGTGAATCTCCCGGGTCGCTGTGCGCTGCGTGGTCCTCGCCAGCGACTTCACTCCCGGGGGAAGACGACCGTGAAACCGACGCCTGCGATCGGCTGGCCCGCCCGGCTATATCAGACCCGCTCTCTGCCTCATCCGCGGTCGCCGAGTAGGCGACGTCCTGAGCACAAGGATGACCGACGCTCAACACAGGGTTCTTGTTCCCGCAGGCAGAGCGGCCTCGCCGGGCGCCGCTTCTCGCGACGGTGGTCTCCGTCTTCTTACCCGACTTATCGCTCCCTTTCGTTATCACGCGGCACCGGGCCGCCACCGAACCAACACCACCACTGGGGAAGACTACCGATTCTCTTATCCCCGCTGACCGCGTCGCCTGAAACCAGGGCCAGTCCGTCGGGCTTAACCCGAGGACTCTAAACGAGGCCCGTCTCATCGTGCTGAACACAAATACCCAAGTAACGATTAACACACAGACACTCCGACGGGCGGAGGCGGTCCGTAGGCCCGATGGAAACTGAAACCAACAACGGTCGCCCTCCGTCACCGTGCGCGGAACTCACCCGACACGAAACTAGCAAAGACGCCCGCGCCGAAGCAGCGGCGTTTGCCGGGGTGCTCGCCTCACCCGATCTCCCGACACGAACACTCACAACCGACACCGAGACCAACAGACAAACGCGGGTCGCCGACTTGGCAGAAGACCGCAGGAACCAACAGTTTGGCCGCCGGTGAACCACTTGGGACGACCGGGGCTGACGCGCGGCTCCAAATAGCCCTTGTCTCACGCGCTCTCCCGACACGAGTCGCGCAGCCCAAACACTGTCGCTGCCGGTAACTTCCCCGTTGGCACTTAGCCGGAAACTCACAAGAGCGTCGTGGTGCGATGCTGTTCTGCGTCGGTAGATCCGAGGTAAAAATAAAAGGCCGGGAGGCCTGGGGAACAGGTAAACGGAAAACCCGTGTCTACAAATTAGACTATTGTTTTATAGGTTTTCTGTGGCGGACATGCCACAAGAGGTATAAGACAAAATAACTACTTACCGAGACTTGGCTGGAGTAAGCATGACTCTCGTTGGGTAGCCTTTTGGCTATGAGTCTTGTACCTGAAACCGGTTTCGTTTTGAGACAGGTTTATAATATTAGGTTTCAGATTCGTCCTATGGAAGACCAAGTATACTTTTTAGGCCAAAGTATAGAGTGTTATCATGTATTTTGCCGGTGGACTAAGACGTGCCACACGGTGCGCCGCTTATATTGCGGAGGAAGCGTTTCCTCCGTATGTGCTTAGATTGTTAAAGCGTTTTCTGCTGCGACTTTCTACAGTGATTTCGGTTGTGTTCGTCTGTCTCCTACAGTGTGGCTTGGCCACGTTCGAACGCGACTACGGCGATCCTCTGTTGAAGCAACGCTAACGTAGTGCGGATTTGCGGCAAGATCTGTCAGGGCTGTGTCTTGTCATCGATCGCTGAGATTCGAGCTGCTGAGGCTGCGTGACAGCTCAGGGAAGAATACAGTATTCGTGATACGCCTAGCGGGCGATCGCAGTATTCTGTGAAGGTTCCGTTGACTGTTGGTTACAGTCTAAGATACGTGTTTCTTGTGTGTCGTTGTTTCTGTAGAGTTGAGGCGGGTCTCCTCTTTGAAGAACACGACGGTTGTATCCTTGTTGGTGGTACCGGGTGGTTCGTGTGTAACTTTTGTATTGCAGGTCCTTGGTGGTGGATAATCGACTGTCTGCCAACCGACATTGGACGCTGTAATCGGTGTTACTGTTACCGGGTGTTTCTTGCGGAGTGTAGATTGTCTGTCAGCCGACATTGGACTCTCGCTGTGTTGAGAACGATCTTGGTGATCGGTTGTCTAGATTCTCCGTGTGACTCGTCACTTTCTAGAATCTGTTGCTCACCGTTGAGTAGGGAGTAAGTGGTGGACCAAGAGTCCAGGCAAGCTGAGGGCTTTGCAAGGTAGTCTTCTTTACGTTACAGTGTTAGATAAGACCAAGTGTTTTGTCAGGGACTTACCACTGAGGTCAGTAACTGTTGAGAGTAAGGGCGATAAGCGCCATTAGAAAACCTATAAAACAATAGTCTAATTTGTAGACACGGGTTTTCCGTTTACCTGTTCCCCAGGCCTCACGGCCTTTTATTTTTACCTCGGATCTACCGACGCAGAACAGCATCGCACCACGACGCTCTTGTGAGTTTCCGGCTAAGTGCCAACGGGGAAGTTACCGGCAGCGACAGTGTTTGGGCTGCGCGACTCGTGTCGGGAGAGCGCGTGAGACAAGGGCTATTTGGAGCCGCGCGTCAGCCCCGGTCGTCCCAAGTGGTTCACCGGCGGCCAAACTGTTGGTTCCTGCGGTCTTCTGCCAAGTCGGCGACCCGCGTTTGTCTGTTGGTCTCGGTATCGGTTGTGAGTGTTCGTGTCGGGAGATCGGGTGAGGCGAGCACCCCGGCAAACGCCGCTGCTTCGGCGCGGGCGTCTTTGCTAGTTTCGTGTCGGGTGAGTTCCGCGCACGGTGACGGAGGGCGACCGTTGTTGGTTTCAGTTTCCATCGGGCCTACGGACCGCCTCCGCCCGTCGGAGTGTCTGTGTGTTAATCGTTACTTGGGTATTTGTGTTCAGCACGATGAGACGGGCCTCGTTTAGAGTCCTCGGGTTAAGCCCGACGGACTGGCCCTGGTTTCAGGCGACGCGGTCAGCGGGGATAAGAGAATCGGTAGTCTTCCCCAGTGGTGGTGTTGGTTCGGTGGCGGCCCGGTGCCGCGTGATAACGAAAGGGAGCGATAAGTCGGGTAAGAAGACGGAGACCGCCGTCGCGAGAAGCGGCGCCCGGCGAGGCCGCTCTGCCTGCGGGAACAAGAACCCTGTGTTGAGCGTCGGTCATCCTTGTGCTCAGGACGTCGCCTACTCGGCGACCGCGGATGAGGCAGAGAGCGGGTCTGATATAGCCGGGCGGGCCAGCCGATCGCAGGCGTCGGTTTCACGGTCGTCTTCCCCCGGGAGTGAAGTCGCTGGCGAGGACCACGCAGCGCACAGCGACCCGGGAGATTCACGGCGTCCTGGTAAGACCGAGTATCTCCCGGACGCTGAAACGGCACCGCCAAGTGATGCCATCGAACCTGAGGGCGATGGGTCGCAGCGGGGCGATAGGCGAGGTAAGGCGCCCGTAGTGTCTGTTGACTCACCCCCTGGTACGCCACAAAGTGGTACCAGAAGTGGGGTTGATTCTTTTCTTCATGTGACCGTTGATTCTGAGGTCCGGGCCAAGTGTTCCGGTGCTCATGCCGACGTTTTGGGTATACCTGTTGTGTCTTTTTGCCCACTTCCTGGTACGCCACAAAGTGGTACCAGAAGTGGGGTTGATTCTGTTTCTCGCTTGACCATTGAACCTGGAGCCCAGACAGAGGGTTTTGTTTCCCATACGACTTTTTCGGGTGTATCAGTTGTGCCTTTTCGCCCACTTCCTGTTATGCTGCAAAGTGATGGCAGGGGTGGTGATGATATCACAAGTTGTATGTCTGTTGTTAATGACGCTTCTAAGAACGTTTTCTCTTGTGAATCAGAAGCTGGTGCATATTTTGGAGCTCGTCCCAAAACTGTTTGGCCTGATATGAACGTAGCTGGTGGTTACGCTTCTTTTGCTGTTTCTAGACCTGTTGAGCGGGGAGTTGAAGTTATGGGTGCTCGGTGCAAAACTTCTTCTTCTGTAGCTGGTGTTGAGCATTGGTTGAATTCTGTTCCACGCGTTCCTGCGGCTGTTGAAACAGCCAGACCAATGTTTTCTGATAACCTGGTTCCCTCTCGCTCTGGTAATGACTTGTATCGCTTTCCTGATAGACGGGTTGAGATACTTTCTGTCAAAGAAGTGCCCAGTCGAAACCGCCTGCAACATCCTCGACTAGAGACGATTGAGAGCGTCTCGGGAAATGAAGCAGACATAGACCTACGATCGGAGATGTTGAGCCTACGAAAGAGTATGGCTGCGATTCATCAAAGATTAGAGGCTATGGCAATGTCTGGTGAACGGGAACGGGCGAGGGCAGCGGAACAAAAGGTGCACGTTCCTGGGAATCCCGAGCAACCCGAAGTCAGGAAGGACAACGTGCCGACCATGGTGGGGTCGAGAGCACGGGAACAATCGACACGACAGGCGCCGGCTTCCGTACATCCGGACCCTCCGGAAGTCAGGAGACTGGTGCAACAGCCTGTCAAAGTACGGAGCGACGTGGTATCGTCGGATGAGAGATCCATGTACGCTGGCAAGGAACGTCATGGATCAAGGATCGGTGGGAGCAAACAGAGTTACCAGGTTGGTCAGCCAGAAGTAACTCAGCCCAAGCTACGATGCAGTCAAGGTGATACTGACGTCAAGAGATCGGGAGCAACGGTGCCTGCGCACCGTACTGGTGTGTCATCACGTCGGTCTACGTGTGATCGACAGGATCGTGGTCGCCAACGTAGAACCGTGGTACAGACAGAGGAATACGATTCCTCAAGTGAAAGTACCGGATATCCTGTGACGTCTGGGCGAGGACGAGACAGAGGGGATATCCGCGAGCGACAACACACGCGTGTCAGGCAACGTGTGGGAACAAGGATCGTGGATAATGACGAATCGAGCAACAGTGGTGATTCGTCTGGATCCGGAGCTACGCAAGTCAGGGTACGTCAAAGGTCAACCAATCAGGCAAGGAACCGGATTCCAGCAGACCGCGGAATCAGGATTAAGCTTGAAAAATATGATGGAAAGACAGCCATTGCTGCTTTCCTTGCCAAGTTTGAGGTCTGTGCCAGATGCAACCATTGGAGTGATCGGGAGAAGGCCGATCAACTGATGTGTGCTCTCACTGGTCCTGCGTCACAATTGTTGTGGGATATGGGCGCACAACAAGACGTGTCTTGGCAAGCTTTGGTTGAAAAGCTTAAGGACAGGTATGGTTCTGACAATCAAACGAACCTATACTGAACCAAGCTACGTACCTACCGTCAAGCGCCAGGTGAAACGCTGAGTACGGTTGTTCAAGAAATCAGACGTTTGATGGTACTGGCATATCTTGGACCGACAAATGAGGTAGTCGAATCGATTGCTTGTGATGCATTCATCGATGCCTTGTTGAATCACGAACTCGCTCAAAAGGTTCGTGAACGGGAACCAGTGGATCTTGAGGCCGCGTACAAACATGCCGTACGTTTGGAGGCCTACGGTCGTCCGTCAACGTCAGGTGGTGACATGGATCGTAGACTCGGAAGGATCAAGGCTACCAAGGAGGATCCTCCGATGTCAGGCGTCATGGATCCATCAGGTCAACGGATGTCGGATCTGGAACAGCGGATTGAGATCCTGACCAAGGAACTTGGGCGACTTACGTCAGGACAAGAGTCGGGTTTCCGGTCGTACAAACCAGATGTCGGATGGAATCGTTTGGATCCGATGAACGATGGTTCCGGGATACCTGGTCAACAGATGGGTCAGCAACAAGACTTCCAGCCACGACGGTGGAATGCGGCTGACAAGATATGTTTCCTGTGCAAGAGAAAAGGACATATTCGCAGAAATTGTCCGCAGCTGAAGATGTCAGCTGAACAAGGTCAAGAGAGGAATGATCCGGACAACACGGGATCGATTCCGGGACAAGCACAAAATCGACTGGTGAAAGGGAGCAGGATGGCCTACATTATCACACGTCTGAACGGAGTAAGACGTCAATGTCTTCTCGACTCAGGAAGTGAAATGTCACTAGTGCCCAGACGCTTCGTACCAGACGATAGAGTGATACCTTCTGAACAGCGGCTGTTAGCTGCTAACGGCAGTGAGATCCGAGTGGATGGTGAAGCTATGCTGAACATTCACATCGGCAAGAAATCATATCCGCTGCCTTGTCTAGTGACCGATCAAGTCACAGAGATCATATTGGGTTTGTCATGGCTAGAAACCAACCAAGCTAACTGGGATTTTGCTGGTGGTTGTGTCCGCTTAGGGGAAGCGAGAATACCTCTGAAGTCCACGTCTGCAGAACTCGGGTGGTGGAGTGAGTGAGAAGGATGAGCACATTTTTCTGTTGGGTTTTTCCACACTTTTTGTTTGCCATGCATCTTGCTGCGAAGTCCACGCATGCTAGGTCTTGGTTTTTGTACATACCTTTGTCTGTTGTTTAGCACTCTTTTACTTATGATTTGCTGACCACTTCTCAGTGGTGGGACTGTCGGTGTAGTTAACGGTTAACTCTTGGGCAAATGATTTTTGAGCTGACTGTCTTGGTGGATGCTTCGTAGTATTTGCGGGACAGGAGGCGTATGGTAACAGTTCTCTCTGGCTTGGATGAGAGACAAAGTGTTGAAAAGGGTTGGTAGTCTCGTTCTGCCCGGTGGGCGAGATACCAACAGAGATGGTGGTCGGTGAGCAGATTCTTACCTGGACTAGCTATCGCTACGAGTTAGCGCATGGGCGGGGTAGTTGAATTCTGTGGTAGTCACCAAGGGTCTGTGATTGAGCACCTTGGCTGTGGGTGAGTCGTCCAGATTCCTGTATACCTGTTTTTGGATCTCTTTACCTGGCACTTTAATCAAACCTGGGCTAGAGTTGTTTCTGTTACGTAAAAGAAACCCTGGTCCCGAAGCCGATGTTTACATTGAAGACGCTACGGTAAAGTGAGCGAATGGTACGGATAGAGTATACGTGAACTTACACTGACTCTGGGTTGTTTTGCCGGTGAGCAATCTTCCTATTTTTTGGTTATTACTGTAGTTAAGTCTGTTCTCTTCTGACGTTATTAGCGACTGCTAATTGCGGAGGATCGTTTGCTATAGTAGGGATCTATCCTTGATCCGATGTGCCTCTGTGTTTGTTGTGTTAGTTGTTGCTTTTAGAGTTGGTGTGGAACGAGCCAACCGACGACGCTGGTGAACGTCGTGATCATACGATGTGAAGACCGAGCATCTTCATTGCATAATGTTGTGTTTGAGTGTGACTGGTGAGCGAATGCGATAATAAACTGAATACATGGTGTGAATGACATGTGTGTGAGTTGTTTCTGTTGATCGGGAGACAACGGGTATGTTGTCTCCCAGAACCTAAGTAAGTAGGTTAGCGGACGGGTCCCACGGGGATGGACGGGTCCGTGATAGTTATGTTCGATTATTTCCTACCGATGCTTCGCATCAAAAGAAAGAGGGGAAGAGTGTGGCGGACATGCCACAAGAGGTATAAGACAAAATAACTACTTACCGAGACTTGGCTGGAGTAAGCATGACTCTCGTTGGGTAGCCTTTTGGCTATGAGTCTTGTACCTGAAACCGGTTTCGTTTTGAGACAGGTTTATAATATTAGGTTTCAGATTCGTCCTATGGAAGACCAAGTATACTTTTTAGGCCAAAGTATAGAGTGTTATCATGTATTTTGCCGGTGGACTAAGACGTGCCACACGGTGCGCCGCTTATATTGCGGAGGAAGCGTTTCCTCCGTATGTGCTTAGATTGTTAAAGCGTTTTCTGCTGCGACTTTCTACAGTGATTTCGGTTGTGTTCGTCTGTCTCCTACAGTGTGGCTTGGCCACGTTCGAACGCGACTACGGCGATCCTCTGTTGAAGCAACGCTAACGTAGTGCGGATTTGCGGCAAGATCTGTCAGGGCTGTGTCTTGTCATCGATCGCTGAGATTCGAGCTGCTGAGGCTGCGTGACAGCTCAGGGAAGAATACAGTATTCGTGATACGCCTAGCGGGCGATCGCAGTATTCTGTGAAGGTTCCGTTGACTGTTGGTTACAGTCTAAGATACGTGTTCCTTGTGTGTCGTTGTTTCTGTAGAGTTGAGGCGGGTCTCCTCTTTGAAGAACACGACGGTTGTATCCTTGTTGGTGGTACCGGGTGGTTCGTGTGTAACTTTTGTATTGCAGGTCCTTGGTGGTGGATAATCGACTGTCTGCCAACCGACATTGGACGCTGTAATCGGTGTTACTGTTACCGGGTGTTTCTTGCGGAGTGTAGATTGTCTGTCAGCCGACATTGGACTCTCGCTGTGTTGAGAACGATCTTGGTGATCGGTTGTCTAGATTCTCCGTGTGACTCGTCACTTTCTAGAATCTGTTGCTCACCGTTGAGTAGGGAGTAAGTGGTGGACCAAGAGTCCAGGCAAGCTGAGGGCTTTGCAAGGTAGTCTTCTTTACGTTACAGTGTTAGATAAGACCAAGTGTTTTGTCAGGGACTTACCACTGAGGTCAGTAACTGTTGAGAGTAAGGGCGATAAGCGCCATTAGAAAACCTATAAAACAATAGTCTAATTTGTAGACACGGGTTTTCCGTTTACCTGTTCCCCAGGCCTCACGGCCTTTTATTTTTACCTCGGATCTACCGACGCAGAACAGCATCGCACCACGACGCTCTTGTGAGTTTCCGGCTAAGTGCCAACGGGGAAGTTACCGGCAGCGACAGTGTTTGGGCTGCGCGACTCGTGTCGGGAGAGCGCGTGAGACAAGGGCTATTTGGAGCCGCGCGTCAGCCCCGGTCGTCCCAAGTGGTTCACCGGCGGCCAAACTGTTGGTTCCTGCGGTCTTCTGCCAAGTCGGCGACCCGCGTTTGTCTGTTGGTCTCGGTATCGGTTGTGAGTGTTCGTGTCGGGAGATCGGGTGAGGCGAGCACCCCGGCAAACGCCGCTGCTTCGGCGCGGGCGTCTTTGCTAGTTTCGTGTCGGGTGAGTTCCGCGCACGGTGACGGAGGGCGACCGTTGTTGGTTTCAGTTTCCATCGGGCCTACGGACCGCCTCCGCCCGTCGGAGTGTCTGTGTGTTAATCGTTACTTGGGTATTTGTGTTCAGCACGATGAGACGGGCCTCGTTTAGAGTCCTCGGGTTAAGCCCGACGGACTGGCCCTGGTTTCAGGCGACGCGGTCAGCGGGGATAAGAGAATCGGTAGTCTTCCCCAGTGGTGGTGTTGGTTCGGTGGCGGCCCGGTGCCGCGTGATAACGAAAGGGAGCGATAAGTCGGGTAAGAAGACGGAGACCGCCGTCGCGAGAAGCGGCGCCCGGCGAGGCCGCTCTGCCTGCGGGAACAAGAACCCTGTGTTGAGCGTCGGTCATCCTTGTGCTCAGGACGTCGCCTACTCGGCGACCGCGGATGAGGCAGAGAGCGGGTCTGATATAGCCGGGCGGGCCAGCCGATCGCAGGCGTCGGTTTCACGGTCGTCTTCCCCCGGGAGTGAAGTC
>OX243823.1:13316434-13348081 GCA_945859605.1 Lumbricus rubellus
CTTACTCTCAACAGTTACTGACCTCAGTGGTAAGTCCCTGACAAAACACTTGGTCTTATCTAGCACTGTAACGTAAAGAAGACTACCTTGCAAAGCCCTCAGCTTGCCTGGACTCTTGGTCCACCACTTACTCCCTACTCAACGGTGAGCAACAGATTCTAGAAAGTGACGAGTCACACGGAGAATCTAAGCAACCAATCACCAAGATCGTTCTCAACACAGCGAGAGTCCAATGTCGGCTGACAGACAATCTAAACTCCGCAAGAAACACCCGGTAACAGTAACACCGATTACAGCGTCCAATGTCGGTTGGCAGACAGTCGATTATCCACCACCAAGGACCTGCAATACAAAAGTTACAGACGAACTCACCCGGTACCACCAACAAGGATACAACCGTCGTGTTCTTCAAAGAGGAGACCCGCCTCAACTCTACAGAAACAACGACCCACAAGGAACACGTAACTTAGACTGTAGCCAACAGTCAACGGAACCTTCACAGAATACTGCGATCGCCCACTAGGCGTATCACGAATACTGTATTCTTCCCTGAGCTGTCACGCAGCCTCAGCAGCTCGAATCTCAGCGATCGATGACAAGACACAGCCCTGACAGATCTTGCCGCAAATCCGCACTACGTTAGCGTTGCTTCAACAGAGGATCGCCGTAGTCGCGTTCGAACGTGGCCAAGCCACACTGTAGGAGACAGACGAACACAACCGAAATCACTGTAGAAAGTCGCAGCAGAAAACGCTTTAACAATCTAAGCACATACGGAGGAAACGCTTCCTCCGCAATATAAGCGGCGCACCGTGTGGCACGTCTTAGTCCACCGGCAAAATACATGATAACACTCTATACTTTGGCCTAAAAAGTATACTTGGTCTTCCATAGGAAGAATCTGAAACCTAATATTATAAACCTGTCTCAAAACGAAACCGGTTTCAGGTACAAGACTCATAGCCAAAAGGCTACCCAACGAGAGTCATGCTTACTCCAGCCAAGTCTCGGTAAGTAGTTATTTTGTCTTATACCTCTTGTGGCATGTCCGCCACATTAGCACTTTCTATAATAATGCTCGTCACTTAGCTAAAGCGCTGTCTGCAGTAAAAAAAATACTCCGCCACTGCTCGCACTGTGAGCAGACACATACACATACACGCATACAGTACATACATACATACATTCCCAAGCCAGACGAAAGGAAGAAAGCGACACAAATCATCCTTGATATGACACAGCGTATAGTACTATATACTATAATAGTTAAATATAAAAAGCGCTAACCCCATGCCGCCCAGACAAGAGGTAGACTTACGGTAAGCCATCGAGCATGTTACACGTACACAGCTAATAACCCGACAACAGTGCTTATCACACATGGGTCAAGCAGAACAGTATAATCTTTATCTTAAGACGGAGGAGTACCATAAGGCATCCGTGGCACCCGTGGTACCCGTGGTACCCGTGGCACCTGTGGCACCCGTGGCACCCGTGGCACCCGTGGTACCCGTGACACCCGTGGCCTCCCTGATACCCGTGGCCCCCGTGGCACCCGTGGCACCCGTGGCACCCGTGGTACCCGTGACACCCGTGGCCCCCTGATACCCGTGGCCCCCGTGGCACCCGTGGCACCCGTGGCACCCGTGGTACCCGTGACACCCGTGGCCCCCTGATACCCGTGGCACCGGTGGCACCCGTGGTACACGTGCATGCGCTTCATATCGATCTCCGATGGACGGCAGTCGATGAATCTCTTCATTAAATGCAAAGAGTCCAGAATATGAGTCAGAGACAATGGATGGATAGACGGACGGAAGGATGGTAGGACGGATAGACGGATATAGAAGGACGGATACAATGACGGACGGATAGACGGACGGATGGTAGGACGGATAGACGGACGAACGAATAGACGGACGGACGGATAGACGGACAGAAAGACGGACGGACGGAAGGACGGATAGACGAACGGACGGGTAGATAGAAGGACGGATAGACGGACGGACGAATATAGAAGAACAAATAGATAGAAGGACAAATAGAGGGACAGACGGATAAACGGGCGGATAGACGGACGGATAGACGGACTGTTGGATAGACGGACGGACCAAGGGACGTCCGATGAGATTCGATTTCTTGCGAGATGCGATTGGGTCTATACATGTATGTTATATATATATATACACATGTATAGACTAAATTGTATATATATACATGTAAAAATTGTAAATATATACATGTATGTTATATATATATACATGTATATATTTATACATGTATATTGGCTCTGGAGATCGATCAGAGTAACGACGAGAAAACCATTCTCATGCATCTCTTCTCTTCTTTACTAAACGGTCACCGGTTGAGTCTGCGCAGACCGATCGGGAGAGGGGGTTAAGAGAGGGAACGCATCCCAACAGGAGAGGGAGTTCCAGCCACTGACCGCCCCCTCCCCCATCTTCCCTCTCGAAGGAAGGTCACGTCGATCTGCATGACAAAGGCTGCAGAGGCGAAGATTGAATACGAAGGACTTGTACATCTATTGTGGCTATGCGTCGTAGGCTACTCTGCGATATACATGTAGGCCTATACAGACAAAAATGAGAGACATTGGAAATGAAGATAAAGTGATAACTAACGAACGCTAATCATCGCACTGGTTTATTTATGTACAGTCTTATATAAGCTTACACTTGCACTGCGTGCTACAGGATGCATGTGTCAAAATGTATACATAATACATTATGCGAACATGTGTAGTAGGCATGTATAGAGACACAGATACAGAGTGAGACAGAAAGAGACAAAGACATAGAGAGGGATAGGGAGAGAAAGAGAGACGGAGAGGGAAACGTAAAGGGAGAGGGAGAGTGAGAGGAAGAGGGAGAGAGAAAGGGAGAGGGAGAGGGAAAAGGAGAGAGACAGAGAGAGTCAGAGAGAGAGAGAGAGAGAGACAAAGAGTCAGAGAGAGACAGAGAGAGAGGCAGAGAGACAGAGAGACGGAGAGACGGAGAGAGGGAGGGAGTGAAGCGAAAGCGAAAGTGAAAGGGAGAGTGGTGTGAGAGTAAAGTGAAAGTGCAGGAGAGAAAGAGGAGAGTTTATTTTTGTGCTTGTGTTTGCGTGTGCGCGCGCGCGCGTGTGTGTGTGTGTGTGTGTGTGTGTGTGTGTGCCTGTGTGTAGGCCTATGTCCAGCGTTCAGCAGCATACAAGACCTCAAATGATGTCATACACTCTATTAATGGCGATGTGCTTGTGGAGCGTATTACTGGAATACAAATTGAATTGACAAATTGTAAATCGAAACATTAATTAAGAAGCGGTCCCATGCCTCTCTGGCCACAGACAATGGACATTGGATGACAACAGAGGACGAGCCAGATGATTGATTCATTGACAACTTGATCGATCGATCGATCTGTGCGCTACATAAAGAGGAAATGTTGGCTATTGTCAACTGCTCTTTGTGTTGTCCGATCTCTCTTCAAGGTCTGCTGAAGACTGTTCTGCTGAATTGTACGCATCATATAATAAATAGGCTAGTCTCTCCAAATGCATCGGCTTCTATTGATTCTCTTTTACTGTCTTGCAATGCTATTCAATGTACCGCATTTCTGCTGAATTGTATTTTTCTGGATGTCTTGATATTGCAGTCACGTATGATTGCCTATACAAGCCCTACATGCATGTACACATGACATTGTACATGTATGTATTATTGTATGAAGTATGAATGTACGCATTTACGCATAAATATATGCCATGTATTTATGGATCATGCCTCAGTTTAGTTCTGTAAGAAATTGCTGATTAATTAAGTACATTTGTTTTGTCTCGTGTTGTTGCAGTGTGCTATCACGAATTTCTTTTATTCAGTCGTAAAATGGTCTATGACTTAACCGTTAACGCACGACTTCCTCGATACTCACACATCTCCTCCTACAATGACCTACATGACTCATGACTTTCACTGGCATCACTGGTTCCCGATTTTTGCGTGAAACAGGCATAAGCCTAATTAGGTCCTGCTCATGTATAGTTATTAATTCCCTGCAGGGTTTAGCGCCTAAATAGGCTACTTCTTTCTCCTTTCACGGGCCTGTCACGCGGAGGGCAATAATATGAATTTTTTTCTACCAATTATATCGGAATGCATAATTAGGTCTATATTTGTCATCTTTAACACATATAGTAGGCAACAGTCTGTAGGCATGAAAAAGTTGCATGGTACAGTTGAATTTGTTGGCACTGAATGAACTTCTACACGCATGGAAGTAGGCCTTTAGTAGCCTATCTCGATCGCCATTTCGATCTTGCGGGGAGAGGGAGTTCCCCAAATCCATCAGGAATGACGTCTCCCCAGAAAATTACATAGCTCTGCTCATGCGTCTTTCTTCAAGTATGGCGCACACAGAAAACTCTGCAGAAAGGCAAAACGTTATAATTATGAAACGTTGATGTGTGCCAGCAATTAATGTTCAGGTAAGCCTATTAATAGTTCAGAAGAGGCAATTTTCCCGTCTTCCCAACAAGTGCGAACGCAAATTTTTCGACCACAACAACGCGCAGCCTGCTTTCTACACAGCAAATAGTGCCAATTTTTTTATAATAGGCTATGTATTTATATTTAAAAAAATTTAATATAAGCCTACGTATAATAAATGTAGGTCTATAATTGTATCTAGGCCACAGTATGTGCACATGTAGTATTGGTCGATCACCAAGTGTCGCCAGGAACGAAGATCATTCGACGGAACAGCGTCCTGGATGTGCTATACATGTAGGTCTGCATGCGCAGTCGTCGGGTGTGAGGAAAAATATTTAAAGACAAAAACTGTTCCTGAAAGTATTACGAATTTGTGATGCGTTCAAATGAAGAAAAGGCAACTTGTTTCTCAACAGAAGAAAAAACTTCTGGCTGGTTATGCATAGACCTAGGCCTGTATTTTATATAAATATTGTTCAACTGTCGGTCCTAAGTTCTTCAAGTATTGTTTAAAAGCTTAGTGCAAGGCACCAGCTTATTTACAAGCACGGTGCCAAAACTGGGAAGGATCGTGTCCAAAGTTGCAAAGTAAATCTGAAAAACTCCCGTTTGATAGAAGATCACTGATGTGGGAAGAGTACAAATCTGCAGGCTACTGATTACGACAGATGAGCATACAGATTACAGATTGAAGATTTTGCTCTTAGGACTTCTAAAACACTTTCCCTCCTATTAAATTCCACGGTCAAGACAGCAGGTTACATTTTTAAAAATTTACGCCAACCTATTTTTTGACCCTGCAAACTGAACGGCGTAGTGGGAAGCGATTTCGCCGGGAACCCATCTGTTACCACTACTGTAACAGCACAATCATGATTTACTGTGGGCCTGAGTATGTCATTCATGTCATTGAATGATGAACGCAGTGGCTGGAAATGGTGACCCGTCATAATAGCTCCGTCAAAACAGCCCCGTCAAAACAGCCCCGTCATAATCGCCCAGCGACAAAATAGCCCCGTCATAATCGCCCAAGGACAAAACATCCCAGAAAAATTCAGTTCCCGACAAAATAGCCCCGTCAAAATAGCCCCGTCAAAATAGCCCCGTTAAAACAGCCCCGTTAAAACAGTTCCGCGAAAACAGTCCATTCATAGACGACACGGACAACTATTTCAGATATATAAAAACATTCATCCAGCTTCCATTTCTTGAGCTTTTTATCATTCATCAACCTTCTATCTAAGATCTATAAAACCTTCATCCAGCTACCATTAAATTTTCTGAAGCGTTTTATCTGGATCAATTTTTAAAAAGGATCTAATTATTAATCGGAGCTGGATGAAGGTTTTATAGATCTTAAATAGAAGCTGGATGAATGATAAAACGCTAAAGAAATGGAAGCGAGAAGAAGGTATTTATATTTTAAATAGAAACTGGACGGATGATCAAACGCTTGAGAAATCGAAGCTGGATGAAGAATTTATAGATCTTAAATAGAAGCTGGATGCATGATAAAACGCTTGAGAAATGGAAGTGGGATGGAGGTATTTATATTTTAAATAGAAACTGGATGGATGATAAAACGCTTGAGAAATCGAAGCTGGATGAAGAATTTATAGATCTTAAATAGAAGCTGGATGCATGATAAAACGCTTGAGAAATGGAAGTGGGATGAAGGTATTTATATTTTAATTAGAAACTGGATGGATGATAAAACGCTTGAGAAATCGAAGCTGGATGAAGATTTATATTTCAAATACAAGCTGGATGGACGATCAAACGCTTGAGAAATCGGAGCTGGATGAAAGTTTTATAGATCTGAAATACAGGCTGGATTGACGATTTTAAATAGAAGCTGGATGTATGATAAAACGCGAAGTTCGTTTAATAACGCGATCATTTCCGGAAGTAATCTTATACTTTAGGCTACAAACATTATTTTCATCAATTCGGCGAAAGGACTTCCGTATAAAAGACGTTAATTTCGTCAGTCTATTTATTCACGAAAATCGTGTTATTAAGCGCCTTTGTCGGTCCCCGACAAAACAGCCCCGGGCTGTTCTGACGGGGCTATTTTGACGGGGCTGTTTTGTCGCTGTGCGATTTTGACGGGGCTGTTTTGTCGTTGGGCTATTATGACGGAGCTGTTTTGACGGGGCTGTTTTGACCGGGCTATTATGACGGGGTGCCGCTGGAAATTATCGAACCGACGAATAATAGGCCTATATAATAGAGAACAACTCTATGCATAGACTGCGTTACACGTTACAACCCGCCGAGCCCATAAGACAGCACAACAACGGCAAGCCTCGAGCCTCGTCTTACATGCTTTGGTTCTAGTTTCGCAAAGAAATCAAGTGCATCTATCGCTTCTTTATCTCGGATAACAAATTGTGTCCACCATGCAATTATATATTATTGATGTGGTTTGCAAAAATAAGAAGTCGCCATGTAAAAGCTTTCGTCGCCATTCTTCTGGACCTTTGCCCTGTTGACCGTTGCCCTGAACTGCAATGTTGACTTCGCCATATAATGTTATATCCCCCCCGCTCTGCATGCAATAGAAGTATCTGAGTATTTGGATGCGCTACGCTCTCCGCGTTCATAGAGATGCTCCAAGACGATAAGGTTATTCCTCTTGTATTTCGTCTGCGTATATATATATATATATATATATATATATATATATATATATATTATTGTCCGTGAATGAAGGACGACCCATAGTCCTATAGGCCTACACTGTATGTCCTCAGTGTGTTACTGTCTTTGTTGTGACCGATCGATCAATATATATTTATACATGGTATGGCCTGCCCATTGTACTCGATATACATACATAATATGCATACATAATATGCATATAATGTATGGCTGAAGGAGAATTATATACACTATACATGTATATGTACATAAAAATTTATATATCATATGTATGTAGACCTATATTTATGTACATATAATATTACTATATAATTTTTATGTGCATATTATTCTTCTGCCTCCGTCCATTATAGACCTACTCTTAGACCTATACTTCCCTCTTTTCTTTTCCTTCCAATTTTCTCTTTCTCTTCACCTCGGTAGCATTATTTCATCTCTATGTTTATCTGTCGGTCATGCAGAGAAAAATAACACATAAACACATAAACACATAAACACAAACACATAAACACATAAACAGACAGGCATCAAGCAGATAGTTTGTCTGCCGGTTGTTAATCAAATATAGCTTGTTTACCTTCGGCCATGCTTCTTTCAGCTTATATCGAACTGAATCCTGGCCTTTGTTGGCCTATGACCTTCTTGCGACTATCGATTTCTGTCACCTAAATGTTTATTCTATTAGGAAATGAATGCCTTGTACAAATGGGATTGGTATTTCTTAAACTTCAAATGGGTCTCAAATCATTTTTGCTAAGGCCATTATACAGCTGTCTAAATATCAGCATATTAGGCCTACACAAAAAGTGCATTAGTTCCACTGGCTGTAGGCCTACATTGAGCAGAGAATCCATTTCAAAATCTGCCTCACAGTTAGCAAAGTAATTCATTTTACCAACCGACCTCTCTATATTTTATACTCTTGCACTCATCGTGCATAGAAATGCATTGCGTACTGCACTCTGCTAATGGTTGTTTTGTACGTAGAACTCTCGCTGATCATCGTTTTTCTTTCGGATGTTGCAATTTAGACGGAGAATGGACTCACACGATCATCACAGCAGTCTCTCTTCTTCCTCTTTCCTCGGCAACCCTTTCAGGGCTTTTTTAACGTGCAGTTGTACACAAAACGTGCAGTTCTAAATGGATTTGTGTAGTTGTAGAAGCACATCTGTACGGCTAAAACTAGCAAAAATGGTCGTTTTCCTCCGATTGGAAGTAATTTACCATGGAAGATTGGAATGGAAAGAAGGAGTTGTGCAGTTCTAAAAATTCCTTTAAAACAGCCCTGAGCCATTTTATAGTCGATATAGGCCTACTCGGCCATTGCATACAGACATGAGCATATATAGAAAATAATTTTCACTTGGTCTTTGGCGAAAAACACACAGAAACACACCCCCACTAACACACGCCCACTAACATACGCTCACGAACCCACACACACGCGCGCGCGTTTGGTCTCTCGCACTGAAAGCGATTCTGACTATGGTGCGCTGCGAGAGGCGCCATATAAATTTCTAGATAATGCCTACAATGCAATACAAAACACACCCGCACGCAGGCGCACACGCGCGCACCGATGTTCCCTCTAAGCTGTGCGCGTGTGCGCGCGCACACAGGCCGTGAGACGAGCGCACATAAAAAAAATATGGAGCGCACACAAAAATTTTTACAGTTCCATAACACATAATTTTATTTTCATACATGTCATGCTAAATACAAATGGCGCCATGTTATTCTACGGCGCATTCTTCCTGTGACTCTGAATTCATTAATAGATCTATGCAAATACCAACTTCCGGTCTTCCGTATCAACTTCGAAGCCACGTGGTTATGAGTTCTGACTTCTGACTTCTGAAGTTCAGATTGTGAATACATCTATTAAATATTAAATCGAGCTCGCTTCAGGTCTAGTTTATAAACAATGTCGCAGTCATTGAAGCGAAAACGAACTGCGACCGCATTTAAAAGTGAATGGTTGAACGAGGTCGTTGAAACAGAGTCAACACAATCGCATAGTAAGTCGCGATTGACACTTGGTGAAAATTTTTCTTTTGAGGAGGACGTTGGTGTCATTTGTTTGGTGTGCCGTGATGCAAGAACTGCAGGAGAGTTTACGAGGGGATTTATTCATAATGTAGGCTACTAATAGACATTAGGTCTCTGAAAGATACTAGTTTTAATAAGCAAAGTAGTCTTTTTTACATGTAAATCGTCAAATGCGACATATGAAGCAGCCTTCTCTAGTTAGTTGTACTTGTAGTGTACTTAGTTAGTTACTTATTATAACTATGACTACTAGGCCTAGTGGGTTGAAGACACTGCAAATAAGAAACAATTATCTGCCAAGTGCCAACTCCTCAGTCACTCACCATTCACCAATTATACACAAGTGCACAAAATGTAACTTTCCTTATAAATTGTTGCACAAGATAAATTTTATGCGCACACAGACTAGAAAAAATTAGAGGGAACATTGGCGCGCACCCACAAAAAGAGCACACACTTCAATGTTCGCCATTATCTCTAAAAGGCAAATTATAGCCTAAATAATTATTTTATCACCAATTCATTGGCGCTTATAACCACATGCATACCCCCATGGTGGTCTTTCGTAGCCTACACATGACCCTCTTAAGCAACAGAAGTCCATGCAATGCATCAATACCAGTCAGGGAACAGGTCGGACCGGAACGCACCGGAACGCCGTTCCGGTTCCTTTTTTGACGACCGGAACGCCGTTCCGGTTCCTTTTTATAAAATAATTCTTGCATGTACGGCGTCGTTTTTTATTTCGTATAATTTTCTCTGCGCTCATGTTGAGCTCAGCCCTAGTCATGCAGAGTCCTTGTATACACATAGGTAAACCCCTGTGTCTCATTCTCCTTTTGGATGACTCCATTAATTTATAGCGCCAACGATGGTGTTGCTGAACAGAAATATCGCAATGTCCAAATAATTTCACACAGGATTGGAAGTCGCAAACAGGTTGCGATTGAGCGCAATCAGTTTCTTCAGAGTCTGGCCGATAACTTGCGTAGTCGCCTTTATACGGTTATTGCTTCCAACGTTTCTGCTGAGAACACAGCTCAGTCATCCCGGAATAAATCAGAATTTGAAGAACTAATTTCACAGGTAACGACTAAACTTACATATAATTAGGCCTATGCCTATAATTATGATAGGTCCTACTGCATTTCATGAACTTTCAGTTACACTGAAATCCTTACTTAATCCATTATGTGATGAATATTATAGGCCCCTACAATTTTTTGCCTAGTCCAAGCTTCGGAAATGTGTAGCTAGACTAATTTAGGTCTATAGGCGGCCTATAGCTTATTGTCTGTAGCAAGCTATGTCTTGGATGCTTACACAATGTCTACTATTGCCAGCTCAAGTGATATTGCTAAGAATCAACTAGAGATATCTCCTACATTTTAAGTGGTTGCTTGTCTTTCTGGATAAGCCTATGACCTATGTGCAAGAAGACTACTGTATAGTATACTCGGTTGTGCGACGTGAAAGGCCCTGTCATCCATTGTAGATTCTTTTCATTCATTGTTCAGTATACGATCGAGCTCCGACTAATCTTGGCTTCTGCTTGCCACCCCTTGATTCTTTGGGTTCCTTTTTATGGTCTCTTCAAGACTTCTCTTTTTTGATCGCGCTTCGATTGGGAGCCCCTCTGAGTAAGGATCTTGAAGGAATGCTATAGGGCCTAATTATATAATTGTTGTCGATTGATTGATTATTGATATGGCAGTTAGGTCTAGGCCTATGTGTTTCTTTTTGCTTCTTAGTTCATTAGAGATAATAAAACCAATATCCATTATTGTGTCATCAGTTGCAGGTGCTGAACAAACACTCGTGGCCAGTGGACGTGACAACACCCTGGAACGACGGTGAACAGCGACTTGCCAAACTTTGCATGAGACTGCGTGTCGACGTTGATAAGACCCGTAGAGGCTTCCGAGATTTCATTGATAATGGGGGTTCCAGTATACCTGATGACATGACGGATATCAATTTCGCTGTCAGCACAATCCCTGTAACATCAGCGGATGCCGAACGTGGCTTCAGTACAATGAACATAATATGTACGCCTCTTCGGAATAGGCTAGGTGTTGACCGTTTATCCAAATTAATTTTTGTGAAACTTGTTGGGCCGTCCTTGCAGGACTTCAACCCGCTTCCGTATGTGAAGAAATGGTTGGCTGTCGGTCACCGTGGCGCATTTGAAAATCAGTCCAGGAAATGCGAGGACCGAGAAGAGCCACGTTACTATCACATGCGGAAAATATTTGACTGAATTTAATGGCTTTTGCTATTGTCTATGCAACTACTGACAATTTTATTTCATTGTGTTATTTCTTAACTGGAATATTTCGTTTCATTATTTTCGTCTTGCATCTTTGCATAGTGCTAGTGTAGTAGTGTCAGATGTGCACAGACTATAAAGTTGAGAGAACTAATCCGTGTCAATAATCGCCTATAGAAGCCAGACACATTGCATAATAACAGTAGTCCATAGCCTACAACTATTATTATTTTCATGCATTGCTTTTGACTCCATGTTTAGCTAAAAATAATAAGCAGTCTGATTATTTCATGGCAGGCCCTAATAATATGGAAGTATGCCTACCAGTATCCTACACAGTAATTTTTATCGGTAACCTAAGTAGCTCAAAGTGCAATGAAGAATCCGGGTGAAACGAGTTGGCTCTAAGGAATTCCGCATAAATAAATAGTGGATGAGAAAGAGATTACTTATCACAGAACGTCTAAGAATCCAGTGGTAAAAATAGCAAAATTAGTAAAATGAAGTGGCTAAAACGGGCTCTATTCAGCAGCAATTGCCCTAAAATCCGTTGTCGGCTGGGGCTTCGCCCCAGACCCCACTGGGGGAGCTCACGACGCTCCCCCAGACCCCCTAGTCGTGAGTGTCCGGCGTTCCGGTTCCTTTTTCTTTAGGACGGGATCCCTGATACCAGTACCGTAGGCTAGCTCCGAAATTGTCTCCAAATTGACTGAGATGGGTTGTCCGCAGGACTTCCACCTATATCCCGCTGGTGGAACTCGTAACGCTTAATTGCCAGGTCTGCCAGACAATAACACGGTGGAACTCTGCCGCAAATACCACAGTTGACACGGAGGAATATTATTACTCTGGCAAAAATAATTATTTTCCTCTCGATAAATTCTTTATTATTGCTTCGAAACCTGGAAACTCTTTTATCTGTTTTATTTCAAAGTCATAGGAACCCAAAAAAACTTATTTTATGGCAATCAACAGTTTTGTCAATTTTTCCAGTCATCTATGAATTCGTGTTTGAATGCAAACAGGGCTTAAAGTGTGGAAGGACGGTCATGGACGGCGTCCTTCCACTTATTTGGCCAACACACCTGAAAATGTACGGAACGTCCTGGCACTTCTTTTGGAAAGGTTAGGGGCGTCCAAACACTTATTTTTACACTTTTAGCACTGAATGCAAAATGGTAGGCTAATGATCTACAAAAGAATTCTGAAGTATAACTATGGGCCTATTTTTAAATACCCACAGCATAATAGGCCCTATAATGAAATGAACCCGTCCCAAATACTGGTTTCATTAGTGTGACTGTCCATCACCTCTATTATAGCCTATAGGCTACTTTACCACACAGATCGCGATCCTAGGTCTAACTTTGGTCTCGAGACTTAACTAAGTAGCCTATTCTGTACGTTGAGGTCCTCGTATATGAAAACCTACTTGATCCGCGATTTTAAATTACTTGCAAGTTTGCAAACGTTTTGCTACAAATTGATTCCACAAAAGTCAGGTTCCGCCGAGATTTGAACTCGGATCGCTGGATTCAGAGTCCAAAGTGCTAACCGTTACACCACGGAACCACTCACTGCTAACATAAAAGCGTATGGTATGTTATAGCCTTGATCTTTAGGCTAAAAGCTGTTTCTAGGCTTACATAACTTGCCCATAGGCTATTTAGCTGGATCATTATCAATGATTAGTTCTAGGCTACTTTTGGACCATTCTTTATGGTCTTCGACTATTGCCAATGCGATTTTCAACTTGTAGGCCTATAAATAGCCTAGCCTAATTATATGTTAACCTACGTGTTTGGTTACAAAATAAACAATAGACGTTAAGATGATTGATGAACTGACTGACTGACTGACTGACTGACTGACTGACTGACTGACTGACTGACTGACTGACTGCTTGATTGATTGACTGACTGAGTCACTGCATGAATGGTTGAGTGAGTGAGTGAGTGAGTGAGTGAGTGAGTGACTGACTGACTGACTGACTGACTGACTGACTGACTGACTGACTGACGTACGAAAATTAATGCTGACGAAAATACTGACTGACGAAAATTAATAATGCTTTTGACATTAGGCTACTGTAAGACTTTGTAAGTCTGTAACACACATTCAACTTTACTGATGCATTTCTCCGCTGTTCGGTAGATGTCGCGTCTTTTCGGTTTGGTGCCTTTCATTATTAAGCATCTCGAACGATTTTAAAATCATAATTTATGCAGGCCTAACCTGGCCTATATCAAAATGCAAGAAATGCTGTGGTGAAGGTGGATTTCGCGATTAAAACCGTTACGCCGCAAGATGGGGATCAATTTACCCCAGAGCGATTCTTCGATCAGGCATGATCTTTGAACAGGAAAAGATGGCCTTTGCCTAGGCCTGTTCGACATTTCTTTGGGCGCTCTGTTCCTGAAAAGCTTTCCCTACAATACCCTACAGCTCAACATATAGGCCTAAAGCATAACGATCGATTCAGCCTTCCATTTTGCAGATGGCATTGGTAAAATGAACAGGATAGGCCTATGTATTGACACTTGCATGGCTGCCAGTTATATTCAACTTCTGTAATAACCGTTGATCATACGTTTCTTTTATGCATTTTAATCATACTGCGATGAGTCAGTTTGAAATTAAATGAAGATTATAACTCGAAATGCCATCGCCGCTAACCACAATAATAATTATTATAGGCTAAGCGTACTCGTTCTACATCGTGACCTACTTTACGCTCCCTAACGCTAAACGGCAAGATTGCCGACTCTTCGTATGGAGATTATATATTCTGAGGTTGACCTGATTTCTAAAAATAGATGCAAACACCCACACCAGCACCACACTGTATACTAAACATGGCTACGCTCGTGCAGAGGATTGCTGTCCAAGCATATCAGACTTTCGGAAAGCGGCATAATTTATCCGCAAGGCAGCAGAATATTGCAAGACTGAAAGATCTAATGAAGCGGGTTACTCTGAAAGATCTGTGTTTTGACGAATCGCTGGTGACAGACAAATCTCCGTATAATCCAACTAACGATGCCGCTCCTGTCACTTACATCAGTATTTGGGCCGATGAATGGTTCACGATGGGGATTTTCGTGTTGAAAAATGACACTCGACTACCGCTGCACGATCATCCGGGTATGCACGGACTCGTAAAGGTAATATATGGCAGCGTTACTGTGAGAAACTATAGCCGCGTTGAGAAAAATACGCTAGATGAAGCGGTATGTCATGAAGTTGCTGCTGTAGAACGACGGTACGCGCGGGATGTCACCGTTGTTCGCGAAGTTCATGCCGGTGTTACGGTGGATACCAATTCTGATGTTGTAACCCTTGACCCCGAGTACGGCAATTACCATGAAGTCCGCGCCACTAACGGTCCGGCGGCTTTTCTGGATCTTCTGTCTCCACCATATGACGATCCGCCGGGAGCCCGACCCTGCAGCTACTACAAAGCAGTTGCGGCAGAGGTTTCCAAGTCATCGACAGAACATGGTGCTTCGCCTACCTCGTCTTGGTGGTATCTTCTAAAGATCCCAACACCACACGACTACTGGTCTGACTCGGCCACATACTGTGGTCCTGATATTGATCCATATGAGGCCAATTGAGGCCAATTCTCTGTTTACAACAGCTTTTAAATTGTTTGTACTTGAATATATTGTTATTTAGTATGTTCAGCACAGACAAGCAATACATCCTTTATAAACATCCAAAAATTTGCAATCAAATTGTATGCATGCTATCTGCTTATAGTTTTGTCATATCATTATTATAATATGCCGACTCCCATTACAACAGTGAACCATTATCTACAAATCGACAAACTGAACATTTTAACATGAGACAACTAGCTAATCTGCTGTTAAAACGTGTATGTGTCTGAGTTTGTATGTGTGCGCGTTTGTGTGTGTGTGTGTGTGTGTGTGTGTGAAATCAAGTTGAATAGTACATGCCTGGAACGAAAATTATTTCATAAATATTGATATGCTTGGCACAATATACCCTAGTAGTTTATACATGTTCAAAGGCAATGAAGTAGCATTCTGCAAGGATGTATGACAGGCACTTTATGAATGTTATGATGCACGCCAGTGTTACGTACATGGTATGTACAAACATCCAGTCCTCTTCCCTTTGATTCAGACTTTTTAAAACTAAATTAAGTTTTGCAAATGGTCTTTGGCAATATTTAAATGCACACCAGACATGTGCACCTCCATGATTAATTCTATAGCATTTCTATTTTTTTACATTAACCTGAATCTTGTATTGGATACAGATCTGCGTAAGTTGTGTTTTAGTTGATTTTTGGACTTTAATATTTTATTGAAGTGTATTAGATTTAGAATAATTCTGTTGTTCTGCATCTTGTCTAATCTTAAACAAGCATTTGTCAAAAAAATTGCAAATATTACAATTAATTTCAGCTTGCACATGCATAGTACAAGGAATATAAGTTTTATATAATTAAATACGAAATATTATATTCCTTCTGTACTTGAATATTATTTTGAACTGAGGTTCAAAATGATGGTTTTACACTTTGACAATTGATGTAAGTCTTGTAAATGGCTGTACCATCTACCTATTTTAGTAGATGGCTGAAATCATGGTTTGTGCTAATCTTTCTGGCAAGGTACGGTACATATACGATAAAATGTCTCAGTACTTTTAAAAACCTAGTGTCTTTCATGATGGCTTAGTTGGGAGTGTCTTTTAGTAAATGTCTTGAAGGGGCACTACATAAATGCCCTAACTAATTTTTTCATTGTTTTATTCCTTTGATTTTGATGTTATTTGAAAAAATGGCCAAATTGCAATATCTAAGTGTCATTGCAATTAAAAGGCATTCCGTATCAGTGTATAGGTTCTATGTCCGTTGAAAAACAATTTTTATTGATTCGAGTTTTTCATTTATCAGGTTGTTGCATTCTTATGATGTTCTTTGATGAAGTGCTGTACAACTGTACAATTAATGATAATAGTCACCTTTGTCTAACACTTATTCATTCATTCATTCTATGGACTTATGTAGCACCCCTTTAAGAAATCTACTCAGTAGCATTCTCTGCCCAGCTACATAAAGACTTGAGAGAATTATGAAAAAAATTTGATTGGTCAGATGTAATAAATGCAGCTTTGAAGTGAGGTCATTCCAGAAGGACGGTTCTACAACCGAGACAGCTTGGCGTTGCCTGGCAGCTAAGCCAGCTTGTACAACGAGAGTGCACTAAAGAGACTGAGATACTATGGAGTTTGTCGTTAAAGTTTTAACAATTTAACCGGCCAACACAATGCTACAGAAGGAATAATTGTCAGCATAATAAATAGAATATTAAATCAGATAAATTAATAAAATAAATGTCTTAACTTAAACACCAAGGTGCCATCCCTATAACTCAGAGGTGTCAAAGAGCTCTCTGGTCTACCAATGATCCTTACCTAAGGACTATAAAATTAGAGAATAAAAGTTCAAATTTATAATTTTTAAGGTGTAGTCAGTTTGTAATGGGTCACTGCATATAATAATTGCATAATGCCGAAAATGACCTTTTTAACCCACCCACTCCAGTGTTACGTATTTTATTGTCACGAAAAATCATTTTAGATCTACTAGGCCTATAGACGTGAACATGAAATTATAATTGACTTTTCATAGTGAATTTAATATATAGCACATGAATTATAATTTGACAGGAGTCTAGGTCTAAAATATACAGAACGTTTTATTATTTTATTGAATAGGCCTATGCGAATAGGCCTATTCAAATTTTTCACATATCAAGATAGTTTGGTACTTTTATTTTGAAATTATCATTCAACAATTAAAATGTACTCCATTTGGCCACAAATGCTCAAAAGTGCGTCGGCTTCTGGGGCTCTGCCCCAGACCCTGCTAGGTGAGCTTATGATACTCCTACCCTTAGTCGTTTATTTGGCAATCGCGGCTTTGTGTCCCGCACTTACAATTCTCCGACTCGCAATTTTTGCCCCCTCCCCAACTTCTGGACCATGGTTGTGCCTATGGTTTCCGTTTTACACAAACAGGATAACATTTTAGATCTACTATAGGCCTATGTGAACACGAAACCATCATCCATGGCAAATTACTTTTACAAATGACCTTTTTGCTTGTTTTAACTACACAGAAGACTGTCAGAAGTGCTTATGCAACTGCACATTTTGTGCACAACTGCACATTAAAAAAGCCCTGATAACAGATAGGCCTAGGCCCCTATGTTGATCTTAAATTTCACTTGTGTCTGCTGCCGGATCTTCTTTGCATGTAAGCAAACAATTTAACGAAGTTTAAACCATCACATGATTCACATCTAAAGTGTCTTTCAATGTTAATCTAAAATTTATTTATAGCATAACTGTGGGTAAAGACATTACCTAATGTTCAGCTTCCCCACCCACCCACATAACGTCTCGTGACGTTTTAAGTGACCCCCACCCACCAACCTTCGAGCATTACATAATTATGCAATGACCCCTAGTCCCCTACTTGAAAATGAAAGTCAAAATTTAAGCTTTTTTCTAATTTGACCTTCTATACTAAACAAGCCCCTGCCATCATTTCAATCCATTGCCTTCAGAATCCTTGGCCATCACTTTCTGGAAAATATTGCCACTGATCTTCCATTAAAACAGATTTGATACCCCTGTTTTAAGTCCTCAAAGTATCAAGTTCTAGCATTTTCATCGAATCAAACTAACTGCACTCAGATCTTCTCACATGACAAACTTAAATTACATCAGATGTTATGACCTGAAATCATTTTCTTCGTTTCAAATAGAGAGCAATAATAATATGTTCAGTCATTTCTTCATTTTTTAAATATTAGCTTTTCTGATAATTTTTCATCCTTTTGCAGAAAAGTGCTTACAGTTCATACAGCTACTGGTACTGGTCAACTCTTAGAATTTTAATATGGGCTGTAGAACCAGTTCTGCCTATAAACTTTCTTGTGACATTTGTCCATGTGACTGATCCAAATTTATTTCTCTAGAAGTTGAATTATTCTGTCTCGCCTCTTTTTGAATTACTCCTTCCAAACTTTTGCTATCTCTAGACTGGTGTTCTTTGTTCTTGCTTCGCATATAAGCCAAATATGTATGCAAGACTTCAGCTATAATTAATTGCATGGAGCATAAGAGAATATAACAATATGTACATCAGACAAAGTAATATAATTGTTCCATGTAAGACTAGTATAACCTACTTCTCTAACGCCAGTTTTAATGTGCCTGGTGCAAAGTCATGTGCACATATACTTGAGCAACACAGCAATTTATATAGCTCCAATCAACATATGGGATTTCAAATCACAGTACTTGCACGAAATCACAATTTAAAAACCTATGATCGATGTTGACAATTATTTCAATACTGCATTTAAACTCCCATGTTTTCTTCTTAAGTTCTGAACCTATTTTGTCCCTTTGATAATAGCTCCACTCAACGTAACATGAAAATATATCCTGAACTATCCATGTGCTAGACTGAAACTGAATCTCCGAAGGCTCTGATAATATGGAAAATATTGTAGCCAGAATCCTGAAAGTCGTGTGGATGATGATCTCTTGAGATCTCTTTGAATGTGAAACCATTGTTAATTAATTCTTTGAAAAAGATCTCTTCTCCAAGTCCTCTTGGTTTGTATGAGATCAAAATAACAGTCTGAGGTCCACTGAGAAGTTTCAGGCTGGCGATTAGGCTCTCTGTAGCTTCTGGGTGATAAACAATATCTGAACCCAGTACAACATCAAAGGGACAAACCAAGGAGTCTGTGTTCTCTCCCCAGCAGTAGCTCTGGACTTCAATATCCGTTAACCTACCAGCCAGCAACGAATCTCCTGCATCTACTAGTCGATCTGTGTTCATTGTTACGCAGGCTTTCGTATGGTCAACGGCAGATGGCATATCAGTTAAAGTCACTCTTGCTCCTAGCAGCCACGCAACAAGACCAACAAGGCCACAGCCAGACCCAAGTTCAACACACCTCTTGTTACACCAGAAGCCAGCAGGAAATGCCAGGTCATTCTCTAAGTATCTCGCAAGAAGAAACGCTCCATCCCATAGCTTCAGTCCAGTGTTTTTGGTTACATCGATGTCGGCCTCCAAGTCTTGCACGACTTCCACGAGTCGGCCTTGGAATATAAATTCCCTGGACCGCGACTTACGATGGTCAACCCTAGGGTTGTTGTAAGTCCACGGTACCAAGGCCATTGACGTGGCCCTACTGTAAATCACAGGCTAGATGAACCAAAACAGAATTACTCAGAAATATTGCTTTAAAAAAATATTATACTGCTTTAACGTTTGTTTTTATTTGATCACCGAGTAAACAATAATGGCCGCCCCAGAGCCCTATAATACGGCTCTGGGCCGTCCAAGAGCCTTACGTAAGTAAGTAAGTAATAGGCAAGTAAGTAATCGTCACATTGTTTGATGATAAAATCATAAAAGCTACTTTGATTCCAAAGGGCTACCATGCCAATTAAGCTACTAAAATGCTAAGACATAATATTGCTAAGTCAAAATGCTAAGTCATATTGGAAAAAGGGAGTTGCCGATAAAGCAAAGCTGCTTTCATTTCATTTCAAGTCCGTCGGATTTCGATTGAACTTCGCTCTCATAAACACGCTCTTTAGGCCTACATTTTCGTTTTCCCTCTGTTAAAACTTGTACCCTTTTTTAACTTATCGACCTGCCAAAATTACTCTTCATTGAACGTTCGCTTTAAAAGTCTAGATTCATTCTCGCCCCGTTGATTGCGCCCTTTTGTTTTCTGTTAGGCTAATTGTCTTTTCGCCCTTTCAACCATGCGCTTTAGTAGGCCTATAGAATATAATGAATGGCCATGCGCTTTATAGGCTATATAGGCCTATTGATTTTCGCCCTGTTGGTTGCGCCCTTTTGCAATCATCATTTGCACCCTGTTGTTAGCATGCAAACGGTCAAACCCGAATTTAGTATTTGGCCAGCACACTTGAAAATGCAAGGGGCATCCTGGCACTTCTTTTGGAAAGGTAAAGAGCGTCCAGGCACTTTTTTTAACACTTTTAGCACTAGTCTAGAGCAGTAGCAGACCTAGGCCTAGGCCCTATGTAATATTAAAAGCATATAGCCTAGCGCTGCTGCAACCACAAAAGAGCAAGTTTAATTTACCACATTAGTTGCTATTGTTTCGAACATAAATGGAGAGTGGAAGTCAATTCAGACAAAGTCGAAACAAGTAGGCAGCAGTAGGCTAGACGTCAATGTCTCTGGCGGCCGTCACTTCCGTAAGATGTCGTTAAACAATGTGTGGTCCTAGGCCATAGGAACTAGCCTACTGTTAGATGACGGCTAGATATACCCCGTGTAGGCGCCACTAGTTGCACTCTGCCAGTGCCAGTACCACACCTGGATAAAGGAGGTGTGCGACGCTAATATTATTATCTTTGATATGACAGTGTCGCTAAACAGTAACATAACCACGTGTAGGTTATAGGGTCTAATGACCAGTGTGAGAATCGTGGAAAAATAACTGGGAGTTGGACCATTATCTACTTGGAATCAGGGTGTAAAAACAGCCTTTACTATGGGGCTCTACGAAAGACTTGGGGGTTGAAACCCCCACAGCCCGCGGCAATTCTCACCCTGATAATGACCCCGTGATGTGGTCGACTGAAGTTAACCACCGACGCCGAAGTGCCAATAAATGCATTAAGACATTCACATTAATTTCTCAGCTGTTTAATCGCAAAAGACACTTGAGACAAAAGCGCGAGACAAACAAAAGGTTTTGATGAAGCAACATAAAAATCACAATGAAAATGTCTTATACACATAATCTGAAATTGATTCTTCTCCCATAGGCCTAATCTTCAAATAATCGAATTAATATGTCGACGCATCAAATGAAATCTGAGCGAGTAATTATAAGTTTTTAATTAAAACCTGTACAGAAGCGTTTGCGATTCATGTCATTGTTGTCTGCAGCCTGCCACAATAAAAGCAAATAGGCCTATACAATTGATTGAAATCACATTCGCAATTTTCCAATTAGCCTATAATCAATACGGATTTCTATGTTTTGTGTTAGAATAAGCTAACATCAAAGCAACTAATCTTTGAAAGTCACATGCGATTTTAATTCAACTATATATATATATATATATATATATATATATATATATATATATATATATATATATATATATAGACGAAATTGGGATCTCGTAGGCCTAGGCTTACTCATGTCCTGATTCTTCCTCAAAAATATAGTCCTGCGTAGTAGGCCTACTGACCTGTTCGGGTTAGGCTCATGCTCAAACATTTTACAACAGAAGTTCTAAGAGGCGCGTAAGAAATTCGAATGTGTATTGTATGATTGTTATAGGTCTACTGTTGCAGGTCTACTGAATTCCTTGTAGGCTTATAGACATGACGCTTGTTTTCTTCAGCATCGTGAAAGCTCATTATAATAGTGCATATTTCAAACAGGAAGCGCCATGAGCTATAACGTGATTTATAGGCCCTACGTCAACGATATCGCTAATAAATTAAATCTGCACGTCATGACATATCCCACGATCTAAGACCTTTACAGGCCAATGTGAGAGATGTCATGTCTATGTGGCACACAGGCAATGGATCTCATGATATATGAGGTATGATTAAGATAAGCTCATGTAAAGTAGCCTATAAGCATTATGATGTACCGGTAACTAGAGTGAATTTATTGCACACCCTTTGGGCAAAAGTCTGCAGAGGTAGGCGCCTACATGTATATATACGTGTAAGCCTTATAGGTGGACGAATGTTTGGCAAAATAATGCAGATCGTAGGCCTACCGCAATGGATATCCTTTCCTCATGAAAGCTCCATATTGGCAACTGATTTTGATACAAAGCCAAGTAGGCCTAGACCTATAATTATGAAGGCTTATAGATTATGTTTAATTGAACTAGCCTGTTCACGCAGCAAGCCTACATTCACTGATATAATTATTATGCAAATTATCTCTAGGTCCATCAGCAAGAGAAGTCTTATCGATGTAGTAAGTTATGCTGTCCTACAAAAACACTGAACACAGTCACGATACAAAAATGGACCTACAGATCGAAATGTATAAAACTTGGCGCACATTGTATACGAACACATTAAATCCTAGCAAATACATGTATGACAAAAACTCACAAGCGAAGCAAACTACATGACATTGTATCTACAAATTATTGGAAAGAAAGACTGTGGGGTTTGGCTCCATTTTCAGGGTTCAATTGTGTCTCATCTACGCATCGTGATGCTTCAGAGTGAGGAAGTAAAGTATCCTTGTAACGCATACCCAATCTAAAAGCATACCAATCAAATGGACGACATTAAATCGATAAAAGCCATTTCTATAGCGCAGATACAGGACACATTCCATAGGCCCTACGCTAACCTAACCCAGGTTTTGCGACCTTCATCAAACCCTTGACGATGTTTGGCATAGACCTGAGTTCATCCCTCTAAGGGCACGACCATAAACCCTTCAACTTACTTCTAACGGTGACCGACCTTACCGCTGTGCAGCAGGAGCTCTAGAGGCCCTACCTTGCGTAGCCATTGATCATCGTCAAGCGCATTTCATTTCTTGAAATTAAGCTGCTTATCTCAAAGCCACTGTAGCCACATAATTTATAGTCATACCTATTGATTTCAAACAAAAGCAAACTTCACCAACATGTTTAGCTTCTCACTTAATTCAATCTACTTTCCGGTATTCCCACGCCTCCACAGTGACACTACATGACATTGTACTAAGATATTCCTCAATTTACGGCAAAAAGCATGTCACCGATACCAGTTGGACGGAGTACTGTAGAACTGAAAACCCGTTAGCGCTAAACACTAGAATCATTGCTTGAATCAATGTACAAATTTGGTATCTACATATTGATAGCGTAGAAATCACACGCACACTGCTGCAGAGTATTGATGGTCGGACAATTGCACGAAAGGTCGCAAGTGTATAGTCTTATGTAGCGCAATTTGTTTGCATGCCTCAATAGAAAGTCCTCGGAAACGTGGTCCCGAGGTCGAAAGACAATTCGACTGAGGCGCATAGACAACCCCAGCCATTAAATTTTGATCAACGCTTTAACGACGGCCTGCACTGGCTTCCCAGCCACTTCCAGAACACTCTCAGCTTTAAAGTGTTGAAGAACGTGGCCTCTATTCGCTTGCCATCTCTTTACGCAAGGTCTGAGCAGATATTGTATTGTCCACAAGAACAGCACATTGTTGTATCTTTAGTTTAGTAGACTGCTGCTTCTCCCTGAGAGGCTTTTGACACGACTGTCTCCTCTTCTCTGGACTGCAGCTGCCGGATATCCAGTTCCGCCATTTCTCCCGTCAGCTGCTGAACGTCGAGTTCCAGCAGTCTGTTCTTGTGGAGGATCTGAAGGTAGCTGAGCTGGAGACGCTTCTGGTAGTCGATCACCTTCTCCTTCTCCGCCTTCCAGTTCTGCCTCTCGTGCTCCAGCTCCACCCGACACGCTTCCACCTCCCGACGCGCGTTCTCCAGCTCCCTTTGGAGCTCGGGCAGACTCAGAGTCCGAACGTCGGTCTTCACCAGAGACAGTTCCGATGAGGTTCTGTTCAGACTGTGCAACGTCATCTCCTGTGTCGGATATTTCCGCCTCGTCTGCAGACGACCTGTGCTTCCTGTTCCAATTGCATCGGAACCGCTCGGCCTTGGTGTCGTCGTCGGATAGACGAGGGTGTTGCTCGGAGACGAATTCGAAACAACCTTGCCGCCGCAGTCTGCGGGGTCGACGATCTTGTACCTGTCTGCGTCTATCTTTGACGACTGGAAGTGGTCCAGTAGATCCTTTGCGCTGACGTCGTCTAGCAGACCTCGCATGTCTGACTTCAGACCGCTGAGCTCCGCCTGGAGACTTTGACACTGGCCTTCCAGTCTCTTCTTCTCCGCTTCCAGTTCTTCCGTCCTCGTCTGGAGCTTCTTGTTGTCCTGATGGAGCTTTGCCACCTGGAACTGAAGCAGCTGCTCCGTCTTCCAGGCCTTCTTCTGCAGCGCCTGCATCTGGACCTCCCAGTCCTTCTTCCGCTCCGTCATCTCCACCTGCCACTTCCGCTTCTTGTCCTCGAACACTTGCAAGATGGCGCTCTCGTTCTTCGTCATCGTCTCGCGCATCATCCGCAGCTCCGTGTCCTTGATCATCAGAGCGTTCTTGATGTCGCAGATCGAAGGGGCGTCACCCCTATGAAGCCCAGAGGACGGAGGAGGTCCGGCCACTGGAGCTACAGACAGCTTGGCCTCGGACCCCGAAGAGTTCTGCCCGTTTCTGTATCCGCCTCCGTGGACAGTCGAGTACATGCTCTGCCGATCCTCGTCGCCGTGTCTTCCGCGACCGGGCGCGCAACGAAAATCGAACCCCGATCCGGATTTCTTCGACGTCCAGGAATTGTTGAAAGCGGAGCTGCTGACGGAGCTCTGGGAACCTCTGTAGCTGGCGAACGTGGAGTTGGGCGAATCCGAGCTGGAGTCCTGCGGAGGCTGTGGCAGCTGCTGTTGTGACCGTCCAGGGGTCTGGCCTTCCTTGGGCGACGTCGGGTCAAAGGGACCGCAGTTGTTGCCGCGAGGAAGGTCACCCGACGATGGACTGAACTGTGTCGAAACCTGCGAGACGAAAGAAGCGGTTCTTGACGGATGCTCAAGAGAGAGGTAACCGTTGTCGGGACTCTGACCTCGGGGAAGCGTGCTAGCCGAGCCGCAGAAGGAGGGTGGATGGTTGGCGATGGATTGGAACACGACACCACTGCCCCCCACCGTTGTCTGACCGGGCGTGTTCTGCTGCTGGCTGTAGTGGCGTTGGTGACGATTGTGATGGTGGTACTGCTGCTGCTGCTGCTGCTTTTGCTGGGGAACCACATCAGGTACGAAAGGTTTGAAAGCACTCATGTTAGACACTGACGACGAACGAAGACCAACACCCTGAAACAATCGAAGTATTAACTCGCATTTATTTCAATCGTTTATGCTCTTTCAAACTTTTTATCGGGTATAGGTCGAGTCTTTTTTACACGAAAGTCGTCGTTCACATCTTTTCACGTAGCCTATACAGAATAAAATGACGCTAAGAGGAGATCAAGAAGCAGTTCAGTTTCAGAGTGAAACAGAAATCAACTGGAAGTGGTTTTAAAGGCACAAGGTGGCTATAGCTGTCTTAGCTATAGCCACCTTGTGCAATGTGCATTTAAAACCACTTCAAGTCTCAGGCGTAGACAAAAGTGCACTACACAGTCAAATGCCATAGTGAATTCAGAATGATTCACGATCTAGACAATCAGAGATTATCTCCACGCACACATTTGAATTTTCGAAAACACCCTCGCATACCTCTCATTGTTCTGGTGGGTAAAATAACTGCATACATAGGCTAATTATATTGGCCTTAGGCTCGTGCATCTGCGGGGTCTAAGCCTTAGGGCCTTTCTTTGTCGACAGACCCTATAATCGGAGCGAATACCTGTGGAGATGCTTATAATTGGCTTGTGAAACCCATAATTAAAACATCTATAGAAACTTAATAATCAGAACTGTGCTGCAAGTCTGCAATTAACATCGCTCGCGGTCCAGCTGCGCTAAGTGTCACGCTTGATTGCGCAAACAAGTGCACAATCGAATTTACTCATAACAATGCGTATAATACACCCGCATATTATTCATTCTATTACTGTAGTGCCTTTATATTCAAGCAAAAATGTGCATTTATAGTTAGCGTTGGTCGTTCAGATTGCTTGAGGAGCTTTAGTTTGAAAAGTGTTATTCAGTATTATTATGAGAGTGTGTTTATTAGTTGACTAATTATACAGTCTGTACAAATGGCCCTTGATTCTTTTCTTCAGCTATAACCTTAGCCCAACCTAAGCGTATCGCGACCTATGATCATTGAAATGCCAAGGATGCATAAGTTAGAGCGGCTGCAGGCGGCGTCTTAGCCATGTGCCTTAACAGACCTTGGAATTTGTCCTTCTATCATAGGCTTATTTGGTTCTTTCGTCTCAGGAATTTGAAACATTTGCAGGCAGAAATTACATTCCCCGTTTTATGTTCGAAATATTATTATGATCGCTATTGTAATATCCAAACGTCTAAAGTGCCACTCGAAAGTCAGACGCGGGGCATTAGCTTAGACCTACATGGGCGAAAGCACAAGGGGCAATAGGGGGGGATGGAAACGTGACACCTATTTTCAACTACTACTTTTGGGTTTTTTTCAACAAATTTCTTCTCACTAAAGCACGATTGATATTAATGATGCAAAGAGTGAAATTTACATTTAGAACCCCCCCCCCCGATAGAAAAAAAACTATTTTTGTATAAGACTAGGCTACATGTAATGTATAGATCTATGCTGCTTTAAACCGCACACGAATAGGCCTAACACGTACTTAATTATAATGACGTATATTCCTTGCTATAGAATACAGGTTCAATAGTGATATCCGAGTCATGATTCGTGTCGATAATTTTACGTCTCATATATATATATATATAATGTATATTGTATATATATACACTGTGTCCGGAAAAAAAGGGACCCATTTTGTAAATATGAAAATAAATAGTAAATATTCATCAATTTTTACAATTCAAACACCATTTTAATCCTGACATATTTGTCTAATATTGGTGAAAATATAAAAGTTTCAGTCACAACAATGACGTCATAATGACGTCATTTGCATAAAAACGCATTTATCCGGCTGTTCATGCATGGTTTCGGTTGATTTTGGCTCTTGGTAAAACAGAAATCCATGTAAGGAATGAAAATAAATGCAGCTTATTGAAGGGATTGTCCGCTCTATAAAAAAGTCGTGCCTGATATCCTGGAATATTCGGAACAATAGCCTACACATTTCAGCAAACTGGTGCTTCAGCTCACCGAGTTCGTCAAAATGTTTAACTGTTGACTAATGAGACTCGGATTTCATTCCTCTTAATTCTTTGGCCGCTAAACGGCCGCCCGCTTAAAACCCGCTGATAATAAGATTTGGAGACTGATGGAGAAGGTGTGGGCTACAGGACAAGGATAAGAGACATTGAAGAACTCCGTGAGCGAATTGTTAATGTCTGCTGGGGAGGATTTTGATGCGCTGGTTAAACAGTGGTTATCGATGCTGCAGTTGGCTATTAGCGCGACCGTTTTGAAGCTTACGTTGAGGCCAAAGGTGTACACTTTGACCAAAAATTAATTCAGATATAAAAATTAAATTAAACTTACATTTATCATTGATAAATTACATCATAAAAATATTGAAATTTGTGATGATTTGGCGCATTTATCTCTTAAATTTGACTTTTGTGCAAATGACGTCATAATGACGTCATTATTTGGACTGGAACTTTTATATTTTTACAATTGTTAGACAAATATGTTAGGATAAAAACGGTCTTTGATTTGTGAAAATCGATTAATATTTACTATTTATTTTGATATTTAGAAAATGGGTCCCTTTTTTTCCGGACACAGTGTATATATGTAGCTGGTGATGCATTATTTATACAATTTATATTTTTTAAATCACGGTCGTGCTGTCGAGGCACCAAATGCAAACGTTCCTACGTAAATAAGTAATTACAGACCTTAAGTTTGTCTGTATCTGACATGTTTCAGGCGCCCACTGATTACATTGCATAGACCTATAGAACAATTGCATGCATATTCGATTCATAATACACATCACGAGTAAATAACGAACAATGGGTCCGAAACAAAGTACCTTCGCGTTTTGATCTACCAACGCGCCCTGGAGAGTTCAAAAGCTCGACAGATCCAACAGGTGGTGCCTATGCATAATTGAGAACATTTTTGGCCAAGGGTAGGAAAACTGTCATACATTGCATGCTCGCAGAATGACCATGGATCAAGTATAGGCTGACAAGTGACAACACGAGTCTCGTTGGATGAATGAGTAATTTTCCACCGTTCAAGACTAAGCTTAGTCAGAGTGGATTTAATATACAGCAATACATCTGTCGATCAGGACAGACCGGTGGAGAGAGTCGGGGGAGAGCATGGGTAAAAATTGGGCATTGTCCCAGGTTGTCCTTCATGCATCTCTTCCAATATTCTCTTCAATCAGACAAGGTGGTCTAGCTGCTCCAAGGTGTTAATGGTATGGAGCAGACCTGCTGACCGGACCGGTTGAGGCTGGGCAGCAAGACGCGAGACAGACTCAGACAGAGAGTGGCGTCGGACTCTTACGGGCATTGAGCCCAATGATATCGATGATGATGATGATGAATACATCTGTATATTTTAGATGCAGCATTAATTTTGCCAATTTAGCACCATACAGTAATCTGGATTACAAAAAAAGTATATCGCAAGGTTTTATCGGGGGAGGCCTACTGTGCAATAACCAGAGTTTGGGAACCAATAAGTAAGCTTATAATATATATAGGCATGTGGTAGTGGATGGTGCATTTTAACTCATTTATTTTGTAAAGCCTACCCTGCTGTTAGATCTAATTGCATGAATGCATACAATACCATACATGTGAGGCGTCCTTGAATACAACGGCATGCATGTGTTACGTCGCCATATAAATTGTTATTGTTATTAAAGTTATTGTTATTTATTTTTATGCAACAGGGCTTGGGATACACAAGAATAGCCTATAGATCTACAAGTGCAATATAATTTTAAAAACTTTATAAGTTTATATAGACCTATATGCTTGTTTCGATAACTGATCTCGTCACTCGAGCTATAGTCTATGTCAATTACGTTCCTTAGGTTTTTTTTATTATCTAGGCCTACAACTTAAACTAAAACAATGCAACATCAGCAGAATGCAGACCTTCAGAAAATGTGTTATCATGGAATATTTTAATCTATACGACATCCAGGTTGCATTCTCATCCCCACACACCTATAAAAGTTTCGAATACATTGAATATTTGGACAATGCATGTTCGGAAGCAGATTCTGTGCTACGTAGGCCTATGTCTCGGTGATTTCCGGTCTATATAAAATTATGTTTTGCTGGTTATCGCTCAATACATGCTTTGCAGTAGTGCTACGTAATCATTCAGATGCAGGATCTGCATGCCTTAGCAGGTCTACTAACCCTTTACCAACCGAGGGTATGGGAAATCGAGGTTAGTCTATATGGGATTTCCCATAAGGCATAGAGCCTTCTATTACTGTAATAGAAGGCTCTGGGGCCTACCATTTACTACACTGTGGTCGGTTAAAGGTTAAGGCTGCCTGCAGTCGACCATCGCCATTGATTATACCAAAATAGCCGAACATTGGAAAGATGGACGCAACGTCGCTTTGGTCACGCTATAAGCTCGACCCGATTGAATAAATCACCCGTAAGTATTATAGTCCATAAAAATATGGATATCAGCATCTGACGCAAAGTCATAACAACGCTAGACATGACTGCATATTAAAATCACAAACCAATTGTAAATCGTCCTCATGCATGCCAAAGATTTGGTTCTTATAAACGTCATTACGGAAAATAATTAACGTGCTTTTAAAACATACGTAGGCCTATAGGCCTATGGGTTGTATTAGGCTATAGGCCTAACATAAATTATTACGTTGGCATATTTCGTAATAAATTACTCTGAATGATCTACCATAGTATACGTCGCATCTTCTTGTAACCTTGGTGTAGTATAAAAACAAAAATATTCTTTAACTAATTCCTATCCACTTAAAGACCAAGAATAAACTGGTTGGGCAACATAACGAAATGGACTGGATTGACATTGGGAGAAATGATAAGACTGACGGAGGACAGGATGCGTTGGAGGATCATTGTACATGATGCGGCCGACCCTGACCCTCTCTGTGGGTTGGTTCAAGGAATTGGAATTCCTTCAACAACCTACGCTCAGTTGCAAAGCGATGGATCAGTATCGTTTTATACTTTTAAGGAAATGTGATATCCTCAACATTAATATGCAGTAATCGCAATAAAATAAATGGAATAAAAAAGAAAGAATTTCATTTATTTAAGGGTGGTATTAATAGCCTACGCCTTGAAATATTGATAGGGCCTATACGTTACGCGTTATGTCTGCTGATTAGGCCTATGCATAAAAGGCGTGGGGCGTGGTGGTACAGTGGGTAAGTGCGCTTGCCTGCGGCCGGAGCGTCGTGGGTTCGAGCCCCGCCCGAGGCGCCACGTAGGGACCTTGAGCAAGTCCTTCACTCACAACTCACGCTCACTGCGCTTCGACGTGAAACTCTGACACACCTGCTTGCGGGCTGTTGTCGGAACCGCCTCTGAGTAGTAGTGGACTAAAAGAGGCGGTATAGAAATACACACATACAAGAAATATATGTATATAGGCATACGCGTATTATAGGCCTATGTGATGAAATGTACGCTTTTATGTATGTGCAGATTGACTCGGGATGCCGTTGAATCAAGCGCAGCAAGCGTGCATACGATGGCATTGTCGATGGATGAACGGATGGACGGATGGATGAATGGATGGATGGATGGATGAATGGATGGATGGGTGGGCGGGTGGGCGGATGGATGAATGGATGGCTGAATGGCTGAGTGGATGGATGGATGGGTGGGTGAGTGGGTGAGTGGGTGGGCGGATGGATGGATGGGTGAGTGGGTGGGTGGGTGAGTGGGTGGGTTGGTGGGTGGGTGGGCGGATGGATGGATGGGTGGGTGGAAGGATGGACGTATGAACGGATGGACGGATGAATGGATGGATGGACAGACAAGCAAGCAGCCAATAATTATAAGTTTCTGGTTCATCTCTTTGGTTCACTGAAAATATTTTATCGACCACTTCCGTCATTTTCTTAATCATAATAGACCAACACTAGTCTTGTTGTTTATTCTGCATTTCTGCAAACAGACTCCTTTTGTCAGACTGCAGAAGCATACACACACACACACACACACACACACACACACACACACACACACACACAACGACACCGTCGGGCATTCTTAATCATCTGTAATATCTGGAAGGTCCACACAAGCAACAATGCCAGGCACCGAAAAGTAAAGAATGGCCCGGCACTTCAAAGGGAAACACCGTGTACACCTATTTAGCAACTTCACGACCATCTCTGCAAGACCCGAGGACTGAGCAGGAGATTTCCTTC